>CM063506.1:8974100-9024100 GCA_032207245.1 Pardosa pseudoannulata
AAGTTGCACCACACTACAATAATTTTAAAATAGTCCACTTCATCACATTCTTTAAAATAGTTCAGCAGAAACGGAAAGATATATTCGACTTCCAAAAAGGCATGATTATTGTCTTTAGCGCCAAAGATGCAAGTATTTCCGAAACGTCTAACTTTGTAAACTGTTCCCGGCCCACTTTGGTATAAGTGTACAGTGCATGGCAAAATGGCACTATCCAAGTTTAGCAATGTGGAAAATGTAGTACATCACTCGCCAAAAACTGCATAGTATTAGGAAATGTGTTCGAACTAATAGACATACTACCCTTGAGCAAATGGCCGCACAGATAAATCAAGGGGGTACCAATAGTGTCTCCAGAACGACGGTTCAGCGAACGTTACTCAGTATGATCCTCAGCATCAAATGGCTAGTTAAATGCACACAGTTTGACTGCTGTTCATTGGTGACGAAGGCTGGAATTTCCACTCCAGTATTTCAACCGGACTTCCTCTGAGTGGAAACAGGTAAATTTTTCTTATGAATCTCGTTTCGTGATCCATAGGACAGATACAGGTTCGCGTATAAGGCGTCAAGAATCTGAAAGCAAACACCTTGCAATTATTGCCAGATTAATCCCAGCTAAGTAAGGAGAATTATGGTCTGAGAGATATTTTCGGGATAATCTTTGGGTGCACTCGTCATTTTGGAAAGCACAATGGATCTACACAAGTATGCATGTAACCTTTCGGAACATATTTACCCCTACATGTTAATTGTTTTTCCATAAAATGAGAGTATTTGCCAACACAATAAGACGTTTCATAAAGTTTACAGTGTACGTGTGTAGTTCAAAGATCACCAGGATGAGTTTATCGAATTCCTTTGGCCAGCAAATTCCACAGACTTGAACCCAATTGAGAATATGTGTGACCACATTAGTTGGATTGTTTGCACCGGAGATTCTCACCTGCTTAACCTAGCGCAGTTTGCAACCCTACTGGAGTCAGCATAATGCAACATTCCAGTGAACAACACCTTAACGAAACAGACTCTTTTCCTGCACTTCTCTCAGAGGCCCACTCTGCGAAAGGGGGTTATTTTCGATTTTGATAGGTGGTCACATTAATGTGACTTGACCAAGGCCGTAGGCAAGGGAGTGGATTTAGGGAACGGGTCCCACCAATAAATTCCAAAATGGAAGTGTCATCTGCCTAGCTGTACATAAGCAACAGTGTACTCAGAAAGAGACCGTTTGGGCCATAAATGTCTTACGGGGCATCAGGCTTTTATCTACCCCACACTACCATCCTCTAGAGTCATTCGTCTCAAAATTATTTTCTGTAATCTATTGTATATAGTCTTCCTGTCTGGGGTGCTCTATGATGAGTATTTCGAGATAGATTCTATGTTCTAAAATAGTTTCAACTTATTAAGTTAGAGTAGAGTTTGGTATATATCTAAGTGAGAAAGAAATTTAAGCAATTACATGTAAAAGTAGTTTTTAATGTTAATTTTTATATTAAACTCATTGTGAAGATACTTCATTACTCAGTCTAAGCTTTAAATTTGTTCATTATATATTTTTTTATTCATTTTGTTATTCTAAAACCATATTGTGTTATTGTACTCATCAGGAGTATACACACACATATGGAAACATTTAGTTTTACTGAAGTATCACAAACAAAAAACAAATTCTTTCCCCTTGGTCCCCCCCCCTTTGAAGATAATTTCTGGCTACGACCTTGGACTTAACTGTGTATTATCAATGATCATTTTATTAAAATTCCTTACAATATTTTGCAGTAGTTAATTTAGAAACTTAAAAAATACTGACAAACACCACAATGTTACTCTTTGTGGAATACTGATGTTTTGCAATGTAATACACCATAGCAAAATTTACTAAATTATTAATATGAATTATAAATAAGAACTACTTTTAAATTTATGTAAACCATAACGGTAATCGTAATTTGATACATAAAATATTATGGTTTAATATTTTTTAAAGTCTTATGAAAACTAAAATATTATTTATTTAGAATATTTATCTTAAAACTTAGATTATTCAATGTTTTATCATTAAATATTAACATGTAGTAAATTTAAATATTTTTATGTTATCATTAAAAAGTGTTAAACCTCCATATAAAAATATTCATAGAGATTTATTTTTTAGAGTTAGTTTTTAATGATAAAAAGTATCAAAGCCCTTATTCTACCGGGAGACAAAAATTCGGAATAGCTAAGGCCTGTAAATATGAACTACATCATAAGTTAATTTCTATTTGTCAGTTAGATTAATTAAATAATCATTTCACCATTTTTTGAATTAGCATAGCTCTATATTGTATAGTAAAAAATTAACCTTTATGTTATTTGTAACATTAAATTACTGGTATTTCTAATATCAACATGTTTTAATTCAAGATATAGTAATCAACACAGATTAAAAATAATTTGGAGCCTACTTTATACAATCATATTTACAACGATACAAATTTATTTGTTAAGGTATATTTTTGAAACAATAATTCATAATTTGAATATAAACTGAGATAGTGGCCTTTGGCAGCATTTTCTAATGTAAAAAATCATCTACGCTTTCAAAATCCATTAAAAACAAGATCAAGGGTAGTCCATTAGAATAAAAGATAAGGAAAGAAAACAGAACCTCTTAAGAACCTCCCTAACCTTTTTGTAAGCAGTGAATGATCAGTCCTCTCCATAATAATAAAGATAAAACACATCACAAAGGATATCGGAAATGAGGACGCAAGAATGTAGGAGGATGATGAAGTCTGAAGATTATTCTTTTGAGAGACATAGATAGGATAAGTCAGCCATGAAGAAATGCTTGGTCATTATAGATTTGAAAGCTAATATTTTTCTCTTTAGATGATCAATGTATGATATTTCAAACATACTTAACGAATTTATCTAAAGTTAATAAATAATAACAATGAAGAGTTTTATTTTAAAGAGTACTTGATTGTTTATTCTTCTAAAAGAAGAAACATCCTTTAAAAAATTAACCATTCTAAGAGTATGCTTGAAACAAGATAAACATTGAAAACTGCCAAAATAACAATACATTTTTTCTTTTTTCTTGTTGTTTATGCAAAAGTTTTGAAACTTTAGTTAAAATCGATATCTTTCAAAGTATAATATTTTCATTTTAGTGTAGTTTTAAAATAAAAATAAATTTATTCAAACATTACATCCTTAATTCTTCCTCCCCAAACATACAGATACATATACTTATGTATAAAAATGTAACAACTATTTTCCTCTAGTCACAATAATTATAGACCCTATTTTATTTATTTACTACTGGGCAAGGAGAAAGCTAATCCGCTAGCAGAAACAACGAATGATGCAGTCTGGCACATTGAAGAGAAAGGCATAAGTCTGATTAAAACTTTATTTCAGAGCTGCTAAAACGGACATCTTTACTAGTCAACGACAGATAAAGAAAGACACAAAAATCACTCTGCTTGAACAGAGGTGCAGAAAGAAAGAATTTTCCCACTTACTCATCGAATTTAAGTGAAAGATGAGGAAAAACGCGGACATTGCCGGCGACAGTTGGGAAACGTGTTGAAGAGACAGAAGATTTTTCAGAAATTTTCTAACTGAATATTGCCCTAAGATTTTCTGTTGCCAACATTTTTGTATCAATTTTTATTTGTTTCTATAAAGTGAACTGTAATTTAAAAAAAGAGTGTTCAAAATTACAACTAATAATTTCGAAACTATTTTTTAAATCCAGGTTGATAAAATTATCTTTTATTGCAAACTTTTTTTCATAATTTTATATTATCTACCATCGACGATCAATTTAGTAAATCCTCAATCCCCTGCTCCATTTTTGTACTTATTTTTAATTCCGAAAATTTTTCGCCAGATAGCTTCTTTCTAATAGCTTAATTGCCTTTTCACGCAAGGCTGGTGGAAATCCTCTTAACTGCCTGCGGCGACACGGGCGTAGATAAAGGTATTGACGTATGATCCGGTTTGAGGTTACATGCCAGTTTAGGGTTAAAGCTTTTAATTCAATAATGACGAATAATTGGCAGGAAAGTAAAAATAAGAAAATATCACTAGGTACTGAACATTCGTGGAGGAGTAGTTATTTTTCAGCTACAACGACGCTGGTAAGGCGATTTATAATAAGTTACACGAGAGCATTCGGCTGGAATTAATGCTAATATTCCACTTAATTTCAGTATATGGGGTTTTACTGATTTAACAATGCAGCTCTATTTCACCCATGCGCAAACTCATTGTTATACCTAGATATGCTCATTGGGGGTGGTTGAAAATATTTTCTTGGAGATAATTATGGAAGTACGTACTATTTAAAGAATGTTAAACTCCATATTATGAATCCATTAATAATGTTTTGGAACGCTAATGTCCTAGTTATTTGGCCATTATAAGGCAATCTTATAATTAATTGATAGTTAATAAGATACTTATAAATTACTTTAACTTATTATCACTTATTATTACTTTAAATTACTTTTATTACTTATAAATACCCTACTAATGGTTATTAATTCTTTACAATTGCTATTTTGTTAGTCTGGACATGAGAGATAACATAAAAGTGTAAAACTTATTTGTTTTTTGTCCTGATTTAAATGTCTGTAAAAAAATGGAGATTGCTTATAGATATCAAACATGAATCTTTTAACAATATCGCACATATTGCTCACTGATATAAAAAAGTTTTCTTATCAGCCTAAAAATAGATGTTTTCCATTTAAAGATAATTTCTCACAATTTGTAGTACAGTGTAATTACAAATTCTTCGATTTCATACATACAGGAGTAAGAGGTTTGGTTCAGAATATGAAACTCGAGGTATTGCACATGGAATCATTAGATATTTTGATATCAGCTGAAAAGTAAATACCCGAAATGACTAAATCAGACTTTAGGGATCCCGGCCAATCTACATTGATATTTACCTAATTCTAGAAACACTGTTTCGTGGATACTCTTGCAAGTATCTCTCTATCTTGCAGTGGAGAGAGGTTTAATATTAAATTTTATTTAGGAGGTTTTCGGGAAGTAATGTATGATTTGAATATCTGCGATTAATTGGTTTGCAAAATTTGATTGACATCTGATTTGAATAACTAACTGTAATACTTTCATTTGCATTTAATTACCACAGGAGTTCTATTTTACAATGAATGGGGGATTTATTATTAAATTGGATTGAGGAAGTTTTAAGAAATTGATGCTTGATTTGAATATGAGATTAATTGGTTTGGGCAAATTGATTGACATGCGATTAGAATAATGGACTGCAATTTTTTTTTACATTTAACAACCTCAGGAGCTTTATCTTGTAATGAAAGGAAAGCTTAATATTCAATTGAATTGAGGCTACTATGGCATGGATGTTCGTAGCCTTTCGAAATCGGGTTTAAGCAGTAGGTTCCGGTCTCATTAGCCCTCATGTTGCAAAAAGTAGACCGTAGCATCCAAAACCAAACCAAATGAATTGAGGAGGTTTAAAGAAATCAACATACGATTGGAATTTTTGAGATTAGTTGTTTTCTGAGCATTGATTTAATATACGATTTGAATAAACTACTCTTATTCTTTCTTTTGCTTTTAACTACCGCAATAATTCTATCTTGTAATGAAAAAGCGGTTTGTGATTAGAATGGATTGATGAGGTTTTATGAAATCGACACATGTTTTGAATATCTGAGAATTATCAGTTTTTGATAATTTAATGACATACGATTTGAATAAGCTATTGTAATTCTCTCTTTTACATCTAACTGCTAGTAAAACAGTGATTTAAAAATGTCTAACATCCTTTTTGTATGTATATTAGTCATTTAGTTATTACAGTTCTTGGGGATTTTCGATTTTTATTTAAACGTAATATCACTCTGTGGGGTTTTCTCGATCATTTTAAAAAATCGCCAAGAGAAACCAATCGTACACTAAGAATTACGACTGCACTTAGTATATGCACCGAGTATTTTTAATTAAGGTATCTGTCTACGTTCGGAGAACATTTTTCTTTAAACGTAGAATCTAGTTAATGTTTTTACATTTTTAGATTAAATTTTAATATTATCATAGAGAATTGCACTTAAAAAATTTATTCCTGGAGAAGTTTTTATAATAAATGAAGAAAATTTAGTAAAAAAATTGTTTTTTTTCAAAAGGTCTAATTTTTTAATAAATTAAATTGTTTCAATATTTTTTGATGCAACACATTTCTTATAAACTGGGCTAGTGAATCACCTAAAATATCTGCTTAATTTACATTTGGTAAAAATTTTGGTCTTTGAAAATCATACACATTCAATTTTCAATTAATTTTCATTGCTTTTATATCTAACTATGAGTGAAACATCATTAAAATTATCCAAATTTAAAGCTTTTAGGTTATTTACTTGTAAATACTATCAGAAGCATCCATAATAATTTTCAACAAAATATGTTAAGAACTTTTTGAGAAATCACATTTCAAGTTTCAACATTTTATTAAAAATACCGATCTGATAAAAATGCATTTGAAGTTTATGAAAGCAATTTTAACTATTAAAAAGTTAAAATATATGTTTAAAATTCCCCTACACTTTCTTGCTTCAAAACTTTCTAATTGTCCTGTTGCTAATTATTAAAAATACTAGATAAATTTTTAAACTAATTTTCCTGAAAATTTAAAAAGTTTTGTCCAAAAAATGCTGTTTAAAAGGCTTTAAATTCACAACTTCCGGTTACGAAGTCACTATTTCTGATATGTTTTGACAACTATCAGTGATGTTTAAACAGCTGTAACTTTTCTCTAAAATGGCGTAGAGACAAAACAAAAACAGATTTAGAAACCTGAAAGTTGAAATTTTACAATAGAGAAATAAAAAAAATTATGATTATTGGCAAAAAATGACGTTTTTAACGTAGACGGATTTCTTAATAAGTGATACAATATTTATTTAAATACAATACTTGTATCTGAAAACTCTATAATTGTGTGAATTTTATTTTGTATTTCTGAGATAGATCTGATGCATGATACGTATACCTTTAATGCAGATATTGCACATCGATTTATCAAAGATTTATCAAATCGGCTCACGTCCCAAAAGTTGATATTACCCTTATCATGAAAATGCAATTAGATTATCGAAAACTCATAAGATGAACATCTCACATTACCTTTATCGAGTTACGGTGGCTCTTAAACGCGTTACAATTGTTTATTTTCATTGTATACAATAAATGAATAATTTCATTATGTAAAGATAAGTAGCTCTTGAAATCAAGTTACCGTTTTAGTTGGTTCTACTTTAACGATGACGAATAGTAGAAACAAAGCAACTATTTATTATATCCCTTTTGTAGGGAAGAATCTAATTTGCGAACGGAAAACATATTTCAAACAAATTTTGAAAGAGAGTGTATCTTATAATTACCTTAGCATACTTGATGGATCACTTAATGACGTAATTTTAGCTACGTGCTTACACAAAGAAAGAAAGATACTTGTATATTCTGTGAAATTGAATTAATTTAAGACGCATCAATCATTGTCAAACTTTATGACAATGCTGCTTTTTTTTCTTTTGGAATAATTATGTTTCCAAAATGATTATCACACTTATTTACTGATGTATGTTAGAGTCAAGGAATCTATATAACGTGGCGTGTATAATAAAATAAATTATTCCATTTCTATGACATCCTGGAAAGAAAAAATGTTGTAAAAATACATATGTACTATATGTGACTGCTTTCTTTCTATTAAGTAAACAATTTTGACTCTCCGCTTTGCATAAAATTTAGAAATATTGAATATATTTCTTGTAAAATTTAAAAGTAAAATGAAGTTATGTAACCAGAAGAAATATCTATTATCGAAATTTTATAGGAATATTTTATATTCTTCAGTAACTTTGTGATATTTCTTTTACATGACATTTGAGCATTTACACAAAGATGAGTTAAAAAATGGTTTGGTGATCAATATACAGACTAGGTTAACCATGAATCTCCAACACTTTTTTGCTAATGGTGTAAGTTAATTTATCTCGTTGGCCTCTATGACTGTGGAGTTAATCAGGCTACGAATTCTTTCCTTTCAGGATAAAAAAATGGACTTCTGATAGATATAAAAAATTTTGTGCTTCCCAAATAATTTTTATTGTTTCTCTTATTGCTATGTCTTTCTTGAGACAGTTTAATGACGAGTCATAGTAAGATAAAATATATGTTATATATTTGCTCATGGAATTCGTATGGTCTATGTATGGTCTTTAGGTGGTCTATGGTTATGTATTCATCATGCACTTATAAATTGGTTCAGTATTTCAACTTACGCCTAAAATACATTTATTTATAAAACAAAAATATCGCTAAACGCATAAGCTTTGTCTCTTTCAAAAACATCATTTTCTCCATAAAATGATCAAAAAAAATTGCTTATTTTTACACAGATTTAAACCATTACTCATTCTTTGGAAGGAATTTTAAATCATAAAAAATAGTCTTGTTACTTTGGTATTGAGGCTAATTACCATTCTCCTGTCTCAATTTTAAAAGTGTTATAATATGTAATTTATATAAAAGTATTTTATTACCTAAAAGCGTATATGTAATTTACTTAAAAAAATCCTTTTGTTCCACAAAATCACAAAAACAATACAATAATTGAAAATAAATGCATATTTTTACACAGATTCAGAACATTAGGCATTGTTTAGAAGGGATTTTAAACTTCTATAACGAATCGTGTTGCTGCGGTATTGAGACAAGTTGTAACCCTCCCATCTAAATATTAATACTATAATACATAAAAATAATTTATAATATGTGCCACAATATGTAATTTTATAAATATAATTGTATTATCTAAAGTAGAATTTGTAGTTCATTAAAAAACATCATTTTTCCCATAAAATACCACAAAAAATAATATGATTGCAAAAGAAATGCACATTTTTTTTAAACATTTGGACAATTACTCATCGCTTGGAAGAGATTTTAAACTTCTATAAAGGGTCGTGTTACTGTGGTATTAAGACAAGCTGTAATCCTCCCGTCTAAATATTAATAATACAATATATAAAAATAATTTATAATATGTGCCCCAATATGTAATTTTATAAAGATAATTGTATTATCCAAAATAGTATATGTAGTTCATTAAAAAACATCATTTTTCCCATAAAATACCACAAAAAATAATATGATTGCAAAAGAAATGCACATTTTTTTCGACAGATTTTGACAATTACTCATCGCTTGGAAGAGATTTTAAACTTCTATAAAGGGTCGTGTTACTGTGGTATTGAGAAAAGTTGCCATTCTCCCTTCTAAATTTTAAAAGTTTAACAATTTGTAATTTATATAAAAATATTTGTATTACCAAAAAGTATATATGTAATTGATTATAAAATAACACTTTCCCCATAAAATGCCATAATATATACAATGATTGCAAAAAAAATGCACATTTTTTTGACAGATTTATACAGTTATGTATTGTTTAGAATTGATTGAAAACTGCTACACAGAGTCTTGTTACTGTGGTATTAAGAGAAGTTGTCATTATCCCGTCTAAATTTTAAAAGTATCATAATATGTAATTTATATAAAAATATCTGTATTACCTAAATCCAAATATGTAGTTGATTCATAATCAGAAATTCATCTATCAGATAAAAAGATTAATAATTATTTTACAAGTTAAAAGAGTACTTCGAAAACAAGTTTTTCTATTGCTAATAAAATAGTCTCCACTATTTAAAAATAAGTGTTTATACATTCCACGTCAAAATAATATCATGCGCAATATTTAAATATTTCTAATCCGTATACATTTAATTTTCTATCTGAAATTAATAATTCTAATATGTTTTTGGGTGAGTAAACACATATATACTTACATAGTTTTATTCCGAATATAACAGAAATTAATTAACCCTCCGAGTGGAACACATCGAGGAAAATGTCTCCAAAAATACGCTAAAGGTCTACTGTGTCAGTGGCCAAAGAGTTCTATGATTTTTTCCTTCACCCTTTGTCTACTAGAATGGAATACGGGAAACTCACCCTCATTATTGTCACTTTACTTCCGGTTATAAATATATATATCAATAGATATTATAGATTGTTAATTTTTAAAACACATAAACATCGTCAAGTCTCGAAAATCATCCCATAAGAAATAACTGATTCTAAAAGTACAAATAAAAATATTCTTTGAGAGACTAATTTTATTTTTTTACGAAGACATCCAAGATATTTAAGTGGTGCAGTTAGAGATACATCTGTTACCGCAAATGAAATACTTCGAATTAGAGATTTATAAAGCCATGAAAAGCTATCAGCGTCTTTGTGCCTCAAGTGGTAGGGGTGCATCCCTCAATAAATGTCATTCAAAGAGGGGTGCAGCTCCTAAACAATAGTTCTGAATTTCCTACCGTAAAAGAACTGGCAGAAATGTACATTACATCTATTTTCAGAGAGTTTTTGGAGGTCGAAAATTGTATGTGGCAACCACTTTGAAGACATCATCGGTTTGGCGGAATTGTACGTGCAAACCGCTTAGAGGATTAAACGAAGCTCGACCTTTGAAACGTCTGTCAAATAGCAAAACTAGATTTTTAGTTTATAATTAAAATAAAAGATTTTTTGTGATTAAGATCGTAAAATTTACTTCGCAGAATTAGTTTGTATGTTACATCAGCTCTGTAAAATAAGAAAAAATGAGATTTTATGTCTTGAAATTTAAAAATATAAAGTTATAAAATATGTTTCGAGGTTTACGTAATGTGTTTAAATTCATGTCATTCCAGTAGACGTAATTAGTAGCAAAATTTTGTATGCATCTGAATTAATTCTAAAAACACTGATAAAATTTTAAATTGAAATCCTGTAATAATAAATACAAAGGTTGGAGATTTTAGAGTTACTATGGAAATATATTGAGAATTATGTTAATATATCCTAAAATAATATGGAATATTTTGAAAATTAAATTGAAAAGTGATAAACTATGTAGCTTTTAATTAAACATTATACATTTAAAACTAATAGTACTATAAACAGCTAGATACTATTCGAGAATTTTTCACTTCAAAGGTATTTGTTTGCTAATATTTTAAACCTTACAGAATCACACGGAATTTTTTTTAAATATAACACAAACTAATTAAAAGAAATTCGTTTCCTAAAAAGTTTACTAGAAAATGAAACAAAACTTGTTAAAGACACAGTTAAACAGAAGGAAAAAATGGAAAAAAAAATTCTTCTTCAGTAGGAAAGCTAATGACGTGCTTCAAGCTCTGCTTCAAGAAATACCAAGCAGAACGGGAAAAAAAATAAATTATAAGCCTAAAAATTTAAATAAATGACAAAACCTTTCAAAAAACAATAAATTGAATTCATAGTTTACTAAGTGGATATGACGTTTCATCTAGTCTCTAGGCTTAATATTAAGCACAAAATTGAAGCTATATCGTACAGTTTGAGAAGCAGAAATGGATTGTGTTTTAGAAATAACGCAAAAAATATCTACTAAGATTTAGTAAAGGATTGAAACTTTTATTCATAAGTCAGGCTTGGGGTTTTAAATTTAGAAATTGAAGAATTACCTAATAAAAGAGGAGCTAACTCTTTAAAAAGTGTAAAGGGTTAAATTACACTATTTAAAAGCAGAGCTCTCTAATTTCTTGCAGAGAAAAGGTAAAATATTATGGGGTGGTGACCTACTTCTGACTGATTCTCTTCTTGAAAACAAAATGGCTAGTAATTTTGATAGTTGAATGCAAATTTAATACCTGGATTGAATGTCTTTTATATTTTTCTTATCCAGAAGTAATAAAAATGCAGTCGGCCGATATTGAAAAAACAAACAAGTCTAACAGTCACTATAATTATATAGCCCCTATTTTTTTACTTGCTCAGGCTACTGGGCAAGGAGAAATATAATCAAGCTAGCAGTAATAACGAACGATGCAGTCTAGCCACATTGCTGAGAACGGCACAAGTCTAATTAAAATTTATTTCAGTGCTACTAAGTGTGTTTTACGCTGATATCTGAAAACTAAAGCAGCAATTTTTGATGACCGTAACAGTGAATAAATGGCTATAAAATGTATACGAGAGGCCCGTCATGATATTTTAAAATTAACGCCAAATTATTATTTTTGATCCACTGACATATAATTCATAAATTGAATGTCTTTTACCATCAACATGAATATTATTATCTAATTTTTAATAAATACCTCGTTTTTTTTTAATGCTGATCTAACAATAGATCACTGGGCTTTGGAGGATAAATTTTAGCAAATTCACAACAATCAGTAGTATTTCAAAAAACGTGGTAAAAACGAACCAAATAGATAAAACTAATGCATTTCCTTTTACAAAAATGTTTATTTAAGAATTTCAGAATATTACAGAATGTACTTGGTAAAGTTCAATTATCTTTAAAATACAAAATTTTCTGTTTCCACAGTTTAGTGTGGAATTTGATGAACATCTTCCATAAAGTGGCATCGCAATTAAACAATATGTTAGGAGCCTCCTTGGCATACAAGTCGACAGCGTTTTTGTCATATTGTGATCCATTCTATCAAAGTGAACATCATCACGAAACTAGCTTTTGAGGATGAAGGAAAACTGTAAAGTAAATTTTTTTCCGATTCCCAATTTTAGATATTTCACAGCAACAGCTCTTTGAAAATCTTTCATGCACATAGAATCACCTTTATGAACATTTCCGTGCAGAATGCTTGCATTCACTAGAGTCATCAATTATTCAAATTAAGACACCAGTAATTATTTACCTCTTATTGCTATACTGTGTTTCTTTAGAAGCCAGTCATGATGGTCTACACCTCCGATATGTTTGTTATAATTATTTATTAAATTTGGTTGTGGAACTTCTTTTCTTTTTTCTCAGAAGACCATCTTTGAACTTTTGTTGTGCACTCGATAATATCAAAGTATGTAACAACGGCATGACTTATTATCTAATTATCGTGATTTCATTTTCTTTTGTCTAACCGAAAATCATAAGTGCAAGAAACAGAATTCAACTGCATCCTGAACGTTATTAAATACTTTTCGACTCATATTTTCATCTAAAGGGAAAAAATGCAATATTAAAGACACAAAAATCCCTCTGCTCGAACAGAGGTGCACCTAATAGCGAAAACAGAAAGAATTTTTCCTCCCACTTACTCAGCGAATTTAAGTGTAAGATCAGGAAAAACACGGAGCCATTTGCCGGCGACAGCTGGAAATCATGTTGAATAGACAGAAAATTTGCATCTTTAGGATAGAAAGGTTTGGAAAAAAATTTTAAGTCGAAGACACTTTTTTGAGTAAGACATTTAGAGGCTGGGAGAAAGATTCTAAGGAATTAGAAGGGGAGAGAGGAGGTTTTTAAAGAAATTTAAAAAGTTAAATAATTTTGATATATTGCATATATATATATATATATATATATATATATATATATATATATATATATATATATATATATATATATTGATAAAATATGATTTATAACATTTAAAGTATATATCATGATTTATCATTATGTTATGCATATTTTCATAATTTTTTTTTTAATTTTTCTTACAAACTTTCACTTGCCTTTTGAGTTCTAACTAATATGAATATAAGTATACGATTTTGTGCAATCTGTTTTCAGTGGCTTCTTTGTTTGTGTTATATTTATTAAATCTAAGATTGATATGTTAACCTCATTTTAAATTTCAATTTAATAGTTTCTATATGATTTTAAATAATATTATAAACTGTTAATCTAGATCACTTCAAAGGGTCAAAAACAAAACTTTCATGTTGGCAGTAAGGTCATAATTTTACAAAGTCTCCGTGCACAATATATTAATAAAATATGATTAAAATCTTTTACATATATCAGTGTTAAAGTTGCTACTAAATCATGTACTGTACTATTTATATTTTAAAAATCTGCAAAACGATTATTTCCACAATCCTATAAAGTGAAATAAAGTTTTCCCTTTGAAACGACTATTCAATAATATTTTATACATTTAAATGAAATTTATAAAATACGTTGATCTAACATGCTAAAAAAATTGCCTCATAACGTAAAATATTTTTCCTCTTAAAGAAAACAATCACTATCGAAATTTATAAAGCTGGACATATATGATTGCTAATAGAAAAATAGTACATTTGAATCAAAAAAATTTATTTGAGGCATAACAGAGGGCATGTACATTGACGAAAATATCTGCAAATGGCTCTATGTGTTATAGAGCTTCACTTTCTAGTACTGTGTTTACAATTGAAAAAACTAAATCTTTTATCACAAAGTTTTAAATTTTATATTTAGAAGAGGAGATCTTTGATTCTTAAAATTATAATTAATCAGTTAGTGAGGCAGGCTGTAACACTACGAATTGTTTAAAATTCATATTTGTTTTACTGATTGCAGTCTAGGATAATTTAGATTTAAGATATATCTCAATATATATTCGTCAGTTTTGACTTGGGCAATAGTGAATTAAAACAAACCACTGAAACAAAAAAGCGGGCAGAAAGTAAAATAAGATTTTAGATACGGTTAAAAAGGAAAAGAAAGAAAATTTTCATCTTAAAAAGTAAAACTTTCCTCAAGCTGTGCTCCAACCAAAAGCATTAGATTCACGAGAATGAGAAAAAAAGATGATTTTTTTTACGTATGCAAGCAAAAAGATAACAAAAACGTACCTATATCCATCAATTTAATTTGATGTTTATGTAGTAGATTTAAATTCCTATCATGTCTTTAAGATTAATTAGTAGCGAAATTTGAATACATCTGATTTAGTTTGAGAATAAGAAAATGTTTGCATTTCAAATGGAACTAATGAAATTACCAGTAGAAACAATGAAAATATTATGAGAAATAAAATTAAAAATATTTGACGGGTTTTATATTTAGTTTTGAAAAATTTAAATAATATTTTAAGATAAACATTTTCTTCACCCAAACATTTTCCCGTGTCTATCAAATTCTTAATATTTATGCAATCCTGTTTCTGTAACTTCATTCCCAGGGCAATGATTAATAGTTTTTGTACAGGTTTATTAAGGTTTGTCAATAATACTATTCAATAATTCCTATGTATTTTAATATTTATATTGAAAAATTTTAATATATATCTCCCAAATAACCAAATGTGTTAATGTTGATTTATTATGCGGTAGGTTAGTACACTTATAAAGCTAATTAGAAAGTTGCATATTGTATTATGAAGATTTGATTCTTCTATAAATATTAATTCAATATTAACAAATTAAAATTAATGTAACATATTTATTAAAAAAGTATTATCTATTTTTCAAATTATTTTGGTTATGTTAAAAATATTATATATAAAAATATACTACGTAAAAAAATGCAAAGTAATTTCTATATAAATTTTGAGTAAATTTTAAATTAAAAAAATAAAATATTCTTGATAATTTAACTTAAAATATCGGCTTACATTCAAGAGATATGTTAAATAATTCCTTTCGAAAGTAATATATTATGTAGCTTTCGGGTACTTTAAAAGTTGCTATCATTTATACTTTATAAAGTAAAATTATATTAAACAATAATTAAACTTGTAGATAAATATGAAACAATGAAAAATTCCAGAAGCTAATTAGTAGATACTGAGAAGAACCTACTAGAGAGTAAAATAGTATTTCTTAAAGATAATGTTGAACTGAAAAAGGAGAAAATTCTTCTACTACTTATACAATGACTTATCTTGAATAGCAAAAGTCATTTATGACTTTATTAAAGCTCTGATTCGTAGAATATTATTAGTTATTTGAGAAAGGGAAAACATTATATTAAGGACTTGGAAATTTAAAAAAATGACAAAAAACATTCTAAAGATGATAATTTAATTTAATGTTTACACAAATGATTTAAATTCAGATCATGTCAGAAGGTTTAACTAGTAGTGAAATTTTGAATGCGTTTGATTTAATTTGGGAAACCTGAATTGTTTGAATTTCAAATAGTACTTCTAGAATTATCAATTCCGAGTTAGATAGTTTTATGAGAGATATCAAGAAATTCTCAAACTAAAAATTAAAATGAGTTTAGTGATTGAATTACTTTTTGTCATCCTTTATAAGTTTATTCGTGAAAAATTAGTCTTCAGGTCTTTTAGAAATTCAAATGTAGCGTGTTTAGCACACAATATATATCAGTTTTTAAGTTAAATTTAAAATACAAATTGTCACAGAATGCTATAACATAAAAGGAGTCTATCTTTTTAAAATATTATGAAAGATGCTTTTTTCTTTATTCTTCGCATTGTAATGGAAAAGAAAAAGTTTTTCTATCACTGGAGTATCTAAAATTATGATTAGCATTATAATTTAGTTTGAGAAGTCTGAATGGTATAAGTTTCAGTTATACTCCTAGAATATTTAAATTCGAGAATAATAATTTCATTATAGGTATTGAGAATTTTTTAAACTTAAAAACTTAAAGTGTTTAATAATTGAATATTTTACCTTATCCGTTTACCATGAAATACTGAATAAATTCTAAATTTTTATTATGAAGAATGTATTTCTAGTGTATTAATTACGTAAAGTATATCATTTCCTTAATAGAAATTAAACTAAAATTGTTAGATTATGCTATAACATAAACAAATCTTCATTTTAAAAAATTGAGAATATATTTTTAATGTTTACACAAATGATTTAAATTCAGATTATGTCAGAAGGTTTAACTAGTACCTAAATTTTGAATCCGTTTGATTTAGTTTGGGAAACCTGAATTGTTTAAATTTCAAATAGTACTTTTAGAATTATCAATTCCGAGTTAGATAGTTTTATGAGAGATATGAAGAAATTCTCAAACTAAAGAGTTAAAAGTGTTTAGTGATTGAATTACTTTTTGCCATCCTTTATAACTTTATTCGCGAAGATTTTGGGCTTCAGTACTTTTAGAAATGCAACTGTATCATGTTTAGGACACAATATAAGTTTTCAAGTTAAATTTGAAAAAAAAAAGTCAGATAATGCTACAACATAACAGGGCTCGGTACTTTTGAAATAGTATGAATTTGTTTTTCTCTTTTTGTATTTTAATAGAACATAAGTTTTTCTAGTACTGGAGTATCTTAAGTTATGATAATTATTATGATTTAATGGGTGAAGCTTGAATGATGAGTTTCAGGTATACCCCTAGAATATTAAATTCGAGAAACATAATTTTTTGATACTTCTTGGAATTTTTTTAATTTAAAGCTAAAATTGATTAATGATTAAATATTTTATCTTATGCACTTACCATGTGTGAGAGAGCAGCTATGTTTTACATAAGGTTTTCGTAACTGATCTGCTCGCCCCACTCACACATTGTTGGTCGCATGCCCAAGTGTTTTTTCGCAACTCCAGGAGGCATGTAGTGTGGCCAGTGAAAACGACTGCACTTACACTTCACCAAGTTTGGAGAGTTGTGATTGGTCGCCAGGAGGTGATTCAGGACCATGCCTGGAGTCCCAGTCAATCTTGACACAGCCGGGAAAGGACGCACCATGCACAGGACAATGGAACGGCAGATGCATCAGCACAGTATAATGAAAAAATATATAGGGTTTTTGGAGTAATTTAGAAAGAAGGAAAAGAATGCAGAGTGCTCATAGACTTTATGCAATTTTTCTTTTATGTGTAGCATTAAGTTGAGTGCTTCTTTTACTTTTTATTTTTTATATTTTTTTATTTTTTATATATTTTTTAATGTTTTCTTTTCCTTAATATATTTGGCCGAACGATGGCCGATTGGTTAGTGTGTTGGTCTTCGGAACCGGAGTTCGTAGGTTCGAATCCCACTGTGGCATAGATGTTCGTAGCCATTCGGAATCGGCTTTAAACTGTAGGTCCCGGTCTCATTAGCCCTCGTAAAGCAATAAGTAGACCGTAGCACCCCAAACCAAACCAAAACCTTAATATATTTGTATTTTGTAATATAGATCAGTGTCATTTTGCTATATTATTATTAAAGATGATATAAAGCAAATTTGGGTTATTATTTTAACGTAGAAAAATGGATTTGAAGTAACATCATCAATATACTACATCACAGCACCATGAAATAATTAATAAAATTTAAACTTTTATTATGAAAAATGAGTTTGTAGTGTATTAATTACGTAAAACATATTATTTTTATAATAGAATTTAACCTAAAATTGTTAGATTATACTGTAACATAAGTGAATCTTCTCTTTAAAAAATGGCATTATAGTTTTTCTTACATTTTAATTTAAAATAATAAGTTTGTCTTGTCCAGGAGAATCTAAAATTTTAACTATTATAATTTAAACAATAATAATACACTATTTACCAAACACACTCTATCGTAAATAGTTGCTTCAACTATATTGGTTGCTCAAACGGTTAAAAACCCATGGGTTTACAAGAAGAATCCTTGAAAAGAAACAGAAGCTAATTAAAAGAATCCAGTGCTTCAAAAAAATTGCCAGAGAGTAAAGCAAGATTTCTTAAAGATACAGTAAAAGGGTAAAGAAGGAAAATCTTTCGTCCTGAGTAGTAAAAGTCACTGTTGACTTTATTCAAGTTCTGCTTCGACGAATAACATTAGCTACTCAAGAAAGAAAAAAAATTGATTTTATGCGAATGGAAGTTTAAAAAAAGAATTTATAAAAACGTACAGAGAGCGATAAATTAAATTCAATGTTTACGTAGTAGATTTAAATTCTTATCCTGTCTCTAGGCTTAATTACTAGCACAATTTTGTATGCATCTGATTTATTTTGACAATCCTGAATGGTCTGAATTTCAAATAGTATTCCTAAAATAATGAGATCCGAGATTGAGAATTTTAAGATAGGTAACGAGAAGTTTTGAAACTAAAACCAAGTGTGAAATGACATTTTGTTTTATCAAATTCAATGACAATAAATCCCTAAACTGAAAAATTATGTTTTTGTTAAATATAGCTACAGGTTATTCAATATAAAATATGTATTAATTTTAAAGTAAACATTTAAAGCCATTTCAAAATAAACATGCATTGTATTTCATGTTTTTCTAAGTGATAAAAGTATCTATTAAGATCGCAATTTCAAGTGTCTAGTTTCAGTTCTATCTTGGGGTATCAGCTAATATATATGTTTGTGTATATACAGGTGATAGGTATTCCAGATTATAAAGTCCATAAAAAACAATATTTTTTTTTAAAAAAAAGCTTATCTCTGTACAATATAAAAGAAAAAATTTCTCTAATTCTTAAAACAATTAACTAATATTCGATTACTATATAATTAAAATTAAATTTAAATAATAGAATAATGTAGTTAATAAATATACTAGAGTGTGTGATAGAATTTTAATAATTTTATATAATTAATTAATTTTAAAGTAAAAATTTAAAGTCGTTTCAAAATAATATGTATTGTATTTAATGTTTTTCTAAGTGATAAAAGTATCTATTAAGGTCGCAATATTGCCATAAAAACATAATTATCAAATTCCAAATTTCTATTTTCTGTTTTATCTTGGTGTATCAGCTAATGTATCTGTTTGTGTATATGAGGTTATAGGTATTCCAGATTATAAGGTGCTACATATAAAAAACAATCATTTAAGAAATCTTATGTCTGTACAATATAAAGTAGAAAATGTTTCTAATTCTTAAAACAATTAACTAATATTCGATTACTATATAATTAAAAATTAATTTTAAATTATAGAATAATGTAGTTAACAAATATACTAGAGTGTGTGATAGAGATTTAATAATTTTGTACAATTAATTAATTTTAAAATAAAAAATTAAAGTCATTTCAAAATAATATGTTTTGTATTTAATGTTTTTCTAAGTGATAAAAGTATCTATTAAGAACACAATATTGCCAAAAAACATAATTATCAAATTCCAAGTTTCTAGTTTCAGTTCTATATTGGTGTATCAGTTACTGAATATGTTTGTATATATATAGGATATAGGTATTCCAGATTATAAGATGCTACTTGTAAAAAATAATCATTTTAAGAAATCTTATCTTTGCACAATATAAAGTAGAATTTTTCTAATTCTCAAAACAATTAACTAATTTTTGACTATATATAGTAATCAAATATTAGTTAATTGATTGACTGATAGTTAATTGATTAATTAAAAAATTCAGATATCTCCCAATATTTTAAATAGAGTAAAAATTAATAATATAACAAAAATTTGTTGATTGTAAAAGACATTTTTAGAATAAGTCTAGTTATGCTCAATAAAAAATATGTTCGATATAGGAACAAAGGATATTTTTATTCCACGGCTTATAGTGTAATTAATAAAGATACTAGAGTGGGATTATATTATTATTGTACATTATATAAAAATTAATTAAGTATAATTATTCAAGTTGATCCAGTGACTATTATGACTGGCTCGTGTTTGGAAACACATCTGTATACGAATAAAATATTTAAAGAAAAATGTGTCCGATATTTCTTTGCTTGGAGGACTGGAAGTTGGAAAAATAATGGCATACGCATAAGAAATAACACCTCAAGAAAATAAACTATGGGAGGATCACACAACTTGTAATATTGGTTTATGTATAGTATGCCTCTGACCACAGAAAGGTCGTTCATATCAGTATTTTACACGGGTACTGAAGGAAACAATTATTTTCCGTGATATAAAAGAAATTTAGGTCTATATAATGTAGTCAAATACACTACAAATAATAACAAAAGGTAAAACACTCCTACAGCACAAGAATTCCACTGTATATGAGAACAATATTCAGTATATTATTTGAATGAGAACGGGATATACGACCTGAGACGGATACTTAATGTAATTTATGTACTGTTACAAGTATATCTTAATCTAATTGAATTTTTACTCAAATAGACTGATAGTAGAGCTTTATTAAGGGAATGTTGGACAATATAGAATAATACCACAAAATGTTGAATTTAATTTTTGTTAATTTATAAGTATTTTAAAACCGACATTATTAATTAGATATTGAGTACATAGAATATTTTCATAATTTAATTTTTTTTATTTTTTTTAATTTCTCAGATTTACTGATAAGAGGATTTTATTAAAGTAATGAACATTATTTCAGATAATGTTAAATTTATTTTTTGTTAAGTTTTAAATTTTATAAATTGATTGATAGTATAGTTTTACTAAGACATTATATATGGACATTAGAGAATATTTTATGGGTTGTTAAAATTAATTTTTGTTAATTTTTAAATTTCTCTTTTACTAAATATACGTAACTAAATGCACATTTTCAACAAACACTTTTAACAAATACTAAAATAAATATAAGTATTTAATTTAAAGTTTCATTCCAACTATATTTTTATATGAAGATTCTAAGTGTATACATAAAAATATTTGCTGAAGATAAACATTATAATCTATTGACAAAATAGTTTTCAAATATGTTAAAAATATAAATCAAAGCCTAAAAATTATTTATACAGTAAAAATAAAATGAAAAAATTTAAAAACATTAAAATTCGCTCACAAGAAATATTCTAAAATTTAAAAAAATGTTACAAAACACACAAAAATATGAAATATAAAAGATTATTTTCTTTAAAAAATTTTGTTATTTAATATTTAAGCAGTTTTACAGTCATTCTCAATAAAAATGTTATTTTTTTTATTTTGAGTATTTATTAATTTTTAGTTCGATTTACGTATTTTTTCTATATCTACTCTTTTCCCAATATTTTTAAATTTTATATTTTTATAGTATACTTTTAATGTAAGCTATAAACATTAGAGCGAAATTTCTTTTGAATATAATAGATATTTTTGAAAAAATATTTTACTTGTTACATAGAAATATTTCATGAAAAATATGTACTTTCATTTTTATTAAATTATAAAATTATTTTTTATAAAAAAAATCTCTGTGCGTTTCTTAAACATTCAATCAATTTTAAAAATCCATAAAAATAGTAACTGTAAGATAATATTTTTAAAAGCCTTAAAATTTCAAACATAGATAAAACTATAAAAACTCGATTTCGAGAAAAATGCATTTATAATATATAGCACAACAAATATAAAAACCTTATTTTTTACAAACAATTTTTTAAGTTTCTAATATTTGAATATTTTTATAAGAGTAAAAATATATACAATTCAAAAAACAATTATATATTATGTGAAGAAATTTGGGTGATTTCTAAAATTTTTTTTTTCTTATAATTTTAGTTTATTAAAAAAAATTATCTTGAACATTTCATTTATCTTAAAGCGCACACCAGCACTATTCGTTAACACTTTTTTACCTTCATGACCGATTTTTCTTGCAAACAAGTAAATTTTACTCCATTTTCTTTTTTTAACTCTAGTGGCAAGTTTTTGTATCTTCTAGCGCTTATGTACTAATTATTTTTGTTGATACGTTTATAAGTTATTTTAAATAAATAGGTTTTAAAATAAATATTGAATGCTTTATTAAACTAGTATTGATAGCCGTGAAAAACTGTTTAATTTCTGAGCATCTAGTTTTTTATAATAAGCAGCGAAAAAAAAAAAAACAAACGCCTAGATGCAAAAGTGGGATCTAGCCGGACAAGAGGTCTCCTATCCAATCAACATATGGATTGATGTAAAGGTCAGAACTTTCGTTAACGATCATTAACAATAGGTATGTTGCAGGAAACGTTGTATCAAGTTTTGGAAAAATCAAAAAGGCGATTACTTTAGATTCCAAACAGGTGCATGGAAAGTGAAGTTTGAAAGGATTGGCAATTAATCGCTGGTGATCGAACAGGCTGAAATAAGTACAAACGGTAAGCGATACGATTCCCTTGGACACATTTTTCGTCATGTAAAGAAATGACGAGACAGACAGAGCGAACCAAGATATTCTAAATAATATATTGGTTTCATCTTTATAGTTCAACCGTGGAATCTTATACATTTTTTTAGATATAGCTATCTTTCGGAGGCTGTGATACATAAACAGTTTAAATCATATTTTTTTGAAGTTTTTCATATTATATCATATTAAATCTTTAAATATAATATATTATTAATTAAAAGTTTCATTTACACTGATACGTTGATATTGATATGATTATTGAAGCTCTATTCATGACATTTAAAAACAGGAATTGATTTGAGAACAGACATGGTAATTATTAAATATATGTATGTATATATATATATATATATATATATATATATATATATATATATATATATATATATATATATATATATATTGGTATCTTAAATTAAAAGTAACCAAAGTATACATAGTTGTATATTAAAATGATTTTCAGTCGATTCTATTTTTAAATTGCTAACTTTGGCTACTATATTTTGTTCTTTCTGGAAAATTGGTGACTGCGCAAACACCAAACGTAATTCCTGCTGAATTCGTGCCACTTGGTGACGCTCTAATGCATTTCCACGTGATAAATCATTAAAAACCCTGATTGGCTAGCTCATGTATCTATATATTATCATGTATGCATTTTTCACTCGTTTTCTGGAGGAGTTGCCTAATAAATCTATAATTCTATTTTTTAAATAAGTGTATTGGTTCTTTCCCCACCTTATTACTCACGACTGATATCAATACATTATGAATTTCCTTTTTACCTTTGTGATCTGTTAAAATACCCGTTATATATATATATATATATATATATATATATATATATATATATATATATATATATATATATATATATATATATATATATAATATATATATATATATATATATATATATATATATATATATATATATATATATATAATTATATATGTATATATATATATATATATATATATATATATATATATATATATATATATACATGTTACTGTGAATGCCCGAAATAAGAGAATGTCGACATACACCAAATACCTCGGTGAAACACCGAATATTTTATTATATTCTTATGTATTCGGACTAACACCGGTGTATGTCAACAACTCCCATGAACCGGAGGTGAATGTTGAAAAATATATTTTTGTTACGTTTTTAAATCATACTTTATTTTTAAAATATATAATGATATATGTCAAAATATCACATACCATGATGGAATACTCCAAAGTCCCTGTTCAACCTACTACGCCTTCTATCAAGCCCTGACTAAACAGCAGTAGTTTATTTCTATTAAAGAAGGGCCGAAAAAGATAATATTCCAATGCATGTAACGAAAATGTTACAAACCTCAAAAAGAAAATTTCCTCCTTCTCAAATTGATGACACTGTGCGAATACCAGTCCCTGATTTCGAGCATGGTCGTACGGAATCCCGAAATGTATTGGCGGTTGTTATTGAAATAGAATATTCCGACTTTTATAAAGTAGTAAACAAGTATTATACCCTCAAGCAGCTTTATACCCGTAATCAGTTTATATTTTGTAAAAAAAAAAGGTTACTTTCCATAGATGAGATTTCTACTCATGAAATGTCGCTGAGATAAGCCGGTGCAACTAATTCAAGAAGTGGAGATCATGGCTATACAAGTTGCCATTGCAAAAAGAAATGTTTCATTACTAAATATCATTGTAAATGTAAGGAACTCTTCTGCAATTCAAATTGTAATAACAGTTTAAATTATTGCAACAAATAAGATAGTACAACGTCAATCAGATAATTAAGTTAACTATAAGATTTTCTGTTCTAAGAGTGTTCGGTTTGTTTTAAGTTCAACAGTTACATGTGCTAGTATTATTAATTTGACTGAATTACAGAGAAGAAAATATAAATATCAAACATGTTCTACATTCACAATTAGTGCATGGTGAATGTCGACATTTACCTGTGTAAGTCAGAAATAAGGGTATTTAGCAAATATTTCGGACATACACCAAACGACTCCGTGAATGTTGGCATTCACCGGGGAAAGTCGACATTCTAAAGATTTCGATCTTTCACCGTAACATATATATATATATATATATATATATATATATATATATATATATATATATATATATATATATATATATATATATATATATATATATATATATATATATGAGTAATGCATAATAACTATTACTCCTAGAATATCTATCTAAAATCTTTCTTTTTTCTATTCTCGATAATTAACAATTAACTTTCCAGCCGTAAAATGTCGAATTTAAATGAGTTTTCGCCGACTTATTATTTTATAACTATTTTTTTTACCCATTTCTCAAATTTAGTAGTAGATTAAATTCTTTTGTTTACTGGCCACATTTTACAGCGGTTTCAAGAAAATAGTTTTATTTCTCCATTAATTAAATTGCTGCCTCTGTGTTTTCGAACTAACTTATATGATCACAGTTCACTCTTGAATATCACAAACCTGTAATAGTCTCTACGTCTCTTTGAAAAATATCACGTGTTTACTTGCTCTTAGGTGCAAAAAATTGAAAAATGTATTTTTTTTTTTTGGGGGGGGGCATTTGATGCTGAGCATTTACCTTGTAAAGACGGGGTTTTTGCCAGTTCAATTGTATCCTCAATAAGTTTCACAGCGTTGAAAGTTACTTTATTTAACAGTGTAGGACTCGCGCTTCCCGGAATTACGCGAGAACGAGCATCGTGTCTCAGAGGCCCGGTGCAACTTTTCATAGCGAAATACCAAGAAAATTGTTTTTGATGATGAAATTTTGTATTGTCAAATATACTTTATTAAAAGTTTAAAATATATTTCGGATTAATTGAAATATTAATTTTTAAAAGTATTTTGGACTGGAGATATTTTTATTAGCATTTCGAAAGTACAAACGTAAGACACACACAAATTAAAAACTTAAATCAAATTTTTATATTTCTTCTTAATATTTTATCATTTTAATCAAATAACGATATATTTTTGATAGGTACTCTCCTCCGACCACAAAAAGTAAAAAAAAAAAATGTAAAAGTATATGCACATCACTGGGTCTCTTGTGCCGCCCAAATGAATTAAAACTATCTCTTTCTGAGAAAAAAAATCAGGTTTTTTGGGATGTAGAAGACTATTAGACAGCTATTGAAAATTTGGGAAGATTATTTTTATTGTGTGATTTTGCGTGGAATATTTTTATATCGCTCCATCCTCAGAGGCTCGGCTCTCGTCCTCGTGGGTTAATGGAGCCAATGGAGATTTATGCTGCTTTAAGATTAGGCATTCTTATTGCATACGTATTTATATATATATGGTTTTCAGTTGGTTTGTCCTTAGATAATCAAAGGAAAATTTTTAAGATCCTGCATTCATTGTTTTAAAAAACACATTAAAAAAGCATTTACTTTGTAACATTAGTGGCCTCTACAATTTGTAATAATATGTGTTCGAAAGCATGATTAATAGTAATTCTGTACTTTAAATATGAATTGTATTTTGTTAAATTGACTAACTTATTATTGAAAAATGAACATTTAATTGCATTATTTTCTCATCCTGTCTTATCATACATGAGTACGTGGCTTTCATTCCCATTACATTTACAGGGTGGTCTAAAAGAAACTTCCCCTATATACTGTCACGAAGATTGGAATGAACACACAGTTTAACTTAACAGACAAATTTATTGAAGCTAAGTTGCAACTCGCAACTTTACAAGATCGAGAAGTTACCTACAACTAGTGGGTATCAGCTTTTATACCCGAACAGAATATTCGAGAAATAACTAATTTACATAATAAAGAAATATCTAGAATGTTCGAGAACATAAGGCAACAATAAATAACATTTTTAAATTAAAAATCCACACTTTTTATCAACCGCCATGGCTACCATCGTACCCACAAACTTCGAGTCTGGATCTCGTGCTTTGACCATTCGGCCACTCATCTCGCCGGAGGAATTTCTTTATGCGGCATTGATCCTTTCTCAAAAAGACAGCGTCTCGCTGCTATTTAGATCTGGAGCGTGTCAAAGGCCCCTTGTAAATCTCCTTTGCCTTCTCTTCCGTAAGAACGACAGCAAGGAGAAGTTCTAGTTCAAATTCAGAATGAAGTGGAAACGTCATAGCGTAAGCCTCTAGGACCCTGACAAAGGCCGAAAAAAATATTCTACTACAGAACGGAAATACTTTAAGTCGTATGTGCTATCAATAATTTCCGTCCATACCTGTTTGGAAAACATTTTACCTTCGTGACAGATCACCATTCATTGTGCTGTTTATGAATCTAAAGGATCCCTCAGGCAGACTGGCAAGGTGGGCTTTTCGACTCCAAGAACACCACTTTTTAGTGAAATACAAATCGGGTAGGAAGCATAACGATGCCAAAGCTCTCTCGAGGAATCCAGTGGACGAAGAGACTGAGACGCGAGATCAATTTTTAGCTGTACCCAGGAGTATAGACCTCGCTGTCAAACAGAAGAAAGATCTAGAATGTTCGATAACATAATGCAACAATGAATAACATTCTTAAATTAAAAATCCATACTTTGGATCAACCGCTATGGCGAGAATTAAACACAAATACTTTGGGTCAGGATCTCGTGCTTTGACCATTCGGCCACTGAGCTTACTGGCGAAGTTTCTTTATGCGGCAGTATGAGTCCCTAGTGGCCTAAACTTGGCCTAGTGGCCAAGCGAAATGAAAGTTTAGATATAGTTATTTGAATGTATGGGGTCCAGATTGTAATGATTTAAACCAATAAACTTCTCACAGTTACGGTTACAGTGACAAAGTTTCTAAATTTTCGAAAGGCAACACCCACTTTTTTCGTGTGCAAATTGATCAGAACATGGAAAAATCTTAAATGGCTTTGGAACGAGACGCCTATGAGTTAAATTGGTGGTGTAACACATTTTCAAAGAAGAGCATCATAATGAACGAATCCCCAAAACAGGAAGGTGTATTGATGCACTTTGCATAATACACTGTGACAGCCAGTAGAAGCCCCAATCATAGATTACTCTTGCAAAGCACTGCTTGTGACATAAGCAGTATGGGACGATTGTTACTTCATGATTGTGCCAATCCATCTCGTTTCGTGCTTCAATACACCTTAACTTTTATTGGTATTGGTTCTTTACTTTTTTCTTCTTTGCAAATGTTTCAAGCCTCCAATTTACGTCATATGTGTCTCGTTCCAAAACTAATTAAGGTTTTTCCATGCTCTGATGAATTTGCACACGAAAAAGTGGGTGTTGCCATTCGAAATATTCTAAATTTTGTCACTGTAACAGTAACTGTGAGAAATTTTTTTTGTTTTAAATCATCCCAATCTGGAACCCATACATTCAAATAACTATATCTAAACTTTCATTTCGATTGGTCGAATGGTTCGGCCCCTAGGGACTCATATATAGGGGAAGTTTCTTTTAGCCCCTCGATATATTTTTTGAGCATGATTGTTTAGAAACAGCTTTATATAGAGACTTTAGCAATGGGTATGAATTTCTTTTCGACTGAGTTCCTCGTACACCTTACAAAAAGAAGGCTATTACTAAATTTAGTATAACAGGTAATAGTAACAGTTTTTAATTCGATATTTCAGTTAATTTAAAAAGGATAATAAAAAATTAGAAGCACCCATTCTGGTCCCACATTCACTAATAAAAAGTAATATTTAATATATCCAAATTTAAAAAAAAAATATATATTTTAGAAAAAAAGGAATGGAAACTAGAACAAAAACATTTGAAAGAAAATGTGAAGTATATATTAAAAAGATAAACATTTCACTGTTTTCATAAACCTTTAAACTATTTCCATAAAATTCAATAATAATTATAAAAGCAAATTTTTGTTCTTTATTTCCTTTTCATCTACATTTGTACTAGAAAAACAGAAGATGGCAAAAATAATTTATCTTTAATTAGGAAAAGAATATTAGTAGAAAACAATCTCTGATAAGGATGAAATATAATCTTCATCAATTTTCTTAATAATACAATTCATTTATCTTCAGTGCTATATATTCCTGCTTACTTAATGGCACGCATTTGCAGTTAACAAAGAAATGATTTGTTATGTGTTTTACAAAGACTTCATATCACTCCAAAAATGCATAATTAGCATCATTAGGTTAAACTGTCTGTAAATTTTTCCCTTTTCAAAGAGTCTACATGCTGTGATTTAATAACATAAGGAAATAAAAGCATCATAACTTGAAAGATATTTATAATATACGTGACGGATTGTACAAAAAATAATAGTACTTTTATGCCTTTATATATATTAGAACTTACTTATTGATGTATTTTTATTGCCTTAATTAGATTGTGAAAACCTTTATTATCCCAAAAGCAGAAAAAGGACTTTCGATTTTAATAAGCTTGTGCTATTTTCTAGAATTATATATACATACATACATACATACATACATACATACATATATATATATATATATATATATATATATATATATATATATATATATATATATATATATATATATATATATATATATATATATATATATATATATATATATATATATATATATATATATATATATATATATATATATATATATATATATATATATATATATATATATATATATATATATATATATATATATATATATATATATATATATATATATATATATATATATATATATATATATATATATATATATATATATATATATATATATATATATATATATATATATATATATATATATATATATATATATATATATATATATATATATATATATATATATACAATACAGTATGTGTCTAAATTACTGAAGACAAAATTTTAACTCGTTTTTTTAATAAATAGTTTTTTTTCGGTATCGAGGTACTTTTTATTTATAAGGATGTGTTATTGAGATAATACAAACAACATTTTAAGTAAAAAGAACACTTTTCTTACAAGTATATAATTATTAATACAAATCTAATACAAATGATCGTAGTATTTAGGAGAAAAAAAACTTTTATAGCAATTAAAGCATGTGTAGGTTGGGTCACCTTCTCTTTACTGAATAACAAATTTTGTTGGATTTCGATGTTGTGATCCCCAAAGAATCAACCCACTGGCTTGGTGTTTATCTTTGATTGGTATTTTTTTGTCTAATGAACTCTCACAAAGGGCGGGTCTCACCAAAGTTTTTAAAGGGTTAGCCGCGATTAACCCATGGGGTCAAACAATGGTGGGAAGCAATTCTCTGTTTAAACAGATATTAATCGCTGTTAGCCATTAAATGACTTATGTATTTGATAATTAATTCAGGTGACTGTCTTTTCAGAAACTTCAACTCCTTTATAGTTTATTATAATATTCAGATGTACCACATTTTTTACATTTTCTGGAATAAGAGAAGTGATAGATGTCAGTTAGGGCAGGTCTAACCAAAGTTGTTTTACGGCTAACGGTGATTAATATTTGTTTAAACTTAGAATTGTGTCCCACCACTGGTTTGTGACCTGGATTAATCTCGGTTAGCCGTTAAACGAATTTGGTGAGACCGGTCCACATTGTATTTGATGATTAATCCAGGTACTGTCATTTCAGAAACTTCAGTTCCTTTATAGTTTATTATTACATTCAGATGTACCACACATTTTATATTTTCTGGAGGAAGATAACTGATGAATGTCAATTAGGGCCGTTCTAAGAAAAGTTGTTTTACTGCTAACCACGATTAATCTTTGTTTAAACGAAGAATTACATCCCGCCATTAGTTGGTGTCCTGGGTTAATCGCGGTTAGCTGTTAAACGACTTTTGTGAGACCGGTCCTTAATTTTACAATAGCAGAGGAGTAGCAAATCTGAAACTTGCTTTCCTAAGGACATTTAAGTAACACAACATTTTAATCAACATTTAAAAAAATATTTTTTTTAATCCGAAACAAGTTAACAATCTAGATGACGTATTTGCAACAATCTTATGGAAGATAAACGTAAGACTATTAAAGTTAATGTTGCAGAGAAGAAAAATTCTAATAACATTAATCTGAATTTTCTCAAGAATTATTCGAAGTTTTGGATCGACACTGTGAGTGATGACTCTACTCACACGATATTACTTGGTACTTTTCTGGGAGCTCCTTTGAATAAAATTATATTTTAATTTTATTCACGAGAAAATTTTGTAACAGTTGGTAGGTTTATCTTCGAATGTCTAGAGCAAAGTAATAAAATTCCTATATCTATTTTTTTATAAGACTAGACATTTGTCCACACTAAAATAAAAAAATATCTAGTATACAATACATACGATTTACAAAATTAAAATTTCTTTTTAAAATTCGGTAAATGTACCTCATAAATATCTTTGATATTTTGATTATTTCAAAAAAGAAAAATATGTATAAAATGATTCGAAATAGAACTATTGCTTCATTACAATAATATTTTTGAATACCCCTCCCCTCAAATCTATAATAATCCCACTTATGCTGAATACAAGTGCTGCCACCTATGAATACAATAATACTGAACAAGTACTACACTAAATGAAATAAAAATCTCTAAAAAATAATATACAAATATATGTGTCTGTCAGTGTGTTTGCTTACGTTTAGGTGTATTGATGCCTGATATTTACATAAAATGAAATATTATATATATTTATTAAATTGTGAATATCAGGAATAGTTCTTTGATTTGTATTTTTGTAGATTTTTAATTTATTTGTAAATTTCACAATTTGTAATTTTTTTAAGCTGAAAAAACAGTATTTTATACTAAATTGATTATAATAACTGATCATCTTAGAGATATTAAATTTAACATAAAACTATTTTTATCTGAAATACATTAATATATCCATATACTTTTTGAAAAATTTATTTAGAATAATTTTTATAAATCATATTTTATTTATTAATATGTTTTTTGTTTTGCAAGATAACAGATTTGTTTAGTAAATTCCATAGATGAGACTTTAAATGTTCCCTAAAAGAGCCTGGAACTCTTCCAAAAGAAAATTTTCTTTATTTAAACACGGAATTTAACAGCCTGTTATTTAATAAAAACCATAAAATACAACACAAAATGGATGTAGAGTGAATTGAAGGTGAAAAATTAAATAAAGCTTAAGCAACGGCCGATAAAATTCGAAATTCATCAATTGTTCTTTGAAGCAGAATTGCTTTCTAGGAAACTATTTTTCTCTTTAACTTCAAGATAAACATTCACTTGATTTTTGTGAAAGGCACACAATACCATTTGTGCAATCTGGCTTCGTATTTACACAACACTTAATTAACAGCATTAGATTAACAAAACATCCTCTTAAAGACTTAGCATTGATTAAATACTTAACTGTCTAAATAAAATAGAATAGAATGAACTGTGTTATTTTACGAATAGAAGTCTTGCATTACATTCTTAAACACTGATTTTTCCTAAGTAGGATTAATTTCCTGCAGAAAATAATAATAATTTATAAATTTAGTTTTAAAATCATTTAGAACTAACAACATCTTTGCATAGTATACATCAATGCCATTTATTTTGATTTTTTTAAATCAAAGCTGTAGTAAAAGTGTTAATTTTACTAATATTTTTATATTGTGTACTTCTTTTCATAGTACACAGCAATGTCACTTATTTCAATTTTTTATAAAAACTTTTCCATAACAGTGGTATTTTAAACGTAGCATATTTCAATTTTTTTAACCCTCTAAGCGGTTAGCACTTACAATTCCACCAAACCGATGACGTCTTCATAACGTACAATTTTCGACTTTCAAAAACGCTCTGAAAATGGTTGTAATGTGCATTTTTGCCAGTTCTTTCCCCCATGGAGGTTCAGGTCTATTGTTTAGAAACTGCACCCCTCTTTGACTGATATTTATTGAGAGATGCACCCCTACCCTCTGAAGCACAAAGACGCTGATAGCTTTTCATGGCTTTGTAAATCTCTATTTCGAAGTATTTCTTTTGCGGTAATAGATGTATCTCTAACTGCACCAATTAAATACCTTCGATGACTTTCGTAACAAAATATAAAGAAGTCTCTCAAAGAATATTTTATTTGTACTTTTAGAATCCAGTATTTCTTGTGTGATGATCTTCAAGACTTGACGAGCTTTATGTGTATTAAAAATTAACAATCTATAACATCTATTTATATATCTGTTTATAACCGGAAGTAAAGGGACAATAACGAGGGTGGGTTTCCTGTATTCCATTCTAGTCGACAAATAGTGAAGGAAAAATTCACAGAACGTTTGGGCCACTGACACAGTAAACCTTTAGCGTATTTTTGGAGACTTTTTTTTCCTCGATGTGTTCCACTCAGAGGGTTAAATAACACTCAAAGAACTAAAAGTGTTAAAACTTGGTACTTTCATTCTCTTAAAAATATAGAATACAATACCTTGATTTCAATAAAATCTGTACTAGCTGCATCTAAAGTTAGTGGGTTGGTCGGTCTACTTTTTACTGCATATTGATACATAAACCCTAGCAGACTTCTTGTTAAACAGGTTTTCAAAGATCACGTACACAAACAGACACGCATATACCGGGTGATCAAAAAGTCCGTATAAACTTTTAAAATTGATAATAACTGGAAAATTAACCAAAATAAAAACAGTTTGCAGGGTTAGTATTGCTAGGTCATGGGATATTTTTAAACAGAAAAAACAGTAACTCAAAAAAAGCCGACAGATGGCGTTGGTACGAGTAACTTCTTTTAAATAGGCAAATGAGACTGTTAAAAGAACTTGCACTCCTATAAATACACAACCAGTTCACCGCTGTAAACCATGTATGTTCACAATATATGTATACAACACATACTGTTGTAATAAACGATTTGGAGGCATTCTGTTTGTTATTTGCGTTTATTTTTCTTTCATTTGCGTACATTAGCGCCCTCTATCGACTCTTTTTGAGTTTTTCTGTTTTAAAAAGTTCCATTCCCTAGCAATACTAACCCTGCAAAACGTTTTTTATTTTGGTCATTTTTCCGGTTGTTATGAATGTTTATAGGGACTTTTTGATCACCAGGTATATATACAGAAAGAGATAGATAGATAGACAGATACATATTTCTGCAATCGGATTCGAAATATAGGCTTCTGGTACCAAAATACAGTGTCATTAGCTATTCAGTCGTATTTTGTTCAGTACTTCATAGACCTCAGACAGGAATTATCAGGTATCGGTGTAATACCTCTCAACGGTCATATCCCACGTTAGGAAATCCCTTACTTCTATAAAATATGGGATCATTTTGCTAGGTTTAGGAATTGATTTTTTGACAGAATGCGTTGGGTAGCTTGTGGGAGTTCTCTTCATTCTCTTTATAACAGCAAATGTGTTATCAAAAATTCAAATAACGTCCGGTAAAAGGCAACATTTACTACAAAACAACTGCAATGTGAACACCCACAATTCTGTTGAGATCGCTATATAAGATGTTTTTATTTCCCTGCTGACATGTAACGTTAATGGAATGGGACATCGCCACCCATAAAGCCCCCCTAAAATAGTCATTCCACGAAAAACAAAAAGTGGGGAGTGACCCCCAACAACCCTTCCAGGAAAACATCAAAACCGCAAACTAAGCACCGTCTTCTTCTGATTTAAAGACCTTGTATTTTTCAGAGACTAATATTTAAAAAAAATGTAAAATGCATTCTGCTTATTGTTGCTATTAAGCCGCTCTCTGTGGAACTAAGGGACCGTCTACGAACATCCATCACATGATTCGAACTCACTAACTCCGGTAGGTTTGAACCCCACTGAGGCATGAATGTTCGTAGCAGTTCGGAATCAGTTTTAAGGATTAATTCCCTATCTCATTAGCCCTCGTGATACAAAAGTAGATAGTAGCACTCTAACCCAAACCCAACCAAATTTGAAACTTGCTTATGTCCGCAAATTAGCTGAGGGAAGAAGATATGCGAGATACTCATTTGACTTGATTTGGGCCCTAAGTTAAGTATATATATTTGACTATTTTCTTGCAGACCCTATGTGAGATTGCTCTTGTTAAAACACAACCACATAAACAATTGAAGTGAGGATCACCATTTGTAGTACACTCCGAGCAAAGTTAAAATTAAATTACAATTCGGGTTACTTTGCTGGGATAAAATGGGTATTTTAGACCCCAACATTGGAATAAAAAGCCCCACAAGCCTCTCACAATATTTAGCTTTTTAATATTAGCATTTTGGTAGTAAGGCAATACGGAACTTTTTCTACCGAATGTAAATTTTTACCTCATTGCAACTCCATATTTCTCAGCCACTCCATTAAGTGGTCTTAGATTACTAGGAAATGTTATTCTATGAAACATCAATCAAAAATATCCAATAAAATAAAAAAATGGGACTTCAACTTTACATTAGATATTTTTAAAAAGTTTAGATTCATTTAAATATGTTAATAATATATGAATTTTCTAAACCGGTTGGAATAATTCAGTAAAAGTCATAGCTTTTCTTTTTGGCGTAACCATGTACAAAATTTCTATTTTAATATTTTCGGGGAATATGACTATTACTGAACATAATAGTATTATATCTCTCAGAAATATTTAAAAGAATATTTTACGAATATTTTATATATTGATTGAGCCAGAAGTGTATTAACCACCGAGAAAAAAGAAAAGAAAACTGTTGCACATTAATTTGGCTCTCGAGATTATAAAGATGATCATTAGAATACCATTAAAAGAATTTACTAACGGTTAATAGTCAACTGGCACGCCTCTTGAAAAGGTAAGTAAGAGCTGAATATAATTGGATTTTAAATTTTATTTTTAACTTCTAATGATACGATATGAAGTTACGAAGCAACTTGTACTTTAAAATAGGTGGTCGTACAGAATCTATGCTTTAGGATACATTCCGTTGAGTGTTTTCTTTCTTTTGTCGTTGAAAATTAACCCTTGGAATTAATTACTCAACTTTAAATCGACTGAGTTGTACCTAATGAATGTAACAAGCTTTATGGAGTTTCACTTAAGCTGAAACTTAAAATAAATCAGCGTGTTTGTCGCTCTTAAAGATCCAATTAAATAATTTTTGAGATCATTATATCGCTTCAATGACAGTGCTCTCTCACTGCTTCATCGTTTTCAGATATTCGGAACTTTAATTAAAACTACTGCTTTCGCATATAAAGCATTTGTTTTATTTTGATGATTATATTAATTAAGACGTGGAGTAAATATTAAATTACTTTAACCATTGATTGGTTCACTCTCAACGCCATGTGTTGGTGAAGTTTAAAATTTCATCAAGGACCTACCCATGTTAAATTCCTGTTGTTTCACTTTCAGAAATTTTGCTTAATGACTCACATCGAATCTTACAGTTGAATAATATTACAAGTGAGTTGTTTCAGATAATTATCATATTTTTACTATACAGCTGAGATGAAGCGTATGCTACAGTTTCTGTAAAAGGGTTTTGTTTTGAGGTTTGGAATTCCATGTATGAAATGTGGTGTTAAACTGCCCACTTTGCGCTTATCATAATATTGATATCTCCATTAAATTTATTTTGTATTCAAATATACAATGCAATTAAGGAAAACTGAAGAATTCATTTAGCATGTTGTAATAATTTGTGATAAAATAACATTTTACATTATCAGGTACAGAAACATAATAGGAAGAACTGGATTTGCAGATCTCTGTCTAGTAATTCTGCATTTATGAACCCAAGTCAAGGCATTGTATTTTTCACTTTTCTTGAACATTTGTACCTTTAATTGCTAGACAAAGCTTAGATCAGAAATAAGTCATTCTCTGACAGCTCTTCTATTTTTTTTCAAATATCTTAATCCTTTCTTGACTCTTCCGAAATCATTGTGATTTACAAAATAGTAAAGTTTTCAAGAAAATCGTATTTTTATTTTAACCCTAACAAATGATTATACCTAGAAATACGGCAGGCTATATACTGATGCTGAAGACAAGTGTAAACTTCATAAGGACTCTTTCACTATTTTATTAGCAGAAATGGAAGCATTCATAGCATTGTTGTGCGTAAGGTGACATTAGCCGCCAAGGGCTTACCAATTCTTAGTTTGTGGTCCAAGACTTGGGGACCAAAGTTTTTTCATGAAACAATGAGTAGAGATAGGTTTCCGGAAGTTATGAAATTTCTTCGTTTTGAAAATAAACTATCAAGGTGTTCACGTTTGCAGTGTGATAAATTTACACTAATATCCGAGGTATGGAATACTTTTATAGAATACTGTAAGCTTTGCCACAAACCAAATAAAAATATTACGTTTGATAAACAGTTATTCCCTACAAAAACAAGATGCCGTCTTTTGCAGTATATGACTAACAAGCTGGATAAATTCTGAATAAAATTTTGGCTAGATGTAGATGTTAGGACAAAATACTTATTAAACGGATTTTCCTATTTAGGAAAAGATGAAATAAGATCAAATGATCAAAGTTTAGGAAAGAACGTAATAAATCGTTTAAATGATCCTACATACCTAAAAAGTCGGTATATTTTAAAAACAAACTGTAGTTGTCATAATTTGCGTTATTTTAATTTATTTTTCACAAATATATTATATCATATAGAGAAATATGCAGATATCTTATCAAGGGGTCAAAATGACACCCGCCGTAAAGCTAGGTATACAAAGACCACCGTAATTCTAGTGTTAACAGATAACGGCTATTAACCTTTTAAATGGAAAATTGCATCCCATCATTGGTGTGCACCATGGGTTAATCTCGGCTAGCCGTTAAACGACTTTGGTGAGACCGACCCTAAGAAGACCTAAAATTCCATTATTATCTACATTGATTCTTCACTTATGAAGCTATGTCAAGGAAGTGTATTTTATGTCATTCTTTCAAAAATTGTGGCTTTAAATTCCAACTAAAATTTTCAAATCTTAGGTCATCTCTAAAGTATCAACTGTTGTTTTATTCTTTACATGTTAAATTTTAAAAATTCCTTTCTCAGTGGTGGCATACATTGCATTAAGAACCTATATACTGAACTTTACGTTTCAAGATTCTTTAGTAATTAATGCTATTAGAAAAGATACAATTCAGTAAAAGGTTTCATCAAGTAAGGGAATGGGTTAGTTACTCCATGGACACCCAAAGTTAATCTAAAATTTAAAGGAAAAAGCGGTGGTGAATATAAACAATGTAAAGTACACTAAATAATTACATTTAATAGTTTTTGGATTAAATCTATATTTTTCAAGCTTTTTTTAGTTGGTTTTCAATTTTAATGGAGATGAATCTTAAAGTCAATCGAATTGTAATATACCTATGTACTAAACATCACGTTCCTATATTCGTTAGCAATTACGGTTATTAACCTTTAGAAAAGGGTTCTCATATATAGAACTAATTCATCTGTACATATGTTGTTATACATATGCTGTCCCAGTCCCTCTAGAAAGGTTAAAGAGATTCAGTTCAATAGAAGATTTGATCAAGTAAGGGTCATGGTTAGGGTAAGTTACTCCATGAACACCCAAAGTTAATCTAAAATTTAAATAAAAAGCAGTGGCGCATTAGAACGCTGTAAACTCTGCACTAAGAACTTACGTCTGATGATTTTTTTTAATTAAATCTACATTTTCAAGGTATTTTCTTGTGTGCCTTCAATTGCAATGGAGAAGAACCGTAAAGTCAATCGAATTGTAATATACCTATGTACTAAACATCACATTCCTATATTCATTAACAATTACTGTTATTAAAAAGATTCAATTCAATAGAAGGTTTGATCAAGTAAGGGATATGGTTCGGGTTAGTTACTCCATGGAGTTAATCTAAAATTTAAAAAAAAGCAGTTGAACATTAAAACGCTGTAATCTCTGCACTAAACAATTATGTTGAATGATGTTTGAATTAAATCTACATTTTCAAGATATTTTCTTGTGTGCTTTCAATTTCAATATAGAACAATCATTAAGTCAATTGAATTTAAAAAGAAAAATAAATTGAAAAGTAAAAAGGTTGAATAGTGTTAACTGCTCAGAAAAACCAAAAGATGTCTTAATATATTTTTTCCTGTGTTTAAAATAGGCGTACATTAATGTCAATCAGTCCTAGAGTTTCTTCTGCTATATAGATCAAAGACCATTTTACATTGTATGAAGGCAATTAAGAAGACGAGGCAAAGTTCGCTTTTCAGTTTTGGTAAATCTCTTTTAGAAAACACCCGAAACAAGTATAAAATCACTTGGAAGAATTTTCAAGAAGATGAACATAAATATATACTAGGTAATGTTTAGGTGAATAAATGTATTTTGCATTTAGCTGTTGAAGTTTATTCAAGGCTTTATGAGCCTTTAAGGGATAAAATTAGCCAAAATATTAAAAGAACAGCAGAAATAAAAATACGTTGTGAGCCTTTTAGAGACTTCTTTGAAATATAACGAAAAATATGAGAAACAATTTTTTTTTACTTCTTTTGCACTTCCATTTCACCCATTCATACTGTATAAAATGGAAAATTAAATTTTTATTTTCACGTTTCAGGCTTTTGTAGTTTTAAATCTGTTTTTATATGATAACTACTCAGTCTCTAATTCTATATAAACTTACACAATGAATATAATTTTAAAGATATTTTTTAGCTTATTTTAATAAAATATTACGGCTTGTTAAATTAAAACAGAACAGTAAATAGGTATATATTTTGTTAACAATTATTACATGAAAGACACAATTTCCAGAAATGTTTTCTTAAAATTTTAATAGATGTTATAGAAGTTACTTTTACTTTGCCAATAATATATATATATATATATATATATATATATATATATATATATATATATATATATATATATATATATATATATATATATATATATATATATATATATATATATATATATATATATATATATATATATATATATATATATATATATATATATATATCTGTGTGTGTGTGCGTGTGTCATGTCGTGATCCAATGTTAAGGCGAATGGAATAATTAGTCCGCAGTAAAACCACTTCTTTATTTCGTTTGGATTTTTCGTTTCAGGCATGGCTTGCGCCATTTCATTTATTCGTGGCGAAGATAAATGTGGAAATTTGTTGACAGCTCCATGACCACTAGCTAACTGATCTTCTTGCTTGATTAATCATCAACTTCCTGTGAAGTATCTCTATGCCTGACTGCATTACTCCAAAAGGTTACGCAAGCGTGGGTCATTTTTATTTATTTTATTATTATAAAAGAGTTCCTTTTTTAAAATCGTTTATAATTACACAATTTCCAACTACCCCCTTTTTAAACCTGACATATATATATATATATATATATATATATATATATATATATATATATGTGTGTGTGTGTGTGTGTGTGTGTGTGTGTGTTTTACTTAAATATATCAAATAAATATGAATTCAAAAATTTTAATTTTTCCATAAAATAAAATTTAACTCTTTGAAATTAAAATTAAAATTCAAAGGAAAGTTTTTATTCTGATTATTATATTGATATCGTTATTTTGTGAAAAAGAAAACTTAACGCTTTTACAGAAAAACTATTCTTTTTTGGTCTTACTAATCATTAAAATAAATTACCTCATACTAATCAAGTACTACAGATAAACAAGTCACTATAGATTTTCTAGAACCTAAAATGATTATGGATTTAATGAAGTCAAATCCAAAGCTTATCATAAATAAAAAAAAAACAGCTATAAAGTTTGCTTCTTATAAGGAGATTCTATAAGAAACTGCATAATCTGTTACCATCCACTGTTAATCATTGTTAAAAAGGTAAAATAGAATAAATTCAGTATAATAAATTTTCTAACTTTTGTAAAAATAGAAATATTTTGTGAATTAGTTTTAAAAATATTTTAAATTAATTCTCAAAAATATTTGATTCTGTATTTATTTTTTTTACCATAATTTTCTCGATTGATGTTTTAAATATTTCTTCACATCTAAAATACTTTATGTAAATGAAAATTGTGACCATATTGTGTGTTAACACACTGTGTGCAGGTACATTTTGAAGCGGAATTGTACCAGAAGTGGGCGTTTTGAGCGTAAATTTAGTTATTCAGTTAGATCTCATTAAATCAAAAATTATTTGATTTTTTAAACAAATTTTTTGTATTTTATATTGAAATATATAAACAAATATATAAAAAGAAATATATAAATAGAAATATATGAAAAACAACTATAAGATTTTTGTAAACAAAAAAAAAATTTAGTGGAGAAATTTATGATAGTATCATAAATATGAAAAATGAAATAGAAATAGTAGTATATAATTTTAATTTTTTCGAATTATGTTATATAGAAATATTTCTACATTATAAAAATGAAAAGAAGAATCTTAAAAATAATGTAAAACTAGGTTTTATTTTTCTAAATTTTCCAGATTCTATGTATTAGATAAGAGCATTCTGATTCGTTTTCCTGTATATACTGTTATTTTTGTACCCACAATTAAACCATGTTGTTGTGATGAGGCGATTTAGATCAACTATATAATTGATTCATTCATACAATAAAGTAAAATGCTCGGGATCTAAATCTGACCTCATCACTTCTTTGTAAAAAAACAGAGGACCATAAAATTATATTCTACGGATATTGTTGCCTTGTACGGTGGTCTCGGGCGGGGTTCTGATCCCAGTCCCAGATTAAAATCCCGTCTCAGTACTTGACATTAAATAAGAATGTACCTTTGTGGAGTTATTTATGAGTCCCTAAGGGACAGTGCCCAATTAGAAGGGATAAGGTGTTCCACGTTGGCGGTTTCAAGGCGGGGTTTAAACAGACCAATTAGATTCTTACAACTATCCCTACTGGACAATAAAAAGGAAGAGGGAAGGTGTTTGATTCTCGAGGCAAGGAAAAAGTCCGACAGAAGAGGTTCGGGAGTCTAGAAGAGGAGAGAGTCGGACAGAAGGTGTTCGATAGTCCAGACGAGGAGAGAAGTCTGACGGAACGAGTTTGAGAGTCCTGCCAAGTCCGACGGGAGGTGTTGCTGCATCAAATAGCACGGCCGAACCCCAAACACTCAGGAGGAAGACCCTGACCTTTACATAATTACTTAAGTATCAAAACATTATTGTCAGAAGTAATTTAGAAGGTGTTGATAAAGCATATTTTATGAAAATCAGCATCCATTTGTATGTACATAGATGTATATATATTATAATAAATTTAATTTTTTAATATTAAACTAATTTCGGATGCAGTTAATTTAGCTTTCAGTTTATTTTCATATCTTATGTCTGTAGTTTCTCAAAACCTGTGGTTAAATTTAGTACTAAAATACTTTTACACAATGCAATTAAAATAAAATCCCACTATACATTTGATCACAAGTTAATACTCAAATAAAAACGAGGACTACACGACAGTTGTTACACTAACCCGTACTAGTACCAGACCCGAGCTCAATTATCATTCATCAGAAAACGTACTAGTACGTGTACCGGGCTCAAGTATCAATCGACAGTAAACGTAATAGTACATGTCCCGCAAGCAATGTGTTAAAGGAGTGGTCAAATAAAGTAAAGTAAAATAGCTTAAAAGAGAATGCATTACTTAAATGATGCCTAAAATATAGGTACAAATCAAAACTCATAAGGATAACAGATGATAAAAATGCAAAAACAGTTGAATTAAATGTAAGAATATTATTTGAGACTTTTACTTTAGTTATTTTGTACTCTTGTTTTTATTGTCATTTCAGGAAGTATGAAGAGCTATTTTTACAATTGCCCTAAGAAATATATTTGATTAAAAATTACTAAGTCTTTCAATTTTTCATAACGATAGTCACAGTTTTAAACTGAAATTTTTATTTGTTCCCGAATGATAAGGTAGTGTATACATATTTATAAAATTTATTCTGTTTTGAAACATAAACTCTACCAGAACATTTAATCTTTTGTATGAGAGTCTCTTTCTTTTATAGTGGTTATTTTTTGAAAACATGAATAAATACTTAAGGATAATTCTGTGAAGTTATTTAGAAGTACTCTTCAAAGAAATACAAGGATACGTTAATAAAATGGTGAATAATTATACGTGTATAGTTTTTTCTACTTATAAAGCTATTCCGTGACTCGAGATTGCTAATAAGATATATTTCTTTAGCACTATGCTTAGGGCTTTTCATAAAAATGTCAAAATGAAACTACGTGTTGCGTGCCAAGCTCAAAGCAAAAGAGTGAGGCATACTTGAAATTAAGTAAACTGCTTTCTAATTACGTAAGTACAATATGAAGCATAATATGTCTTAATATTGATGTAAGTATATTAAAAGAAAACATTGGATATTATCCTAACAAATTAGAAAAAATTGCTTTGTGAGAATATTAGTATAGTTTTTCTTCAAATTGATAAAATCAACTGAGACACTTATAATTAATATATTTTTAATGTGGTGCTGACTATATATAATGAACATTATGGATAAATATTTTAAAGCATACATTTTAATTAAAACATTTCATTTTAATTAAAAAATGTAGGCGGAACAATTTTAGAAAATATTGCCATATTTATTCAATATATCTTGATAATATACTATAGGAATAAAAATGTAATTATGTAAAAAAGTTACAATTTAAAGGTCAAACGTAATTTTTGGAAATAATTGCTATATATTGCTTCAATAGGTGTATTTTTATTTCTTAGATATCTTTAAGTATAAGAATGATCTGTATGGATGTGAAATATTATTTTAAGGTTTCTTGCATATCAAAAATAAGTTGAAATTAATTGACGATTATCTGTTTTCAACTGTTGTACAAGTAGAACCGCCATATATATTATCTGTTTACACACATTACATACTAAACATTACAACCTGACCCATAGTTAACCCCATCTTAATTGCGTACTTACGTATGTTAAAAATTCACATAAGATCGCTAAGATATTTTTAACATATAGTCCAAGTTTTAAGTTAGCAATATTAATTTTATTGTCCGGGATATATTAATACTGGTTTGTAATTATCTAGTTTTAAAAATATTATGAATTTGCTATCGCGCATGTATAAATAATTGTACTTGTAAATATTTATACTATACAAAAGCTAAGCAATATTGAATATAATACGATGAAGTGCAATCTGAGTTTTTTACACATACTTTTGTAGATAGTACCACTTCCTTTATTTTATATGCATATTTAAATCTATTTTTAAGCAATACCAATTAAATATTTTGCTCTCTGTGAACTATTCTTTAAATATCAGTGAAATTCAGTAATTTCTTAATCCATTCTGTAGCAGATCGATTCTGTAAGTTTGGTGTGTAACTTTTAGAATTTTTCATTTTATAATATTTGTAACTTAAATAAATGCTATTAAATTCCAACAGTATTTACTACAATACATTAAGATAAATATTCAGTTTAACTATACTTAGTGTATAACTTTTAAAATATTTAATTATTTTTAATGTTTTGGAATCAATAGAAGCTTTTTAAGCCAAACAATATTTACCACAGAACAATAATTTAAATTATTAGCTGTTTAAATAAATTTAGTTTAACGATTTTAGAAATTTCAATGTTTCGTTTTTCAGTATCACTACATAGTACAAGTTCTATATAAAAAGCCATTTTTAAGCTCTAAATTGTACACTAAAAAATCAATCAAATTGATGAAACAATAAAATCAATTAATATTATAAATTTATTATTCGATGGAGAGGGGACGACCTGGTATCGTAATCTGCTTAATGAACTGTGCTACTATATTAATAATTGTTAACGCTGATATTAACATAATTTTAAATATACATAACTTGTAGATGCGTGAATCGTTAATGTCTAGATTACAATATGCATAATATAGAATTATAGACTATATATATATATATATATATATCTTAACTTATATATTAACTTTATCCAAAACTTAGATGTTTAGACTGCATTGAGAAAGACATAAGATCCTTGAAAATTTCAAATTGGATAATTGGATAATTGGATAAGCCAAAGACAGGACTGCCTGGTATGGAATTCTAGAGAAGGCTAAGGCCCATCCTGGGTTGTCATGCCACTGAGGGAGGGGGATATATATATATATATATATATATATATATATATATATATATATATATATATATATATATATATTAGAATACATAACAAATGTATGTACCCACGCGTACGTACGTATATTATAAATTAACATAACATCGTTAAGATAATTTAAAAATATTTTTAGATTGTTAATTTAGCAATATTAATTTTAATGCTCGGTATATATTAATATTAATTTGAAATTATCTAGTTTTCAAAAATTTTATAAATTTACTGTCGCTGATGTATAATTTCTTGTACTTAAATATCTATACTATACAAAATTTAATCAATATTGACTATAATACGGTGATCTACAATCTGAGTTTTTTACACATACTTTGTAGATAGTACCACTTCCTTTCTTTTTTATGCATATTTAAATCTATTTTTCAGCAATACCAATTAAAACATTTACTCTCTGTGAACTATTCCTTAAATATCAGTGAAATTCAGTTATTTTTGAATCGATTCTGTAGCAGATTGATTCTGTAAGTTTGGTGTTTAACTTTTAGAATTTTTAATTTTATAATATTTGTAACTTAAATAAATGCTATTAAATTCCATTAGAATTTACTACAATACGTCAAGATAAGTATTGAGTTTAACTATATTTAGTGTATTACTTTTAAAAATTTAATTATTTTTAATATTTTAGAATCCATAGAAGTTCTTTAGGCCAAACAATATTTACCACAGCACATTAATGTAAATTATAAGCTGTTTAAATAAATTTGGCATAACGATGTTAGAATTTTCAATATTTCTTTTTACAATATCCCTACATAGTACAAGAGCTAAGCAATATTGATTATAATACGGTAAGCTACAATCTGAGTTTTTTACACATATTTTTGTAGATAGTACCACTTCCTTTGTTTTATATGCATATTTAATTCTGTTTTGCAGCAATATCAATTAAATAATTTACTCACGGTGAACCTTTCCTTAAATATCAGTAAACTTGAGTAATTTCTGATTCGATTCTGAAAGTTTGGTGTACAACTTTTAGAATTTTCAAATTTATAATATTTCTAAATTAAACAAATGCTCTTAAATTCCATCAGTATTTACTACAATACATTAAGATAAGTATTGAGTTTAACTATATTTAATGTATAACTTTTGAAATAATTATTTTTAATGTTTTAGAATCAATAGAAGCTCTTTAGGCCAAACGATATTTACCACAAAAGAATAATTTAAATTATAAGCTGTTTAAATAAATTTAGAGTAACAATGTTAGAATTTTCAATATTTCTTTTTTCAATATCACTACATAGTACAAGAGCTAAGCAATATTGACTTTAATACGGTGAGCTACATTCTGAGTTTTTTACACATATTTTTGTAGATAGTACACCTTCCTTTGTTTTATATGCATATTTAAATATGTTTTTCAACAATACCAATTAAATAATTTACTCTCGGTGATACATTCCTTAAATATCAGTAAACTTCAGTAATTTTTTAATTAATTCTGTAAGTTTGGTGTGTAACTTTTAGAATATTCAATTATATAATATTTGTAACTTAAACAATTGCTATTAAATTCCATCAGTATTTATTACAATACATTAAGATAAGTATTGAGTTTAACAATATTTAGTGCATAACTTTTAAAATATTTAATTATTTTTAATGTTGTTTAGTCAGTAGAAGCTCTTTAGGCTAAAAAATATTCACCACAGTACAATAATTTAAATTACTAGCTGTTTAAAATATTTAGCTAAACGATATTAGAATTTTCAATATTTCGTTTTCCAATATCACTACATAGTACAAGATCTATATAAAAACCATTTTCAAGCTCTAAATTGTTCAGTAAGAAATCAATGAAATGAATGAAAGAATAAAAACAATTAGTATTATTATTTTATTATTCGATGGAGGGGGGACCTGGATCGTAATCAGCTTAATGATATGTACTCCTATATTAATAATTGCTAACTCTCATATTAAAAGAATTTTATGTATACATAACTTGTGAATGCGTGAATCGTGATTGACTAGATTACAATATACATAATATAGAATTCTAGACTACATATATATATATATAGTTAGAGACTAGAATACATAACAAATGTATGTACCCGTTTAATTACGTATGTACGTAAGTTATAAATTAACATAACGTCGATAAGATATTTTTTAAATGTATTCAAAGTGATATGTTAGCAATATTGCTTTTAATGCTCATTATATATATTAATATTGATTTGAAATTATCTCGTTTTAAAGCATATTATGAATTTGCTAAAGCGCATGTATAATTTTATGTATTTAAGTATTTATTCTATACAAAAGCTAAGCAATATTGTCTATGATAACTGTTTACCACAGTACAATAATTTAAATTATTAGCTGTTTAAATAAATTTAGCTTAACTTTTTTAGAATTTTCAATATTTCTTTTTTTCAATATCTCTACATAGTACAAGAGCTAATTTACTATAGTACTGTGAGCTATAATCTGAGTTCTTTAAACATATTTTTGTAGATAGTACCACTTCCTTTGTTTTACATGCATATTTAAATCTATTTTGCAGCAATACCAATTAAAAACTTTATTCTCTGAGAACTATTCCTTAAATATCCGTAAACCTCAGTAATTTCTGCATCGATTCTGTAGCAGATTTCTATTAATCTTTTGGCTCCGTTAAGGCATGACACGGGTTGTCAAAAGCTGATCTATTAATAAATATCAAATATATGTATACTCCTGTTTCCAAGATCATCATATAAAAGGCGTAAACATTAAGATAGACGCCGTTATTCTTTCTTTGTGACAGTTATATAGACAAATAGCGGTGAATCAAATTTTAAATGCTATTTTGTTTCTTATAAGGCCGATTCTGAATTATTCAAAGCTGATGTTTAGCTAGGTATACCAGAATCCTCCTCCTTATGATTGCCACAAAAGGAGTGTAAGACAGGAAATAGGGTTCGTTCCTTAGAGAATATTAAGAAACTTATTTTTCTGCCACTTGATTGATGGTGCCTCTGCATATAGTTGGTTATAGAATTTTACCTGACATTACTGTGAGAAATTTCTGTGTAACATGTATTAATAATTCATAATGTATTAGTTTATTATTACTTTCGTATAAATATTTAAATACAAAAAAGTTATCCATGCGTGATAGCAAATTCATAATAATTGTCAAAACGAGATAATATGAAACCAATATTAATATATCCCTAGCATTAAAATCAATATGTCTAACTTAGCACTTTGAATAAATTAAAATATACGGAATGTCCATAATGTACGTAATTAAACGTACGTAATTAAATGCACGTAATTAAACGAATACATACATTTGTTATGTATTATAGTCTATATATATATAAATAATTAGTCTATCTCTCTCTCTCTCTCTCTCTCTCTCTCTCTCTCTATATATATATATATATATATATATATATATATATATATATATATATATATATATATATATATATATATATATATATATATATATGTATATATATATACATATATATGTATATATATATGTATATATATTATATATATGTTTATATATATATATATATATATATATATATATATATATATATATATATATATATATATATATATATATATATACATATATATGTATACATATATATATATATATGTATATATATATATATATGTATATATATATATATATATATATATGTATATATATATATATATATATATATATATATATATATATATATATATATATATATATATATATATATATATATATATATATGTATATATATATATATATATATATATATATATATATATATATATATATATATATATATATATATATATATATATATATATATATATATATATATATATGTATATATATATATATATATATATATATATATATATATATATATATGTATATATATATATATATATATATATATATATATATATATATATATATATATATATATATATATATATATATATATATATATATATATATATATATATATATATATGTATATATATATATATATATATATATATATATATATATATATATATATATATATATATATATATATATATATATATATATATATATATATATATATATATATATATATATATATATATATATATATATATATATATATATATATATATATATATATATATATATATATATATATATATATATATATATATATATATATATATATATATATATATATATATATATATTATTTTTTCTGGAAAATAGCTTTTAAAATGTGTGATTTGAAAAGTACTTTTTTCTACCAAATATAACATAGATATAGTCTTTATTTTGTGAACTTTGATTTTAGTAATACAAGTAATGTATTTTATTTTGTAGCCTGATAATGCCTGTAGTTTTTATTTTATTTTTTAATGTAAAATGTTAGAGATCTTTAAAATTTTGATTTTTCGAATAAAACAGAAATTTTGATTCAATCAGACATAACAAATTTGGTTTTATAATACATATTTCAAAAGTTATCTCGTGAAAGCTATTACCTGAACATATTTTATGTTTTATAAAAAATATATTACTTGAAATTAAAAATTGAATTTTTTTTGGTTCAGTTATATTTCAGTAACTTAAAGAACTTCATTCTATATTTAGACAAACACCTGATAGTAGATCAATCTAAAAATCTAGACTTAATAATCAATTTAATAATAAGATTTAACCTAATAATAAAAACTTAATGGAGTAAATAAACACCTAGCTATTAATTTTAAAACTATAATTGAAATTATAATAAGATTTCACGCCTCTGGTGGTACTATGTTTTTGAAAAGATAAAAAGGACTTGAAAGCAAATAATAAAAAAAAGAGTAATTATTAAATTTTTCTGAATACACAATATTTAAATTATGTTAATTTAATATAAGATATTTATAATATACTTTCATCCATTTAAATATTTGAAGTTACAGAATCTGACTTATTTAATTACATTGAAATGTTAAACGTTATCTTAAAAGATTAAAAAATGTATATAAAATGTACTTATGAATCGTAGGAGATT
>CM063506.1:9029100-9056600 GCA_032207245.1 Pardosa pseudoannulata
AAACATTCTAGTATGTTATAATATATGAACAATATGAGTAATCAATTTAAAACCCAGAAAATTGAAAAATTCAAATAATTCAAATAAATAAGTTTTCAAAATTATTTGTTTTGTGATTATTAATGTTAAATGCGATTGATTTCGTAACATTTATATTTATAAACATGGAGATAGTTATAAATAATTTTGTAATAATAACAAAAGCTTCATAACGCATAACATACCATTAAACTGATAATAAATAATCATGAATCAGTTATTTTTGTATAAAGGAGCATGGTAAAACAACGATCTAGTAAAAAATCACCTCGAATTATTATTATTCCCTACTCAAGATTTGAAATTATATAAAAAAAAATACTCATTATACAGCATGCAATGTAAATTTATTTTAGAAATTAATTTAATATAGCTAACTAGGTTAACCCTATTCAGTTAATTTTGCGCTACTGTCCTTCTCCCTTCTTTGTCTCTGACTTGACTCTACATTCTGATTGATTCTATATAGCTTTAATAACATCCTAACCACTGTTTCCATTTACAATATTGTGTTTCTTTTTTTTTAAATTCTATTCTAAAATTAAAAAAACCCTAAAAATACCTACCCTAATATTAAATCTACCCTAAAATTAAAAAGAAATATGATGTAAAAGATATTTTGTAAAACAAGTGTTTGTTTATGTAAATCGTAAAAATAAGTTAGAATAAATTTGATTAACTCAAAAAGAAAGACTCCGGAGATGAAGGGTCAAACTCAATTGTTGACTCAATTTGAACTCTCATTCTCCACAACAGCATAACAGATAATTATGCATATAATAATTTGTAGCACATCAAATATCCAAAACTAAATTAAGTATTAATAAGATTATGAAATTAGAAGCTATAGAAATATAACAACACTAATCAAGTTATGCACATTTTTGGTAAAATAAACTATTTTATAAACATTATTAAGTTTTGTACACTTACATTTTACAGTATACGTTACAGTTACTAAGATATTAATAACATGTAAATTATAATATATTTTTAACTTGTTAATAGACCATATTTTGTAACGTCTCTAAACGCGGAACGATTACTAAAAACTTACTTTGAAAGAATAACTAATAATGAAAAGTAAATATTCAAAGATACTTTCTGCAAAAAATGTAATTTTTATGAATATAGACTTATATTTTTTTAAATTGAAAGCCTAAAAGTATTTTATAAAATTTTATGTTAATGCGTTCATATTTATCTCTTAAAGTGTTGTAGTGTACTATCATATGACTCCCGGTATTGTTAGTAGCAGTGTGATTGCACTTTGTCGTTATGTAAACAGCAGTTAACAATCAGCAGGGAGATGTGTAATTAGATGTTTCAAAAACTTTACATTAAAAGTCTTATAGCTCTATTGTTAATTATTTTTAAATTATGCGATATATGTATGTACGTAGATACATATATATGTAGATACTAATGTATGTACATCCATTTGGCCAAAATTAGTCACAACTGGTACATTTAAAGTCAAAACATATATTTATATAAATTTCAAAGTTAGAGTATCATTCTAGTTACGTAGTGATGTAAAAAAGAAATTAGCCAAAATGGAATCAGGCGTCTTTAAATTGAACATTTCCATCGAAATATAAAGATCAAACATTTTCTTTTTTACAATACTTACTTTACGTCCTACAAGGAAGGAAAAAAATGACACCTTATGGCAATTTATGCCGAAGGAAAGAAAACAGAAGTTACTATAACGTATCAAACAATTTTTTGAAATAAGAACATGGCATTGCCAGCACTTTAGTACACACATAATTTCAATTTCTAAGTGAACAAAATTACAAAACCTAAGTTAATAATTTACAAACTCTTTTCTAACTTTAACTGTCTCTTAAACTGTTTATTGTTACCCATCAAATGTTTTTAATAGGTCACAGCATAAAAATAATAATGTAAAATTACAATTTTTAAGCATTTTTCCACACTCAATTTGCTGCTACTGTGGAAAAAATTCTCGTTAGAGAATAAGTAATGTAAATTTACTTTATGAACAAACTTTCGAATGACACAAAGATTATTCACTGAAAAAAAAAGATATCCTCGTCGCTATTATGTCGAAGAAAAGAAAGAAATCTAAAGTTAGTGACGCACAATGTCAAAAAGTTTCCGAAACTTGGGACTGTGGCAATTCCTGCTTTAAATAGATAACTTGCCACTTCATTGATTCAACACGGAACTACATTTCTGGAAGAAAAGCCTTCAACTCAATTTTTCAAACGAATCTATGCAATCAATGTGAGAGCATTCATGTCCCTTCTGCTACAAACTCAAACAAATTAATCAATTTCGAAAAGAAAATCGGTGAAAAGAAAGTCAATATTTGAGCGAGTGTTGCCAAAAGTCTGTATTTAATCAAAAAATTATGTTAACAACCGCTGAAAGTAATCAATTATTATCGGCTTCTTAATGAAATTGCTAAGTAGCTGGGAACAAGTGTGCATGAAAGTATCTGTTCTTTCATTGTGTTCACCCACTGCTGAGATTGAAAAATATATATTTTTATGAATTTTCTTTCAAAATAAGGAAATGTTTAAGAGTTTTAAACTGTTAATTATTCTTAAATGTTATTTAGGAATCCCAACTATGTAATAGAAATGCATGTATCATATTTAAGATAAAAAAAAATAATTGAGCATACATCAACACATTATTTAGAGTTTACATATTTCAAGAAAGAAATATTTAAAGTTCTAGCACTTAATTAGTTTTAAATTTTATAAAAAAGATAAAATTGAGGCTTATTTAAATTGATATTATGTTACGTAGTGTTGTGGTGTAATACATTACTGTTGTTATTTCAAAAAATTTTATAACCCAAGTTTACTTTATATCAACTTTAATTATAGTAAAATGCCACTGATCTATATTACAACATTCAAATATTGAACAAAAGACCAGGAAATATGCTAAAAAAATAATTTAAAAAAATTAAAAATTAAAAGAAGCACTCCACGTGCAACTCCTAAAAAATTGCCAATGTCCAAGAGAACGCTGCATTATTTTCCTTCCTTCTTTCTACTCAGGCAACCCTATACTTTTTCCATTATCCTGTGATGATGCGTTCGTTGTTCCATTGTCATTTGCACAATGAGCCCTTTCTCGGCTCTGCCCAGAAAGACCGGGACTCCAAGGATAGTTCTGAGTCGCCTCCTGGAGACCAATCACAAATCTCCAAAACTTGGTGAAGTTTAAGTGCAATCGTTTAAACTGGCCACACCACACGCTTCCTGGAGTAGCGAAAAAAACTTGGGCATTCAACCCACAACGCGTGAGTGCAGCGAGCAAATCAGTTTCGCAAACCTTATGTAAAACATAGCTGCACTCTCACACATGGATTACAACTTTTATGAAAAAAATAAATATATGATTATTAAATTTTCGTTTTGTATACAGACTCACAAATGTACCTAAACTTAAAATACTTTACAAGCAAGTGAACACTTCAAGTTAGGACTTATCGTGTTAAGCAGGAATGCTAAGACTTCTTGCGATCCATTGGTATGACATGTTTTCAATTAAAAGATCCTATTCTTTAAATTGCTGTCTGGTTTTGTGAGTTACAGATTCTATATCAAAATACGTATACGATTATTAAATTTTCGTTTTGTATACAGTCTCACAATTGTGTCTAATCTCAAAATACTTTATAAGTAGGTGAACACTTCAAGTTAAGGCTCATCGTGTGAAGCAGGAATGCTAAAATTTTTGCGATCCAGTGGTATGTCATGTCTTCAATTAAAAGATCCCATTCTTTAAATCGATGTTTGTTTTCACGAGTAACACATTCTATGGCAAAAATACGTAAATGATTGTTAAAATTTTGTAAAGTATACTGTCTCATGTGTTTACTATTCTTTAAACAATTTTTCTGTAAATAGCTATTCAAAGTGAAGACTCAATGTGTTAAGCAGTAATTCTAAAACTTCTTGTAATTAGGTGAGATTACATTTTTTCAGTTAAAATATTTCATTGTTTAAATCGATATTTGATTATATGGCTTGAATATTATTGCAATATGTAATCGCACTCATACTTGGTGACTTGGCTGCTTATTATTATTTAAGTAATAGCTTTCTCGGACGTACGAGGTTTTCTTGCGTTGATCCTTTTGAGTTTTCATTGCTTGTGTTTGATTAGTTTTGTCTTCTGCCTGTGATTTGATTCTCTAAGCTCAGTATCTTTATAAAACTATAAAAGGCCAATGTACCTCGTATTTTTGTATTATCATCATCATTATTATTGTTATTATTTTAGTGTCTTTAATAAAAGGTGTTTTGCGATCTGCGGTTCTTCATTATGCTTCAACAAAAATTCTATGGCAAAAATATTTATACGATTATTAATGTTTTGTTTTGTGTAGTCTCATAATTGAACCTAATATTAAAATACTTTAGATGAAAATGAAAATATAAAGTGAAAAAACAACGTGATAAGCATTAATTTTAAAACTTACTGTGATTAGGAGATATGATATCTCCCTGATAAAAGATTTAATTACAATTTTAGTACACAATAATAGGCTTAAGGAGATAAAAGTCATTTAAAAGTAATTCATTTATTTTTTCATCAATCTGTTTCAAAGTTGAATTTGATATTAGAAGTATATTTTCTTAGAAGTAAATAGTATCTTAAAGAAAAATTTTTGTTAATTTAAAAAGTAATTAATTATTAATTATTTCAAAATAATTTTATTTGAAAACGTTCTTTGTGAATCCCTATAGCCTATAATTCAACTTTATTTATCGTGCAACATAGTCTAACACTTATCTAATATACAAAATAAAATTAATTGTTATTATGAGCATTCTAAGAGAGAAGAAGAAAAAATTCTAATAATGAAAGTATCCTTTTTTTAATATTAGCACATTTGACACACTTTGTTTTATAAACATACTACTAAATATTTAATATCAATAAATTATTTTTTTTAATTTACATGTTAAATATTTAATTATATAGTTTGAGAAGGTTGAGAGTTATAGAAAATTTTAAAATATTCTTAAAATATAAAATATTTTGTTTCAAAATGTTTAATGTTATTATTAGTAATAAGTGTAATTATTGTGTCATGTGATAATATTTATAATTATTATAGGAAGATGAATACAAAAGAAATATTTACTGATATATACATTTATAGGAAATATACATGTCTCATTGCTCGATATGTATTACAGTGCACTGAGGGTTAAATATACAGTTTTTCATCAAATTACATCCAGATGTGAGCTTAAGAATACTAAAATATTTAAGAAAGTAAAATTTTGAAATACAAAATTATCATAAAAACTTAATGAATTAAGAAAGCTTTTAAAAGACAGTACCAGATGATTTCTACTGATAACAAACAAATTGGTACCTATCCATTCAGAATCATTTAAACATTAAGTTTTAAAATAGGTACTATTCGTGAATTTCAAACAGTTACCAAAGTGCTTCAGGTTAAACCAAACCCTGTACATTTCATATTATTTAATTCTCTTAAACATTTTATTATATGCTTACCATTTAACAGAAATAACATTGGAACATCCAATTTTTCTTACGTTAAATATCACAATTTACATTAAGAAATTGTTATTTTTTACTTGGGATTGTGAATCCTTTGTTTTGAAAGAAAAATTTAAATTATTTTTCGGTTCACTTTTACTGAAGTCCACTAATTGTTTTGTATATTTACTAACTGTTCAGTAATATCGATGTGGGGTTGAATTTTTTTTATAATTCAAGGGGAATCGAATGTACATTTCTCCTTAATATTCATAGTTATATGATTTTCTATGCTATCTGCTTTAATGTGTATGAGAAAAAAAAGTTGTCTCACTTAATTTTATGTTCTTTTACATCTTAAGTTCTAACAATCCTTTATTTTTCTTATATGATTGGTTGTTAGCATTAGAAATTATATTAGAATATTCCACACGCAACTTGTTTCATTGTATCAGAAAACCAAGATTCTGTGTCTCATTTTTCTGGCATATGAATTTGTTCATATTTCATAGAAAAATGAACATATTCATGAAAAGTATATATTATACACACTTGGTAAGTATATATAATTACAAAACTAAATAGATTTTCGGTTGAAATAGACTCCAACGCAGCAACAGTCTTAGTATAAAATTAGCTATTAATTGATTCCTTTTATTTATTTCAAAACAGTAAAAAATGTCAAAACGATATAGGGATATGGGAGAATGAGATTGCAGATATTCTGTCGAAGGAGGGTTCTGAAGAACCATTACCGGTTACCAATTCACTGACATATCTTGAACTGTATTCAATTAGAAGACATGCTGACAGGCAGATTTGGCTCATTCTCCCAAGTCATCCCTGCTATCAAGCAGATTGTCCTAGAGTATCCCTAACTATTGATTGCGATAGATCACTTTCCCGATTCTTCAGTGGACACCTGAAAGGACTTACTTTCGAGAGAGGTCTCAAGATGCACCCGAATTTTTCTAAATGTCAAAATGAACCGGCATCACCGGCACATATCCTTGAGTGCCTGGGGTTGTCTCTTGGGGACTTATACAGTTCTCCTATGTTATTTTTCGATTTTCTGAAGGTAAATGGACTCCTGGACTTCGTCTAGTATATTCTTAGACATGGAGATTAGAAAGAGAGAGAGAGAGAGAGGGATATTTTCAGAAATATAGTTAAACACTTAGTTCCATAGAATAATTTAACTTACCTTACCGAAACAATATCCTCTGTTTTAAATTCCAGCAGGAAAGGGCTGTAAGTCATACATTTAAATACACAATATTTTTGATATAATGAGAAATGAAACCTGAATATAAGCTATTCTCTTTATATACATCCCCTTCAAGTCCCATGACGTGTTTACTATGGGTACCAGTGAGTCTGGATATTTGAAATAAGGTCTTTATGAACGCTATTCCACACGATTGTTTCATTGTATCAGAAAACCAAGATTCTGTTTTTTCTGATATAATTGTTTCATATTTCATAGAAAAATGATATATTCATGAAAATATATATATACACACTTGGTAAGTATATATAATTACAATAACTAATTAGATTTTCGGTTGAAATAGACTCCAACGCACAACAGTCTTAGTATAAAATTACTATTAATTGATTCCTTTTATTTATTTCAAAACATAAAAAATGTCAAAACGATATAGGGATATAGAATGAGATTGCAGATATTCTGTCGAAGGAGGTTCTGAATAACCATTACGGTACCAATTCACTGACATATCTTGAAAACTGTATTCAATTAGAAGACATGCTGACAGGAGATTTGGCTCATTCTAAGTCATCCCTGCTATCAAGCAGATTGTCCTAGAGTATCCCTAACTATTGATTGCGATAGATCACTTTCCCGATTCTTCAGTGGACACCTGAAAGGACTTACTTTCGAGAGAGTTCTCAAAATGCACCGAATTGTCCTAAATGTCAAAATGAACCTGCATCACCAGCACATATATCCCTTGAGTGCCTGGGGTTGTCTCTTGGGGACTTATACAGTTCTCCTATGTTATTTTTCGATTTTCTGAAGGTAAATACTCCTGGACTTCGTCTAGTATATTCCTAGATATGGAGATTAGAAAGAGAGAGAGAGAGAGAGAGGGATATTTTCAGAAAATATAGTTAAAACCACTTAGTTCCATAGAATAATTTACTTACCTTACCGAAACAATGTCCTCTGTTTTAAATTCCAGCAGGAAAGGGCTTGTAAGTCATACATTTAAATACACATATTTTTTGATATAATGAGAAATGAAACCTGAATATAAGCTATTTCTTTATTACATTCCACAATAAAATGCAATTCTAATGACCAATGAATTTATATGTAATTTAAGTAATTAAATTCACATTATTTATACACATTATTTAGTATACTGCATAAAGAATGAAAATAAAAATTGCATTCAGATAAAAAAACAGATTTCATAATTATTTATTTATTAAATTTATTTTATATTAATGAAGAAGTTCTTCTAAAATAATTTTTGAATTTAAATAAAAGCAAAAAATTTAAGAAAAAACTATAAAATAAAAGAAGAGGAAAAGTAAATTATCCTACAAATAAAGTTGAAATCAAGATTCAAATTTCAAATTAGAGACTTAAAATATTAGTTTACACTATCTTTTCTTATTTTAAATACATACACACATATATATGTTATGTGTGTATATGTACAACTCATATATTTTTGCAAAATAACCACAGAAGTGTTTAAACACCTTTGTATATCTTAAACAGATTCTTTAAGACTGAATTTAAATGGCTTTAATATTTCTTATACTTATGTATATATAAATACAAAATAGTACATCTGGAGGTAAAAATCTGCAATATATGAATGTAAAACGGTAATTGGTAGATTAAATTTTAAAACTACTTCATTCCGCAATAAAATGCAATTCTACTGACTACTGAATTTATATGTAAGTAATTACATGAAAATATACATTATTAGTATACTGCATAAAACATGATAATGAAAAATTCATTCAGAAAAAAAAACAGATTTCATAATTATTTAATTACTAAATTTATTTTGTATTAAGGAAGAAGTTCCTCTAAAACAATTTTTAAATTTAAATAAAATAAAAAATTGAAAAAAAACTATAAAATAAAAGAATAGGGAAAGTAAATTATCCTACAAATAAAGTTTAAATCAAGATTCAAATTTCAAATTAGAGACGTAAAATATTAGTTTAGACTTTCTCTTTCCTTAATTTACACATATATATATATATATATATATATATATATATGCGTATGTGTGTATATGTGAACTCATATATTTTTGAAAAATAGCTAGAAGTGTTTAAACACCTCTATGTATATCTTACAGATTCTTTATGACTGAACTCATAAAGTGTCTTCACTATTTTTCATACTAATGTATATATAAATGCAAATAATACATCTGGAGGAAAAATACCTACAATATATGAAAGTAAAATGGTAGTTGGTAGAAAAAATGGTAATTGGTAGAATAAATTTTAAAATTACTTCATTCCACAATAAAATGCAATTTTAATGACTACTGAATTTATATGTAACGTAAGTTATTAAATGACAATACACATTAGTTAGAATACTGCATAAAACATGATCATGAAGAAATTACTCTAATAAAATTTTTCAATTTAAATAAAAGAAAAAATTGAAAAAACTATAAAATAAAAGAAGAGGAAAAGTAAATTATCATACAAATAAAGTTTAAATCAAGATTCAAATTTTAAATTAGAGACATAAAATAGTTTAGACTTTCTCTTTTCTTATTTTACCCACATACACATATATATGCGTATGTGTGTATATGTAAACTCATATATTTTTGCAAAATAGCTGGTAAAGTGTTTAAACACCTCTGTGTATATCTTACAAATTTTTTACGACTGAACTCATAAAGTGGCTTTAATATTTTTCATACTAATGTATGTATAGATACAAATAATACATCTGGAGAAAACATAACTATAATACATGAAAGTAAAACTGTGATTGGTAGAATAAATTTTAAAATTGTTTTATTAAAAAATCAAATGCAATTTTAATGACTACTGAATTTATATGTAATGAAAGTAATTAAATGACAATACACATTAGTTAGAATACTGCATAAAACATGATCATGAAGAAATTACTCTAAAACAATTTTTGAATTTAAATAAAAGAAAAAAATTGAAAAAAAATATAAACTAAAAAAAGAGGAAAAGTAAATTATCCTACAGATAAAGTTTAAATCAAGATTCAAATTTCAAATTAGAGACGTAATATATTAGTTTAGACTAAACTCATAAAATATCTTTAATATTTTTTATCCTAATGTATATATAAATACAAAAAAAAATCTGGGGAAAAAATAACTGCAATATATGAAAGTAAAACGGTAATTGGTAGAATAGATTTTAAAATTATTTCATTCCACAATAAAATGCAATTTTAATGGCTACTGAATTTATATGTAATGTAAGTAATTAAATGGCAATACACATTATTTTATATACTGCATAAAACATGATAATGAAAAATTCATTCAGAAAAAAAAACAGATTTCATAATTATTTAATTACTAAATTTATTTTGTATTAAGGAAGAAGTTCCTCTAAAACAATTTTTAAATTTAAATAAAATAAAAAATTGAAAAAAAAACTATAAAATAAAAGAATAGGGAAAGTAAATTATCCTACAAATAAAGTTTAAATCAAGATTCAAATTTCAAATTAGAGACGTAAAATATTAGTTTAGACTCTTTTCAAACTTTTTTTAAATATCTTTTTCTGTATATTTTTTATTTATTCTTTAATAAAAAAATTTAAAAAAAAAATCGCAATATATGAAAGTATTAATGGTACATAATAATTTATTATGACAATATTTAATGTCTTTTTATTCAAATAAAAGATTTCTTTAATTATTTTATCTGCATAAAAAATATAATGAAATTTTTAAAAAATATATGTAATTTAATTAATGTAAATTTTATGATAATTTCAAAATTAAATAAAAAAGATTTTATTTTCTATAATTTTTTCTCTGATCAAGTTTTTTAGTATTTTTTCTTAAATTTAAAAAAATTAAAAAAGTTTAGACTACAATTAAATCAAAGTTTTAGTGGTTAATGCTTTTTAAAAAGACAAAAATATTTTAATTCTGTTTTAAATATTAAGTATTATTTTTATTTAAATTTTATTAATAAAATATTTCTTAAAAAAATTTTAAAATATTATAAAAATTACTTTTATTAAACTATTTAATTTAAATTTTTAAATATTTATTTTTCAAAATTTAACTATATAATATAAAAAAAATTTAAAAATATTAAAACTATTAAAAAATAATTTAAATTTTATATTTTAATTTAAAAAATAAAAAAAGTTTCATATATAAATATATAATATATATTATAAAATATATTTTTTATATACATAACAATATATATATATATATTTATATATATATATATATATATATATATATATATATATATATATATATATATATATATATTATATATATATATATATATATATATATATATATATATATATATATATATATTATATATATATATATATATATATATATATATATATATATATATATATATATATATAATATATATATATATATATATATATATAATATATATATATATATATATATATATATATATATATATATATATATATATATATATATATATATATATATATATATATATATATATATATATATATATATATATATATATATAGTAGCGTACTGGGGCTCTAAGTGAGCCCGGAAAAGGGATAGCGGAGGCCTACGTGCAGACTATGATATTTATTAAGAAACGCAATATTGAAGTTATGCTACAGATGAAAATGATGAATATCTACAATGAAAAAAAAATTATCGATGCAGGAATCAGCTTCCTAAGAGAAAAAAAGGGTGGGGTAGGATACTCTCAGTCGCTCCCTCGAAGTATGGGCCGATGAGTTCACACCACTCGATTGGTCAAAAATCCTCCTCTCAGCCTCGAACTCTCCCTTCTTATATAGTCGTCTGCCCGCAAGAATGTCCGTCCCAACTGATCGGACAGATGGTTGATGACGTGTTGGGGAAAACGCGTGTTGGCTCTCTCGCCAGCAGGTGTCATTGAAGATTGCAGTCATCGAGAGCAATCTCGCTTTGCCCTTGGACAACCCTTGGCGAACAAGATAAGAAAGTATTGTGGCTTGTAGTATTGTTGCAATGTAGAGGACTTGCTGTAGTGTGAGAGTCTTTCTTCGGGATGCCATTGAAACTAACACTGGATACAGTTCGCTAGCATCCCAAAGAATGCCTCAGACAGAATGATTTGAGATGGTCTTCGATGTCAACAATCCTCCATTCAGCATCCCATTATACGCTAAACAACGGCTTTTCACTATGTAAAGAAGAGTCCAGTTCGAAAGTTCACAAAAGGCACGTTTGCTGTTCTTATACATCATGCCGTCTTTTCTTGAGGTTTTAGTTAAGTCTGTATCAGAATTTAATGTAACAAGAATTCGTTACACCCCCCACCATTAAAGAATTCCATATGGGTTAACGGGTGGTCCATTAATTACCTGGAGCCTTTAAACTCTGCTCTCGAGCGGATGGTCCAACAGTTATGTAACTTAGTTTTTTTTTCAAGATTCTAACATACAAAATTCATTAACACTATTCTAACACTATTATTAATTACAAAATTTAAGATGAGAATATGCACAGTACGAAACTTAAATTTACTAATTTAACATGTGATACATTGCAAAAAAAAATAGTAAATTAACATAAAAGATAATTCAAAGACACTAAATAATATTCTTGCTCAAGACAAGCCGTCTATTCTTGATGTTTTAGTTAAGTCTGTATCAGAATTTAATGTAACGAGAATTCATTACAAAATATATATATATATATATATATATATATATATATATATATATATATATATATATATATATATATATATATATATATATATATATATGTATGTATGTATGTATATGTCAGGATTTAAATTGTAGATTAATTTTAAAAGATTTTAATTAGGGATTCTTTACTGAGAGTGACGCGGCGTGAGGAGTTATCCACATAAATATGGCTCACGTACAGTGATCTGAGCAGAGAGCCGTGTGCACATTCAGCAGACAGTGATGTGGTCACCAGAAGCAGCTAAGCCTGTCTTTGTTAAAATCTGGGAGCCAATGTGCAACGCCATTGAAGATGATAGTCGAGTAGTGTGGTTTGAGATTTGATTAAAGATATGAAAATGATGTCAGGACTCTAGTATAGTTTTGTGGGAACGTGATATATATATATATATATATATATATATATATATATATATATATATATATATATTATATATATATATATATATATGTATATATATATATATATACATATATATTATATATATAATATATATATATATATAAATATATATGTATGTGTGTGTGTAAAAAATATTTCCTCTAGTCATAATAATTATGTAGCCCCTATTATTTTTACTTTCCTGGGATCTGGGCAAAAAGGAGCCTCGGTTGGCCATCGGTTGGGTGCGGTTCTTCCGAATTACTCTGTACAGTACTCGTCAATCTCTATCTCCCAGTTTCGTTGGTCTGCCGACTCGGGTCACATTCCGACAATCACCGCTCACCTTCCACATAGGCCACTGTCGATTTTGGGTACCTGAGGTCGCTAGATATGTCCCTTAATGATCGGCCACATTTGTGATAACCGATAATTATATCTTTCTCGAAATCAGAGAGCTCTGAACTGCGCGGCATCATGGATGCGACTAATGCCGATCCTGTTTCCTACACGATGTATATCGGCGGAGGCCTTGCCGTACCTCAAGACCGCAAATATAGTCATTTGCCTAGGTGTCCAAATACTTATTGGTAGACAGTGTAGTAACCCAAAGATTGAAACTCACTTTATCCATCATTCCGAGAACCTCCGCTGAATACATTATCTTATGCAAAGTAGATAGTTGTGTTCTACTGTTCGAATACCATAATTACTATCCTCTGTTATGTAATATGGTATTATAATGCTAAATATATAGTACATATCATAATATAAATGCTCTGTTATGTAGTATATAATATGATATAATAGTTCTTCAAATATAAGATTCTAAACTGTCACTATGCTTCAAACTATTAATATTAAAGTGCCAAATGCATCTTTTGTTGCTATCAAATTTCCTGTCTTTTAAAGCGATATGTTTTTATCGCACCTCCTAACTGAAATAATTAAACTAATATTTTTTCGGATTCTTTCAACGCATTCTTTGAATTTTATGTTTATTTTTTTCTATTAAATCTGTATCACAGTTACAACTACATAGTATTTTGAATAAGATAAGTTAAATTTAAAGCACTTAGTATATTTATGTTAGTGTCCATTTGAATGTATACACAAAAGAATGAACTTTACTGCCTTACAAACCAAATCTAATACATTAAATTCATAATTTTAAAAACATTTCTCTTTTAAAGTAAATGACTTTTACTGGCTTAAATCTAATAAAGTTTTTATTCCCCTTAGTCTATACATAATCATTTAAAAACTGAAGAAGATAATGACAAATGCATCCAAGTTACCTACGTAAATTATTTATGTTTATTTAAAAACGAAATTTCACTCTTGACAAATAAATCTATTTATGAAAATAAAAAAATGAAGTATTGATTAACCTTCAAATAAAGTAGTAAAGAATAAAATTACCTCTGAAAAAGTTTAGGTAGGGATTCAAATTTTAAAAAACCTTTAAAATATTAGTTTAGGCTTTCATTTTTTTATTTCAGCATTTTTTAGTGTCTTAGCAATAGCTTTTTTTCTTAATAATATCTTTTCTGACTTAGTATTAAGTAAAAAAAGTAAAAAAAACACCCTAGAAGCTCATTAGACTGATATTACTGAAGTCCATTTGTTAAGACTGATATAGTCTTTTAATGATTAGTATTCAGTGACTTAAGCAAATTTCTTTAATTAGGAAATTTTATCTTCAGATATGACAAAAAATTTCAACTAACTACATCTGGGGTGGTATTTTTATTAAATATTTACATTGTAATCTTGATATATAATTATATTAATGGAAAATACTCTGATTATGTTTAAACATTTTTATATCAACTTCATGAATATCACGTATAAGTTTTTTTTATTTTCTAATAGTGTAGACTCTCTAATTTCCTTTAAAGTACATGATAATATATCCTTGAATGTTCAATTTAATAAAGGGATATTTCACACAATATTAGACAAAAATTAGCTTTAATCAATAACTTTTATTACACCTTACATTGATACAGGTGATAAGTACCCTTTGAGACTCAAATCCTTCACCATAACTACTGTGGTGTAGTACATTGCTGTTCTTATTTCAAAGTCATTAAAAACCCAAGTTTACTTTATATCGTCTTTAATTATAGTAAAATGCCACTGATCTGTACTACAACATTCAAATATTAAACAAAAGACAAGGAAATATGATAAAAAATATTTTTTTTTAATTAAAAATTAAAAGAAGCACTCCACGTGCAACGCCTAAAAAAATTGCCAATGTCCAAGAGAACGCTGCATTCATTTTCTTCCTTCTTTCTACTCAGGCAATCTTATACTTTTTCCATTATCCTGTGCTGATGTGTTCGTTGTTCCATTGTCCTTTTTACAATGCGTCCTTTCCCGGCTCTGCCCAGAAGGCCGGGACTCCAGGGATGGTCCTGAATGGCCTACTGGAGACCAATCACAACTCTCCAAAACTTGGTGAAGTTTAAGTGCAATCATTTTCACTGGTCACACCACACGCTTTCTGGAGTCGCGAAAAAAACCTTGAGCATTCAACCCCCAACGTGTGAGTGTGGCGAGCAAATAAATTCCACACACCTTATGTCAAACATAGCTGCACTCTAACAATAGCATCTTTTAATTAGTTCAACCTGAAATGAAAAGTTGTGCTTCTTTTAGAAATATTCTTTATATTCTTTATATTTTTTCTTGTATAATTATCATTTCATGTGTCACTTATTTTTCTCTTGAATTCCTCACAATTTTTGTTTAGTTTTTATTATCTATTAAACATAAACATTTAAGGAAATTTATTTTATTTTTCCAAATTTTGGGTTCGTATTTAAATTTTAGACATCGTAAATATTCTTACATTGGAACTATTTACGGTCACACAGAAAATTCAATTTTATGGGAATTATTTGCCATGGAAAGATAAAAAGCATGTTGTAATGCCCAAATTACATCCCATTTTCTACACTAAGGCACACTCTTTACTTGGGTGTCTTTGAAACATTTCCTATATTTGCTATAGTTTGAAATAAACTTTGACATATGATTTACTATACTAAGAGTACATCATCCTGAACCATACACTTTTACTAGGAGCTAGCAGGATGTATATTCCTTTTTTCTTGAGGATATCTATTAGCTGATGGTATAATACTATACACGATGACAGGTGTTCGTTAGTGGACTTTGTGCTTCCCATTTGTGCATTTTGTAAAATCATAATGATTGGAAGTAATCTTCTAAAGGCCGAAGAAAGGGTTAATATCGTTCTAACTTTGAAAACTAATTATTTAGTTTTGTAAATTTAAGCAAATATCGTTTAATAAAAAAAGAAATATATACAAAATGTAAAAATTGTATTTCCTTACCTGATAAATTTTCATACATGTATTTCGGAAATTCAATTTATTTCAAAATAAAGATAAATATATTTTTCATACTGTAAATTTAAGGTTTTATGTGTATCTGAATTTTTAAAATAAAAAAAACAATAATAATAAATTGTTAAGAATTTGAGAATAAAAAACATTCATTTATGTATAATTTATATAGCTTATAATAATTTTCTTAAGGTTCATACAGCAAAATTACATTCTATTTAAAATTTAAAAAAAATTTGTAAAAATTGTATAATTTACACATTTCAAAAATTTTTTACCTGAAGTAGGATTCTTTTTTTTTCAATTGGTGTTTGTTTTTATGCATTTTAAAATGAACTGTACACATTTACCAAAATAAACTTTTTTTACAAAATAAGACCCTTATTAATGATATATTAAAATTTTTAATTTGAATAGAGCAAATTTTTTATTTTAAACTGAATGGTAAGAAAGTTGTTATAATAATCACTTTTCTGCTCCAAATGTTCTATGACCTGTTACGATAATTCAGTACTAAATACATTTCTGTCTTCATTTAGAATCATAAAGTAATAAGATAATGCCTGTGGTAGTTAAATATTGTTTAATATAAATATTGTTTAATAATGTAACAAATATACACAAATTGTAAAAATGGAATTTCCTTACATGATAATTTTTCATAGTGATAATTTCTATAATTTTTAGAAATTTATTTTATTTCCAAAAATAATATAAATTTATTTTTCATACTGAAAATCTAAGGTTTTATGGGTATCTGACTTTTTGAAATAAAAAAATAATAATAAATTGTTAAGAAGTTGATAATAAAAAGCATGCATTTTTGCAATATTGTATATAGCTTATAATAAGATACTTAAATTTCACACAACAAAATTGCATTCAATTAAAAAAATAGTGTAATTAATATATTTCAAAAATATTGCTTAATAATAACCTTAATAATAGAATTCTATTTTTCAATTGGTGTATATTTTTATGCATTTTAAAAAGTAAATCTGCACATGTACTAAAATAAATAATTTTTCAAAATGAGACCCTTATTAATGATATAGGAAATTTTTTTAATTTAAATAGAGCAAAACTTTTATTTTAAACTGAATGGTAAGAAAGTTGTTATAATAATCACTTTTCTGCTCTAAATGTTCTATGACCTGTTACAATAATTCAGTACTAAATACATTTCTGTCTTCATTTAGAATCATAAAGTAATAAGATAATGCAGCCTGAGGCAGTTTCCATTAAAATGCGCATCAACTGTCACTTCATATTAGTTCACACAATATTATGGCTTAACATTGTTTGCTGTTAAAAAGTTTCAATTATAATTCACAGTATCATTTGTATATATGGGAAAATACTCGGGAAATAGAAAAAAATATGTAGTGTTGTGTATGCTTTTCTGCTCAAAAAGTAATTATGTCGTCTTAAAATGATTCAATGCAAAATGCTTTTCTATTTTCTAATTTCTGACTGTGTTGGCTAATTCAGCTTTAAGAAAATAAATGATGCAAACGGAGAAAATTTCTTTTAAATTGCCTATGAAATATCACTTTACATTAGATCTCAAACTGTAACGGCTTAAAAGCGTTTACTGATAAAATCTTTCTATTACTAGCATATAGCCCATCATATGACGGGATTAGTATTTTTTTTTTATTTTCCAGAATTGTAATTTACCCTATGAGGCAAATAAAAAATGGTTTGTTTTTTGGTTGAGAATTATCTGGTACATGCTCAATAAATTGTTTATCTTCATACTCCTCTAAAATCTCCAGATACTGTGAATGCATCTTAGAATCACGTTGAACTAATATAGTCGAACAGTATGGTTATGTATATAATCAAAAACACAAACGGACAAACTTCTTAATTTTCAAAGATATATAACTAGATATTTATTAGTCCGTGAAATATACTCCTAGACTTTGATGAATAGAATTTGTTGTTAATACTAGTAATAAAATTTTCATTGCAACAAAAAATAATCGATGATTAAATTTAAAATTATCACGTATATACCTAATCTATAGTTTAAGCCAAATGTTAAAGAAAATTATTTACGTAATATCTAAGTTCAGTTATAAAATATATAAAAATAATGGAGACAATATTTGAATAATTTTAAATAAGAAATGATTAAATGAGACGGTTAAAGGAATGACTTCATAATGCTAGAAACAAATGTTATTTTTACCTATTTATTATGTAATAAACTTGAACGCCTGCTCTTAACCGGAGAAAATAGGGCTTGATAGAAAGGCATTAAACGCTCGAAAAGGGGGAAGGGGTAGATTTCGAACATTTTAAAGACTTGCTTTGAATTTTACCAACCCTAACTTATCAAAAATCCAATATGTATTGCCTCTATCCATTTCAGATCCAACCGCTTCATAAATTCAAGGACAGACGGACAGATAACTTAGGCTATTACAGGGGTTTGGTTTGGTTTGGAGCGCTACGGTCTACTGTTTAGCACACGAGGGCTAATGAGACCGGGACCTACTGCTTAAAGCCGATTCCGAACGGCTACGAACATCCATGCCATAGTGGAATTCGAACCCACGAACTCCGGTACCGACGATCAGTGCCCTAACCAATCGGCCAGCGTTCGGCCCTATTACAGGGGATTTATAATCTATGAAAAAGCTAACTTTAACGAGACATATTGATATATAGGTAAATTACGTATCTTCTTAAATCAAATAAAGTTAATTTCGATTAACTATTACGAAAGTTCATGCTACTTAATTATCAATTTCTTGTAATCAGTAACTGCTTAGCGAAAACTAGTAGATATGTTTGATTTTGGAATTACCCTGTTTACATGTAATCACATAAATAGGACATAATTCCTTGCGATTTAAAATTTATTTGGTAGAAATTTATATTTGTTCCACATGCCTATTATGAGATAAAATACAATAATCACGGTTCACACATGAGAGACCCCTATTCATTCTAGATTCAAATGCTTCACAAATTCGTGGACAGGCAGACAGATAATTTAGGCTATTATTATAAAGGGGATGATCTACAATATCAATTTTTCACATAACAATGTATATGTAAATAATCAGCATATAAGAAAACGTTTGGCTTTTTTTTTCTTATCTTTATCTTCTCATTCCTGATCACGTTTAGTGGGAAATACACACACACACACGTATATTTGTTCAAGTTCGACCTAATGTAGTTATGCTGTACTCATGAATTATGTTTTGTTGAATAATCCTGTAAAACATTTTGTAAAGCCTTTGCAACAAATCTTTGAAATTACATGAAAAGTATAAAAATTTCGGCATTTAGAAAAAAAATTATATAAAGAGGGTGATTAAAATTTTGGTCAGCCATAAAAGTGTAAAATGTGTAAAAAGAGAAAAACGGTTTTAGTTTGAAACTCTTGAGTCAGATTTATTCTTCCATTAAAGAGGCGCGTGACATAGTTGTATAATACCATTTTCTGTGGAAACGAAAGAAACGTGATGGTTCTCAATACACATTTTTATGTTTAACTCAAATGACGTTTTTATATGAAGTGTTTTTGCTCTGAGATTCAAAATAAATTTTCATCAGAGAAATTTACATAATTTTTTTTCTCAAGAGAAAAATATGTTTTTGTGATTTTTAAAAGATAATTTTAAGGTATTTTTTAAAGCATGATTTCTGCACGTTTAGAATTTTAAAACATTTTCACGAATATTGTTCTTATCTATAGAATATCATTCTACGATGGCATGAAAACATCTCGTTTTTTCTGAACATTCGATGACTATAGATTTCTATTGATTAGTTCTTTCCTACAATCAAAAATATTTCGATAAACATAGATCGAAGAGCATGCGAACTTTTTTTCTGAACGTGATTTCATTCAAAAATTTTAGGGTTGCATATTGCTATCTAAGCCACTATATCAGTACTTTTCCTAGAATAATGTAAAAGGAAATAAAATATTTTTAATTTTTTTCATGTTCCAGTTGATTATCTACAGTAAAATTAGCAAATGAAATTTTTTTCTAATGTTAAAATTGATAAGTTAAGATAATATATTTCATATCTCAAAGAAAATAGCGTTTTACTCACAGGTAATTTTTTTTTCCTGAAAGTGTTTTGATTCCTAAATTTTAGAGCTGCATATTGCTATCTTAATCAATATATCAGTACTTTTTCTAGGATAATTTTCCGGAAATAAAATATTTTTAATCTTTTTCATGTTCCAGTTGATTACCTACAGTAAAATTAGCAATCGAAATTTTTTCGAATGTTAAAATTGATAATTTAAGGTAATATAATTTATATCTCAAAGAAAATATTGTTTTACTCAGAGCTGATTTCTTCCTTTGTACATAGGGGCACCAATATTGGATTTACCAATTTGGAGGGTTGCATATTGCTATCTTAACTACTATATCGGTACTGTTCCTAGGATAATGTACTAGGAAATAAAATATTTTTAATTTTTTCATTTTCAAGTTGATTATATACTGTAAAATTAGCAATCGAAGTTTTTTGGACTGTTAAAATTGATAATTTAAGGTAATATATTTCATATCTCAAAGAAAGTAGCATTTTACTCAAAAGGGATTTTTTTTCCTTGACTGTGCTTTGATTGGAAAATTTTACGGCTGCATATTACAATCTTAGCCACTATATCGGTACAGTTCTTAGGATAATGTACTAGGAAATAAAATATTTTTAATTTTTTCATTTTCAAGTTGATTATATACTGTAAAATTAGCAATCGAAGTTTTTTCGACTGTTAAAATTGATAATCTAAGGTAATATAATTCATATCTAAAAGAAAATAGCGTTTTACTCAAAGGTTATTTCTTCCTAAAAAACTAGGAGAACCGTAAAGAACTTTTTTTCAGAAATATAGCTCAAAAAGTGAGTGAATTTTGAACCATTTTTTTAGATCAAGAATTGTAAAAAACAAAATATATTAGAAAAGATGAAATATACCAGATCTGAGGAAAAAAGTAGAGAAAATTATTCTAAATCAGAGGAAAATAAAAATTTTACATATCAAAATACACTTTGTCAGTCTTTAATGAGCTACCACATTTCTGTGTCAGAAACACTAGAGAAGTATATATAAAGATCTAAGTGGTGCACAACCATATACGCAAGATTCATTTTTTCCAAAATCTATTATGGGCTACCAGATTTATGTGTCAATAGCACCACATCAATTTATACATAGAAAAGTATGACGCGTTAATAACCATATTGCAAGAAATTCAAAATCCAGGTAAACCTTGTGATTGGGAAGGTGACTGAACTGTACAACACTCCGTCTTCAGTAAATGATTCCTAGAAGAGTGTTATGACTTGAAATGACAGTGCAAGGCTTGTCACTATCCTACATGAAGGTGACAACGCGCTACGCATGTCCTGCTTACAATAAAGGTAGAACGTGGCTAACCAAAAATTTAAGAATCTTATTTCTGTGGCTGTATAGGTTTCCATTCCGGATGCAGGATAAGGCTTTTTATATCAGAGAGTGCTCAAAACAAAAGACGCTGTGAAACCAAAGAGAATGCAGTGTCTGGATTACCTAATCATGATGGTTTGACGTCGCCCAGATACCACTGTTTTGCGTATTCGCATCACTTTGTAGTGAAAATTGGGCTTCATATGTCCGCATGATATTCAGCAACAGTTGTGAGCGCTATCTATGACAGTACCCAAGTAGAAAAGGTTTGTCTATCATTTGTTCTGGGCCAAACGATGGCTGAATTGTACAGCGCTGCTCTTCGGTACAATAGTTCACGTGTTCCAAACCCGTTGTGGACATGGAATTTCGTAGCCCTTTCAGAATAAGCTTTAAGTAGTAGATCCTGGTATTAGTATACAAAAATGTAGACAGTTACACTTCAAACCAAACAAACATTGTTTCTGAATGCTTCAATAAACGTTCAAAAACATGGATTTTGTAAAAATACATATCCTACATTCATTACACAATAAACGGAATCAACGAATTCTCGTTCATTTCCCCTCTTTAAAAGCATTAATACTCTAGTAGATGTCTTGGCTGTTGTAACAATGAGTTACACTACTGAAAAACGCCAGCGCCTGAGACTGACCGATGGACGAAAGCGATGTCAGTGTCCCCCCCACTTCGACTTCATTGGACAAGAGGGGTTGCTAACGAGAGTCAGTCGTCTTTTTCCCTGGCATCAGTAGTCATTGGATTTTGCTCGGCAGATTTGAAGGCTCCTTCAGAGGAAAAGAAGGCCAAGACGGAGCAAAGTGAGAACTTCAGCAGAGGCAGGGAATACTCAACAATTTTTTCATCTGAACATAGATTTTCTCCAACATTACAGCAGTTTAAGGCGTCTCCATACTGAGATTTTAAATGTTTGAGTCACCAGATTGTGCAAAAATAGAATTGTATATAGAGAGTCTGCAAAAGAGTAAGTCTTCGCTCATTTATATCTGGTGTCTTAATTCTTTGTGTTATCTGAACAGGCCTGGTATAAGTCATTGGTACGTAATACCTGCCAAATCTCCCACGATACTTTACACAACATGGACATGATCCGTGCTGTAGGATAGTTTGCCCCGTCGTGGAATGTTATCAAAATTATACATTCTCTAAAAATGTGGTAATAAAGAAAATAAAGATAGATATTACACTATCCGTCTTTTTTCCCTTCTAAACATTCGCAGGTCGACAATTATATGTTCACTATTCTTGTTAAAAGGTCCAATCAAAATTTCTCGATCTGGTAAAGGAAGCGTTTTGCCGGGTTCGAACAACGAATTCATTTTCAGTTCCTTTCCTTTCCAGACTAAAACAATTTATTTTGACCATGGATTGCGCTTTTCCGGTTATTCTTGGAACATTGTATTGTTTACGTGGTAAAAGATCAAACACTCCGTTGATCACATTGAAGCAAACAGAATAGCTTTCTTAGCATAGCGTTTTGATTGTGAAATTTTCCACTTTGCTAAAATTTTGACACAGGCGGTATATGCTTGAATGTAAATGTGAATACAATGGACTCCGCTTTATGTGATCAGTTTGGGACACCGTGATTTTGATAACATTAACTGATTGATAACAATAAACGATATGCAAAATTAGTTAAATTTTACCCCTCCTTTAATTACCACGTATTAAATAAAAGGAAAAACTCACCTTATATATATACTCTGTATTATCTTTAAAATATAAGAATTTTGTACATAATTAAAAATAATTAATCAATTGTTGACTGTCTACAATTCTTCTAAGAAGCTTATTGATAAATTGTTAGTAATTATGATGTTTTTTAAAGTCAACGCAGCTGTGTTATATACCACGTGTCAACACTTTCAATTCATTCCTCATTTCAGCACTTGTAGGAGGTGGCTCAATATCAAGAAATTCTTCATCTAACTCATCAGTTTCATCATTCGTGTGTTTTCCTATGACATAACATATATATATATATATATATATATATATATATATATATATATATATATATATATATATATATATATATATATATATATATATATATATATATATATATATATATATATATATATATATATATATATATATATATATATATACATATATACATATAAATATATATAAACATATATATATATATATATATATAAATGTATGTATATATATATATATATATATATATATATATATATATATATATATATATATATATATATATATATATATATATATATATATATATATATATATATATATATATATATATATATATATATATATATATATATATATATATTTATATATATTTATACATATACATCTAAATTTAAATAAACATATATGTTATGTGCATATTTATGTATATATATATATATATATATATACATTTATGTAGATATATATATATATATATATATATAAATATATATATACATATATATAAATATATGTATATATACATACATATATATATACACAGGTAGATAGAGAATGAGAGAAAATTTTAATAATGTAGCACATTCTTCGATAGAAGATTTTATTCATACTTTTGTACCGCTATTTAATAACTGAAGAGAGCAGATTCGCTAGATGGAAGAAATTAAATTAATGCTACTTTCCGTAAGAGTAATATATTATGACGCCAGTGTTTTTAATAAATGAAATATTCCAGCCTCATTAATTTTTGTTATAGGCTCAAGCATTATAATGCAAAAGGACGCATAGGAATTTTTATTTACAGCTTTAGAGACAAACTACCCGAATAATTGTCTAGAATATTTCTGGCACAGGAACAGGGGTAGTACTTGATAGAAACATGAATAGTGAATAAGAGTTTGCACTGGTTATAAAATAAGATATGCTTTCAAAATTTTTAAAATTTATCAAATTTAAAATTTTGAGTAATTTTTACAAATGTTTTTCAAGCATAGATATTGAAATTTTATATATTCAAATCATATAATATCATAATCATATCTTTTATATATTCAATCATTTTGAGTAGTCAAATTTAAATTCTACTTGTACAAGACTTATTAAAACTTCTTTTTTTCAAAGCTAGTGTGCAATATTAAAAAGTTTAAATGTATTTTTATATATTTGTAAATATATATATATATATATAATATATATATATATATATATATATATATATATATATATATATATATATATATATATATATATATATATATATATATATATATATTAAGTCTAAAAAAAGGGTAGTTGGAAATTACGTGAGTTATAAACGATTTTAAAAAGGGAACTCTTTTATAGTAATAAATGAAAAAGACCCATGCTCGTGTAAGCTTTTAGGATCATCCGCTCAGGCGGAAGCATTTTTGAGCTCTTTGATGAGCTGGCAAACAGATCAGTTTCAATCAGCGCATGGACATGGAACTGTGAACACTCTATACGTGTCTCTGTCACGAACAATGAAAATGGCTCAGGTTTTGCTTTTAGAAGAAACGATGATTTAATAAATTATTATTATCAACAAGTCTGTTTTCCATTCGCTTTAACTCTGGATCACGACATGTCTCTGGATCATGACTCTGTTGCACCAGCGATACCTACCTAGATGCTTACAGCCCAGTTAATTGTGTTATTATAGCTGAACCAAAATCAGTAATCAAACAAATAAAAATAATAAAATATTGAAATAAATTTTAGCACCCACCTTTAGAAATTTTAATACTTTAGATACATAATATTAGATAAATATTGTTTTAAATTAGTACAGTTAAGTTTTTTCTTTTGGCATAATTACTACAGGACTTAATGTTTTGACTTCTTTTGTATCGAAATAATAAAATTTAGTGCTAGATTTTGATTACGTGAGAATAAAGATATTTTATGGGGAGTTTAACAAATATACTTTCCTGTAGTTAATTATATTTAAGAACTATGATTAAAATATTTTATTTAAAAAATCTGCCCTCTTAAATTTAAAGCTACTCTTTTTTCAATATTTTATTGTCTTACATCATTTGTTATTAGCATAGATAAAATTTAAATTAGAGAAATCTGGTTGCTGACTGAAATTAGACACATTAAAGATATATCAGCGTCGACTAAAAACTTCAGTGATACCACTCTCATCATCTTCAACTTTACACTGTAGACTCTTTTTTAAAAATGTAATAGATAATACTCACTCAGTGAAGTTAGAAAAAACGATCGATTAGATAGTCCTACAAAATGCTTAAATATGCGAAAGTCCAAGTGAAAATTTTATTGTTTTAATTTGATTTTTCAAACTTTATAAACTAAATTTCAAGAAAAATTTAATTTTAAATTTTTCACTTTATAGTACTGAAGTTTTACCTTTACGAATATGGATATTTATAAAGAAAGGAACTTTCAGTTTAAGTGGAATGAATAGAAATACAACAGTAAATTGTTTCTAATTCTGATGTTGTCTAATTCAATTCTCATAGCGATTTAGTTTTTTAAATGATTATTTTGTACATACATGGAACACGAGTGCCACTAAATTTTATACAAAGAAACTACTATTAAATATAATAGTATGAAATTAAATATTTCAAAGACTTTATTGTCGACAATGTAATGTATTGAAATCATTATTTACAGATATATATATATATATATATATATATATATATATATATATATATATATATATATATATATATATATATATATTTAAAGTTTAACATTCTTAAAACCTCTTCTCTCCGATATTAATTCCTTAAAAAATTCTAAATGTCTTAATCAAAGGAGCGTTCTCAAATTAAAATTCTTTCGATACATTTTTCAAAGCTTTCTATCTTATAGATGTAAATGTTCTGTCTATTCAATACGTTTACCAGCTATCGCCGGCAAATGGCTCCGAGCTTCTCTTGAACTTACAGTTAAATTCGCTGAGTAAGAGGCAAAAATCTCTTGGGTGCACCTCTGTTCGAGAAGATGGATTTTTGTGTCTTTATTTGTCTGTCGTTGACTAGTAAAGATGTCCGTTTTAGCAGCTCTGAAATAAAGTCTTAAATATACTTGTGCCGCACTCTTCAATGTGGCCATACTGCATCGTTCATTATTCTTGCTAGCTGGTTAGACTTCTTCAATCTCAGTAGCCAGTATAAGTAAAAATAATAGGGGCTGCATAATTATTGTGACCGGCAGGTATTATTTTGATGGTTTATATATGTGTATATACATATAAATAACATGGGTGAGACTAACTGAAATTCACAGCACAGTTTATTTCTGGTGAGATACATGAAATCCATACAAAGGGCAAGCACTTTTACAACATCGTGCACCCAGATAAAGTGATCCTGCACACACACATACTTATTAAGTAGGGATTTCTTAGGTGAAAAAGACTACGAATAATCACTAAGCACAATTGATCACGGGATAAAAATACCCATGTTTAAAAAGAATACGCTAACTATTAGCTAAAGTATTACAGACAGAGGCTGAATTAAGTCTGCAGCGCGTCTGGAGGGAAAAATCAGAATTATTGAGCAAACCTCCAATGTACTTTATGAACAAAAATTATTAAATTAATATTAAAATGTGTAAATAAGGGTTTTTAATATTATATATATGTGTTTGTGTGTGTAGAGCTCAAAAATGTTGATATATAGTGCTAATATTTATAGTGTTTTGAAAGCACTATATATATATATTTAAATTATATATATATATATATATATATATTTATATATATATATATATACTCATGTCCATAAATTAAGGATAATTCAGTATCACACAGAAATTGAGCTCTAAAATAAAAATT
>CM063506.1:9061600-9071600 GCA_032207245.1 Pardosa pseudoannulata
TTTAATTTGAAATTTGAATGTTGATTTAAACTTTATTTGATGGAAAATTTCTTTTATTCTTAGTTGCTTTATTATATAAGGAAGGATTTTTTAAAGCTCTAAATGTATCATCTGTCAAGAGAAAAATATTTTTTTAATGAAAAGAATACGTTTTCAACGCTGAAATATGTCTCAGCTCCGAAGATGTCTCAAAGCAATTCTCATTATCGTGTCTAATGTTTTTTATAAGATTATTTATCAACTAATGTACAGTGCAAATTTATACTTTACAATAAATATAAAATCAGTAGTCATTAAAACAACCCATGATTATCGGCAGAAATTTCTTTTAAATTATATCATCGTTACTCGGCTTATGTAATGGATGGAGACAGTGATGAGATTGAAATAATTGAAGAACCAAGTCGCTTAACTTTTTTGCGGAAATTTAAGAAAAGAAAAGGGGAAAAAGTTGTAAAAAACACAAAAGTATTTATTAAATAATGTATTTTTTAAGTATTTCCGAGAAACTTTTCAGTTTCGTAGATGGCAAAATTTTCTTAAGGATAATCTCATTTGTTTTTGTTATTTTTAAATATGGTTATGGCACTTCCCTTATGATGATATTATTTTAAAAGTATAAAAAAAGAAAATTTATAATAATAGTATTTTAAATATTTTCTACTACTAATCTTTTTTTTTCAGTGGGTTTGGAACTCAGTAGGTATTTTTAAATTAAACAAAGATTACAGAAAAGTTTTCAAAATAAAAAAATATTTTGAAAACTTCTAATTTTTATTGAAGTAATTAGAATTCAGAGTTTTTGAACCACCAAAAATCTAATTAATGCACAAAAAATAAATATGCAATGTGAATAATGAATGCATTAATAATAAATTTTAAAAATAAAATACTTTACAAAGCATGTAATATATATAAAAAAAGAAAATTGATAATAATTGTATTTTAAATATTTTCTAATACTAATCTTTTTTTTTTCAATGGATCTTGAACTCAGGAGGTATTTTTAAATTAAACAAAGATTACAGAAAAGTTTTCAAAATAAAAAAAAATATTTTGAAAACTTCTAAATTTTACTGAAGTAATTAGAATTCAGAGTTTTTGAAGTACCAAAAATCTAATTAATGCACAAAAAATAAATATGCAATGTGAATAATGAATGCATTAATAATAAATTTAAAAATAAAATACTTTACAAAGCATGTAATATATATAAAAAAAGAAATTTGATAATAATTGTATTTTAAATATTTTCAACTACTAATCTTTTTTTTTCAATGGATCTTGAACTCAGGGGGTATTTTTAAATTAAACAAAGATTACAGCAAAAGTTTTCAAAGTATATTTTGCTTCTAAATTTTATGGAAGTTATTCAAATTCAGAGTTTTTGAAGCACCAAAAATCTAAATAATACACAAAAAATAAATATGCAATGTGTATAATGAATGAATTAATAATAAATTTAAAAAATTAAATACTTTACAAAGCATATAATATATATAAAAAAAGAAAATTGATAATAATTTTATTTTAAATATTTTCTACTACTAATCTTTTTTTTCAATGGATCTTGAACTCAGGTTGTATTTTTAAATTAAACAAAGATTACAGCAAAAGTTTTCAAAATATTTTTTGCTTCTAAATTTTATTGAAGTAATTCGAATTCAGGGTTTTTAAAGCACCTAAACTCTAATTAATACGCAAAAAATAAATATGCAATGTGTATAATGAATGAATTAATAATAAATTTAAAAAATAAAATACTTTACAAATCATATAATACGGATCAAATACATGATTCTGACTAAAATTAGACTAAAACAGAACTAAAATCATTGAAGATTTAATAAAATTTCTTCATTAAAAAACTAATAAGGCATCTTTATAATCAAAGAATTAATATAAAATGACAAAACAATTAAGTATTTTACAATTTATACGATACTGATCAATGTTATTCTTCTTTTAGAAATAAAATTAGAACTGAAATTATAAAATATTATATTAATAGAAATACTTTAATATTATCTAATATTTCCTAGGATTGTTTTTCTTTAAAGAATTAGATGTTTTTCCTTTAGCTTTTAATTTTGTATTATTACAGAAGAATAACAAATTATCAAGTGAGATAACCAAAAAGCTGTTTAGTTAGACGCTATTTATATTCCTATTTGATGGAAATTTTATCTTCATAAAGTAATATCGAAATTATATTTCTTATCATTTGTACTCGGAAAATCACTAGACGTGAGGAAGTTATCATTTTCATGTAAAAATTTCAAACAACTTTTGATTATCGTCAAGATTTTTTACGACAATAATCAAAAGTTGTATAATACACGCTGACTTTATTGAAATGAAATTAATCACCACGTCAGTAAGAGATCATTTTAACAAGGCTTTAAAAATTAAGATAATTATTTTTCCTCCGATAAATGAGTATAAACTTTAGAAAAAAAAGAAATCTACTAAGAAATACTATTCAAAATAACAGACCTATATATTTAATTAATTCTGACTAAATGGGATGTTTTTTAATACTTAATTAGTTACTTATATCATCTATCAAGATTTATTTAATATTGGTAATGCATTAAAATGTGAGCATGCATAATTTATTAATATCTATGAAATGTATTTTTCAAACGAATTTAGATTAAGTCCTCTGTAATTACATTCTCTATTGTATTGATAACTAAATCAATTCAATTATAATGTTATTGCATATTTAATTACTATTTATTTTAATTAGTGCTAGTCAAACTATTGTTCCCCAATTTTAACTTTTTTGTACAATATAAAAATGGTATTTTATTCACAATAAATTTAAAGATTAAAATTTCAGTGAATATATTTATTTTTAAAATGACTGACGGATTTTTCCCAATTTTCAGAGGTACCTATGTATATGCGTATAAGGAACTAATTTTGAAAAATTAAATTCTTATTTCGACCATTCCTGAACTGGTTATGAACAGTTTACTCTGTACATATGTATGTACGTGTTTCTCATTTAGAACATTTAGTTTCTCATTAGTTATTCATTTAGAACTCTTATGTCTAACTTCTACATCTCCCCTTTCGATTTCAATCTGAACTCTATATAAAGAAATATTTTAATATTATTGACGTTGTAGGCCATAATTCAATAACAAGTAAACTTAAAATGCTTGTAATTAGCTGTAAAATGTTTAAATTTTGAATTATTACTTTAATAATATCGAAATTTGAATTTCTCCTTTTAAGTGCATTGGGTAAGCGGAATTATTTAACTAACGTTTATAAACAGTGCTGAAAGTAATTAAAAGTGATATCCGTAAAGGTTGAAATTTTATATTTAGTACTATTATAACATCTATAAACACCTAATTACACCTAAAACTCCATAACATATTGTATACCTAATCTTTTGATTGTAATCTGTACTCGATGTAACGAACAATCTTAGAACAATCTTTCATTAATTAGAAGTATAATATTAAAATATTGAAAACATGAATACTATAATATATAGATTTAAACTTCATCCCTGTTTGCAATATAACTGTCAAATATAATAAACGGTTTATATTTAGTATAAAATGGGTATTTTCATAAGATTGTTTTTTCAAAATATTGCAGTGTGAAATTGGTACATATCTATCTTTAATTCAACTATATTGTATACATTTTGTACATTATTTCCTTTTAATATGTTTAGTTTGATAGCTTTTGTTTTTTTAAATTAAATTAAAAGATTTAAAATATTGCGTTTATAACAAACAAAATCTCCCTTAAAATATTTTTTTACTTTAAAAATGCTTTAGTTAATATTTTAAGAGTTAATATTTTAATTATGTTACGACGAAATAATTTATTACCTTTCTCTTAAGCAAAATAAAATAAATATTTAAAAATGCATTCTTATAAAGAGTTGTGACAAAATTAAATTTTAAACAATTGCTTAGAATTTAAATTTAATAATTAAAATTTGGCATTTCAATTTTAAAGTTAAGCTTTCATAGTCCAATTTGAAAAAACTGAACAGTTTTTATATGCCTGTGTAAACACATATTCGAAGACAAATTTCTGTGCAAACTGGATACGAATTAGAAAAAAATAGAATTTGGTGTCCCGGAGCATGTTAAAAATACTAAATTATTTTTCGTATTATTTTTTACAGTTATCGGATATCACACTCTTATTCACAGAAATTTACATAACTTTTACAAATTTATAAATATAATGTACCTTTAACAGAAATGAATTACTGTGCAACTTCAACAATAAAAAATTTATTTGTAATTGTTTTATTCAAGTTTTAAAATTTTTTTAAAGACTACATATTTTTCTTAAAATATATTCTTGCTGTAGTTTGACTATTTATGTACGTATATATGTAATGGGCAATTTAGCCCATCACATATTAACAAACATTAAAACATACTAATAATTATATATAAACATATATATATATATATATTAATATATATATATATATATATGAATATATATATATTTATATATATATATATATATATATATATATATATATATATATATATATATATATATATATATATGGGTGGGAGTCTTATGGACAATTTAGCCCATCACAAAATTAAGAGTATCCACATTCACTTGGTTGAAGTCGTAAGTAAGAACGTTTCCAAATGAGAAAACAAAGAATTTTAGATGAAGAAAAATGCAGTTTATTCTAGCATCAGCTACTGAACACTTTTGTGGTGAAAAACCTGTACATGGAAATTAATAGGGGTGTGAGCTACACACAAGAAGGGTTAATCACGTGAGGGACGCTTAATGACTCAGAGGTAGTAAAACTAATTATATAAAGCGTTATATAAGTAGAACGTGGTAGGCAACAATTAAACTTACTTCAATAAGAGAGCAAGAAAAACAGTTAGTCACCAAGTTTTGCCTTAAAATGATAGAATCGCTAGAGAATTAATGTATATAACTAATACATTTCATCGATAAAAAGGAAGCCATTTAAAAATGTAACAATATAAAACTACGTAAACATGATTATAATTCTTAACAGCATTTTAGAAGTTTCAATGCTGACAATTAAACTTACGTCAATAAGAGAGCTAGAAAAAAGTTATTCGCCAAGTTTTGCCTTAAAATGATAAAATCACTAGAAAACTAATATATACATCTAATATATATTTAATCGATAAAAAGGAAGCCATTTAAAAAATGTAACAATATAAAACTGCATAAACATGATTTTAATTCTTAACAGCATTTTAGAAGTTTCATACATCATTTTTAATAAATATGAACAATTTAATAACCATTTAATTTTCCTAAAGAGCATACATGAAAAGCTGTTCATAAAAATCCGCGTATTCGCTCCTTGAATATATGCGTTTTATTTATAATTAATTTCTTAGACTTGCCTTTCGAAAGTAATTTTCTGTCTAAAAAGCGGAAGGTAGAGAAAATGCCGGCTCCATAACACGGTTTTCTTCCTACTGCAATTCATTTTACATATAGACTCTGAAACTAATTTTCCGGTCTCTTGAGCAGATTCTTTCTAATTTTTTAGCAAAATTATTCTTGCTAAATAAAATCTCGTAATGTTCCAGCAGGTAAGAATAATGAAACTGTTAGTATAATATGCAGCTTACGTCTTAATTCATTTTACTTGGAAAGTTTTAGCGTGATGGTTACCCAGAAATGAAAGTTGACTTTTATAAGAACTTCTGCGATTAATTTTAGGTCATGTGAGAGGAATAAATTGCATGCCTTATGCTTGTTAGTTTTTGAGATGAATATATTTTTTATTGAAAATACTGAAGGGGAGAGATTATAATTATAAAATATAAAATACATTGTTATGTAATCGTAGTTAAGTATTCATTTGTATTTTAAGTGCATCTATTAACAGTTATCAAATATATTCATTAAATTGTTTTGTATTTATGTGATTTTGTAAATTTTAAAACATTAAAAGTACTGTCAATTACTTAGAGGAAAATTATATTTTTCATAATTATCTTCAAATCTTTTATATTTACTTACATATACTTCTATTTATGCATTTGCTTACTTTCAAGGTTTAGGACATTGAGTTCAGTGTTTTGTACGATTAATAGTTAGAGATGATAGTTTTCTAAAAGATATAAATAGATTCTTTTAAAAATTCTTCAGATAGATTTAAGTTCCATCAAACACTTGCATTCTATAAATGCGTTTAGTTAAAAATGTTCTTTAAAGTCACCTAACAACATTTGTATTTAATAATAGAAGAATGTAAATAATAAATCTAATCTTTTATGTTATATTATAATAGAAAAAAAATAAAACTCTTAGAATAAAATCTCAGAATTTATTTGGCTATATATTTCATGTATACCACATTCAAAAATTCTTTAAATCAGTTTTATCTCAAATTTATTGAAATAAAATTTTTACAAATTGTGTGATACATATAAAACACACACGCGCACACACACACACACACACACACACACACATATATATATATATATATATATATATATATATATATATATATATATATATATATTCAGTTGGTAAAATTCATTAATTATGCAGTAAACCACACAATGAGTATATTAAATTGTTCTTACAACTGTTAAAGAGCTAATTTATAAGTGTTGTGTGCATTTTAAGTAGTAATCTTAAAGCATTTAAGAATTACAGCATCCTTAGAGCTATATAATCATCTGACTAAACCTTATACATTTCTGAAAAGCTTATACAAAATACATATTAGCTACATTATTTAGGTTTTGGTAATAATAAAAGTTAAAAAAAAGAGGATGCAGCTGAATTTGAAATTTTTATAATGAAAATCTATTTATCAAAAAAATGCATAAATTTTCCTACCTGTTTCACCAACTCTGCCATCATCGTATCTAGTGAACGAAATATGCGTGAATTTTTTAAACCAATCTATGAAGTATGAAATCTATCTCTATAAATATTATCTCATGTGAACATGACTTATTCTGCTTTAAGCATTTACTGATAATTTAGTTTTTTTTTCTTATTAAGTTAAAAAGAATAGGATGTTTTACATGAATAGGTAAGTTAAAAAAATATTAATGATTTAGATAGTTACTTCTGTTCCGAGCTTAGCCATTATGAATAAATTTAGAACACATCACCATAGAATGTTATCAACCGATAAATACCTTCTTTAACATTGATAAAAAATTGCTTATATCTTATGAATTTAATATAAGTATAATCTATAATATATTATATTAAATAGTTTTACAAAAATATCGTGAAACTCTCCGGGAAAATTTAGTACCATATTGTTTCACACAATTACATTTTAAGTCCATTGGGACAATGAAACTTTCAGTCGGCTGTTACATTATATCCAATCAAAACGCATTACCTCAAATATTACAGTGGAATCACATATTAATATCCCTCTACAGACGGAAATTCAGAGATGAATGTGACTAAATATCTACCAATCATATCATTAAATATACCGTTATTCTGCAATATATTATTTTATTTAGCTTATATTAAAAGTTACTATCTTTAATATATAATTTCTATATTATTATAGTTGTCTTTCCAAATACCGATATTTAGTAGTTTTCTGAATCATTCTTATAATGTTAAATAGTTTATATGATAAGTGAAAACGTTTGTGCTAGAAAAAAATAAAAGTAATGTCAACAAAAACAACTTATAAACAAAATATTGAACAAAGCCGACAGCATTTCAACGACGAAGGTGATTGATTCGAAGAAAGATGTGAGCGAAATACAAAGGAGTTATTCGTGTAACGATCGAATCCTTTCTGCTTAATTTGTATTGATAACTGTTCTTAAATATAAGCTATTGTAGACTTCTAAGAATAGAAACAAATGTAAAATTTAAACAACTTTAAATATTACAGCCTGTGTTTTTTAGCCATGGGTGTAATTTTAAAAACCATATGATATCGTTTACACAAAAAAGACTCGCTATTAAACATACTGTGTTAACCTTTTCCTTTATTAAGAAAGCAGCATAAAATGAACATTGTATTAGCTTTAATTTCAGAGAGTGATATTGAGGACATCTCTCAAGTAATTCTTAGATGCCAAACAAATTATCTTCCTTCTGACACTGAACGTACTTTTATATACTTCAGTTTAATATCTCCTTTTGTTATATTTAAATGCAAATGACCGATTGAAAGATGCATCACTAAGTTAAGAAACGTATAAGAAAGGACACAATGAAATACATTTAACCCCTTGCTACCCAATCATTCACTCACATGCACACAATCAGAATAGGAAACTAAAATGTCCAATATACAAGTTCATTAGACAAAAAGTATTCTTAAAAGCTTTATTTGAAAATACATTTAAAACAATTACACATCAATAAAAAATAATTCTATATATTTTGTTATATTTTGTTCAACTTGTAAAGTTCTAATATTAAAACTCTTCATAAAAGTTTTAAGTTATTTTATTATGTTATAAAGTGTAAATTTTATAAAATATATTTAACTGTGCTAAAAATGTGTGTACTTGATACTATATTTTTTAGAACTAATTAGGTCGTTTTGTTAACTAAGATGAAAAATTGCATTTAGTTCGACCTTATTCCTTAAGCGCCGAACGCTGGCCGATTGGTTAGGGCGATGATCGTCGTTACCGGATTTCGTGGGTTAGTAGCCGTTGAGAATCGGCTTTAGGCAGTAGGTCTCGGTCTCATTAGCCCTCGACTGCAAAACTGTAGACCGTAGTGCCTCAAACCAAACCAACTTATTCCTTAAGAAATAACTTACTGTTTTATAAAAAAAATGATTAAAAGAGACCAATATCGAAACAAATATTCATGAAACAGATTATATGAAATTTATTTTAGAATAAGAAAATTAAAACAAACTAGATATATAAATAAATTACTTTTGTAAACATAAAAAAACATAAACATTAATAGATACCCAAAAAATGATTTAAACAAAATTAAAAGATTAACTATATTGCGTTGTATATCGATAATACTTCTTGCTGTATTTATACTTTTAGACTTATAATAATGATGTATATTAAATAGTGATAATAATAGATATTAAAATGGTTTTATTTCCTTTTTGTTTATTTATAAATGTTTATTAAGATATACATGTCGAAATTTCTCTCAAATTTCACCGTAATTTGAAGCAGGACGAAAGTTGAGTGATACAGCGTTACTCAACGGTACAAGATGTTCCATTTACTATTATTGGTGCTGGAAGTATTCGTATAGGCTTTAAACGGTATGTCCTGATTTCATTAGACCTCATCTAGTAAAACAGTATATCATAGGGCTCCTAACTAAACCTTAGTTTAAATTAAACTGTTACTTTAGAAATAATAGACTTCTTAAAGGTTATTTTATCGATATGTACAAACTTCAATCTTATAAAATATTCAATCAGCTAAAGTAATCCAAAATGTAATATTTTTGTATTATAAACATTTATAAATCTAAATAAGTAATTGCTAATCTAAATCAGCACAATCATCCTTCAATGTACTTTAATAAATACTTGTGTTCAAATTTCAATAATTGTGTTTAACATGTTTTCGAAAGTGACTACCAGATCAGTCATTGCCTGTAATTTTCAAAACCATAAAATATCGTTTAAAAAAGATTCGTGATTAAATATTATGTACTACTGTATGTAAACACAACATTGTGTCACCCTTGGAAAAATATATCTTGAAAATCTCAGTTTCTAGTTAGTATGCTTTACTCAAAAGATTTTCTCTTTTCCAATTTAATAAATGAAATTTTCGTAAATCGAACAGAAGAATTTTAGATTCTACAGTTCACAATATAATTAATTAGTGTAGAAAAGCATTGTGAAAAGGTTTAAAAAACATTTTACATTTATCTATATAATCCAATTGGTTCTATATTACATAATTTGACTTTCGATACCTCTAAAAATCAATATTAGTTCCATTATATCATTCTAAATTATTGAAACTTTTTTTTGTTATCAGTTGTGATTATTTAA
>CM063506.1:9076600-9129100 GCA_032207245.1 Pardosa pseudoannulata
AGTTAATGTTAAATGATATATTTAATTAAAGATTAAACCCTCTTAAGAGGGGTCTAAAATATTCATACTTTATTATAATTGTTAAGATATAATTGAAAAAAACAAATTTATGAAATAATGAAAATATAAAATATGAAATAGAAAAATATGATTTACATTCTAAAGTAATGAAAAGACATTTTATTTTAAAGTTATGTCTCTGAAAAGAAAAACAAAACTTTAAAATAAAAAGTTAAGAAAAAGATTTTTATGTGAATTGCAGAGTTTTTACAAAGTGAATTGAAAGTAACTTTAAAAAGTATAAATTAAAGAACTTGCGTAAGAAATGAAATTCCGAAAATATGATTGAAGTATTTTCATGTAATCATTAACTTCAACAGTGGTATGTTCGAACAATAACTCCGAAATGAAAATTAATGAAAACGTATTGTACGTAAATTTAATGAAATATTTTTCCCCGTTTGTACTTAGTGTGTTATAAATTCTTTGATAATTATTTTTCTTGTTTTCAAAGAAAAATGGCATTAGTGATGTTTAATCTGTTGTTAATGATAAAAAGGGAAAGGAAAGTTTTTAATGGTTTTAGGCGTTCTCTGAAACACTGTATTAAATATTTTAAAATTTTCTTGAATTATCTATTCACTAAAAAATATTAAGTAAATAAGAATACAAAAATTAATTCATGATACTTTTTACCGACATATACACGTTATTGTTGGCTTTCTAACACATAAAATTACAATGAAATGTGATTTTTATATTTTTCACAATTAGAGAAGATTTTATTGAAATGCGTATGAGTGAAAAGTGGTTTTTTAAATGAAAGAATAACATAAGCATTCATAAAATTAAAAGCAAATTCTATAATCATTTCAATATTTAACCAAAAAAAAAATCAAGTTATTTGAAAATGCATATCAAATATAAATTTAGAAAAACAGATTTATTTTTTTAGTAATTTACAAAATCCATACAATATTCTACTACATACACGTAATGTATGTATATTCACAAATATTTTGCTACATAAATGTAACTAAGTAAATATCTTCCTAAAGTTTTCAATCAACGGTTAGTGTCTGAAAGATTATTTTAAAAATTTATTTAATTTAAATATGTCTGTGTATTTTCAAACCATCTTTGAAATTGTTACAGTTTATTTTATATCACTGATACAATTTTTTATAAAACTTCTAAAAGAAAAAAAGAAATTTCTCCTAAAAGAAAATGATAAGGTATTCACAGGGTACTAAACGCAACTAACATTTTAAGTAGTAAAACTAAATCTATTTAAGTGTAAAAGTTACATTTTTGTAACAAAATTACCACTCTTTATTTGTCCATTCTAGACAATTATCACTTTAGAAGTAACGTTTCTAAAAAAATTGTATTCTTCGAAAGTAAATTTGCTAAAAATTTTTAATGAGAAATTCAATTACCAGTAATTAACCATTTATTTGTTTCAAATTTAGAATTTGCCTGAATTTATTGGTTAATTATTTATATGTAATATTTAAGTTTAGCACAATTTTAATTATATTTTAGTAAATTAGATTTTAAAAACTCTTTTGTGAAACATTTTTATTTTAGAGTGATTTGTGTTATAAGAAATGAAATTATCATTAGTAACTTCAATAAAAACATTTTACTAAATCTACAGTATTACAATAAATCGCTCTCTGCCTTAAAGTAGTGAGGAAACTATATTATTTTGCTTGGCAATTTCTCAAGGTACATTACTGGTACGCGATGAACCTGTTCAAAAAGCAAAAAAGTCATGATCTGTCAGGAATTTATTGGTTAATTATTTATACGTAATATTAACAATTAACAAAATTTTAATTATATTTTCGTGAATACGATTTTAAAAACTCTTTTGTACAACATTTTTAATTTAGAGTGATTTGTGCTATAAGAAATGAAACTATCGTTAGTAACTTTAATAGAAACATTTTACTAAATCTGCATTCATTAAAGTATTACAATAAATCGTTCTTTGCCTTAGAGAAGTGAAGATTCTATATTATTTTGCTTTGCTATTTCTGAAGGTACATTACTGGTACGCGATGAGCCTGTTCCAAAAGCAAAACAGTCATGTCCAGGAAAGAATTTAATGGTTAATTATTTGTACGTAATATTAACAATTAACAAAATTTTAATTATACTTTCATGAATAAGATTTTAAAAACTCTTGTGTACAACATTTTTATTTTAGAGGGATTTGTGCTATGAGAAATGAAATTACATTAGTAAATTCAATAAAAACATTTTAATAAATATACAATCATTAAAGTATTACAATAAATCGTTCTTTGCCTTAGAGAAGTGAAGGTTCTATTATATTTTGCTTGGTCATTTCTGAAGGTACATTACTGGCACGTGGTGAAACTGTTCAAAAAGCAAAAAGTCATGTTCAGGCTACAAGCAAGGAAAACATTTTTATTCACTAAAAGTACATTTATGAAAGTATACTATATAATTTTAGAGTTATGGGGAAACATTGCTTTTTACCTATGCTATTACTTTTTATCTAAGAGAATCTAGGGCTGTGAATTACCTTATCAGTTTTATCTTTTATGCATTTACTTCCCAGGGGAACACTGGATCTATTTTGAGTATGTAAACAACAATATTTAAGAGCAGATCACGCCAAGCGTTAGGAGAAAAGAGTTAAAATCTTGTGGGTTTGTAACTCTTGGCGATTGTGTCTCGTGTTGAAAACGACTCTGATATTCGAAGACACTTTAACCCCTAGAAAGAAGTTTTTCTTATAGTTCTAAACAGACACTAAGCCTTACACACGCATACACATACACTCACATAAAAATATATATGAATATAAACACACACATATGGGAGTATAAAAGTTCTGACTCATGCCTGGAGCCGAGAAAAGATATTAAACAAAAATAAATGTTCAAGAAACGGCTTAGGAATACCATTTCTCTTACATTGTCATTATTTCCATCTTTCGTTGCAAACTTTTTCGCCCTCTTAACTGTTAGGACAGAAGATCAATAAGTGTTCTCTCAACACGATACCAAATCATTTGTCAACATAACAGTCATTTCAAATAATTAATCATTCTCAAAGAACACAGTTTCTATAAAAGGTAATCCTTAAATTGTATAACGGGGGGTTATCACAGTAATTGAGAGCTATTGAATGAACAGCAAACAAGACATATGGTCACCCATTAAGAGACTAAAAGTGGGGTCTTTTGTTGATTTTGTGAAATATGATCAATAATTAGTTTCGCTTTTCTCAGAGGGATATTAACAAAATAAACTGTTATTTCTTAGCTGTTATATATATGTAACCGATAAAGTTATTCTTCATGGACCACGTTTTGGAATACAACGTATTTTTTATCTTCCAGCCCAACGTAAGTTTGTTTGGCAACTCAAATTTACTGCAGTCATGTCGTGGCAACTGACAGGAACATTAAAGTCAAGCAGCTATTTAGCAAAAATCTCTTTATTATCATCTTAAAGTTAGAAACTTTCGTACAAGGACAAACGGACATCTACTGATTTGTAAATGTCATCAGAAATGTGTCATCATTGCGTCGAGCAATAATCCCTTGATTACTTTTCTACGTGAGAGATCTTGAAATGACATTTCTATTACGGCTTGTAACTAAAACTAGACGGAAATTGTTATACAATGGCATAAAGGTAGCAATGATATCCTAGTTTCCAGAGAAGTATTTACGGAATGCCATGAATCTCGTCCTGTAAAAAATTTGACTATCTGAAAAAGTTAAGATTAAAATTATATAATTAAATTGGGAGAATTTTGAAAAAATAGTAAAGGGAAATAATTGTTGACATTATATATATATATATATATATATATATATATATATATATATATATATATATATATATATATATATATATATATATATATATATATATATATATATATATATATATATATATATATATGCGTGTCTGTAGTATTAAAGTTCCGTATTTACATATTTTAATATTAATTTAATAATTTTTTTTCATAAAGTATGTTGGGGTTTACGCGGTAATTCTGATTTTCCCCCTAGACACGCTGTAGACTTAATTCAACATCTGCCTGTACTACTTTAGCCTACAGTTGCCTACTTTTAGTACTACAGTTGGCGAGTTCTCTTTAAACATGAGCATATTTTATCACTTGATCCATTGTGCTTAGGGATTATTCGTAGTCTTTTACCTGAGAAATCCCTACTTGAAAAGTGTGGGTGCAGGATTACATAGTCTGTGTGCACGATGTTGTAAAAGAGCTTGTCTGTTGTATGGATTTTATATATCTCACAAGAAATAAAATGACTTGTTCTTTTTGGATGAGTCTCCCCCATATTACATATATTTAGATATATATATATATATATATATATATATATATATATATATATATATATATATATATATATATATATATATATATATATATATATATATATATATATATATATATATATATATATATATATATATATATATATATATATATATATATATATATATATATATATATATATATATATATATATATATATATATATATATATATATATATATATATATATATATATATATATATATATATATATATATATATATACATATACCAATATTCTTCCTTGAAAAATAATAACAGATTGAGCTATTTCATTTTAAGAATGTATATATATATATATATATATATATATATATATATATATATATATATATATATATTAAATATAAAGATAGATATATTATATATAAAGATAGATAATGTTTTTCTTATGTGATGTCTTACAAATTTGTTTCAAACCGATACAAATAAAGATCTTCCAAGATAAATTTATATGTTAAACTTGAGCAAGAATAATTAATAATAATACAAATAGAAATACAATCAATTTAAATCACTGTGTTCCGAGAAAATTGCAAATAAGCTCGATTAAACTGATGACCGACATGTCAATGTAGCAGGTGAATGGATAGAAAAATTCCTTGATCAGCCCTGACGTCTGCATAGGAATTTTATCATTTTACCATGTTGAGTGTTTTATCGGCTGTTCAATTGCTGTCACACGTTTCTTATAGGGAGTTTATATTTACGATTGAGAACCTTGCAAGACAATGAATTTGCAGAATAGTTTTACTCATCAACATAATGTAACTGGTTCTATACGATGATATAAAATATTGACCTGAACAGAACTGGATTCATTATCTTTTGTAAAAGACATCCGAATAAAAAGATAATATCTTTCATTACCGGTCAATAACAAAAGAACCAGTTAAGATGCTATGAAGATCAGTACGAATACCGGACATGAAACCTATCTAAACAAGAACTTTCATGTCCTGACAAAACAATTTTGATATTATTTGAAGAGATTGTTATGTGTTATGTACTGTCTTTCCAGAGGTATTTGATTTCATAAAAGCAAGTAAAACTAAGTATTGTTTCATTCGTAAAATATTCTCTACTGTATTTTATCATGGTGTGCTGCTGATCGATAGTGATTTATTTGTAGCTGTTCTTATCATTTAACTTCATATCCAAAATCATTTTTATGTGTTCTTGAAAGTCACAGCTGCATATGTCACACTTCGACCTTCCTCTAACTTTCCTAAATTTCGATCTCAGTCATTTTGAATAAATATCTATTAAACTTGTAGAACAGGAGCAGCATTCATTGTTTTCAGAGCTGATGGCAACCATGGAATATCTTTCATGGAAATGGTGAGATAACATAGAGTTGTGCTCTACAAATTGCTTACACTTGGCCATTATTTCATCAGCATAAGTACAAATACTCTAGTGTTAAAAATGTATTATTACCGTGCCTAACCAAAATAAGTATGATGGTAAATCTTTTTATCAAAAATAATTAGAGCGATACTATATATAAATTGTATTAAACGAAAATAATTCCCAGTTAATACTTAAAAATTTATTTATTTTTGTAAAATACACTATAACACTTAATAAATGTCAGCACAATTTGTAACTTTTCGGAGAAATAAATGTATTAGTACGGTTTTCCAGAAATCTAATATTAGACTTTAATTAAAGCAGAATTCTATTAAGACAGAGTTATTTATACAATTTTTATTCAATTAAATGTTACTATTTTTAATCATACTTAAAACAATTTAATTTCTTTTACAAGCTAATGACCTGCCATGTATTATTTTGGATGTGTTTTACATTATCTTGGTAAAGTTTGAAAACAAAAATGCTAGAGTATTAATGTGATACGTCAACAAATTATTCTAATTGATATACGATATCTAAATCGAATAAATGACATCCTTGTCATTATTCATTAAACCGTACCTTATCGAATGTGTCATAACTTTCTTACTGAAAATTAAGTAGTAATATTTTAACTAAGCAATAAATGACAGCTAAAAGCTGATCTTTCAGCCATGAATGTACTGGGAATAAAACTTTCCTGTCTCCTCACACAAATATAAATGGTAAATTAATCTATTTAATGCATTTCTATCAATCGTTAGATTGTTGATATTGCCTCATAAATAATAATTAACAACTTTTTAATTCTGTTATACATCAGTTATCTAAATTAAATTTATTGAAACTATCTTTTTAAAGAAACATTTGTTTTGATAATTGACAATTTCCCATACCCTAAGAAAATGAAAAACTAGAACATATAAAATATTTTTCTGATAACGAAATATACAGATTCTTCAGATAATTCTTCAGTATATGTAGTGAATATTTTGGAACTGGAAATGAAAAAAAAAAGGCTGAATAATTAAGGTATCGGAATAACAGGCAGAACCATTCGTTTGTCGACGAAAAGAATGTTATTTAAACTAAAAATTCATTATCTGAGATTTTTCTCCAGAATAGCATTTACTTACACATTGAAATCGATACTATGCATTTATATTATACTTATTAAGTTCTGCTTCTCATAAAATTACTAATGTTTCAGAGGATTCTTGGTGAAGTTTTTTAGAATGGAGTCCTCAGTTTTATAAAGTAAAACATAATTAACCATATTTCATAGAAATGGATTTCTTTAATTAATATTTTTTGTTAGTCCTATAAATAGATTACCTGCATTTCCAAGCAACATCAGTGGCATAAAATAAATATCTATTCATTTTCTGTACATGCAAAGCTGCATTTTCAGCATAAACATAGGAAAAACTCCATCTTTTTGTCACATAAACTTTAGAATTTTTAAAGAAAATTTTAGAAGTTTTCTTTTTTTAATGTGAATTTAAAAAAATATGCTTTACTTATTTGTGATTCCTAATATAGTTTAAAAAAGAATTAAATAAAAAAATTCAAGCTATAAGATTGATGTAAATGTATTTAAAATGTATATCGACCTTATAAACTTAATCGATTGTATCATAAATTTCTTCTGTAAATTAAGTAGTAATGTTTTAACTAAACAACATATGGCAGCCAAAATGTGATTTTCCAACCATTGATGGATTAGCCCCCGTGAGCAAAACAGTAGACCGTAGTTCTCCAAAGAACAAACCAAAACCAAACCAAACCAACCATAGATAGATTGGCAGATTTTATACATAGATATGTGTAATATCATATAGGTTTAGTGAACTTTTAATTTCATCATTTATCTGAACTCCAGACTTTGATGTGGCAGCTTGCATATAACTCCAAAGGTTTTGCCACAATTAAAAAATACATTACTAAAAAGATTAAATATCGCAAAGTCACGTAAGCACATTTTATCACCTTTCTAGTAACTTCAGTAATTGCAAACAAAAGTTGAAAAAAAGATGCAAATAATTTCCATCGTGTAACTGCATATGAGGGAAGTTTCTACTGGTGATTAAATTTTAATTCAAATTAACGATTTACCCAGTGTAAAACAATCCAGAGTTTCCTATGCCACTAAATTCAAGAATGTACTTAATACCATGAATTAATATCATCCCTATTAGGTCCCATTTGATCAAAACTACTAGTTTCATATCACCCCCAGTAACTTTCATTCTATTTGGTTATGTATCTAATTAAATTTAGTCCATTTTTAGCATCAGAATGACATACATTATTTAGAGAAACTACTTTCGATAAAAGGTAATCTCAAAAAATGCGTGTGATTTTAGCAGACAAGAAATTTAGTAGCTTCATAATTACTTTCAATTAACTTAGTGCGCATGAGTTGATTAAATAACTGCAAACTTTTGTTTTCTTATAATAAATTTTAAAATAGTATCTAATAAATTTTATTATAAATTGCATTATTGAAAATTTTTCTTATTACTCAGCTTAATATTATAGAAGAAGAATCTGTAAGCACGGTAACATTTTAAAAAGCATATAAAAGCATATTCCTTAAAATCATATTCATGCATATTCTTTTTTTTTATTATTTTTCATTAGGTACAGATTTTACAAAATCACACTAATGTATTTTATTTCTGAAATCAATAAAAATACTATCACGGAATAGGACAGGGAATCTAGCATAATCAACCATAAAAATATGTCATTAAGTTTATTCCCTTAAATGACATTTCGAAATTGCTGCTAGAATGTTTTTACTCTAAAGTTGAAGATCATACGAAAATATCGGAAATCATGTTCGCAGAATTTAATTATAAACGCCAATTTTATAATTTATCAAATTCCAAGTTCCTATAACAAGGAATCTACAACGAACAAAATATCTTTCAGTTAATATGTCAAATACATAAAGGTAGAATAAGATGATGCTCATTATGTTATAAAGTAAATTATATTTTGCTATGTTTATCATTTTTTATAAAATTATTATTCTATTCTCTGTTTTGAATTAAAAAAAATTATAAATAAAGTGTGACAATTTTACGCTATTTGTAAAAAAGGTCAGAATTTAGTTTAGTTTATGTCTTAGTAAAAGCTTGGCATGTGAAATGTGGACTAATTTGAAATATAATTACTTATTATATATATATGAAATGTAAAACATTTAGGACTAAAGAAATTACTGTAATATATAATAAAAATTTAGAAGATAAAATTAATATGATAATAATTTAAAGACACTAATTTTATAGTAAAAAATAAATAATTATATTAATATAGTTTTTCTGGTTAAAATAAATATATTTTAGTCTGAATAAAATTAAAATAATATTGTAAATATGTAAATAAAAGGTAATTATAGTTTTTAAATACATTATTACCTTTACTAATATGTAAAAAACTAAAGTTTTAAAATTCATTTAACCATCGTTATCATACAATATAAAACGCGGGATGTAATTGAAATCAATGTCAAATAACATATCTTTCGATACAGATGTAAAAGAGAATATTATGATATATAAATGTGATATATAAATGGGTTACTAATTTGATATATAATTGTTAAATTGAGAGCGTCCCAAGCTTTTATTTTTAGCCATATGATAACATCTATCCCTTATCATATCGAAAATCTTCCAGTAATTTTTCTATATCAGCAGATTACAATTTCCACAAACAAACATTTCACACTATTTCTCTTTCATGCGCTGTTTTAAAAATATTTATTATTATTTAGAGCATTTAATTCTCTAACAGTTTTCATTTTTACTTTATACCTATAAATTTTACTTATTTAGCTATAAAACGACTTTAAAAATTATTGTTTTTTGTTAGTTTTTTGGCGAAAAACGGAAATTGAGATTCCAAATTTTTATTCGTTTACATTCTAAAGACAAATTTCCAAACACAAAGTTAAATTATAAACTTTAAATTTGACAAAAAATTAAAACGCAAAATAAAAGAAAATTAAAAAAGCATATAGTGTTTAAGTATTTCGATTTAAAAATTTGTTATAAATACGCAGATAATATTTGTAAAATTATTCAAAATAGGTTTTAAAAGTTTTCATACATGTTTATTTCATAGTACTTTCTAAATGCACAAAATATGTGTACTGACAAATTTCACAAAACAAAAAACATGCATTAAAACTTTATTCTAGAATACATAAACAATGTACAAAGAAGTTACTAAAATTATTAGAATAAATTGAATTTGGAAAAAAATATACTGTAATCAGTATATTAAAATAGAAATGAACAATTTTATATAGGGTGTACAGAATTGAAGATTTTACCTCAAAATACTTTCAGATTATAAGTTTATAAAAATACATCTTTACCAAATTTTAGTAATTTCTCATTTTTTAATTTTATTTTAAAACTTATTATTATATGTTGCATATGTCTTCTTACATAAACAAGCTTCTTATAGTTGTTTGAGTAATAATAATCTTCAAAATCAAAGCCATTCTGTACAAAAGAATCAATTCGAAACCCATTAAAAGCATATATTATAAAAAATAAATAAATAAATAAAAAATAAGGGTTCGATAAATTGAAATAATCCTAAATGTTTTTCTGTTTTATGTGGTAGCGTAGTATTAAGAGTGATCTAAAGCAGAAATTCTTCAAGAAAATGCAGGTTCGATATATTTTGAATACACATTAATGTTTATAGAGATGTGGACTTTTACCCCAGGTAGGATATGTACATATCAAAGTCACTCTCTAATGAAGCGATGCATTTCGTAGCAGGTCAATAACAAGGTTTAATTTTCTTGCATTTATAGCGTACATTTTAGAAATAATGCTTCGTAAAACCTAACTCACAATAAAAGGAAATGAAATTACAATAGAATGTCGCCGAATACCAGACCAACGGCGAGACACAGAAATCCACTGACCACAATTCTATTATTCATTTATGCCCGAGTGGCAAACACTTGCTTACTTGAGCCTCGGAACAACCCACTTAATTTATTGTACGTAAAGCAGCTGCGAACAATTTAGTCTGTTAAGGAAAATTGCTTATGTGTATTTATAGTACCGGTTTATGCCAAACTAAGCATTTTTTTTAAATTTTTGTTAGCTTCATCGAAATTATGCATATTTATTGTTAATCGACCAATAGGTAGACCTACTAGTTTCTCAATTTTTTGGAGAGATTGAGATAAATTATCTTTTATACAGAAGAATCAGTTTAGGAAGGAAGGTTGATATTCTGATAGTTTTTAAAGTAATGCACTAACATTAGGTACACACATGTAAAAATTGAGGAAAATCTCATAGAGACTGAATGATCCATTTGTATGGATTCAAAGGTTCAAGTAAACAAAATGGTCCTCTAATCACCTAGAATATTGTTGGTTTATAAATAGCAAACTTATTTATTGCATTTCTGTCAATTTACTTAATGATATCTCGAAGAGATCGATGATTTTATCTAAAAGAATCATTTTCTAGATTCTAAATGCAAATGTATGTTTAAATGACTTATTATATCATCATCAACCCCAAATGACTTTTTTACAGAAAAGATTTTTGTACAAAAATATACATCAAATCTAAATAACTTAAACAGCAGTCTCAAATTTTCCCCAGACACGTTTCTTCTGTTCTACCTAAATATAATTTAGATTACTATATCGTGTTCGAAAACTCTCAAACTTTACTTGCAAGGAATTTCGACAAATTTATGGAGGTATTTTTTACGTAAAACTTTTTAAATGATAAAGTTGAAATTCTTCAATCATAATTTCAAGGAAAGATTAGCTGATATAACATATTCTCGAATGATTAATTTTTTGTTAACTGAAGTGAACTTAATTATTTCCACTTCTTATTAGGATGGATAATGGTAAAATGAGAGAATCTGTAAATTATAAAATAACTTCTTGTTATTCTTAAAAGATCTTAGAAGATAATTAAATAAATATTAGAAATAAATGTTAAGCCTAGTTTATAAACCAATACTTTTACTATATTACGAAAGGCTACTAAATTAGGCATAGAAAAAGGAAAAAAAATAGTCAATATAATTTTATTAAATTTAAAATGTGTAAAGCCTTTTGATAAATGCATGCTAATCCAAAAATTTAAATGAAAATTAGAGTGTAAAAATATATTAATACAAACAATAACGTTGGAAATTATGGTTGAAAAAATACAATCATTTCTTATTTAAATACAGAAATTTCTTATTCCAGCTTAGCAGTTCCCAACCCCAAAAATATTGTTTAATAATTTGAAATAATATTAATTTTATTGTTACCGAAGTTTGTAAAAGTGGTAGGACAAAGGTCAGAATTATCAAGATTATAACTTAATTAGAAAGAAAGAATAACGTGGCGAGTAGGAAAAATTCAACCAATTTTTACGACCTCAGAATATTTGTATTGTGTTGTATTGTATTATCATTACAATTATCTAAGATTTGTTTTATTATGATCATAATATATTTCAGTTGATATACAATAGTCGCACGTACAAAATATTTTTAATAAACTTTTATTTTACTTAAAACAAGATAATTTAACAAGAAAATATTTTATATTTATATTTTTGATTCTCATAATAGAGGTATAAGAGTTCACGTGACGCTGTAATAGAACAAGTAACAATATTTAATTAAAACAAAACAATATATGCAATTCATTTTTCATCATGAAAAAATCTACTACATAAAACCAAATATTATACGATTGAACAAAATCCTAAATCGTTTGCTCCATTTAACAAATCAAATATGCATCTGAGCCATGATGTATTTTTTAAACTACTGTCAAACTTTGCTTAGAATAAAAAAAATAGTTCCCCCATAAGCAGACAAAGTAGTGACTGACAGTCCAGCCAATACGAGTGGGTTAAACAATTAATGGAGATGAAGTATAATTGCCTGTTTAATATGGCCTTTACCAAGCTAAGCAAGATATACTTGATTTTAGATAATTACCATCACAAAAGTTCCTTATATCTTCAATTTGTTGAGGCTAAAAACATGAAACTGCAATTGGTTATAATTGGCTATTTCTCATTAAGTGAATAGATATTAGTATGCGTTACCAACATTATATATCCAGTTATTTTGTAAAAAATTTTGACTTCCATGAGAACTAGCAGTGTAACTCAGCTGTTGAAATCTATTTGAGACTACTAAAGATATCTTGTAGAAATGACACTACAAACTTAAGCAAAGTATCTTTTTATCAGAATTTGAAATTGTTTTTTAAATCCTTCACAGAAATTTACATAACTGTTTCATCAAGCTCACTTAAAATGTAACAGTGTGTCTTTTGCTTTAAACATTTTTAAAGTAAAATTACCTTATATTTTTAAAGGTTTTATGGCATTCTAGTCATCAAATATTCTGAAAAATACCAAATAGTCCAAGCAAGATATTATCTAAATAGGGATAACCTACATTTTCCATTTTCTGATTTATATTTACTGAGGTCTTTTTGAAACTTTGTAAACATATAAACGGAAATATAACGAATTCGATCACTTTGAAATTTTGAAATCAGATAATTCTCTCAAAAATTTAATATTTTTAAATTAATTATCTACTAAGGGGAAATAAATCGAATTAGAAAGCATTTGGTATTATTATGCTGATATATTCAACAGTTAATTTATGCGAAATATACAGGTATATTTATAGATATATACATGTAAGTAGAAAGTTTGTAAAAATATTAAACTTTACTATCAGTTTTTGTTACTTAAATCAAGAAAAAACTTAAAATAGACATAGATTCTTGTTAATTATGTAAGAAGTTTTACTAAGGGTATTTAATGGATACTTTAAAAATTATTCGGTGATAAAAATTAAAATTTTCTTTTAATATTTCCGTTATATTTTAAGAATATGTTTAGATAGCTTTAAGCTACTAATTTAAAAAAGTGATATATCACGTCTACTTAAGGGCTATTAATGGAACAAAGTATCTTTCCAGACCTAAAATCATCATTATCAGATACCTTTTTCGATTTATCATAATATATTCATCATATACCAGTAAATTAACTTCTGAAATATGCATAATAAAAGTTGAATTTTTATACAATTCGATACAAATATATTATTTTTATTTCGCAAACTTTTAAAGGTGTCTAACGTTTGAAAATTTTAATAAAACTGTTTAACATTAAATGAGTTATATTAAATGAATACATATATATTTCTTAATATAACAAAAGTATATAAATTTTTATACCATTTAACTTTCATCGGGAAGGAAAAATGTATTTTTAAACAAATCAGAAATTTTTATTTTAAATAGGTTGTTAAAAATAACGATCTTAGAAAGTCAATTGTTCTCTTAACAAATATTTATTGTACCAAAGAAATTTTTTTCTGGCGTTCTCAAATTTTGGTATACTGAGAATATTTTTTATAATTTTAGATAAAATATTTTTTTTTATAATTTTGATATGGATATTACTTAATGAATATTTATTTTAAACCATTAATGCAATCTAGATAATATAGTTTATAGATAAATATCTTGAATATCAGCTATTTTGAAACTCCACAGATTAAAGTAAATGTGAAATTTAAACTACTTAGAATAGCTTCATTATCACGTATATTATAACCCTTATTAGCGATAATTTGTTATTTTAAATATCATAGAATGATATCATGTGAAGACTGAACAAGTATACCACAGAAATCATCCAATAACTGATAAAGTTATATAAGACAAAATAAGTTAAAAATAGTGGGGTTAATGCATAGATACTGCAGCCTAAGTTATTGGCAACACTAAAATATTTACTCTAAATTTATATTTAATTTAAGTTTTAAATAGGTTTAAACTTTATTTTATCTCAATCTGTTATTTAAATATATACCACTACTTATTTAAAGCTGAAATTTGCTAAAACGTCGCAATTTTTTTCACATTGGTGGAGAAATAAGGTATAGTAATCTTTCATTCAAGAGAAACCATGTCTATGGTTTTACAATCAACTCCGGTATACCACACAGAATCATTTTTATACTATTTTATAAAAAGACCTATCTGCATAAGCACGTATGAGAGAAACCTGGATATTTCAACACAAAAAAAACATTAAGCATGTGATGTGGTAAAGGAAAAATTAAGCCTTAAATACATGGACTACTGTAACCTCAAGTGTAGTGAAAATATCCTATTTCTAGCCGTGGTCTCCATTAATGGATCATTAATACTTTCATATGATTTTTGCCTTTCCTGCCTTTTTAATTATTTATAAAGTTATATGTTCACATAAGTCTCTTTTTGGTGAATAGTTTAATTTTTCGGGCAGCTATAACTATTTGCATCTATATTTGTCATTTATTTCAACATTTGCTAATAAATAATGTTTTTTTAAGCAAACCTGCTTGGTAAGTAGACACCTAATAATTACATAGAAATGATTTTTTAGATGTTATATTTATATATTTTTAAATAACAAAGCATCAAAATTTAGCAAATTGCTAACCTCATAGTTTGATCATCTAAAAAATTTAATAAACTTCGTTTACATCTTGTAGTGCAAAATAGTTTATGGTTTGTACTAATTACTTTCATATGATTTTTGCCTTTCCTGCCTTTTTCTTTATTTATAAAGTTATATGTTCACATAGGTCTGTTTTTAGTGTATAGTTTAATTTTTCAGGCAGATATAACTATTTGCATCTATATTTGTCATTTATTTCAACATTTGCTAATAAATAATGTGTTTTATGCAAACCTGTTTGGTAAGTAGACACCTAATAATTACATAAAAATGATTTTTTGTAAATGTTACATTTATATGTTTTTAAATAACAAAGCATCAAAACTTAGCAAATTGTTAACCTCATAGGTTGATCATCTAAAAAAATTTAATAAACCTCGTTTACAGTTTGTAATGCAAAATAGTTTACGGTTTGAACTAATAAGATATTAGCAAGATGTTGTGGTGGAGACAGGACATTGCTATTTGAAATCTATTAAGGTTACCTAAGTGGTATTCAGATAATGATACTTATGGATGTCACTTATATTAAGTCATTTAGCAACCACAGACAAACTAGAAGACTATTCCTTTTATTTATTAACTTTCTCTATAAATGTTTCAAAAATTTTCAATAGCTCTTTTATTTTAAGAAGCTAGAATAAATAGTAAAATAATAAGAATTTTTATAAGACATAAAAGTGCAAGTTTAAGCAATTTAAATTCATATTTAAAGTATTGATAATGTAAAGAATTAATAAAAAATGTATGAAATTCAAAATTATTTTTTGTATAATTTTCCATTATTAATTTCATTGCTTTCTTTTATTTCTCTAACTGAAATATTAATAAAAATTTCTAGAGAGCACAATTTAAATACAAATATTTTGCTGTTAAAAACTTTGTAAAAGAAATAATTCCTGAAGAAGAATGTTAGAATTCGTACATGATATATTCTTTTATTCAAATTTTATGAACTAACTGAATTTTAATATTTATATTTCCAATGCAGTGCAAACAAAATTATAATATACATAATATAAATTAGTATGTTAATGTGTAAATTGGAGCATAAACTTTTTATTTGAATAAAATAAATATGAATTTAATAAAAGAGACAAAAGAGATGCTTTGAAATTATGCTATTTACAATATAGCGAGTAACAATAACATTTTGCTTACCAACATAGTAATAAAATAAGTTGAAATTTCATCATTATCTATAGCACATGCATTAAACATTGATTATTTAGACCATATTATTTCAGAATATTTTTACATTTTGGTATGATTATATAAAAAATATACATTAATGATAAAACTGACGCAACTAGGAAAATAAGCGTGTATAGTTAGCTGCTTTGTACATTAGACTATAAAAAAAACTTGCATATTAAGATATTATAAAGATTAAATAATTAACATTTATTTGATTTTTATTAAATGGATATAAACAGTGTAAACTAACAGACGTCAAATAAGATTCAAAATATAAAGTTATCGCTTTAAATGCATATGTATGTTTTAGCAGAAGAATTTTTATTGCATTCAATTTAATTCTAACCAGAAAGTAAGAACTACAAAAAAAATTATAAAAAGTAATAAATATTTGATAACGTATTCATTCACATAGAGTGTTTGGATAAATTTAAAATTTAAGTTTAAATTTTGCATTACTGTAAAAATATGTTAATAACCATCGAAAATGTTAAAAGTAAAATATATGCATGTCTTTATGTTGTTGAAATATGATAAAAATTGATTTTTTGTTTTCGTAAAACAAATATGAAGAACATATCAAATATTATTTGCACAAATTTAGAAACATATTCATAATGTAGGCATTAAACTAAAAATATGATAATATTTAACATGTAGCCAGTCGATTAAGAAAAGGAAAACTACAAGAAGGTATATGTAACTTTTATAACAAAATACTAATATTTAATATATAGATAAACATGGTAAAAGATATGTAGCTCTTTTATGTTGTTGAAATGTGATAAAAATTGTTTTTTTTGTTTTGCGTAAAACAAATATGAAGAACATATCAAATTATTTGCACAAATTTAGAAACATATTCATAATGTAGGCATTAAACTAAAAATATGATAATATTTAACATGTAGCCAGTCGATTAAAAAAAGAAAACTACAAGAAGGTATATGTAACTTTTATAACAAAATACTAATATTTAATATCTAGATAAACATGGTAAAAGATATGTAGCTCTTTTATGTTGTTGAAATGTGATAAAAATTGTTTTTTTTGTTTTGCGTAAAGCAAATATGAAAAACATATCAAATTATTTGCACAAATTTAGAAACATATTCATAGTGTAGGCATTAAACTAAGAAAATGATAATATTTAACATGTAGCCAGTCGATTAAAAAAAGGAAAAACTACAAGAAGGTTATATGTAACAAAATACTAATATTTAATATCTAGATAAACATGCTGAAATATATTTAGCTCTTTAATGACATTAATATAAAGAAATAAAATGTCAAGGTTTAAAATAAATTCTTATAACAGTTAAGTATGGTATTAATCATAATAATAAAATATAGTTTTACATAAAACTTTTAATCTATGTTCAGGAAAGTTGTTTCAGTTGTATTTTTAGTTACACTAAACACACCAATTTTATTAACTTGGTTAATTTGAATTTTGATCGTTTGAGGAGACCTACTTTCTTGGTGGATGTACTTAAAGAGGACAATCTCATGCATCTGACCTGATTTAGATCAGAGCGATAAGCAAGAAGAAGAAAAACCTCTTCCGTTGATAAATTGAGCAGGGAATACAGAAGGCCTGTAAATATAGAAGTTGAAGAATAATACATCGATTTAGTGTTTAAGAAAGAAATTAATACTCATTAAATAGCACACCTTGGCAAATATGTCTTGATTAAATTATTTTTCTTTTTTAGACTCTTCTAGACTCGGCGACGCCTCTAAAAAATAGCTTCTCTTTTCCTTTTTCTCATGTCACTCCAAGAAAATGTTTATCCCGCAAGCAGCGGATGCCAGCAGCCTTCACCATCTTTTTTCCTGTGGTAACAACCATGTCCTCTAAAAAAAATCAGACTGCCCGCGTTGAGAAAAAACAGGAGTCCTCTTAAGAACGGAGGGTCAGAATCGCGCCAAACTAACGGGCACTTCTATTGGTTGGGAGAAGTCTGGAGTTTCTTCTGGTTCAAATTGGTCCTGTTCTGTATGTCTTTGATGATGGCTCACGGGAAGAGGTAAAAAAGCTGAACCGAATGTAACTTATTGTTACAGGGCCTTATTTACATGGAAAAATGCACGTCATTTAAAATTTAAAAGCTCAATTTATGAGCTATACACAGCAGTTTTTTATCAGCAGAAATGACAGATGTTTAGATAAACTATTAGAAAACAAAAATTCATACATTTAGAAGTAGGGAACTAGATTGATTTATATAAGAAAAAATTTACCTTAGACATGATTGGTTTTTTTTAATTGATATATTATGATTTTAAACTTATAGGTTGCATAAAAGTAGAAATGAAAAAGAAGAAACCAATTCTTAGTAGGATAATTACAGAATAGTTATTTAATGCATTATCTATTTGAGATATATTCTTAAAACCTAATACATACAGTATAGATTAAAATATCACCAACTTCTTTTGTAATTTATAATGAATTCCGATTCCAGATACGGAAAATAGGTGGTACCTACCCGATACAATGGCCAGAAAATGGGTTTTGTTCTTTATTTGATTTAACGTCAACGCGTAATATTATCCTAAAATTGTGTTTTTAATTAACAAGTATTATTAACACTCCTTTCTGGCTTTGTGCTAGCCATGTTTCTTTCTCCTCTTTCAACGGTTTAAGCTATTTAATTAATTAAGCAAATCCAACCGTCGACACAAATGTCAATATTTAACTAAATTCTTCTGTGAAAGTTTCGGGCAAATCGAAAAATGTCTTTGTGCTTCGAAGCTGCCGAGAAAAATGACACATCAACAAAGAAGACTCGTTAGGTAAATACCAGTCGCCCTCATTAAAATGTTAATGCGTTTGTTTGAGAAGTTTCACAAGAATAAAAATCATGTTCGGCTGTTCGAGATTTTTACGATGAGTCAAATATGCTGCGAATTAGCAAACCGAAGAACGTCATTGCAAAATGTATGACATTATCTATCTTTGCTGTTTCATTTTACTTGAAGTAATAGGCTTCATTTATGAAGACTTAAATTTTCATTTATTTATTTATTTATTTAACTCTCTGGTAATCAATGGCCATTCTATTGTTTTCAAATTCAACTGCGAGAACAATTCGAATAAAACTGTAATTATATATAACAAAAAAGCAGACACTCTTAGCATTTTATGCTTTAAGAAATTACTGTTCCTGATACTTTCCAAGTAAGAGTACATTTAGAGGTTAATAAAAAATCTAGAAATTAATTAAAAATTTCACGAAACATTGTTATCAGTATTCCAGGTTAAAATATATATTTTATGAAATAAAAAATGTTTAATCACTCTAGTCCTTACAAACTATGTCCGACTGATTTATCCAAAAATTTCTTCTTTCTGACTTCTTATGACTTCTTTGAAGAAATGTTTTCAGGAACAATTACGTTACGCAATAAGAACATTCCAAAAAGGTCTTGTTTACTGTAAAAATATTGCCATTTTCTATATCTATTTAATTACTTTGAATTAATCACGTAGTTTTAAGATTTCAATTTCTGGAAAAGAAAAGGGAAAAATGAACTATCCGAAATTTCAAATTATTAAGATCGAATCAGTCACATTCGAATGTATAACTTTCATTTTACATTATGATTTTAAGTATCTTATATATATATATATATATATATATTATATATATATATTATATATATATATATATATATATATATATATATATATATATATATATATATATATATATATATATATATATATATATATATATATATATATATAGTGGCGTTTGGGTACCGCTTCGCGCTCAAACAACACAGATCCGAGGTTCGATTCCGTGGCTTTGCAAGGGACTCAGCCTTTTATTATTTCAGTAGGTAGTAAATAAATATATACATACATATATATATATATACATATATATATATATATATATATATATATATATATATATATATATATATATATATATATATATATATATATATATATATATATATATATACTATATATATATATATATATATATATATATATATATATATATATAGATTATAGACTTTTTACTGGATTCGAATATATGGCAGACGTTTCAGGAACACTTACTAGAGGAAAATATCCTTTAAATAGTCAATAGTGAATCTATTATTTCTATGTCGGTATTTGCAGTGATTTTGATTTTGAGAGCTACAAACCTGATTGTTTGCTGCACGAGGATTAATAAAGCCAAAACGTACTGTTTACATAGAGTTCTGAATGGTTATAAATCAATAGGGAATTTGGAACTCGATAACTCCAGTACCAAAAGCCAGGAGATAGGATTCTACGATTTTCTCATAAACAAAGAAACATTTCCTTTTATGTTTCATTTATATTTTAGTAATACCGAACTTTTTAAATCTATTACAACATCTTTATTACTTATCTTTTTATGAAATATTATAGTATTAAATAGGAGACTTCCTGTCGACATCTACAACCACATCCAGATTCCCGATGTTTTCCTCTTTAAAGTAAACGAATTAGCCTTGTCAATTCAGCATGCTTAACAGATCTATGACGTATCAATCATATGCCAGCTAGACAGGTCCCGCCTTGTGCTAGGAACGGGGTAGCAGTGGTTTGAAATGGAACCTCTAATTCATTCTCCCGCCGCCTGCAATGTTCGGTCGGTGATCTTGAATGCACAAAGCACTGCTCCAATTTAAATTCATCGTCAGCTCTGTCAGGTGTTTGACACCAGAACATAAAATTGAACATTTGGTGCAGACGTTACATGTCTGCAAAGGTATCCCGATGACGGCGAAGAGTTCCTCGACAGGATCGTCACAGGCAATGAGACCTGGATTTCCCACTTCACCCCGGAAACCAAGCTGCAGTCAATGTATTATATGGCGTCATAGTGGATCTTCGGTCAGGACCAAATCCAAGCAGATAGTGTCGGTACGAAAAGGGATGTGCACTGTGTTCTGGGACAGACAGGGAATTCTGCTCATTGATTTCTTTCCACGTGGTAAAGCAGTAAACGCAGATCATTACTGTAAAATACTGTAGAAATTGCGATGTGCCATTCAAAACAAGAGCCGTGGAATGCTTACTGCGGGTGTTGTGCTTCTCCATGACACTGCTCTTTCACATACGGCTCAACCCACAGCAGCTGTTTTGACGGAATTGTTTGATTATCGACCCTACAGCTCTGATCTTGTTCCCATCGATTTTCCGGTTTTCTTGCAGCTCAAATTCCTGTTTTCCGTTGAGCGTTTTGGCAACGATGAAGAGCTTATGACGTCTGTCACACAGTGGTTCCATTCACAGGCGACAGAGTTCTAAGACAGAGAGATACAAAAGTTGATCCCAAAATACGACAAGTGTCTCAATTCTGGTGGTGGCTATGTTGAAAAATAACTGAAACATTGTTGTACTTGTTGCCAATAAATATGTGCCTGAAAGTATGAGTTTTTCCTTTTAAATAGGGAAACTTACTTTCTGGATGTATGTTTATATGTATGATGTATCGGTAATTTTAAAAACGTGCAAGGAGCCACGTAGCTTAGTCGGCAAGGGCAACGTTCTCGCAACTGGAGTGTTGCGGGTTCAAAGACGGCCTAAGATCCGCCGTGCTTGTTAAAGGTGACTGGGGCACTTAAAATATGGTCACAAAGTCCTTCAAATTTTCAATCAATACCTCTGGTGGGGGCAGGTCCAGCTTCGTCTTCTTCTTGTCTTTTTCTTGGTCTCTGCTTCAAAATTATGAGGTTAAAGTATGAGCATAAGTCGTACTTTCACCCTTGAAGTTCTCGTTAAAATGAAAGGTTTGTCTTGATACGAGTGGCCTCCGGCTCAATTCTGCTTTGTTTGAGCAAGTGGCATAGGACAACAACAAAAATTGCAATATATATGGTCATTAAAGTGTAATAATTATGTTTTCTACAATTATATATAAAGATTTTTTTATTCAAAGATGAAATATTTCTAATCCATCAAAATCTCATACCACTGTCTGCCATACGCAACATAATATATTTTTAAATAAAAAAATAACATTTACTTTAAGCTTAAATATTTAAGAAATTTATTCCCCCTTTATGGAAATATAAAGAATGAAAAACTTACTAATTATTGATTAGTATTTATCTGCATATTCTTCGGGGATTAATTATTTTTTAATGATCTCAGATCTCACAAAGTTTGTCGAATTTCGCTCCAATGGGTGTTCGACTTAAGCGGCTAATTTTAGTTTTGGTTTTGTAAGATCATAAGACCAAGCATAAAAAGGCAATTATGTATAATAAATCAATCTGTAGTCCTCTTGATAATTAATCATTTATTAGTTAAAATATTTATCATAAAATGCTTAAAAATTCCAGCTGGTTTCTGGCATCTTGCTGGAATTTTATTTGATGCACCTTTTCTCATAAATCAACTTTATGCGCGTATTTTTAAAAAATATTATGCGATAAATTTTCTATTAATTTTAATTCCGACACTTCATTTTATTCTGAAATGGATTTTCGTGATCTGTAAAAATTTAGTTATTTGTGCTTTTCATTTCTGATAAAGAAATCATAAATTCCAAAAAATGCAGTAATTGTATTATTAAGTTTTTCTACAGCATTTGTAATGGGAATGCCAATCTGCATTAAGAAATACAATTAATCTGTGAATGAAGTTTTTAAAATTTTATTTTCAGAAATATGGTTCACTATTTTTGATTATGGACTGTCCTTTACCAACAAACTATTTCTAATATGCATTCATAAATACAAATTCCATAAAGTATATACGAATATATTTAATATGAGTGTTTGTGTATGTGCATTGACATATTACAACATTAAAGAAAAATTTCTCCAATTATCCAAAACCAGTAATTTATTATTTTTTCTTTCCAAAAAGATATGTAGAAATATAGTGCACTATTTTTGATTAGGAACTTTCATTTATCAACAAACTACTTCTAATATGCCTGTCATAAATACAAATTTCATAAAGTATGCACGAATACATTTAATATGAGTGTTTGCGTATGTGCATTGACGTATTACAATATTAAAGAAAAATCTCGTGATTTATCCAAAACCAGTAATTTATTATTTTTTCTTTCCAAAATGATATGTAGAAATATGGTGCACTATTTTTGATTAGAAACTGTCATTTATCAACAAACTACTTCTAATATGTCTGCCATAAATACAAATTTCATAAAGTATGTACGAATACATTTAATATGAGTGTTTGCGTATGTGCATTGACGTATTACAATATTAAAGAAAAATTTCGTGATTTATCCAAAACCAGTAATTTATTATTTTTTCTTTCCAAAATGATATGTAGAAATATGGTGCACTATTTTTGATTAGAAACTGTCATTTATCAACAAACTACTTCTAATATGTCTGCCATAAATACAAATTTCATAAAGTATGTACGAATACATTTAATATGAGTGTTTGCGTAAGTGAATTGACGTATTACAATATTAAAGAAAAATTTCGTGATTTATCCAAAACCAGTAATTTATTATTTTTTTCTTTCCAAAAAGATATGTAGAAATAAGGTGCACTATTTTAGATTAGAAACTGTCATTTATCAACAAACTACTTTTAATATGCCTGTCATAAATACAAATTTCATAAAGTATGTACGAATACATTTAATATGAGTGTTTGCATATGTGCATTGACGTATTACAACATTAAAGAAAAATTTCGTAATTTATCCCAAACCAGTAATTTATTATTTTTTCTTTCCAAAACGATATGTAGCAATATGTTTATTTTGTACTTTAAGGGCACTATACTTTTTGAGCAATAAAGTCTGCATTATAACTTCTTATTTTTAATTCGATATAAAAGAGTAAGTGAAGAATTATTATACTCCAAAAAGAGTGTAATATATTAGTCATATCTTCAAATGTATTTTAAATCACTTTTAACAGCAACTGTCTGTTTTGTACTTTAATGGCACTGTACTTATTGAGCAATAAAGTCTGCATTAAAACTTCTTATTTTTAACTCGATATAAAAAAGAAAGGAAGTCAAGCATTATTATATTCCAAAAGAGTGTAATATATTAGTCATAGCTTCAAAGGTATTTAAAATCACTTTTAACAGCAACTGTCTATTTCGTACTTTAAGGCACTGTACTACGTTTTGAGCAATGAAATCTGCATTAAAACTTCTTATTTTTAATTCTATATAAAGAAAGAAATGAAGTCAAGAATTATTATATTTCAAAAAGACTGTAATATATTAGTCATAATTTCAAGGGTATTTAAAATCACTTTTAACAGCAACAGCAATAAAGTCTGCATTAAAACTTCTTATTTTTAATTAGATATAAAAAAAGAAAGGAAGTCAAGCATTATTATATTCCAAAAGAGTGTAATATATTAGTCATGTCTTCAAAGGTATTTAAAATCACTTATAATAGCAACTGTCTATTTTGTAATTTAAGGACATTGTACTTTTGGATCAATAAAGTCTGTATTAAAACTTCTTATTTTTTATTCGATATAAAAAGAAAGATATGTTTGTTTAGAATTTAATATTTAGTGGTCATTAACGAGGGTTTAATGAGTAGCCCCTTCATAAGCATAGATGCTTGTTGCTATTTGAGAAGTGTTTTAAGCCGTATATCATGATATAGTATCTCTGTTTAAAACAAAAATGACATTTGAGATCCAAATAAAATGTTTCATTCCTTAATAGCTTTAAGAACATTTCGATGCAAACACAATATTCACTTTATTCAAATTATTTCTCTCTATAGTTACCATTTTCACTACAAGTATTATGGTATATAACAGAAAATTAGGTTTACATTTGAAAAGCTTTAAATTGTGAGCTGATCTAGTAAAATATGTGTTAAATCTAAAACATTTTTGAGCGTTTAATTAGCTCAACATATTTTAACAAAAAATAAAAAAAATTATTTGGTTTCAATCCTTTTTGTATATATCACAATTGAAATCCAAAAAAAATGAGAAAAAAGAAATTTATCTCTCTCATTTTTATGAAAGTTCAAATAGTAAAAGTTGTTTAATGGATTTTGTTTAATTACATTTCGTTCCTAATTCATATCCAACTAGAAACTGAAAAAGAAGGTAGATGTAATTAACTTTCAATTGGAAAATGTTGAACTCAGTTATTTAAAAAGTAAAACCACTTAGTTCCTTTTAAGGCAGGTTCAAAATATAAATTTTCTTTATAAAATTTTACAATCTAGCTAGCTTGTTAAAATGAAAGAGGCATATAGTTTCCATTAAAAATTACAGAGACAGTATCCTAACCTCTGATTCATAAATAAAGAATATTCATTAAAATCTTACAACGAGAAACTCATTCTCTTATAATTTAAAAGCATTGCTATTTCTGAAATCACCATTAATTAAAGATTCGCGTCCCGTTCCTTAACGATAAAGTGAATCGCAGAGAAATCTTGACTACCTAAACACGTTTCGTCCAACTTAAAAACACTGTTAACAATTTAATGAATTTATTAGGGTTGATTTGGGAGAGTGGGACTTTTAACGGTGTTTTACTACTCATCAGTGAGGCAGATACGAACAAAAGTTTTTCGTTTTAATGAATTCTTTCAACAGAACGTGCCCAAATATTGACTTTTATGTCATCAAATGTGTTTGTTCTATAAATTAGATTTTCAAGTGGTAAAAGTTAGTTTAATAAATTAGAAGGCAGCTGGTAATATATAGAACAGGTGATTTAGTTTAAAATTTAGGCTAAAATCTTCATTCATGCAGATTTCATTTTAAAGATTCGTGATATTTAAAATAAAATTTAAAATTTAAGATATATATGACACAGTTTTGTTTCTTTTTTATGTCATTTTCTCATTATATTATTACGGATTTTTAATATATTGTTCTATTATATTGTTACAATAACTGTATAACATTACAAATACAATAAAACATTATATGGCTACTTTAACTGTAGACTACATTTATTGAGCCAATTATATAACTAAAATCTTTAACTTTGATTAAACTCTGCTATAATTTTAAATATTTACGAATTAAAAGGGTTAACTAATTTATATAGGCCTCCCATTGACTTGCTTGCAGTCCTTCATATTTAAAATCTGGTTTTTATATTGTATTGTATCAATAGTATTATTTAAATTAGAAAAGAAGACTGAAATAGTGTTAAACTATATAAGAAAGTAATAAAACGTATCGGTTGCATTTTATATACTTCTATATCTTTTGAAACATTCCGTAGGAATAATTTTCCCTTTTATGTTAACAAATGAAATTTAATAAAATTTATTTCTTGCTACAAATTTATAGTTTCTCTATCTCCTTTATTGTGTTCTTTTTTTGCAGTTTTTTTTACCTCTCAAAATATATTTACTTCTTTTAAACACTAATTTTGCATATTACAATGTACAATTCGTTTAATAAATTAGCAAGCAGCTGGTAATATATAGAACAGGTGGTTTAGTTTAAAATTTAGGATAAAATGTTCATTCATGTACATTTTCTTTTAAAGATTCGTGATATTTAAAATAAAAATTAAAATTTGTGATATTTCGAGCACAGTTTTGTTTCTTTTTTATGTCTTTTTCTTATTATATTGTTACGAATTGTTATTGTATTGTTCTATTATATTGTTGCAATAAATGTATAGCATTACAAGTACAAAAAAACTTTATATTGCTATAATTTATATTGCTATTAGACTACATTTATTGAGCCAATTTTATTACTAAAATCTTTAACTTAGATTAAACTCTTTTATATTTTTAAAGATGTAAAAAATAAAAGTGTAACTAATGGATATAGGCCTCCTATTGGTTTGTCTGCAGTCCTTCATATTTAAAATCTGGTTTTTATGCTATATTTGTTGTATCAATAGTATTATTTAAATTAGAAATTAAGACTGAAATATTGTTAAACTATACAATAAAGTAAGACTACGTTGCATTTTATATATTTCTACATCTTTTGAAACATTCCGTACTAATTATTTTCCTTTTTATGTTAAAAAATGAAATTTAATAAATTTTATTTCTTCCTACAAAATTATAGTTTTTTCTCTCCTTTATTGTGGTCTTTATTTCGTAGTTTTTTAAAATCTCCAAAGGTATTTGCGTCTTTTAAACACTAATTTTACATATTAGCATGTGCAAATCGTTGTGGAGTTATTTTAGCCTTAAGTAAAATTTGTTACTCCCTGAATATTTCTATTTCTAATAACTTCAGCTATTAAAGAAAGGGTTTAGTTATATTTTGGAAGATTTTTTGGGTTAGTTTTCCAAGGATAGTTTTTCATATATTCCTACATCTTTTGAGATATTCCTAGGAATTAATTTCCCTCTTATGTAAACAACTGAAATTTAATAAATTTTATTTCTTGCTACAAAATTATAGCTTTTTCTCTTCTTTATTGTGGTCTTTGTTTCGTAGTTTTTTACCTCTCCAAAGGTATTTACGTCTTTTAAACACTAATTTTACATATTACTATGAGCAACTGGTTGTGGAGCTATTTTAGCCTTAAGTAAAATTTGTTACTCCCTGAATATTTCTATTTCTAATAAATTTAGCGATTAAAAAAGAGGTTATATATAGTTTGGAAGATTTCGTTTGGTTAGTTTTTCAAAGACAGTTTGACAGCGTAAGAAATTACTCTAAAAATTACTTTATTTAAAAAATGAAATTTAATAACATTTGAAGTATACAAAATTATAGTTTTTTCTGCAGTCGTTTATTGTATGAAGTTTTTTATCTCCAAATGTTTCTTTTAAAGAATAATCAAAATATTACCATGTGACATTTCGTTGTGGAGAATTTTCCTTTCTCCCAAAGAATAATGAAAGGAAAAAATTTTCTATTTAGGGATGAATGTAAAATATTTTTAAAAGTGTTTCAGGTCATTTGGGCATGTTTTTAAATATAGTTTCATATCTTGTATGTAAACAAAAACTATACGAAGTTTCATACATTTGAAATTATTAGTTTTGTAATAATTCTAACACAGGATAAAAAAATTTCAATTAAAAGTTATTACTTTAGACGCAATACGATTGAAAAAATTTTACTTGAAAACAAAATATATCTGTCTTTTTAAATTTACTAAACATTTTAAATGAAAACTAACTATACAAATTTATTTTTGTATTCATTCATTTTTATAAAATTTGAAGAAAATACTTTATAAAATGCTGAGAATAAAAGGTATTTTTTATTAATTCATATCTCCATGATGTGTAAAAGGAAGTATAAAAGTTATAAAAACTATAATATTATAAAAAATACTCTAAATTATAAAAACTGTACTTGACATTTTTCTATTGATATTTCCATAAAGTATGAGTTATGTAAAATATGTTTTTATTAAAAGGTCACTCAGTAATGTTAAGAAAGTAACTATATTTTAATAGAAATGTTTCTATATTTTATGGATTTCATAAATTCAAAAATGCTTTACAAACATTGCAAATCAAAGAAATACATCTACAAATAACAATTGTTTTACAAATTTAAATAATTTTTTATCTTAAGTTGTGTAAAATTAATAATTAAGGCAGTTTATTTATAATAGAGGTTGAAATAAATTAAGTGGTTTTTTGAAACGCTAGTAACATGTTTATGTTATGACTACTTTCCTTTCATTATTTTTATATTAAATAGACGTTTTTATACCGAAATTTCCATAAAGAATGACTTAAGCAGAATATGTTTTTATTAAAAGATCACTCAGTAATGGTTAAGAAATTAACTATATTTTACGATGAATGTTTCTATATTTTATGGATTTCCTAAATTCAAAAATGCTTTTCAAACATTACAATTCAAAGAAATGCATCTACAAATAACAATTGTTTTACAAATTTAAATAATTGTTTTATCTTAGTTTGTGTAAAATTAATAATTAAGGCAGTTTATTTATAATAGAGGTTAAAATAAATTAAGTGGTTTTTGAAACGCTAGTAACATGTTTATGTTATGACTACTTTCCTTTAATTATTTTTATTTTAAATAGACGTTTTTATACCGAAATTTCCATAAAGAATGACTTAAGCAGAATATGTTTTTATTAAAAGATCACTCAGTAATGGTTAAGAAATTAACTATATTTTACGATGAATGTTTCTATATTTTATGGATTTTCTAAATTCAAAAATGCTTTACAAACATTACAATTCAAAGAAATACATCGACAAATAACAATTGTTTTACAACTTTAAATAATTGTTTTATCTTAGTTTGTGTAAAATTAATAATCAAGGCAGTTTATTTATAATAGAGGTTAAAATAAATTAAGTGGGTTTTTGAAACGCTAACATATTTATGTTAAGTCTACTTTCTTTTAATTATTTTTATTTTAAGTAGAGAAAAAAACCTATGTTCTTTCTTCCTCTATACAATCATTTTTGAGTTTTTATGCTAATATAAGTGGTCGGATATTAGTCAACATACAAGATGCTAAAAACTAGAGAATGTAAGAAAAAATTATCTACAATCCAGAATTAATGAAGATTTCTTTCTTTAAGGCAAATTCTTTGTAAAAAATCTAATTAAGCTATGGCTGAGGCTCATTAGAGTATCCAGCATAATGTTCATATCTTAGATAGTGCTAACATCTGTGAATCCTTTTAATTAGATAGTTCAACTTTCCTTCCGCATAAAAAACTGACAGTATCAGAATAGTGTCATGTTAAATAAAAAATGTACCAATAAAGCTAATTTAATTTTTCTCCCTGTTCCTGACAAGGAAACATTAAAAATATTGACACTGAAAGTATTTGCGATAAATGTGCTTACTGTTGTTCGATTAATGTTAAAACGTCCTTCAATGTTTTCATGTTAGAAATGAATTCTTGGTAAGGTGAATAAATTAAGGAAATTAATTGTATACATTTTTAGATTGAGAGTAATTCTCGCATAGTCTATTTAAATCATAGTTTATGAAAATAAATTAAATCTGTTTTTCTTGCAAAACTCTTAGGAAAAGAAGTTTTTTTTCTTTTTTATGTATATTACAGTAAAAGAGGTTATATGTGTATATTACAATATTGTGGCCATATCATGATAAATATGCTTTAATGCACGTATATACGTAATGTACGTTTCGCATCGTAGTCTTATGGTTGACATAAAAATAAAAGTTTACACAAAATTGTAAGTATTTAAATGAATAAAGAACTTTACATCTCAGAGTTAACTACGTTCTTAACATGAATTTGAATAATATCATTATTTAAAATATTTAGAAAACATAAACAGATAAGTTTTATTGAACACTTAAAACTTTAAAGATATGTGTGTTTTACAATACGAGGAGCATCCAGAAAGCAAGTTTCCTTATTAAAAGAAAAAAACTCACACTTTCATGGACATATTTATTGTCAACAAGTACAGCAATGTTTCAGCTATATTTTAACATAGCCACCACCAGAATTGAGACACTTTGTCGTATTGTGGATCAACTTTTGTATACCTCTGTCATAAAACTCTGCCGCCTGTGAATGAAACCAGAATTCTTGTCAAAGAACATCATGCACATCCCTTTCCTTACCAACAGCGTCTGTTTGAATTTGGTCCTGGCCAAAGATACACTACGTTGCTAATGCACTGACTGCTGCTTGATTTCCGGGGTAAAGTTCGACATCCAAGTCTCATTGCCCGTGATGATCTGTCGAGAAACTCGTCCCTATCATCATGATACCGTAGCAGAAATGTCAGTGCTGCTCCTAGGAGTTGAATTTTGTTTTCGGGTGTCAATTTTGGCTCATAGACCTGACAGAACTGAGGATGAATTTCAATTGGCTAAATGCTTTGTGCATTCAAGATCACCAACCGAACCTTGCATGCAGTGGGAGATGGAATTAAGAGTTTCCAATTCCGACCACTGCTACCCCGCTACTGTCACGAATCGAGACTTGTCTTGCTGGCATATAAATAATACGTATAAATTTGTTACGCACTCGCAATTGACACGGCTAAATACGTTTACTTTAAATGGGAAAATATCGGGAAACGTACTTTCTGGATACGCCTCATATTTTTAAATAAAGTTCTAATTGCATTAGATTTTGATTAAGTACCTTAAATCAATAATTCATAGTGGTTCATATATGGATCAAAGATTTACCATATCTACAAAGAATAATTTTCACTTATTTCCCATTATTTTGTAAAATAATCATTCTTTTCAACTTTCATTCTGATATCCTTATCTATCTAGGGATAACTGCGTATTATATATTTGATAATAAACTTTATATCAGCGTTGCACATATTCAGCATTTTAATATAATTAATTCTTCTTGATCTTTTAACTCTTTAAGTATTTCTTAGCCCCTACTAACATTTTAGAAGCTGTGAAGAATTTCTACTTTTTAGATCTTTTGAGAGATGATCCAGAGGCTCAAGACTGTACTACAGGTTTATTTAGGGCGGATATGGAAACAATCTATAATTCTTTTCAACCGGATGCTTGGTTACAAATCATTTTCAAAACTTGATACAAATGGTGTTTCACGATCTGAAATTTTCTGACAGCATTCCTCCCCTGTAGGAACAGATAAGACTCCATTCGATGGTGAGGTTGAGGGCGATTAAAGCTGCTTTGTTCAGTCTAAATGTTCGTTCCTTCTATTCTGAAAAGTGTGTTATATTCTCAGACTTTCAAGCGGTAGTACTGACAATTGCTATTGGTTAGGAGGCTTCAACTGCATTATCTGTATTGCGATGTAGGTCTTTACTAAAACTTCATATAAAATATAAGATGATCGACTTCAAGTAGATTGCTTGTTACTGTGGAATCCCTGGAAACGAAAAGGCAGATTAGCTAAAAAGCGATATCATATAATTATTCTCTTCTATTTTGATGTTGCAATGTCCCTTCTATTCTGAAAAGTGTGTTGTATTCTCCGACTCTCAAGCGGCAGTACTGGATAATTCTTATTGATTGGGAAGCTTCAACTGCATTATCTGTATTACGATGTAGGTCTTTACTACAACTGCACGAAAATATAAGATGATTGACTTTCAAGTAGATTCCTTCTCACTGTGGAATCCGTGGAATCGAAAAGGCATATTAGCTATAAAGCAATGTCATATATTTATTCTCTTCTATTATGATGTTACAGGTTTGTATCTTAAAATATCAGTTTTACCTTCAAGGCCAAGCAACTGTCACAAATAAAATAAAGAACAAAATAAAAAAAATCTAGAAAAGTAAAGTCTATAATCTTGTAGATTACCCCCAAACCAGTGCTGTAGCTGCCTTTCGTCTAATTACAAAGAATGTCTGTAAATTCACAGCTTCTAAATTATCCATCTAACTGCCTGCTCCCATTGCTGCAATGGTGCGGTTATGAATTCTCAACATCTCCTCGTTTGCTCAGCACTCTCTCAGGCCAATATTTTTTTTCTGATACTGGGAGGTTACAGAACTATTAAACAATCGACTTTATCTATTCTATCCTTTTCATGCTTTAATTTTTATTCATCTACAATATTTTTGCGTCATTCTTATTTGTATAATTATAACGTAGGTATATTCTAGTGCATAGTTATAGTATTTTTTATAGTCTTTGAGATTTTTTAATTTTTGAGTTTAGTGTTTAGTTTTTGAGTTTTTTTTTCTATGATATACAGATATATACCTGTTTTGTATATAAAAAAAGAAACTTTTTTCATCGGTAAGCTAGGTGCTAAGTTCTTATTTTACATCAATGCATTGTATAACTTTTCATGGGTATTTATAATGGATGTTGAATCTATGAATTAAACATAATTTTTTTTATTTTGGGAACAATAAAAAAATTAAAACGAGGATTTAAAATATTCTTTATAATTTTAAAAATATTTTTTAAAAAATTGTCTCTGTCCAGATGCATGACTGCTAAAATGTAGTTTTAAAAGAAAATCCGTGTAGTGTAAGATTAACTAATTCACCGTGTGTTTATTGTTATCATATTCATTTGATTAGTAATCGAACTTCCTATACATTAAATAATTTTTATATGCATAAATGATTTATATTTGCACAGACGTTCAAGCATTTTATTAGTTTAATCAACTCCACAAAACTTAACTTGTTTTAAAAATCCTATCTAGTTGTTTTATAAACATTTTAATATGAAACATGCAGCAGTTTCGGAGAAAAGAAATAAAAATTGACGAATGAAGGAATAAATCACGAATGAAGAAGAAAATATTGAATTATAAAAAATCACTACTAAATATTATAACGAAAAGTGTGACAGAAATAAGTTTTAATGAAATAAAATACTGATTGAACGGAAATCCTTAACTTTAATTTGAAACCGTGCTTCTAGTTTAATGGTTAGAGAACAGAAAAAATTTAATCTTTAGTCGAATTCTAAAATTTTAAATTAACACTTTCCTTTAATGATACACTTATTAATTATATCTATCTATATGCTATCTACCCAATAATGCAGCACATATTTTGAATAATCTCATATATAAAAACTATAAAGATGAACAAAACTATTGTGCTTAATTATTAAATATTGAATCCATGTTTCGTCAAGTATCTTATAATTTATAGTAAAATTCAACTATTGATTTTCAAAAAAAAACTTGCTATATTGAAAATATGATTTACTTGTAAAACAATGTTCTATAAAAATAATCAACGGAACTGTAAATCTTTCGCTGAAAGCTATTTCCAAATACCTTAGTCTTGTATACTAAAATGGTCCGCACTCACGAAACTGGTATATTAAGTATTTTTACCTATAAATTTTGTACGTAAAATTGCTTTCTATCTAAGTAGGACATTTTTTTTATTTAAAGATTCCTTCTCATTTTTGGATCATGGTTCTACTTGTTCAATTTTTATTAACAAATTTGTCATGTTTCAAATTATATAATACCAATGAAAGCTGTTAATTTTTAGTTAGATTTATAATGATCTTTAATTTAGTCAATAAAAATGATGGGTCAGATTTATCGGTTGATCTATAAATAAACACTTTATGCAATATTTAAACAGCCCTTAAGAGTTTTCGGATGAAAAATGTTCATTTATTTTTCATAAATTTTATTACATATCTTTAATCCTCTCGTTTACACAAATTTCACACGAGACTACTAATTTAAGCAGTAAGAAATAGTTTAAATTATTTTTGAAATAATTTTTTATCTCTATTTATTTTCTAGGATTTTATGACGTTTCTAATTTCATTTCTTTGTTGATAACAATCGATTGCATTAAATGAAAAAATAATATTTTAGAAATTAATATTTGTTAAAGGAGTCCATACAGAGACTAAACATTTTTTTTGTTTTATTTTTTCTCTATTTATTTTATTATTTTTTACCATTTCAAACAATATAAAATTTATTGTAAATATAAAATTTATCCCTTAAATGCATTGACTGCTTAATTTAATTTTCTGCATACATGTATTTGCACACCTTATCTCACCGTATCTAATGTATTTTTAGTGTAAACACTTTTTCTAATACGATATAAAGACTGATTAATTTTTTTACATTATTTTTCGAAATTATCAATGAGTTGGAAATTATTCCATAATATTTATAGGAAGGATAATCAAATAAAAATAATTACAAGTTAGTTCAAGGGAGGCAATTATATAGATTGAAGTAACACACCATTTTCAACAGTTTTAATGTTCTTAAACGCATGACATGAATTATAATTGTTCCTTTAATAGCACATAAAAATCGTACCAAAAGGGCTGTATTCAAGTTAAAAGTAGAAGGGACTGCAAAATGACGAATAACATGTTTAATAAAATATTTTATGTAGCCTCCACACTAGGGCCAATTGTTCACCACTTCCTGTTGGTGATCTTGAACGATGGTTCATGATTTGGATCCACACGCTGGGCCACTAAATGAGCCGAGAGTGTGGATTCTTTCATAGGATCTACTGCGCACTTTAATTGTGCATTTGGCTGACTTTGATCTTTGGAGAAAAACCGCATTCGAAGCCATCGTCCTCCAAGGCTATTTTATCGTTTTCTACAATAGACCACGATAAGCCATACCCCCTCCAGACGGTGATAATGGCTTGAAGTGGACTATAGTATGGATGGACCTTAAGAAAAGAACTTTACTGAAGCAACAGACGAACTTGTAGAGAAGACTTACACCGTGGTATTCCCAAAGCGTACACACGATTTTTCAGTTGAAGTGCATTAAGCAGTTCTGATCAAATCTATGAAAAATTGCAACACAATTCTTTAACCAAATTGAGTTCCTTCATAGAGGTGGAAAGGCATTGAAAATGCAAATGTGGTATGTTATGTTTCTCGTGATTAAAACTGTTGCTCACTAATTCAATAAAGATCAAAGAAGAAACATTGAAAAACCTTGCAAAATACCTCATAAAAGCACTGAATGACAGATTTTGAAATGGTTAACTCAACTAATAATAAACAAAAATTTATGTACAAATCTTTTTTTTTATTTCATTAAAACAAAAATGTGTATTTTTTGTTTTTTTTTTTTTTTTTTTTTTTTTGAAAATTTGTCCATTTAAGGACTTAATATCCAGTTCATGAAAAATGAAATGGAAAATAAAATTTCTAACTTTACATTATGCACTTTTTAAGGGGCTTTTTTACAATATGTGTTCTAAGAATTATAGTTGCAAAAATTCAGTAGAAGCCCATTTATAACCTTGTTTTATTGTTTTTGTTCAAAGTGTGTTCTAATTAGAATTATACTTGCAAAAGTTCAGTAGAAAATCATTTTATAACTTTGTTTTATTTCGACTCTAATCTCTGTAATTTCCCAACGTTCACTGGAAAGTTTCAATCATTAGCATGGATATAGCTTGTGTTAACATACGAATAATTTTGTATCATTTAGTATTGATTATTTAATCTGTATTTTATTTGTGACTAAAAGATTTTTTTGTTAAATTTTAGTACAATGTTAATTTTAAAGCGTGGCTAATATATATGGAATAAGTTTCATGACACTCGAGAATTTAGGCAGTAAATGAAATCCCTAGTCATTAAAGTATTTTGGCGATGAAGATTTCTTGCTATCACAGATGTTTGATCGCTCAAATCTTAGGGGTCCACCAATAGACAAATTGTGGTAAAAATACACACAAGAGTGATTCCACATCACTAAAATAGACTTTTACATTTGAAGCAATTCTCTTCTGCATTGAAAAGATGCTACTTTTTTTATTGAAAATAGGTTTTTCCACATGAGAGCAAGAACAGATCCAGATCAACCATGATGGAATAAGGCTATATATGTGAGATGGAATAAAAAAATTAGGATCCAAGTTCAAACAGATGGTAAATGCTACATTACAACATTCAACGAAGGAATTTTATGTGACTTGCCTACAGAAAAGACAAAAAGTGCAAAGAAAAATTTTTTATTGTGAAAATATAATCAAATTAGAGCGTAGAAAAATAAATTATGGACTATGTTTCATAAGCAATGTTATTAGATCGAAGATATCTGAGGCTGATTGTGCAATTTAATAAACTGAATACCCTGTTTAATGTCCAAAATACCTAGTATATGGCATAGATTTCGTTATTTTATATTATTTTTTGTTTATTTTGTTACGTATTTGACTATCAATATGCAAATATGGTGAAATTCCATTATAAAACTATGTAATGCATACAAGAATAAATGTAAATCATTAAAACAGCTTATTAAATAAACTGAATGTATGAAAATTATTTATTATACGCTTTCTTTCAGTATACCTTTCAAACCGATAACAAGAAACTTGATAACTTGAAACTGATATTTCAATAAGTTTTATATAACAAATTACCCCATTTGGTATAATAGCACGTGCATAACGGAACAAGTTTTCAATGAGTAAATAAATTTATGTAAATCTTAATATTTTTAATTATACTCCTCCTCGGTGGAATAACCCTAGGGGACAAGGACCTATTGTGTCAATATCCGTTTACGTGACCAAGGGCACTGGGGTGCGAAGCATATGTTCCGGTTAGGTGGTCAACCTTACGCGGAACCACCAGTGTTTAATACCTAAGCACGCTTGGTTCTGAGTTCATCTACCCACTGAAGAGATGAAAGGCTGAGTCAACCTTGCCCAGCCCGGGGATCGAACCTCGGACCTACATCGTGGGAGCGCGAAGTTCTCACGAACCTGTTTCGTGGACCTGTGACCACGGACCTGTGTCGTGGGAGAGCGCTACCCCAACGCCACTCGGCTTTTTTTAATTATAGTTAGTTTAATTACCTTAATAAAAATTTTAAGAATATTTAATAACTAAGGCATATTTAAAAGTTTCAGTTACGAAAATATTTTACAGATCTTCATATATTACATCTATACAATTTCTTAATTTAGAAATATTGGGTACCATTAATTATACAGTTTTATATATTGTATTTTCTTTTGTATTCTATGTTTCATATAATTTATATAATCCTTTATCGCTTTCATTACATTTTGGATACTTTAAGCAGATACATTAAAAATTTATACATTTATGTTATTTGGACATTGCGTTTTTACATATGTAAATAATGTTATCATGAGATAAAAATCTCAGTTCTAATGTGTTAAACAAATAAACAAATAAAATCCTTTCACTTTCATATTCTTTAATACTTTAGAAACATGTGATAAAACATATAGCTGTAGAAAAAATATGTTACAATGAAAAGCCGAATTAAAATATTTCAGTTTTAAATTACATTTCTATCACAGCACTGCGTATCAATTTCTTGGCGAAAGACTAGAAAGGGTGAAAAAGTATCCTGCATATAAATGACTCTTCTTAAGAATTGTCGCTGTCTTCAACCCAATCCCTTCTCTAAAAATGGGAAAGGCATCGGAGAGGCTATTTTTCATTAAAGAATTTAATCATCTAACCAAAATAAACAAAAACTACATTAATAAGGCATTTTGAGGCCAAAAGATTGTAGATGAAGGACTTTTAGAGAGCACTCAATTCTGCATATTTTTCAGGTTGCACTTGAATTGATTTATGCAAATTTACGTCTGAAGAGCTTTGAGGGGAAAGTCAATTAAGGGGCAAATTTTATCAAGTGTTCTTGAGGTCTTTTTTCGACATTCTGAACAATTTATATTTTCATAGGGTAATTTTATATTCATATGTTGTGCCTGCCGCTCCGCCTTTACCTAGGTATTTTAAAAATCGTTATTTAATGATTGAATTTTGCATTATCCAATCCTTTATTCTTGTGGGAGGAAAAACTAGAATAGAATTTTAGAGTAATACGTATATAAGGAAGAAAAGAATTTAATAAATGAAAGTTATACATCAGTTCTTAGAATATGAAATAAAAATTATTAGATATATCATAAAGGATTTCAATAAATGTAACTAAGCATTTAAATTTCTCTAACTTTTTTAATGAAGAAAATTTAAAGATAGATATAGTACTTGCATTGAAAATGGTATCAAAAGAATAAACAACCTTTTTAAAAATTGCATAAAACTGTTACATTAAATAGGTCAAATGGTATCCAATATATTACAGTTTATAGAATGAATTTTATTACAGAATAAAAGGTAGAAATTATTACCAGGTTTTCAACAAAATATTTCTCTAAAGAAATAAGTTTAATAAGTTTTATTTCATTATTCTTCCTCCTCGAATAAGAAATCTAAAAGAAATAAGATAGATATTAAATGTCTAGCAGAGTATTTGAGTGATATAGACAACATCTAATGTAAGAGAACATTTGACATAAAACACCTGTTAATGTAAATACAATATGTATAATTGGTAGTTTTAGAGAATATGTTTTATTTATATGCCCTGAAACTAAATTTGATTTTTAAAATATATATTTTCTTCAAATATTGATAAAATATATTTATGGAGAAAGTTAATATTTATTGTGTATTTAAATTAGCACTTACATGGTGTTTCAAAAATGACAGTTATATTTGAAAAATCAATGAAAACTAAACGGACAGTGATAGAAATACAGAGTTTATTGCAATATGCTTGGGACAATGTTAAATTTTTAGGAAGACAAAATTTCAAAATTAGTTACAATGTTCCACAACAGATGGCGCTGCAGTCTGAAAAAATCTAAACTACGATATTTTCCAGATATCCACCATGAGCAGCAATAATACGGTGTATTCTCAGAACGAAATTATCAGAAACCCTTGAAACGTCTCAGGCGGGATGGCTTTACATGCAGAACAGATATTCGGTTCCAGTTATTCAGTTGTTTCTGGGTAGTGGCGGTACACCTCGTTCTTTTAAGTGTCCCTATAGACAAATATCGTAGTTTAGATTTTTCCTGACTGCATTGCCATCTGTTATGGAATATTGTAACTAATTTTAAAGTTTGTCTGACTGAATATTTACTATTGTCCCAAACATATTGCAATAAACTGTGAATTTTTTTCACTGTCCGTTTAGTTTTTTGTTGATTTTTCAAGTCTACCGGTCATTTTTGAAACACCCTGTATGTTTTCTATCAGGATCTAAAGAGTCCCAAATTTTGTAAATATGATACATGTGTAACGTATGTAATATGAATACATATGTTAATCGTACAGGCATAATGCATACTAAATCCTTCTACGAGTCTTTTTCTCCACACCCATATATTGATATATGAATGGTAAACAACTACATATATCCAATTACAAAACTGTTTCAAATAATATAGTACTTAATCTTTTTTTTAATTTAAACATTCACTTTTGTAAAAATTAGACAATTAATATTGTCACGAAGATTCGAAAGAACAAACCGTTTAACTTAAAAGAAGAATTTATTGAAGCTAAGTAGCAACTCACAACTTTACAAAATCGAGAAGTTGCCTACAACTAGTGGCTATCAGCTTTTATACCCGAACAGTATATTCGAGAAATAACTAATTTACATATTAAAGAAAGATCTAGAATGTTCAAGAACATAAGGAAACAATAAATAACATTTTTAAATTAAAAATCCGCACTTTGGATAAACCACCATGGCAAGCATCGAACCCACAATCTTCGGGTCTGGATCGCGTGCTATGACCATTTGACCACTGAGCTCGTTGGATAAGTTTCTTTATGCTACAATAATTCTGTACCTTCTCTTGTTTCTTATTATTATATTTAGTAAAAATTAAGGCTCGTCCAAAGAAAGTATCTCAAAACGTTATATTATTCCGTTTCAAAAGTTAACCTAGACAATTAAAATCAAAATTCACTATTCATTATCATTCAATCAGAAACCCGTTAAAAGATTAGTTACTTTAATTTAATGTTGAAACTAGGTTGAAATGTAAAAATTACAATTAAAGAATGTACATTTCCTTGATTATAAAAGTGTGATTTATCTATAGTAAATTACATAAACAGTGTAATGTCGAGTAAAATCAAAGCTTAATCTCACCTTCTTTTTTTTGCCGTAAAATAAACGTTGCAATCTTATTTCAACCTAGAATTAGTGTAATCAATTTATTACCCTATCCCACAAAGTTGAAATATCTTAATATTTACGCAAATTTTGAATTTAAATTTCTCGGTCATAGTTTGTAGGAGATATGTTGAATTTTTTGTTTCTTAGAGTACATTTCAGTTTTTGTTATGTATAAGAATAGAAAAAGAGAAACATAAAAATAATAGTCCTTAAACTTTTCATAAATTTATAAACTTAAAAATATCGGTAAAGGTTTTTTTTTTTTGCCTTTTTTGAGACATTGTTTGTATTTTTAAGTATATGTCATCCTTAAATCGTTATGTAGAAAACTGTCGGTCGAGAACATTGCTATGCACACTATGTATGTCGAACATAAATGAAAATAAATGAGCATGCATATGTTATTATTCGGTATAAACTTTTTCGATTTTTTATCGTTGAATATTTTTCTTGATATCTAATGGTGAAACCTACTGGTAAATTATTCAAAGTTCTAAAAGGTATTACAAAACATACAGCTGTAATATGTATAAAAAAGAAGCATATAAATAATTTTCCATAGAAGTGGCTTTGAAACAATTTATAATAATAGTGTAATTTAAAAAGAATTTTTATTTTAACTTAAACATTTTTAATGAGTATATTCCTAATATGGCATTTTCATTCACATTTAGTATAAAAAGATAAAACAGGTCTATGTCTACTGTCGTCAATTTATAAGACAATATACTCAATGGAATAAAACTTCACATGTGAGCATTCAATGTATTTCTTGAAATATTTTAAAGAAATTTCGATGCTTTGCTTAGAGCAACAAAATATAAGTAATACAACCTACTCACATATTTACATTTCTGTTGTTGACTTACGATATTTTTCTTTTCCGTAATAAGATAGTGCGAAATGTTCTAGAATGCTTTCATTTAGAAGGATTCATAAATGTCTTCCTACATATCAGTTTTTGATTTAATATTACAAATAGGAGAGCGGAAACTAACTATGCATTCCACAAATTTTCTTTCGTATATATTCTTCTGGAATACATAGATATTTTTTTCTCTATAGACAGATGTAAAAATTGTTGAACTTACTCAGTTTGAACTAATGTGTGTCATAATACATCACGTTTAATTTATTATCAGTAGGCATGTAGTAACAAGATGGTTTCCCTTCCAAATAGGATCCAAATTATTTCCCATGTTCTGTTTAAAGTACAATACTATCTTTTAAATTAACTCTTTGTATTCAATTTTCTTCTGTTTGAATATATATTTTAAAGTCGTAAATAACTTCAGTATTTTTAAATGGAGAGTGAATTTACTCAAAATCTACATATTGTAGAGTATTCACACAATATTACAACATTCCTTTTACTCTCTTATTTTTCCCACCCAGTGTTTGAAAACATCCTGGTATCGCTTACTTCATTTCAAGAACAGAAACAAGCTTGCTCTCTAAAGTGATGAAATGAAATAAAAAGCATTGCATTTTATTTTATTCTTGAATATATTCTGAGCATGAGTCTAACAATAAGTTACATTCAGTTCAGCTTTTTTACCTCTTCCCATGAGCCATTGTCAAAGACATACAGAACAGGACCGGTAAGATAAAGAATCTATGGAACGTTCAAAATGTCATTCACTTCGAGGGAGTACTAAAAAAATGTGTTCTTTAAGATTTAATATTGCTAATGAAAAATTATGAGTCTTAAACATTTTGCTATACAATGATGATTTGTGGTTGTCATTTTTTATGTGCTAGTACATACTTTGGCGTGTTTTAGTCGTAATAGCTCTTTTAAGAGACCACATTATTTTGTTTCTTCACTCGTGCATTGATTATCGTTTATTTATTCTGTTCAAGTTGCTCCACCTCCTGACCTTCTCAACAGTACAAATAACAATATTGCACCTATAAATTAGTAAATCAGAAAGATTTACCAGATCGAAGTTTTCGATAAAACAATGGTCTTGTTAAGTGAATATCATACTCGACTACATTTGAGTCTCAGTGTAAGTATTTGTCATAATATCGAGCCTTATAGACTCAAATATTATAAAAAGTAACAGAAACGATAATACTGAGTGAATAAAATGGTATATAACAAAATTCCCAAAGGCCCAACATTCAAAATAAAAATTTCTTTTTCTCAGCTTGCACCTGATTATTCAATTGAACCAAAATTTATTATTAAATTTTGGACACATCACACTCTAGTATTTTAATTTATAAATCAAGGAGTTAATCTGTGGTAATAACTTTATTATATGAGTCACTCAGATATTTTTGGACACATGACACTCTAGTATTTTAAATTATAAATCAAGGAGTTAATCTGTGGTAATCACTTTATTATATGAGTCACTCAGATATCAATGAGGTAAATCCATTTTTTTTTCAGATTTTTAAAAATCTGTATGAAATAACATACTTGTGATATCAAAGATTAATCACATTTCTGTGAAAAGTCTTATTAGTTTTATTATTCAAATTTTAAAACCATGAGAAAATTTGAAAGCCCTTTATGCATTCTGACATAATATAACAGGGAACAAGATTTACAATTATATTGAATCATATCTTTGAATTTTATGCGTATTGTTTTTACTTATTGTAACAGACATAATACTTTTCCTCCATTAGCAGGAAATTGCAATTCCAAAACCACTCATCAGTTCTGCAAATAATTCTATAAATAATTACATCTTAAAGCCACAAAACCATGTGACTATAATGAAATAAAAGACAAACATGTGGTCAAACTAGAATTGTTTTACACTTTTTACAGCTTTTGGTTGAATTTTTGTCTGTAAAATGGTATTCCAAACCTCTCACATAAACAAATTGCTGCCTAGACTAATGCAAAACTGACATTTGGTTGGTTTTAGTAGTCATATCGCAATATTCCACATGACCTATTATTCCTCTCCTGGGTGTGTAGGTCCCGGTCTCATTGGCCCTCGTGTGCAAAACAGTAGACCGTAGCGCTCCAAACCAAACCTCTCCTGGGTGGTTTGGTTTGGTTTGGTTTGGAGCGCTACGGTCTACTGTTTTGCACACGAGGGCTAATGAGACCGGGACCTACGGTTTAAAGCCGATTCCGAACGGCTACGAACATCCATGCCAGTAGCGGGATTCGAACCCACGAACTCCGGTTCCGAAGAGCAGCGCTCTACCATTCGGCCATCTTTCGGCACCTCTCCTGGGTGGAATTACTACAAATATATGAAATCAGCCGAAAAGTGATATTTTGGTTCATAATAGTCATTCTAAATTGTAATGTTTATGTTGGTGTAATGTATGGTGTAATATTGTGCTTCAAGACCACAAAGCGCTATCATTGCCTGTGCCACGAGAAGTATATGCCTCATCTTTCCTGGGCATCACTGTCACCAGATCTCAATATTATTGAGCTTTTATGCTCATCTTTGGGGGCATAACACCTGATCGCTATTCATTTCAGTTATCGATTCATGTACTTCAAAATGTTTTCTAGGGATAATAGCGTAATAATTCAGTGTATTTGTCCATTTTGTCACGACTTCAAGATGTTTTGATTTCTGATGGTATTTCTACATCTTTCCATAATTTAATCCAAATTATATATAAATATATATATAGATACGGCATTTCTCTCCACAACCATTGGTCCCATTCATGATTGGAATTACAAAAGTATTTAAACAACATTAGAACACATTTTATAATATTTTAAAATTAAAAATTCAATTTTGTGAAAATTACAAAATATAAATGTTCTTACTTTCCCCATGTTTACATTTATAAAAAATCAAAATTAAGTATTGTAACACACAACGTTTTGCTTCTTCTGTAATAAAAATTAAACTATGTATTCAAATACAAATTTTTCGAAAATTTATTTATTTTTTCCTTGGATGGTTGATTAATAGATTAGATACAGCTTGTTGAGAATGAAAATAGGTTGCAATGCTCCTTTTAAGTCACAGGAAACATGTAAATAAGAGCTTATATTACTTAAAAGTACAGTGTTTATAAATTACATTAAGAATACACCTTCCATAAATAATTAGGAAACAGTGCTCCATTTCAAAGTAAAACAGACATTGCAACCTGATTTTAATCCTGAATTATTGCAATTAATTTTTTTAAAAGTTCCCTGAGTGATAAGAATCCAAAATTTTTAACACAAATATACTGCTTAATTATTGTCGCAGAGTATAGAGCGTTTCAATTTTTATTTCCTAAGACGAGTTTTATTTTTTTTTAATTTATAATGATATGGAAACGGAGAACTTGTAAAATTTAGATTATATAAATTTCGTAAAATTTAAAAATATCATAAAATTAATATTTATCATAATTTAAGAACTTTAATATGAAATCAATTTTTACGATCCACTAATGCAAAGTCAAAGTCCGGATAAGGACTATCATTATGAATATATAACTATTTCTATCTATTTACGTTTGTTAGTACATAAAAAATTTCCTTGGATAAAATATTTCTATTTAAGGAAATTTTATTCTTAAATGTTAACATAACGTTCATTTGGGTTTTACAATTACACGTGTTGCTTTTATATATTTTTTTAATAAGGTAATTTATAAAACTTTTATTGGACTTAACAAATAGATATTTCTCTATGTATTTAAGTATGTTAGTATATAAAATATTTCCTTGGATAAAATATCTCTTTTTAAGGTTTGGTTTGCAGCTCTACGGTCTACGTTTTGCAACAAGAGGGATAATGAGACCGGGACCTACTGCTCAAAGTCGATTCTGAGCTGCTACGAACATCCATGCCAGAGTGTGATTCGATCTCATGAACTCCTGCTCCGAAGGCCAGCACCTTAACCATTCAGCCATCGTACGGCTTCTGTTTAATGACATTTTCTTCTGAATATTAACATAACGTTCACTTCGGTTTTATAATTACACGTGTTGCTTTTATATTTTTTTATTAAGGTAATTTATAAAACTTTTATTGGACTTAATAAATAGACATTTCTCTATGTATTTAGGTTTGTTAGTACATAAAAAATTTCATTTGATAAAATACTTCTATTTAAGGACATTTTGTTCTGAAATGTTAACATAACATTCACTTCAGTTTTGCAATTACACGTGTTGCTTTTATATTTTTTTTATTAAGGTAATTTATTAAACTTTTATTGGACTTAATAAATAGACATTTCTCTATGTATTTAGGTTTGTTAGTACATAAAAAATTTCCTTGGATAAAATATTTCTTTTTAAGGATATTTTCTTCTGAAATGTTAACATAACGTTCCCATCGGTTTTACAATTACACTTGTTACTTTTATATATATTTAATAAGGTAATTTATAAAACTTTTATTGGACTTAATAAATAGACTTTTTGAGAAACATTTTTAGCAGAAATAAAACTAAAAACATAAAATACATTTAATAGGTTTCGAAATACATCCGGAGCAAATTTATATGTATTTCTTTAATAAAAAAGTGTCCCGTCTTGGTAAAACGTTGCAAGTCATAAATTATTATTCTCAGCCTCTATTGCTATGTCAGAATGGCGCCAAACACTCCCCCTTGTACATACCCAAAATAGTAGACAAACATACAACTTTTTTTTTCTTCAGTCTGGTCGAAGTGGCGTCATATTTTAATATTTCCGGGAAATCTTTTACCTGAGAGAAACCGAGGAATTCTAGTGAATGACGTATAATAAATGTCTTGGGATAAAATTACCCTCATGGTTATAAAGAAAGCAATGTTAAAATTGCAATGCTTTTATAAATTATTAATAAGCTGTAATTTAATAAACCCGCAAGTTGAATGGTATAAAATCTCAGAAAAAATGTTTTCAATTCTGACAAATTCTACTTTTAATTCTGCAAATTACTTATCCCAGTTATTTTTGTGAATTATTCATCTTTTAAATTCCGATTTAATGAATATTTTGTCAGATTTTTAGAATTTTAATCCTCTGGAAAACTTTATGGTATATTCCCACTTGCATAATTTCGAAATTGGAAACAGTAGGGTGTTTTCCATGCGTTAAAGGTCCGAAACGAAGGTGTTCAAAATGAACTGTATGGCATGAACACTAAAAGAAATATTTCGACTAGTAAATAAGTGATAATAATTCAACTGACATATGAGAAAAATGTCAAGGATTCTGTAAAACTGATACTTAGAAATGATATATACATAAAGTAGTTTACATATTTGTTTGACTACTTTATATTTTATTACAAATAAGAAAAAATATATTACTCTTTATAGTGTTACAAAGTTTCGTCCATGGAACATAGTGATATAATAGTTTTTGTATTCATAAGTCTTTTCCATTTAAAAAAAAAATTGACACTAAAGAGAGGCTTTCTTTCATTGTTATAAATGCTATATAACTCTGAATTTCCCTGCCTAGTTTTCAAATTGGGACTTAATGAAATCATTCAAAACCAAAGTCTTTGGATGTTTTAAAAATCGGATAAAATGCTATGTGTAAAATATTAATTATGATGAAATAATGTATAGTTTTGCTGAATTAAAGAGTAGGAAACATAATTCTTATATAAAGTTTTTTCATATCTATATGCTTACTTTTGTTAGACATTTATAAACATAAATTTAATTTTTTTCTAAATTTATAAAAAAAAACTCTTTATACTTGTAAAAAGTAAAACTTTGTAAACCGTATTAAAAATTTTCAATGGGACAAGGAGTCCATTCTAAATGAATGATCTGTCCATTTTAATTTGTTCAACCTCGACAATTTCCCTGTTTTCATTTTCGGATTAACGGATTAACGGATTATTTGCTATCTTTTAGACCACGTCATTGAAGCGTGGAATAAAATCAACAATAAATTTTAAAATTTAAATTTTGCAGATTTTTTAGCATTTGGATCTGTATATGGAAATAGCAAAATATTAAAATATTGTATTACGCTTTCTCTGTTCTAAAAAAATTCTTTCAAATGAATTTAAACAATTTAATTTAAAAAACCTAAACATTATTTAAGTTACACCTTTTTATACATCTAGACCTGTTATTTGGCATAAGAAATGAGTTTTTAATGACTGGTAGAACTAGAGGGAAAAATTATAAAGCAGATCTCTATTTTTTTTAAGAAAAGCTAGAACAGATGCAAAATATTACATTTAATTGTTATTGTGCCTTTACTAATAAAAAAACCTCATAAATACAATGTACTATAAGTTACTATAAGTGAATGTTTCTAAAAGTTTAAATTAATATTTTAAATATGTATTACTTTTTGGGAAAAGGGGATCCAGTAAGAAAAAAACGTTTAAGGCTCCAAAGTGATTTATCCGTCTCTGTTAGTAAACTTTAATTCTGTCTCTGCCAAACCCGATCACTCATCTCATGAAAACCGTAACTCTTTCTTTCTGTTTCTCTCTCTGCCTACACTTGCACGCTTCCTCTCGAGCAAATTTACATAACGAAGAAGTCTCGCAATAGCCCAACGAACATGGAGTTAAACTGAGAAGAAACTCTAAAATTGCATCAAAACATTGCATGTATTGAAAATCATTTGTTTAAGATGGATACTACAAAGACTTTTTGCGATTAATTGATTTCAGAGAAAAATATTTTGCAAATATCAACTAAAGCAAACTAAAACCATCAAAATTATAAAGAGTTAAAACTAAGATATTTTTCAATTGTTTGTTTATGTTTGTGTGTGTATGTTTTTATAATCTCAATATTTAAGCCCCTAAAGTCTATTCAAAAATCCGTTTTCCCCATTCACTATTCTATATCTTAATTTCTCCTCTTTGTATTAACAATATTTACCCAGCCATCATATTTGAACGAGGATGTTTCCATTCCTTCAGCATAACTCCGATATTCTTACTTTGATTCTCAAAGCAAAATATTTTATAGCTGCCATTTTAATTAGGAAGTAATATTTCTTCCAAGAAAAATCTGTAACGATCAGGAATAATAGTCATGTGGAATGCCACACTTTGGCAGATGTCTTTAATCGAAATTACTCTTTTAAGCAATTAACTGTTAGTTCAACTATTTACCGTGACATTAAAACCCCACATGGTAATTGGTAATCTCTCGAAAAAAGGTTGTCATTAGAGAGAGCATTTTGACACTGCCCGGTTCAGACGCCTCTGGGTTTTGTTCTATGTGAAGATGAAATAAAGATTACGTTCGGCCACGACGACTGATGCGTTTCTTTAGGACAAAGTTTAACGGTACTCTGGTCAACCCAGTAAACCCGGACTGAAGAAAATAACAGGGGCAATTGTAAAAGAAATTTTCAAGTTTAAATTCGCTTCCTGATTTGTTCCCCATCGTTACACACACACACACACACACACATGTGTATATATATATATATATATATATATGTGTGTGTGTGTGTGTGTGTGTGTGTGTGTGTGCATGTGTGTGTTGTATTTGTGTGTGTGTGTGTACTAATATCAGAATCTAACCCCTAAAGTCTATCCAAAATTATTCCTTTTCCCCATTCATTATTTTAAATCTTAATTTCTCTCTCTGTATTAATCATATTGTCTCAGACATGCAATTTGAAAGAGGAAGTTTTCATTCCTTTAGCCGAACCCCGAAATTATTTCTTTCATTCCCAAAAGAGAAAATGCTATTGCTGGTATTTTGAAGAAGAAGCAATAATTCCCCCAGAAAAATCTATAACGATCAGCAATAATATTCATATGAAACGCCACACTTTGGCAGATGTCTCTAATCAAAGGTTACTCTCTATAAGCAATTAACTGTTGCCTCAGCATTTTTCACGACACTAAACCACACATGGTATTTAGTCGTCTCTCGCTAAAGGTTGTTGTTGTTAAATGTAGTAGAGAGAGCGTTCTGACACCGTCCGTTTCAGATGCCTCTGGATTTTGTCCAAATTTTGGAAGAGTGAAATAAAGATTACGTACGGCTACGACGACTGATGTGTTTCTTTCGAACAGATGTTTAGCGGGACTCTTGGCAGCCCAGCATGCCTGGGCTGAGGAAAATAATTGGGGCAATTTCAAAAGAAGGTTTCAAGTGTAAAATTTGGGGTGGTTCCTCCCAGTCCTTATATATATATATATATATATATATATATATATATATATATATATATATATATATATATATATATATATATACATGTTTTATGTTAATCCAGAAAAATAAGTAACAATGAGTATTTTGCAAATTTATATAAAGAATTTGAGAAACAAAATTTTAAAAATAAATGTGGCTAGTATATTAATTCTTTTGTTTACTTAAACTTCAATTAGTTTTGTACTAAGTTTCACATCTAAATTTATTCATTTATACAACCTATTTGTAACGTTTATCCTCTCCATAAATGATAATGTACTTACAGTTTACTTGTAAAGCCAAGACTTTTTGTAATTCCAGATTCTTTGCTTCTGCTTCCTAGGTCTGTTAGGTCTTCCTAGGTCCAATTTCATAAAAAATCCCTATTTTGCTCAGCACTTAAATTGAAACATATTACTCCCTTTTTTATATTTATATAATATAATGCTTAGTATAGAGTTCACCAAAAGACATACATAATTAAAATATATACAAATTATATATTATGTATTTTTACAAAGTATTAATTGTTCAATCTAAGTACTTCACTAAATACATTACAAATATTAGATGACTATCTTTATTTATATAAGATTTAGGAACATTATAGAAGAATAAAAATATTATTAGGAATCTACTTATACTTCGATTAAAATTTGGACATATAATACTTACTTTTTTAAATTTAGGCCGTATATTAAAACATTTTTTATGGATAATTTTATTAAGGCAGATAAAACTCCTAACTTTCTTATATTTATCCTGTCTACTGAAGTAAATGTATTTTTGTCTACTTAAAATCGTTTTTGTTATTTTTTTACATTTTAATAACTAACTAATAATATAATATGCATAAATGCCAAAGGTACATAAAAATATTTTCAAGCAAGTTTTTTTTAGTTTCTGCGTTACATACTTAATGACGTTTAAACTCACCTTATCATAATTACTAAAATATACATTATTTTATACATACTAAAATTATTTACTAAATTTTTGTTTAAAAATATTGTTACTTTTATATTTAAAAGAAAGATGATTAATTATTCTAAAATTACTCAACCTAATGTTTGCTTTTTTATATTCAGTGCTTTATGTTTTACATAAATCTTTTAGCAAATAGGAACAAAAAATCTAAAATCTAAACAATATTTCATTCTGAAATAAATTATACCTGAGTGTACATGAAGGGATCTCGTTAAGCTTATTGTTAAGGTTATTTTTAATTGAAAATTGTCTCGTATAAAATAAAAATATTTTAAGAGAAATATATTTATTTCGTTGGTAAAAAAGAGAAAAATATATTTTTAATTTGATTCACCTTTATAGAGTATCTTGTTAAATAAAACCAAAGCCAAAGTTTACAGTTTATAATTCAATAAAATAGTTGGCAGCTCTAGATAAAAATCACAAAACATGAATAAAAATAAACTCTTTACGGAAATTTAAGGCAAAAATAACAACAAACAGCACTGCAAAATGTCATTCTATCTTCCACACTGTCATTCTATAATACAGATAAGGTTGAAGATGTTGTGCTATTTAAGCAAAAATCTTCAGTTAGTTAAACAAAGGAAAGTGATTAGACCAAAAAATATTGATAACAAACAGATGTTGACTCAAAATACATTAAACTTTGTTTCTAAGTAAAGTGAAAGTGCATTTATCTAAAGGCATCTGGGTGAATTCAGATTTGTCATATAAAATAAAATTTCTAGTTAAATTTATCAGTTTTCTTCAAAATGTTACCACTGTAAAGGTTTGATTTAAAATTTCACTTATGGAAGCAATCATTATAACTCCTTGCAAACACCTTAATTTTTATAAAACATGTTTATCATTTCTTAAAATTCCTTATACCAGTATCCTTTACAAATTCATATCTTTAACGAAATATTTCGTCTAAAATGATGATAGAGTTAGACTATATTAAAATATGTATTTATTAGTTGTTTAAAAACATTTTTTGGTCATGCAGATTTTTAAAAGCCCATTAGAGTGATAAATGAAGGAAATATAAGATTTCTCATAAACTTTTATCATAGTAACTTAGGTCTCTACACGGATCAAATGTGAAAATTCAAAATCTTCATTGTTGATTCTATTAATACCACTACATTGGATTTATACGTGCATGCTTATTTAATTCATCAGGGATGTTATGCATACCCATGTGTGACCTGCTCTCTTCAGAATTTTGGACCGGAACAAACTATACTGTCACCACTCATCGAACTTTCACGAAGCTAAACTTCGAATACAGGCATCCCTGCATCTCTTTTTATGGTCACTCATCATGATTTTATAGAAGAAAATTGCATTAAAAATTTTCAATGGCACAAGTGTCTTGGAGTCCATACTAAAAGAAAAATCTGTCGATTTTAATCTATTCACCCTCGACAATTTCACCAAACTATCAAGCAAAAGAATTATGTACAGAAGAAGAACATAAACAGCGATTACATATACATAGACATATACATATCCCTAACACAGCCCGCCAAAATTCTCAGGGGTTTTCAAAACTTAAGTCAAGGGCAAAAGTTCCCCCGTCCTTCTGCATTTCCCTTTTTAATCCCTAACCT
>CM063506.1:9131600-9349100 GCA_032207245.1 Pardosa pseudoannulata
CCGTATTGTTGAGATATGTATTGCGTGTGTTTACCTTAGGTATTCACTGTAATCCAAACAGTCTTTTTCTAATCTTAAGACACATTTTAATCTTCTGAAGTACATCAGAAATATCAAACGTACTTATTTTGAAAATAGCGAAAAATATTTATCATTGATTTATTAAAAATTATCTAACATTTTTCATACACTAAATCTGTTATACTGTTTTTTTTTTTCGATTTAAATTTTCATGCTTTTTTCACATTTTTTGTCAGTAGCTTTTTTCTTTAGTGGCATTTAAATATTTCCATAGTAATCACTTTTCTATTTTTCATATGTTTTTATCATTTTTATAAATGTAGGCAATAATTGAATCAAATGTGAAAAAACCATTAAAATTCTACCATTTAATTTAATTTATACTTCTGACTCTAATTTTTAAAATTCTAAACTCTTACTCTTTGAATTATATCACAATATATTTACATAATTATATATATATATATATATATATATATATATATATATATATATATATAGACTAAAATATCAAGATTCACCTTACTGAGATCTGAAATATTTATTGTCATTTTTTGAACAATCTTAAAACAATTTATTTTCTGCTTAAAGCATAGGAAATCATAGACAATATTTTATCAATGAAATCCTTAAAATATAGTGTATGTTTTCAATTCGGAATAACATATTGCTAGGAAAATTCGGTCTTTATTCCACTGCTACTTACAGATTATCTGTTTTCAAAACATATGTATTGCGTGTGTTTACTAGAGGCATCACTCTAATCTAAACAGTCCTTTTCTAATCTCAGCACACCATTTTATCTTCTAAAGTACATCAGAAATATCAAACGTGCTTATTTCGAAAGTAGCGAAAAATATTTTTCATTGATTTATAAGAATGATCTAACATTTTTCATACACTAAATCTGTTACTATGTTTCTTTTGAAATTTAAATTTTCATCTTTTTTTAACATTACTTCTGATTAGGTTTTTCTTGGCATTTAAATATTTCCATAGTAAACACTTTTCTATATTTTATATGTTTTTATCATTTTTATAATTGCAGGCAAAAATTGAATCAAATGTGTAAACACCATTGAAATTCTACTATTTAATTTAGTTTATAGTTCTGACTATTATTTTGCAGCTTTAAAACTCTAAACTCTTCTTCTTTGAATTGTATCTCAACATCTTTGTCAATATATAAGCTAATATCTGTATTTCTTTCTTCACGTACAATAATTCTATCATAAACCTAATGTTCATTGAACTGTAACAAATATATTTTTCATTGGTGTATTAAAATTGATCTAACGTTTTCATACACTAAATCTTCTATTCTGTTTCTTTTGAAATTTAAATTTTCATCCTTTTTTTAACATTCCTCTTTTAATAGCTTTTTTTCTGTAGTGGCATTCAAATATTTCCATAGTAAACACTTTTCTATTTTTTATATGTTTTTATCATTTTTATAATTACAGGAAAAAGTTGAATGAACTGTGTAAACACCATTGAAATTCTACTATTTAATTTAGTTTCTATATTTCTGGTTATTATTTTTCAAATTTAAAATTCTAAACTCTTCTTCTTTGGAGTATATCCCAACATCTTTGTCAATATACAAACTAATATCTGTATTTGGTTCTTCACGTACAATAATTCTATCATAAACCTAATGTTCATTGAACTCTAACAGAAATATTTTTAATTCATTTATTAAAATTGATCTAACGTTTTCATACACTAAATCTGCTATTTTGTTTCTTTTGCAATTTAAATTTTCATGCCTTTTTTTAACATTTCTTCTCATTAGCTTTTTTTCTTTTGTGGCATCAAATATTTCCATCGTAATCACTTTTCTATATTTTATATGATTTTATCATTTTTATAATTGCAGGCAAAAATTGTATCAAATGTGAAAACACCATTGCAATTTTACTATTTAATTTAGTTTATACTTTTGACTATTATTTTTCAAATTTAAAATTCTAAACTTTTCTTTTTTGGAGCCGAACGATGGCCTAATGCTTAGCGTGTTGACCTTTGGAAACGGAGTTCGTGGGTTCGAGTCCCACTATAGCATGAACGTTCGTAGCCGTTCGGAATCGGCTTTAAGCAGTAGGTCACGGTCTCATTAGCCCTCGTGTTGCAAAATATAGACCGTATCAAACCAAACCAAACCTTCTTTTTTGGATTATATCCCAATATCTTTGTCAATATACAAGCTAATATCTGTATTTGGTTCTTCCCGTACAATAATTCTATCATAAACCTAATGTTCATTGAACTCTAACAAAATATTTTTAATTGATTTATTAAAATTGATCTAACGTTTTCATACACTAAATCTGCTATTTTGTTTCTTTTGCAATTTAAATTTTCAAGCTTTTTTTTTAACATTTCTTCTCATTAGCTTTTTTTCTTTTGTGGCATCAAAATATTTCCATGGTAATTACGTTTCTATTTTTATATGTATTTATCATTTTTATAATTGTAGGTAAAAATTGAATCAAATGTGAAAACACCATTCAAATTCTAGTATTTAATGTAATTTATAGTTCTGACTCTTATTTTTTAAATTTAAAATTCTAAACTCTTCCTCTTTGCTTTATATCCCAACATCTTTGTCAATACACAAGCTAATATCTTTATTTAGTTCTTCATATAGAATAATTCTATCATAAGCCTAATGTTCAATCAACTGTTTTTAAGAGATCTTTATCCTCTGTTAAGATGATAAACAAAAATCAGCAGATTTGTATAAACGCCAAATTATCAAGTGGAAATAAAAAAATATTTTAGACTAATTACTTTTACTCTCAAATGATTAATTGTTAACTCGGACATTGATTGATTTATTACTTTAATTGGTGTAAATCTTTCATCATAAAGCAATTCTAAGAATAGAAAAAAAATGTTGTTGGCTTACGTTTATAGACGATAAGCTCTTGAATATTAATTAAAATTGACGAGTGAATGAAAAATTAAGATTGAAAGTTTAACTGGTAGATTATTGTGCAATAAGATAACAGAATATTTAAATTTTGAGATTTTGAATAGATTAAATAAATTAATTAAATACTTTACTTTTCTAGGATCACGCAACCCGAACTTATTAAGATAATTACAGTAGAAAATAAGCGGAATAAATTTAAGACCTTTTAAGTGTTTCAAAATCAACTTTATCTTAACGCTGCAATAAATTTCATAAAATGTACTTAGAAAAAAGACTTTTTGTTTGCTAATACAAAGTATTATTTTATTTTAGGAAATTAAAGTTTTTATTCAATTAGCAGAAAACTTAAAAAAAAGAGACATTTAAATTTTACAGCTAACTAGTTAAGTGCAAAATCGTACATTTGTTCTTTAAAATTAAAAGTTCTTAATATGAATTTAAGTGAAAAATGCATGTTGAATTAACTAACATGATGAATGAAACTAACATGATCAATTATTGTTTCATTTCAGTATTAAACTTATTTATTACATTTAAAAGCATAAATAAACTTTTAGTATTAGAAAAAACATTAGATCAGTTTTGGTAAAAAGAACCTTTATTTTATGATAGTCTCTTAGACCTAACATTTTCAAACTATTGAAGCTAAAATTGTATATATTTATTACAATAAAGGTGCACTGTTTCGTACATTTAAAACAGTAAAGGAAATAAAATTTTGATTCTAATATTTTATGTTGAATACTAAATTTTTTTCATAGGACATGTTTAAGCGAACAATTGATTAATATGAAAATTTCATTTTTTAATTAATAATTTCAGAGAAGATTTAAAATGAAGTTATGAATTCCAGCAATTAGTCCACTTCTTCTAAATATATTTTGCACCTTAACTGTGTTTTAGAATTGTGTTACTTATACCTATGTGAAAGGAGATCGTATGTGTTTAAATTTAAAAAATATTCTAAACGTAAACATATTCTTTAGTTGGACTAAATATTTTTTGGAGTAATTTTCTTCCATATATTAAAATTCTGTTTACTTCTGTTTTAGTTAGTGGCCAGGAATCACTACCATATAATATGATGGGTCTGATTATAGTTGTTTGAAAAGTTATTTTTGTTTTGATATTTCAGAATTTAGATGTTAATAAATTTTTAAAATACGATAGATCTTAAAAAACTCTGTAGTCGATTTCAAGTTTAACATTATTATCTTTAGAAATGATAGTGTTTAGTTATGTAAACTGGGCAGTGAGAATTAAAAGAACAAAATCACTCTGATCAAAATTAATAATAAAATACTGATAAACGGAATTAGTCAATAAAGGAATATAAACTAAATTTTATCAAAAATATGAATGTTATCTAAAATATCATAAGGTAAAATTTTTATGCTCGAATATAACTGAAAGACAAAGTGTAATAGACTCATTTATTGTTGCATGCATTGTATTTTATCTTAATATTCAATCACATCTTTAAGCATTTTAGTTGTGTATATATATATATATATATATATATATATATATATATATATATATATATATATATATATATATATATATATATATATATATATATATATATATATATATATATATATATATATATATATATATATATATATATATATATATATAAATATATATATATATATATATATATATATATATATATATATATATATATATATATATATATATATATATATATATATATATATATATATATATATATATATATATATATATATATATATATATATATATATATATATATATATATATATATATATATATATATATATATATATATATATATATATATATGTGTGTGTGTGTGTGTGTGTGTTCAAATGTTCAAGCCTGATCAAACATTTGTTTAACCGTGTATGGAAGTCGTAAACCTTCCACATCCAATCCTTCTTATTTCCATCCCATTTTTACATTACTGGGATTATTGGAGTTATAAAGTTTTGATTCTGATTATGGTTCCATTTATTATATATATATATATATATATATATATATGTATATATATATATATATATATATATATATATATATATGTGTGTGTGTGTGTGTGTGTGTGTGTGTGTGTGTGTGTGTGTGTGTGTATATATATATATATATATATATATGTGGGTGTGTGGGTGTATATATATATATATATATATATATATATATATATATATATCTATCTCTCTCTCTCTCTATATATATATATATATATATATATATATATATATATATATATATATATATATATATATATATATATATATATATATATATATATATATATATAATCATGTAGTCTGTTAGTTGAAGCAAGGAGGCATGACAGAATGATGAAACACAAACGTCACATTGGTGACATTTCAAAGATCAGTCATACATATTAATCTGAAGACAAGTTCAGCACTCTCAGGTAGAGAATGTTTTGTCAGTTTGAGTATAGATATTGTTCTTATCAATTATTAAGAGTATGCTCAATTCCCAGTAAGCACCGAAAATGTAGAAATCTCACAATGTAAATGTTGTAGCATGATAATGATCCTCCATCAAATGCCTCTTATTCGACATTTGTTGTCAGATGATAAAGGCTTGCCAGCACGTCACGAAAGGTGTTTTAGATATGCTAATTTAATACCTTCGCTTTATTGGTTTGTTTCCAGCGTTATTGAGATGTAATACTATGTCCAGAACACATGTTATTCAAATTATAGTGATAAAGGCAAACACTCAACATTTCTGGAACAACGGAGTATTTGTTCGAGCATATCACAGTAATTATTAGCAACTTTAGTATAACTGTTAATAATTGAATAAAGATTAATTGTGCTCTTGTAACTGCAGATTTCATCTTAAAACAATGTATTATATTGTTCCTGTACTTGTATTCAGTGAATGCATTGTCAGCTCTTTTGATATGACAGATAAAATAATCGAAAAAAATCCTTGCTTTTATTTATTTTCAATGTTACTCAGTTAAATTTCAATTCTTTCAAATAATACATCTATATAATAATAGCCTAACTTATCTTTCCGTCTGTCTTCGAATTTATGAAGTGGTTGGAGCTGGAATTTATAGAGGCATCCATATTGGATTCTTTATGAGTTAGGGTTAGCAAAATTTAAAGCGAGTAAAGTTTATTTGCTATAAATATGCTTTATATCACAGCAAAAAATACTGTCGTCTTTAAAACGTTCGTAATCCACCCCTTCCCCCTTTTCGAGAGTTTAATGCCGTTATTTCAAACATTATTTGCCTCGGTTAAGAGCGGGTGATTAAATTTATCACATAATAAATAGGTAAAAATAACATTTTTTTTCTAGTATTATGGCGTCATTCCTTTAACCATATCGATTATTCATTTCTTATTTTAAATTATTTCAATATCATCTGCATTATTTTCATGTTTTATTACTGAACTTAAATATTACGTAAATTATTCTCTCTTATATTTGACTAAAATAATAGATTTGGTACATAAGTGATAATTTTAAATTGAATCATCGATTACAATCAAAATTTTATCTCCTGTATTAACATGAAATGAGTTTCACTCCTTTACTTCCATTAATTATTGTTGTAAAAAAATGGGAAGAAAACTTTGAATTATCTTTCTTAATGAACTCACCGTGATTCTAAACTGCATTCACTGTATCGGGAGACTTTAAAGGAGTGTGAACATAAACAAATTACTGAGCCTGTACCAGCTAATTTTCATTCATTAAACAAACCATTTTTTTACCTGCCTCATACTTTACAATTCTGGAAAATTAAAAAAATTACTGATCCCGTCATATGATGGGCTATGTAAGAGTTCTTAAATATGGTTAGATGTTTCGAAAATCTATTTGATTAGTTATTTTACACTTTGTCCTAATTATTTTATTTGTAATTAATTTATCATGTTAATATATCTGTGGATAACTAAATTGCAATAGGTTTATGAACAGACTTCACGAAATTTCCTTCATCTAACTATTAAAATTCAAATTCAACTAGCATAAATAAATTCAAAGTATTAAAAATATTTTTTCTATTAAAAATCAACCTCAGATAATAAAGCGTGTCCAATATTCAGATATATTTTGAGATGTCTGATACATAAAACCTTATCTTTTCGTATTAGTTGCAGAAGAAATTTCAGCTATTTACACATCATAAGTTTTTTTTTACACGTTAATGCAAACTGATAATATCCTAATGTGAATATGAATTTTAGATTAAGAAAATTTAATAAGAATTTAATAATTTGATGTGGAATCATGATACATCCATACATTAAGAATATTTATCAATAAATAAAATTAAGTGTAAATTAGTACATCTCGAAATTTATTCTTCATGTCTTATTCTGCAATAAAAATAAATTTTATGTACACTGTAGGAATAAATGTTAATTTTTACTGTTTGTAATTATCATACATTTCTCTTAATATTTTCTTGGGTGATTAAAATAATGACAAAATTATATTGCAACGTATAAAAGTGTCTTAAAAATTAAAAATGGATAGATTTTATGCATAAAATCATGTAATTAAAAATGACGGCGAGTGAGACATTATAATAGTGATACTTTTTAAATAATTAATAGATAATTTTAAATACAATATTATAAGTCAAATTTTAACCAATTTTACATTAATATGTGATTAGTAAAATTAATTTTATTCATAACTATAATTAAACTATATAAGATTTGAAATTTAATGTTACTTAAAAAAAGACATTATTTACTTGGAATATTATACAGACTACTGAAAGATTTAAAAGGTAAATTTTGATTGGCTTTATTACATCAAAAAAATATTTTATTCTGAATTTATAAACAATTTTAATGTTTCCTAGTAAACATATAGTATTTAAAACCTTAGTAAATTACTTTATTTTAAATTTTTTCTTCTTATTTAATGAAATGTTATATAAAAAATTGTATACTTAAAGTTTATCTTTTTATAAATAAGCATCATTATTTATTGTCTAAGTTTAATTTTGGATTAATAATATCAAGGTATTTGATAAATAGTCCATTTATATAATAGATCATCTACTTATTACTGTAAACATTAATATAATTTATATAAAATTTTATTTATAAGGAATTTAAATATAAGAATTTAATAATTTGAAGTGGAATCATGATAAATCCATACATTAAGAATATTTGTCAAAAAATAAAATTGAGTTTAAATTAGTACTTCTCGAAATTTATCTTCATCTCTTATTCTGTAATAAAAATAAATTTTATATACATTGTATAAGTAAACATTAATTTTTACTGTTTGTAATTATCATACTTTTCTCTTAATATTTTCTTGGGTGATGAAAATAATGACAAAATTATATTGCAACATATAAAAGGTATCGTAAAAATTAAAAATTAATAGATTTTATGCATAAAATCATGTAATTAAAAATGACTGCGACCAAAACATTATAATACTGCTACTTTTTAAAAAATTAATAGATAGTTTTAAACATAATATTTTAAGTCCAAATTTTTAACAATTTTACATTAATATGGGATTAATAAAAAATAATTTTATTCATATAGTAGTATAAGAGTTTTGAAATTTAATGTTACTTAAAAAAATACATAATTTACTTGCAATATTATAAAGACTACTGACAGATTTAAAAGATAAATTTTGATTGGCTTCGTTACAACCAAAACAAAATATTTTATCCTGAATTTATAAATAATTTTAATGTTTCCTAGTAAACATATAATATTTAAAACCTTCGTAAATTATTTCAAATTTATTCTTCACTTTTAATGAAATGTTATATAAAAATTGTATACCTAAACTCTATCTTTTTATAAATAAGCATCATTATCTATTGTCTAAGTTTAATTTCTGATTAATAATATCAAGGTATTTGATAAATAGTCCATTTATAAAATAGATTCCCTACTTATTACTGTAAACATTAATATAATTTAACTAAAATTTTATATATAAGAAAATTTAATTATAAGAATTTAATAATTTGAAGTGGAATCATGATACATCCGTACATTAAGAATATTTGTCAAAAAAAATTGAATTTAAATTAGAACATTTCGAAATTTATTCTTTAATTCTTAATTTGCAATAAAAATAAATTTCATGTTTATTGCATGAAATAAATATTAATTTTTACTGTTTGTAATTATCATACTTTTCTCTTAATATTTTCTTGGGTGATTAAAATAATGATAAAATTATATTGCAACTTATAAAAAGTATCGTAAAAATCAAAAATGGATAGATTTTATGCATAAAATCATGTAATTATAAATGACTGCGAGTGAGATATTATAATAATGCTACTTTTTAAATAATTAATAGATAATTTTAAAATAATATTATAAGTAAAACTTTTAACCAATTTTACATTAATATGTGATTAGTAAAATTAATTTTATTCATATTAATTAAAATTAAACTACATGAGATTTGAAATTTAATGTTACTTAAAAAAAGACATAATTTACTTGGAATATTATACAGACTACTAAGAGATTTAAAAGATAAATTTTGATTGGCTTTATTACATCCAAAAAAAAAAATATTTTATCCTAAAACTAAATAACTAAAAAAATATTTTTTTAGTTTTAATGTTTCCTAGTAAACATATAATATTTAAAACCTTAGTAAATTACATTATTTTAAATTCATTCTTCACATTTAATGAAATGTTATATAAAAAATTGTATACCCACACTCTATCGTTTTATATCTAAGCATCATTATCTATTGTCTAAGTTTTATTTTCGATTAATAATATGTAAGGTATTTGATAAATAGTCCATTTATAAAATAGGTCCCCTACTTATTACTGTAAACGTTAATATAATTTATATAAAGTTTTATAAATAAAAAAATTTAATTATAAGAATTTAATAATTTGAAGTGGAATCATGATACATCCATACATTAAGAATATTTGTCAAAAAATAAAATTGAGTTTAAATTAGCACATTTTGAAATTTATTCTTTAATTCTTAATTTGCAGTAAAAATAAATTTTATGTATATTGTATAAATAGATATTAATTTTTACTGTTTGTAATTATTATACTTTTCTCTTAATATTTTCTTGGGTGATTAAAATAATGACGAAATTCTATTGCAACGTTTAAAAGGTATCGTAAAGTTTAAAAATTGATAGATTTTATACATAAAATCATTTAATTAAAAATGACTGTGAGTGAGACATTATAATAATGCTACTTTTTAAACAATTAATAGAAAAATTTAAACATATTATAAGTTTAATTCTTATCCAATTTTACATTAATATGTGATTAGTATAAAATAATTTTATTCATATTAATTAAGACTAAACTATAACAGTTAATTATAAAGTATAAAAGAATTTATTGTTACTTAAAAACATAATTAAACTTAAAGACATAATTTACTTGCAATTTTATAAAGACTAATGGCAGATTTAAAAGATAAATATTATTTGGCTTTATTACAACCAAAACAAAATATTTTCCTGAATTTATAAACAATTTTAAACTTTCCTAGTAATCCTGGAATATCTAAAATATTTTAAAACACTTTAAAATTTTTTCACATTTACTGAAATGTTATATAAAAAATTTAAATACCTAAACTTTTACTGAAGCTTTTATAAAGAAATATCATTATCTCTGCCTCACTTCAATTTTGGATTAATAATATATAAGTATTCGATAAATAGCCCATTTATAAAAGAAATCCCCTACTTATTACTGCAAACGTTATAATAATAATTATAAAATTTCATTTTAAATCTGGGTACATATATTTTAATTAAAGAAAAAAATGAAAATTAAATTTTTTTCAGTATTTGGAAAAACATTTTTTTTCTCACTAAATGTTGAATACTGCAAAAGATTTCCCGTATTTTACTTCACATTTAGTGAAATGTTATATAAAAGATTTGTATACCTAAACTTTATCTAAAACTTTTATAAATAAGTTTCATTATCTATTATCTGAATTCAATTTTGGATTAGGAATATATAAGGTATTTGATAAATAGACCATTTATAAAAGACGTCCTCTACTTACTACTGAAAACATTAATATAATTTATATACCATTTCATTTAAATACGGGTATATATATTTTAATTAAAGAAAAAAGTAAAAAGTAAATTTTGTTCGGTATTTAGAAAAATATTTTTTTTCTCACTAAATGGTTGAATACGGCAAACATTTTGCACACGGCTCTATATTTCAAGAATGAAATGCATTTTAAAATTTTGAAATATTTGTTACGGGAAAAATATCGATTTTTGGCTATTTGCTGCATCAGAACTGCCGAAGATGAATGACCAGTAATATTTCAAAGTCTGTGAACAGCACAGAACATGGCAAATGGTTTAAAATGTAGCTTTCATTTCAAAGAGTGAAATATTGAAGGGGCATATACTTAGAAAACTTTATACATTTGTTTAGATAAAGAAAAAGCATTCATAATTCCCTCGCGCAACATTTTGACGAGGATATACAGCTACCAGAAAGTAAATTGGGTATGTCTTATGTGTTCCACACATGGAATGCAGAAATTAATAAAACGAGAAATATGCATTTCTTAGACTCGGTTTAATAGAATATAAAATAGTCTAACGAATAATGAAGTTTATTTATTGGTTGACATTAAATTTTGCTATGTACTGGAAAGATCTAGAAATCTGTAAAAATGTCACAGAAAGCTTATTCAGTACAAATTCAAAAGTAATTGATATGATATGTTTGTAGTATTAAGGATTGTTTTCAATCATGATATTAACTATAACATTTCTATTACATTTGTTTGAGTGTTTATTTGAGTGTTCTACAAACATTAATTTTTTTTTTACATTTTCTGACATTTTTATTTGAGTCATTAAAACAAATATTGCAATTTCTTTTACAAATGAGGATGCCTTTATTGTGTATTTTAAAAACATTAAAATTTCTGTTATATTTGCAGTTGTATTATTTGAATGTGTTAGAATGGTATTTTCACACACTGAAATTATTTTCTAGTCAGATATTAAGAAAAAAACATATACATTTAGGAAACTAATTTCCTTTTTATATTTTTTCATTTAGATTATTATACATATCAATATATTTACAATATGCAAACGTTTTCTAATTTTCTAATTTTACACTTTGACAGTAAATAACATAATTTGTGCAAGTCTAACTATTTATGGTTCGTAGAAGAAAGACTCTTTTACTCCCCGTAAAAACTCTAAAATATGATAGTCGTAACCGGGATTTCTTGTAATTAAGAATTTGAATAAATTCAATATTAGGTTGGGGAAAAAGAAATCCATTATTTTTCCATGAAATTAATGACTTTATTTAACATGTTTCGGATTGTCTGATTTGGGTCATATATTCACCATTTTGTTGTATAATTTGTTGCCATTTTAAAGGTAGCTTCATAATGCCTCTCTCATATAAGTCTTTGTCCTTATTGGAGAAAAACTTTAGTAATCGATTTTCACAATCTTCTCTTGATCCCAATTTCTTATCACTCAGGAAGTTTTGCAATGCGAGAAAACGCTAGTAATGGCTTTATGCCAGGTCTGAACTATATGGTGGATGCATTAAAACTTTAAAACCAATCTCTCTGTGTTTCTGTCGAGTCATTACAGATGCCTGTGGCCTAGCATTATTTTTATGGTACACAACACCTCTTCTGTTGGCCAATTCTGGCCGTTTCTGGTGAATCGCTAGCTTTAAACGGTCCAGTTGTTGACAGTAGATATCTGAATTTAGTGTTTGGTCATATGGAAGTGAGTCATAAAAAATGATTCTCTTTCAGACTTACCAAATATATAGTAGAACCTTCTTGGCCTTTAGTCCTGGTTTGGCTATAGTTTGAGCTGTTTCACCGCGCTTTGATCTCGATCGTTTTCACACAATATTGTCGTATTTGACCCATTTCTCATTCCCAGTCACCATCCGTTTAAGAAATGGGCCGATTTCATTCCGTTTGGCTAAGGATTCGCAGATGGAAATTCGATCCATCATTTTTTTTGTGTTAATTAGTTTGGCACCCAAACATAGAGCTTCTTTTTTAATCCAACTTTACGCAAATGATTTAAAACTGTTTTATGTTCGATCTTTAGCTCCTGAGCGATGCTACGACTACTAACATGCCAGTGAACTTCGATAATTTCTGTGATTTTATCGACATTTTTGATGACGGGCCTGCCTGTCCGAGGTGCATCTTTAACATTAAAAATGCCTGAACGGAATCGACGAAACCAAAATTGCATGTAATTAGTTGTTATAGTATCGGCATTATAAACACCATACACAATTTCAGCCGCCTGGTTTGTATTTTCGCCTTTATCAAAGAAACACTGTAAAATGTACCAAATTTTCTCTTTGTTGACTTCCATTTTTAACACCCTGTAACTCAAAACTGAATGGACCAAACAAAACACAATAAAACATATTTTTAGTGTTACATGTCACCTTGACAACAAGCATAAATTTGATATTATTTGATAGATACTTTACGATAGATATATCATTACAGCCATCTACCAAAAAAATAATGGATTTCTTTTTCCCCAACCTAATATTAGTCATATTAAATTAGAATTCATAATAATTAAAAAGTAAATGCACAAAGCAAACTCAAAAGCTTACATATTTTGTACAATGAGCTAAAAAAAAAATTAAAGTATTTATTTTTAAATTATAATTTTAGAAAAATAAGTAATCTTAATTAGTAGCAGATTATTGTTTAGCTTTATTACAAACTACTAGGTAACACAAAATTCTCTATCATTGAATGATCCCTTTGATGTAAGATGAATATCTGTCATAGTTAATATACTCCTAAATAATTTGTAAAATACTGTAGATGCCACTTTAAATTATACAAAGTACTGGACTAGTGAACTAAAGTAAAGGATCTTATACAAATGTTTGAGATGAAAGTAATATAAAATAAAAGCGAAGTTCTTACATTTTCTATTCACTCCTTTTATCAAAGTGCTGATTCAATAAAAATTCATGTAACTAAAAATTAGTAAAAATATTCAACATTTCTTTTGAATTATGAAGGGGAAAGAGAATAAAACAATAATATATAAAGATATAATATATCTAAGTGAAGATATAATGAAAAATTAAAAGTAGCATGATATAGCCTAAATTTTTTTTTTTAAAAACATTGTTGGACGACACAATTTTTATCAATTGGTTCAGCATTTTTTGTAAATAGATTTTTTATTTTATATATTTTATGCAAACAACATAATATATTCTTATTAAAATGATATCCTTAAAACTTTAAAATTAATAAAATTGAAATTAAATGTCTCTTGTACCTTTAAAGCAAATCAATTTAATTTTGATTTAAAGGTACAAAGGACATTTAATAATGGTCTATTGAAGCCTTAACAGAAACATTACAATTGCGTTAATCAACATTCATAAATTTTTATGTATAACCTTAATTAAAAAAATTAGTTTTGTATTCTAAACAAAATACATATTTTATACAAGTGATTGAATAGTACTGTACCGATATACTTTCCCACAATGGTCAGCAGGGTCATACATAGCTGTGGAAGAAATTTCCAAGAAGAATTTAGATGGAGCAGCTGACTTCGAATTTTAATGGGTACCCCTGCGGAGCATTTATAGATCACGAAGTGGCCCAAGTGTAACGGTCAAGCCCATACAGGGATGTGTCCGTGAGATATGGGGGCAGCAGCTAAGGAATGTCAACTTTCATAAAAGGGGCTACTTTAATGAGCCCATCTGCAAACTCGAAGGGGGTGCAGATGTGTGAAAATTTCCCCAACAAGTGATTGGCAAAGAAAAGAAGGGGTTTAAAAACCGAGGTTATGAATTGTGAAACAGAATTTAAAAAAAGGACTCGAAGTCGGGATTCAAGAGTGGCTGGACATCGAAATCCCATGCCCACACCGACGGCGATCCATTTGATAACCCCGGTAATAACTGCTGTAATTAATGGAGATAAACTTAATAATTATTCATAATTCATATCTTGGGTTTCAGAATCTTTTGATTAAGGAATAACGTATAAAAACAAAAAGAAAATTGTAATGAATTGCTGTATAATGATAAACGTCGAGAAATGAATGTTATATATGTAATATGGGCGAGACTCATTCAAAATGACAACACAGTTTATTTCTGTCTTTGTATATGTATTTAATATATATGTATATATATATATATATATATATATATATATATATATATATGTATATATATATATATATATATATATATATATATATATATATATATATATATATATATAATATATTCTTAAAATATATATATATATATTTTTCAAGGAATATATATATATATATATATATATATATATATATATATATATATATATATATATATATATATATATATATATATATATATATATATATATATATATATATATATATATGTGTGTGTGTGTGTGTGTGTGTGTGCGTGTGTGTGTGTGTAATATGGGGGAGACTCATCCAAAAGAACAACACATTTTATTTCTGGTGAGATACATGAAATCCATACACCAGGCAAACACTTTTACTACCTTGTACACATGGACTATGTGATCCCCGACATACACTTTTCAAGTAGGGATTCCTAAGGCAAAAAGACTTCGAATAATCCCTAAGCATAATTGATCACGTGATAAAAAATACCCATGTTTAAAGAGAAAGCGCTATTGGCTAAAGTAGTACAGACAGAAGCTGAATTAAGTTTATAGCTTGTCTGGAGAGAAAACTCAGAATTACTTCGCAAACCCCGAACGTACTTTATGAACAAAAGTTAAATCAATATTAAATTAATATTAAAATACGTAAATAAGGGATTTTAATATTACATATATATATATATATATATATATATATATATATATATATATATATATATATATATATATTAATCCAGAAATAATATCAGTAAATAATTAGTGCACAATAATTAGTGTGAATAATTAGTTCAAATATAACGTATTATATTTTTACTGTGTTTCACCTTTGGGAACGGACACTGGTGTTAGTGTTGTACACTGCAACAATTACAAATTATTTTACTGCCATACATTAGAAATAAATAATTTAATAGATTGGTATTCGCATAACAGGATACATTAATAATGACATCGCATAACATACTTAAATAAATTGCAGCAATAATTAGGTACTCCATTGGAGGAAATCACATTATAGGAAAATATCTCAAACTTTCTTAAACGAGCTTTATTTTGGTCCAGGACAAAAACTCGAATAAATAAGAGTGAAAGGGGATTTTTTATCAAAACTCGAATTCTCAACAATATTGCTCTCCATAACACCTGCACCTAAATTTGAAATCGATTTTACATCCCCAAACACAAAAACTCATTTCCGCTCTAATTACTATTTCAAAAACTATGATCATCGCGGATATTGAGTTAGAAAACTTCATTAAAAGGGCATTAAAAGGATGGGTTTCAAAGCTTTGCTCTTTATTGTCTACCTGATTCTCATCTGAGTGTTTTAAAGGGATTCAAGTAGGTGAATAACATTATGATTTTTTACTGTTGATTTATGCCCTAAAATTAAAACTTATTCAACAAGCCTTAGAACTAAGAGACTTTAGGGAATTCTTAGTTTGCTACACAAATTAAAGCTCAGTTTTAAGATTGTTGATTTCATAATTCTTACTGATTTTTTTTTCTCTTTAAACCTTTAATCCAGAGTCATTTCTGACGATTATATATTGTAAATCTTAGTTATTATGGATTTCACAGAATAAAATAAATATGAAGATTAAACAATTCTCAATACTAATGCAAGTAATATTAATTAGTAGCTACCCTTTTAAATATCATAGGATGCCATTATGGAAAAGGAAAAATTTCATGAAAAAAGACGCATTTGGTATTACATTTAAAATAAGTACAGAAGACTCCGCTTAATGTGATCGTGGTTAATGTTATCAATCGCTTATTGTTATCGAAATCACTTGGTCCCGATTTTCTCTATTCACTTGTATGTTAAAAATATCGTTTTATGTGATCCTTACATCGATTAATGTTATCAGTTTTGGAACATCATTTTAAATGGGAAAGAAATATTCACAATATATTCATAAGGAAAACATTATTTTCTTTTCCTTGGCTGTTTGAATTTCCTAGAATTCTCCTCTTCAAACTAGAGAAATGAGGAATGAACAATGGAGAGAGATATTACACGTTCCTGGAATTTTTCAGAAATACGCACACCCGGCTGGTAGTCAATAGTTGTCAGTTAATCAGAAGGTAACACATTATTAACGGTGGTACTGAGTATTAGCGTATTCACATTTTATGACTTTGATCGCTTACATGCAGCTTGTCGATATGGAAGCCAGAAAGCGAAATGATTTAACATTAAAACAAATTATTGAAATTTTAAATCGTTATGACAGGTTGATTATGATTAAGAACAATTTATCAATGATCTTAAGAAAAATTGTAGATATTCAACAATTGATCAATTTTTTAAATTATGTATACAATTCTTATTTTTTAAAGGATAATATATACAGTACATAAATATAATATGAGTGTTTTCATTTTGTTTTGAAATTTAGTACGTGTGAATTAAAGGGGGGGTGTAAATTTATCTAATTGTGCATATCGTTTATTGCTATCCAATTCTCAGTGTCTCAAACTGATAACATTATTCGGAGACCACTGTACTATAAAATGAAATTTTATAATAGATTAAGCGATTTGTCATGATTTCAATCCATGTATTTTCCAAAAAAGTAACTATAAGTGCACTGTTTGAAAAATCATAAACTTTCAAGCGAAATAGATAGTTGGGGAAGATGACCGAACGGTTTAGGCATTGATTCCGGATGTCGTGGGTTCGAATTTCAGTGTAGCATAATTGTTTGTAGCCATTCGAAATCGGCTTTAAACTGTAGGTCCCGGTCGTATTAGCCCTCATGTTTTAAAAAAAGGAGACCGTAACTCTCCAAATGAAGCTAAACCCAAATTTAAAAGTTATAAATAATAGAAATTACTAGAAAATTTGTAGGTCGTATATAAGATTGCCATCTACGTACTCTCAAAACAAAACCTCGTTCTAAGGAAAAGTAATTCTACAAGCTAAATTATAACGATATCTAAAAATATACCAGTCTTTAAAGATTTAAATATTTCATTATTCTTTAAGAATCAAATGGTTTTTAATGTTTGTTAACAATTAACAATTTAATGTTTGTTACATTTAAGATATTTTTTAGCATATAAAGTTATTGTTTTCCCATGTATTCTTTATATTAAATTTAAATTAAAAGAAATGATCTAGTATTAGGTTCCATCTAATTTTATATCCATTTAAATTATCTAGACTCTAATATCATACATTCAATATGAGAAAAAACTTATTAGCTATTGCAAGTCTAGCCTTTGGTCTGTTTATATAACCAGTCTTATCATATTTATTAAGTTTAGATGTGATAAAGAATTTTTGTTTCAAAAACCAAAATATGATTAAATACAGAAAGTTTTAAAATTTTCAGTATATGATCTACAATTTCTAGAGAAAGTTTAAAATAATTGAAAAAAATTCTCAGTTTTCAGATAACCCACGACTTTACAATATGCGATTTCCCATTGGTAACATTGTGTATAAGTATTGTGTTAACTACATGAAAAATATATCATTAATAATAAATTAGAAAAAAACTGACTATATTTTAGAAAATACGTAGATTTTACTGATAAGGAAAATATTACAAAGAAATATTTATACTACGATCTAAATCCGTTGAGAAGTTTTCACGTGGTTTGTGGCAAGATACTGAAATTTCAATCATTTTTTTAATATAATAGAATACGAATTAATATTCATTTACTTAACTGAAATAATGTCAACCTTGTAAAAATCTTAATTCTTAATAATTATAAAATTAATCCGAGTTTTAAAAACACCTATGATGATGACAGATTTATTAAAAGTAATTGGTTTTCAAATTTTTCCATACTTTTTTCCACGTCTTTTCCACGTCTTTTTTAAACTTTAGAAAGCTCTTATAGATGTAAAGTTAAAAGTATGTGTAAAGTTATCTAGATAAATACTTACTCTACTTTACACATGTAGGGTCTTTGCATATCGGGAAAAGATCTATCATAAATTTATCCCCTACATAATAATAGCCTAAGTTATCTGTCCGTCTGTCCTCGAATTTATGAAGCGGTCGGACCTGGAATGGATAGAGGCAGGCATCCATATTGGATTCTTGGTGAGTTAGGGTTAGCAAAATTCAAAGCGAGTTCAAAAACATTCGAAATCCACTCGTTTCCCCTTTTCAATCGTTTAATGCCAGTATTTCAAGCCCTATTTTTCCTGGTTAAGAGCAGGCGATTATTAAACTGACCAATTTATCGCATTATAAGTAGATGAAAATAACATTTATTTCTAGCATTATGACGTCATTCCTTTAATTATCTCATTTAATAATTTCTTATTTTATATTATTTAAATAACGTCTGCATTATTTTCATATGTTTTATCAGTGAACTTAGATATTAGGTAAAAAAAAAATTTTTATATTCGGCTTATATAATAAATTGGTACATATGTGATAATTTTAAAATGAATCATCAATTATTTTTTGTTGCAATGAAAATTTTATCATCGGTATTAACAACAAATTCTTTTCGTAAAAATCTAGGAGGCTATTTCACGGACTAATAAATATCTAGCTTTTAAGTTATATATCTAAAAAAAAATTAAGAAGTTTGCTCGTGTGTTTTTAATACATAACCCCACGGTTTGTAATCGATTCGCAAAATTTTAGACATCATTCATATATACCGCCAAATAATCACTGTCAATATTAAAATCTCTGCTGTCCATCCCATCACGTAATATATCAAGATAAATTAAAGTTGGCAACTAACATGCGGTCAGTAAAGATAAACAAATTATTAAGTGTGTAATTTTCAGCCAAAAAACAAACCAATTTTTTACCTGCCTAATAGGGTACTTTACAATTCTGGAAAATTAAAAATTTTAATGATCCCGTCATATGACGGGCTATATGCTAGTTTTGTATAATGTTATTAAAAAGAATTTTTAAACACTTTTTTATATTTTACACTAATTTATATTTTAATAAATTATGACTTAAATTGAAGAGCACAGAATGCATTGATTACTTAAATATCATATTCTAATTATGTATTGTATAAAGAACAACATTTTTAAATTTTCCGATAAAATGTGAAATTAATTTTCATTTCCCAGTTAGATCTGGGAATAATTTATAAGTAGTCACCAAAAATTCACCAAACTAATATATGTAATAACATTATGAGTAAAATAGTCTGAATTTGAAGGATATTCCTTCAAAAGATGCAGTTCTTATGTATTAAAGTTTTGTTCTACACTTAGGATATTATTTCACCATATAAAAATAATTCATTTCTTATAGGTTCTTCGTCTAAAACTTATTCGTGTTCCTTCGAAACGTGACTCATTCAAACTATCCAAAGCTATCGCCTTCAAGTTACCCTACTTGAAACTAAACGCAAAGTCAATTATTTTGCCGATACTGTAATATCCTTTACAAAGAGGAAAAGAAATTGCGAAGGTTTGTATTTTGGGTAAGCGATAATTATTTTCTCCTTACGGGAATTTATGGGGTAATTCAGAGGTAACATCTTTCTTACAACTTTTAATATAATTTTTGTTTTATACAATAATCTAACATTAATCTAATGTTATATTGATGTGCAATCTGCACGATACCTTGAAACTTTAGATTTTAATCTATGTAATGTATTTAATGTTACATCTTCGAATTTGACTCATTCTCAAGAGTATAATAAGGCATTAAATTCTGTATTTTTCAGTTCATAAGAAATCACAATCAATATACTTTTATTTCTGGCATTCTTATCTGTCCAAAAGATATAAGTTCTATAGCATTATATTTGACTAACATTTATAACTATTATTTTGAAGCTGAAGAGTTAAATCTATTTTAAAATGTGTTTTAGTGTTTTAGATTGTTGTCAACAGTATAACACTCATTGTGTTACTTTTTGCCATATAACATTAAACTTCCAGTACATACAAATTTACTTAATAAATAGACAAACAGTAATGTATTTAATGTTACATCTTCGAATTTGACCCATTCTTAAGAGTATAATAAAGCATTAAATTCTGTACTTTTTTAGTTCATAATAAATTATAATAAATATACTTTTATTTCTGGCATTCTTATCTATCCAAAAGTTATAAGTTCTATAGCATTATACTTGACTAGCATTTATAATTATTATTTTGAAGCAGACTGGTGTAATATGTTTTAAAATGTGCTTTAACGTTTTAAATTGTTGCCAAACATATAATAATCATTGTGTTACTTGTTGCCATATAACATAAAATTTTTGTTATATACAAATCTACTTAATGCTACGGTCTACTTTTTGTAACATGACGGCTGATGAGACCGGGACCTACAGCTTAAAGCTGATATTAACGGCTACGGACATCGATGCCACTGTGGGCTTCGAACCCACGAACTCCGGCACCGTAGGATAGCACCCTAACCAATCGGCCATCGTTCGGGTACCATTTATTTTTAAACATGTTTTTCCATATTGCGCATAGTGTAATGAAACGTTGTATTCATTTTTTAAATATTATAGACCCATAAGTTCGACTTTCAAATGTGTGTTATTTCAATTTTTGAAGAGACAGTGCCTTTGCTTCGTTATAGGAAACAATTGAACAATCATGTAGCGTAGTATGAATATTGAGCAATCACGAAGCGTCGTTGAACTGGACCTACATCAGTTAAACGCAACAAATAGCTACAACTAAAAAAAATTTAAGGTTTTATCTTTTACATTGCAGTGAATTTATAAAATGGAAAGAATTAAAAGTCAATCTTTTGAAAGAATAACGAAAGTAATGTATAGCATATTTTACTAAATGTAAGTCCATTACTTAATTTTAGAAATAATTACAGTTCTTAAATATATAATTCAATCCTATTATATATTGGGGTTTATTAAACTATTTATTTAATTTAATATTACTGTTAAATATTGAACGTTTAGTCCAATCAGTGTATTTGGATAAGGACACTTCAAGATAAGAAGATATATACAAACTCTATACGGTGGGTATTATTTGAAGATAATTTGTTAAATAACGAAAATAATGAAAGCTCTACACTATATTGTATTTTAACTTCTAAATGGAGTTTTCTCTAAATTAAGTAACAATTTTACTAGAAACAATTCATTCATGTGTACTTGAATAAAATAAATCACATTACTTACTCCTTTAGAGCAATTTAAAAACTTGGACTTTGTACTTCCCATTTACTTGAAATAATATTATCTTATTACTTGAAATAGCGTTAAATTTCATTCGTAATATGATTGTAATTCTTTAAAACTTATTGATAAAAATCACTCTTTTTCTGTTCTTATGTTATGAAATAACTGTATCTAAAGGAATAAATATAGTAATACGATTGAAATCGCATTTGTTACACACGGAAATAATATATTTTAAGTGCAAATTGCTTTACCTTCTCTTACAAATTGGATTAACAAACGAATAGAAATTTTCACACGACAGTAGACATCCATGCGTTATTTATTTATTTATGAAAATTCGAGGCATTTGCAACTACTGCGCTAATAGCCTATTTCTTGTTTGCCAATTATTTGGTTCAACACAATTAAAACCATTTAACGTAATATGCACTTAAATATGCTTCTTACTCATAAATTTTACGGAATCACATACATTACAAGACAGCATGAATTTTGCATTATTTTCATTTTTTAAATTTACTATTTTTAGTGAATTTTTCAAACAAATTTATTTTGTTTCTGACTAATTTGATTGAAAATTTAATATGTTATTAACAATATAGTTATGTTAAAGTGTCTAAAATTTTAAGGTAAAACTTATTAATAATATTAATTGTAAAACGGAAATTATATCAATTTCTAAGAGTATTTTCAGTTAATGCTTACGACATGAAGTTCAGTTAAAATACCTATTACCTCAATATAAGTTAAAATACCTATTTCTTCATACAAATTATGCATAGTATTTTTTAAATTTTGAAAGAGACATATTTTTTGCACTTCAAAATATATTAATTTTAACTAATATTTATTTATTATGAGTAAAGTAAATTGCCGATAAATTTCGAAGGCATGTGATGGTTAGAAATGCATATGGAATGTTTGAAATACTTTTTAAATTCGACAATTTTTGTTTTAAAATTTATATTAAGAAATTTAAAATAATTACTGGACTGTCTTTTGTGTAAACTGTACTGGATTCTGTTTTGTGTGTAACTATACCTATTAAAAGGGGATGGATATTAAAACACCTTCTTTGAATCTTATTCTTAGCTCTATTTTACAATTTAGTGTGATAAAAATAATATTGAACTATGAGGCATATTCAGCCTAGATGAACGTTAACTGTAGCCTTAAACAAAATAATATCAATTGGTTATACTAAATCAAAAGATAAGATTTAAAAAAAAGACTGGAGAACGTGATAAGTACAGAGCTATAGGTTTCTAACATCCAAAACCTATCCAGTACATTTCTTTGGCTTTGTATGACGAATATTATGTAAAAACTTCACTAGACAAGGATTTCTTTAAAAGTTTACAATAGCGAAGATCATCGTTTTAGTTTGGACTAGAAGCTACCCAAACACTATAGTCGCTTTTCTTTTTACATTTTCACTTACTCTATAATTGTGCTCAGTCGAAAATCTTGAATGTCAAAACTTTTATCGTTATCTGTATTATAAGTGTATGTTTAATAGCATACAGTTTGTCACAAAACGACCGCATAAACTCTGCACAGCTAGATTCCTCATTAGAAGTACATAAAAACTGCGTAAAAAAGCGTTCTTGTTGGATCCATAGTTTACGAGAAAAATACAAAAAACAAAGTATGACGTCACTGAAGGTGCAAGAAAAAACTCTTTATTGGTTATATCAACAACTGTATTTGCATATATTTACAGGCGACAATGTATAAAAAGTTCGCCATAGAATGACGTTGAGCTTTCGTTGAACTGATATTTAAAAGGCTGCATCTTGCAGCTACCGGTAGTCTTCGTAGGGTGACCATGTATTCCGTTCGTGACTACTGTGACATTTACCATGATGTAATGAAAATGACTTACGATTTGTTAGGGAGTATGCCCGTGCATATACTGCTGTTGGTAGGCTCAATAAAGTGGAATATTTAAAAATAACAGTAATTATTACATATTTCAACTTTTTCTGTGAATATAAATACATTTGATGCGTAAAATTTATATTTAAAGCATACAATATTGCAAATCCTTATTTATTTTTACACATGTGGCTGTCTTCTTGTTCTTACATTTGGACGCTGCTATTTGGTGTGCAGACATATTGTTGATTCTAGCATATACCCCTTCATATGGCGGGATCAGTAAACTATTTAATTTTCTAGAACTGTAAATTATCCTATGAGGCAGATAAAAAATAGGTTTTTTTGGCTGAGAATTATCTAGTACAAGCTCACAAATTTATTTATCTTTATTGATCATATGTTAGTTGCCAACTTTAATTTATCTTGTCCTATTACGTGTTAGGATGGACAGCAGAGGTTTTAGTATTGGCAGAGATTATTTGGCGGTATATATGAATGATGTCTAAAAGTAAGCAAATCGATTTCCAACCTTGTGGATATGTATAAACATCAAATACATAAACGAACAAACTTCTTATATTTCAAATATGAATAACTTAAAAGTTAGATATTTATTAGTCCGTGAAATAGACTCCTAGATATTTATGAAAAGAATTTGTTTATTAATACCGGTGATAAGATTTTCATTTCAAGAAAAAATAATCGATGGTTAAATTTAAATTACCACATATGTACCTAATCTATTATTTAACTAGCATATAGCCCGTCATATGACGGGATCAGTAAAATTTTTAATTTTCCAAAATTGTAAAGTACCCTATAAGGCAAGTAAAATAAATGGTTTGTTTTTTGGCTGAGAATTATTTTACAACAAAATATTACCTTAAGAAATTTTTTTACGTAATATCTAAGTTTAGTGATAAAACTTATGAAATAATGCAGAAGATATTTAAATAATCTAAAATAAATAATTCAATGAGATGGTTAAAGGAATGACGTCATAATACTAGAAAAAATTGTTATTTTTACCTATTTATTATGTGATAAATTGATGCATTTTATCGTCTGCTCTTAAAGTGGGCTTGATATAATAATGGTAATACGTGAATTTAATGAAATAAAAATAATAAAAACCATAAAAATTTGAAAAATGGTAAAAATTTATTTTGAAAAATAATAAAATTTTAAAAACAATAAAACAACTTTAGGAATAAGAATTCAAAAGAAAAAGCAGAAATTATTAAATTAATTAGACGTTTAGAAAAATTGGCTATGTCGGGGGCAGAACCATCAACCCGAGAAGTACGACGACAAAATGGGCAGACACTCTACCCCATGTGTCACCTTATACGAGGTGAAGGAAATGGTTAGAATATATAAGGGTCAAGTAAAAACAGTCCAGGATTTTAAATATTGCTCTCCGCCCTCGCCATCCTATCAATAATGAATATAGGGTAGAATAAGAGGGAGAATAAGACTTGAAATAATAGCATTAAACGCTCGAAAGGGGGGGGGGATTAAGTGGATTTCGAACTCGCTTTGAATTTTGCTAACCCTAACTCATAAAAAAAATCCAATATGGATGCCTGTATCGATTCCAGGTACAACCGCTTCACAAATTTGCGGACAGACGGACTGACAACTTAGTCTATTATTATATAGGAGATTCAAATATCAAAGAAAATCATTTACGTAATATCTAAGTTCAAGGATAAAGCGTATGAAACTAATGCAGAAGATGTTTAAATCATTTAAAATAAGAAAGGATTAAATGAGATGGTTAAAGTTGACGTCATGATGCTAGAAAAAAATTTTTATTTTCGTCTACTTATAATATGATGAATTAATGAATTTAATTGCCTGCTCTTAACTGGGGAAAATTGGGTTTCAAATAATGACATTAAATTACACTACTCGAAAAGGGAGAAGAGGGAATGAACTTTGCCTCCTTTGAATTTTGCTAACTCTAACTCATCAAGAATGCAATATGAATGCCTCTATCCATTCCAGGGCCAACCGCTTTATAAATACGAGGACAGAAGGACAGATAACTTAGAGTATTATTATATAGATTTTTAAAGCATACTCGTTAATACGTTAACTGCGCAATGCCAAAGATGTCTCACAAGTTAATTTATTTATGTGTTTTATTTTAATTTATATTGCATAATAAAATCATACTTCGTGTTTTTTCTTGTGAGTGGCTATACAGTCTGTATGATAAATATACAACGCATATATATTGAGCTGAATAAATTGAATTAAGTTAAATTAAATCAATCTATTTAAACGGTGGTCAAACTGTTAAAATAGAAGTTTAGGTAAAATAACGCCATAAAATAAACTTCTAGCAATTAAAGAGGAATGAAATATTTAGATGTTATGCAAGAGTAAAACTGATATTATAAGATTAATATAACTAAGTATTTGTGGTTTTATCATCGTTTCTTAAATTACCCAGAGATTCGATTTCACTTTTATCCTAAGTTTAAAACAAGTCCATGTTAATATTTAGCATATCACCGTCATGGCCAAATCTATCTTTGTGTTATGACACAATATTTTCGATTCTTTACATAACAGATGGCAGAGTAAAATAAAGATTTGACAAGTTAAAGAGAAGTACCATTTACAATGTATTTAGAAACTTTATATTCCTTTATGGGATATTTAAGTGAAATACAGTCTCCTAAGAGTGAGTCATGATATAGTCAATTCCTTATGGCTGTTCAATTAATTGGCATGGAGCACATATACATTTTCTAAAGCATTTCCGGAAAAAAGTGTGAAGAAAATGTTAAAGAGAAAATTGTTTACTAATACGATTTATAACTTTCTACTGAATCGTTGTGCATCTTCAATCAGAAATGTATTTGAAGTCAATTTACTTTATATGAAACAGCATTTAAATCAACCCTGAATTTTTATAAGAACTGACATTATTCTTCTGTTAAGTAAAACATTCTTTATCGAATACTTGTCAACAATATATCGGACTTTGATATTATTAGTACTGTCTCATTTTATAGCATTCTAAATGAATAGTTATTTACTTAGTGTTTTTTTACATACGTAGTAAATGCTTCTTTCCTGTAATATGTCGAAACTTTATTATATTGTTCTGTATTCTGTTATGTAAAGAATAGTAAAATTAAATGATAACACAAAGCTAGATTTTTTCAGGGGGTAATATGTTATCTGTAAGCATTTACATACGTTGTAAATACTGCTTTCCTGTAATATGGCGAAACTTTATTTTACTGTTCTGTAATCTGTTATATAAAGAATAGTAAAATTAAATGATAGCACAAAGCTAGATATTTTTCAGCAGGGTGATATGCCAGTTGTGAGCATGAACTCGTTTTAAACTAAGGACTAAAATAGTATTTACATCATCTTTTTTCGCTATTACTGATTTCATATTCTGTTCTCAGGAAAGAGTTTAATAAAATGCATCTTTATATTCCATATCGGAAACTCGAGAAGCCTTAATGAATAATGATATTATGATTGTATCTAAGAAGTTTTTTTGCAAAATATAGTAAAAGCTGAGTGATGTGATAAACTAGATTTTGCTGTTCGAATTTTCAACAAGGAACATACATATTTATTATTAAAAACTCCCCACAAAGAGTGTATGCAAGCAATATTAACTAGAAAATTCCTTATGAATGTGACTTGAAATTTTCAACAAAGTAGTTGAATGTCTTCAACAAGAGGCACTGAGTAATATAACCTATTCATTTAGAAAGATATAAAAACATGACAGTTATAATGCCTCTAAAGTCGAATACAATGTTGGTAATATTTCATAAAAATGTTTTAATTGAAAGAAAAATAATCTCAGTTCATATGAAAATTTAAGGCTGATTTAAATTAGGCTCCAGGAAATACTCTGACTACAAATTCATTTCTTTACATTTTAAGAAACCTCCAAAGAAAATAATTTTGAAGATGTTTAGTAATTAACAGTTTCTATTTATTATAATATTAGATGATATTTTCAGACACCTACATAGATATAATTTGCAAGAGGAAAGTTAGCAATTCAAATGATTGAGCTACAATCTCATCTGTATTTAGAATTCATAATAAATCTGTATTGAATTCATAATAAATGCAAATTTTATTTAAATAGTATTCTGTAATTAAAATGTTGAAAAATATTATTTCACCAATTTTATAAACATGAAATGTCATAACGCTAGAAATAAGGAAAATATCTTTGAAAATTTAATAGGTTAATGCAGAAAGGAATGATAAATTATTTTAATAAATGGAGTTGTAAAACTAAAATGATTAATATAGTGAAAAGTTAAATGTTATGATAAATAACAGAAATGACGATGTTTAAACCAAGTAAATATTTTAAAGCAATCCAAATTTCAAAATAAAACGTTCTCTTTCTAATCTTGTTTGTAACTGTTCAGTTTAACCAAATAAAAAAATTTGGACGTTTCAAATTCCGCTTTATTTGTATGTCGAAGGGTTTATGAAACGATTGTAGAAATATAAACATATATGTAAACCAGCGAAATTTAATCAGATGCTTATATGAAATATTAGCCCTTATTGGTTTTACATGCCCTAGCTACTGGGCAAGTGCTATTAATTAATAAAGATAATGTAGTTTGGCCATTCCATAAAAGAGAACAAGCATAAGTCTAACGTGAAACTTACACTTTTATTTCAGTTACGAAAATGATGTGTTAATATGTTAAATGCAGAAGATAGAATGATCATAGAAACATTTTGCTTTTGCAGAATTGGGCCCCACAGGAAAACTCCGAGACGAATTCCTTCCCAAAGAAAATATCTTATTCAGCGCTCTCAACAGTAAAAAGGAACTTAAAGCATTGAAAAAAAAAACATTCTCCAGGGACAGTTAGAAATTGTGGTGAATGGGCACCAAGCAATGGGCATTGTGGTGAATGGGAATAATTTGCATTTGTTGCAGAGTTAGTTCAGTCATACAGTTAAAAGAATTTTCATTCGCGGACACTTAGATAAGATATTTTGTAGCTGGGAAAATATATTAAAAGGAATAAGAATTGGAAAAAGGAGAATTTTTAAGGAATATTTTAATTATAATAATTTTGATATATTACATATATAATTAATATACCTTTTCTATAGTATTAAAAATAATTTTGTCTATGAAAATAAATCAATAAATATTCAAATGTATTTATTTAAGATTAATTCTCATGTTATAAATAGATTTAGAAATTTTAATAGTTTTTCTTATTTGTAAAAATATAATTGATGATTACAAAATAATTTGGTATATCTTTTACTCGTAAAAAATACTAAAATGCAAAATATTTTCTTAACATTTTTCTAATTTGTTTAAATGATGTGAATTTAATTTATATGTTCCAACTAAATTATTTTTATATACATTTTTTTTATATTTCCAGAACCATGGTGCTCCGAAACATGACTACTGATTATCAAAACATATCTGTGAACTGCTCTTATGACGTGGAATATTTAGCCTTCTGTTTACATCGTCATCATATCGGAAATGTTATTGGTAGCCTCATAACGATATTCATAGCATTTATCGCTATTGCGGGTAACGTAGCTGTTGTCATCGTTTCATTTTGGAGTGAAACATTGCGAGTTCAGACTGGTAACATCCTTACTGTGTACCTATCTTGTACAGATATACTGACTGGCATTTTAGTTATGATTCCATCTGCGATCTCTGTTGCAGTCGACTATTGGCCAATGGGTGATAAAGCTTGCCGACTTCATGCGATTTTCAATTACTGGTTTTCTTGTTCTTCTTCATTCAACCTTGCCATAATTAGCTTTGACAGAGCGATTGCAGTGCTTTTCCCTTTCAAGTACAGAGCAATGATGACGAAGAAAAAGATTCTTATGCTCTGTTTGTGGATTTTCATGCTGAGTTTTACCATAGGAATTCTTTGTGGGGGACCAGAATGGACAAGTTATAACTACTCTGAAGGAGTTTGCGCAATGGACTATACGTCTACCAAATATTCGGCAGTATTTTATGTGTTTACTACCAGCTGCTTTTTCTGTTATTACCTTCCTGTCGTCCTAATCTCCATTTGCAACTTACTAATAATATTCACAGCAAAGAGATCTGGTAAAACTGTTCAGTCGCTATTTATTAGAAGGAATAAGTTAAACAAAGCTTTTAAGGACGCAAACCAGAATGATTTCGACATGAAAAAGACAATAAAAACTATGATAGTGATTGTAGTCACATATTACCTTTGCTTTACTCCGTATGCTCTTGGCAAACAAGTTAAGGTTATTTTGGGCATTGATGTTCCTTTATGGTTTAATTATTTATCAACAATTTTTATCTTCATTGCATCTGCGACTAATCCATTTATTTATGGAATTTTGAGGAGAGATTACAGAGATGCATTTAAAGGACTCCCCAAAATGATCACTGAAAAGTTTTTCAATTGATAAAATTATTCTTTTCATGAGATGATTAAAGCTTTTTGAGATTCAGTTTAAATTTCCAAATTTTATTTAATGAAATGTAACATAGAGCTGTGTTATTTTTAACTACCATAAGGACCATGATCACTACCATGATAGTGATTGCAGTCACTTTGCTTTACTCCATATGCTCTTGGCAAACAAGTTAAGGTTATTTTGGGCATTGATGTTCCGCTATGGTTTAATTATTTATCAACAATTTTTATCTTCATTGCATTTGAGACTAACCCATTTATTTATGGAATTTTGAGGAGAGGTTACAGAGATGCATTTAAAGGTGATCACTGAAAATGATCACTGAAAATTTTTTTAATTGATCAAATTATTCCGTCCATTAGATTAATAAAGTTTTGAGATTAAGCTCAAATTTTTAAATTTTATTCAAAGCAATACAGCGTAGAGCTGTATTATGTTTAACGACAATATGACAGATTTTGTGACTGAAAATTAAACTATTTTTTGAAAAGCGAAACAAATAAAAGTAAAACTCAATCATTACACAAACATGCGCATTAGAAATGATTAAATAAGATACATTTGATCAGGCTTTTAAAAAAAAACTATCATACTTTTACAGTTGAAATACATATCTCGTATTTATAAAAGAAGACAAGCGATGATAACTTTTGCTATATGAGGCAGTTTGCTCCAAAAGCTTTATATTCGTTTGTACATAAAATTAAAATAAATCCACCATATTTTATTGCTTTATCGAAGTTTACAAATGATGTATTCTTAAATTAACTAGAAATACATGGCAGATTTTCTTCCATAATATTATAAATAATTATTTCTAATCATAATTAAAAACCTTAATGTATTTGAATTGCTTTATAAACGTCAGTAAGTCGATAAAAAGCAGCTTATTTATTTAGTTAGTGCAGTTTAATCCTTAAGAATTGCTTTATAACGAACTTATCGTGCGAAATGGATTAATGAATTAGTAAGGTATTTCCTTTAAATCTTATAAGTGTGGGGGAAATTAGATCATTATTGATAGAATATCCCGGAAACACAATAAAAGTGATCATGAATCTTTCATGTATTTTCGTTGTAAAACAGATTATGATGGGCGATAAACTTTATTGTCACATTCTTCCTTTGATTTTATAACCCTTATTTCGACTTACAATGGCGTCTAAAGAATGAAGCGTGAAGTTATTTTATTGCTGTTAATGCTGAGTTTAGATTTCATGCTGTACGAATAAAATCGTTATGGTTCTTGTTAGATGGTAAGTCAATAAAATCTAGATAAAATGCATCTGATGCAAACAGCCAAAGTAAAATAAATTGCTGATTATTCCATAGATAGTTTATATGTATTAAAATTTAAAAAACATACATAGTTAATAATGTGCCTACTTACTTGCATATAACCAACACAGTTTTTTTACAAACTTTGGACAAAATCTTATAGTGCACTTTATACTAGTAATACATTTGATTTCTTACTTTAAGCACATGATATATTTAAAATCAAGACATGTATTTAACCCTCTGACTGCTCAATCTGTAAACCGAGATCTCTTTGAAAATTGCGTATTTTTTGTTGCATAGTTTATATATATATATATATATATATATATATATATATATATATATATATATATATATATATATATATATATATATATATATATATATATATATATATATATATATATATATATATATATATATATATATATATATATATATATATTATATATATATATATATATATATATATATATATATATATATATATATATATATATATATATATATATATATATAAATATATATATATATATATATATATATATATATATATATATATATATTATATATATATATACATATATATATATATATATAAATTAGAGAATTGAAATACTAATTTTTCTTTCTAGAAAGTATTTTTTATATTGACTTTAATCATGAGAAACTAAGCTTTTAGAATAACTAATTTCAGATGTTATTACATAAAAAATTTATTTTTTAATAAATTTCGATTGAAATACAGATAATTTCTATTTATAGCATACTATCTATAATTCTATTATCTAATATAACTATAGTTCTAGTCATATAAATCTATTTATTACCTAATTAAATGTCTAATACTGTATATGTTAGCCCTCGTGTGCAAAACAGTAGACTCCAAACCAAACCAAACTAATACTGTATATAATTTATTAAACTGGATAAACGGTGAAAAGGTGGAACGTGCTTCTTAATGAAGGGAGAAAAACACATGTCCGCGAAAATCGCGGTATGAGTAAATTTTGCTACATTTGAAATGCCTATGGAAATCGTGGGATGAGCAGTCAAAGGGTTAAAGAAGAAATTATTTTAATACATGCACACACTTACGGAGAATTCATCTATATAACGCAGCGAATTTTATAATAGCAGCCACATATAGCTGGCCAACAATTCTTCTTTAGGCCAACATAAACAATGCAAGTTGTTCGTCTGAATTTAAAAGCAGGAACCAAGCAGAAGATACCCAGTCTTGGAAGAAAATAAAAAGGTAAATATTTTACTCAATAAAATTACTGGTTCATCTGTATTCAAATTGCATCTCAACAGTCATATTAACACTAATAAACTGAGAAAGACAAATTTACAACTTTGACATACAATTTGACCTCTTGACATATAATGACGAGTTGGAGGTCATCATTTATTTTAACATTGTAGACTTAATGTTTTTACCTATCAAGAGCTGCTTTCGGTAGACGTTGTATAGAATAATATTAGATTAATCAGCTTCTCTCCTGGTCTGTTGATTCTAATATGTTTACAATCTTCAAGATGCTCACCCTCCCATCTTTTCAATAGTACCAATAACAAGTTGTCTCCATAAATCTATGAATGAGGAAGAAACCTATAAACACATTGTATGCATTGTATGCGGTACACGTACTAGTACTTTTTCTGACGATTGATACTTGAGTGCTGGTCACATACCAGTACGGGTTAATATAACAACATGGTTTGTCTGTGGGTACAAAAATAACGGTATATACAGGAAAACGAAGTCGAATGTTCTTGTCTGCTACATAGATTCTTGAAAAATTTAGACAAATAAAAACTAGTTTTTACATCAGTCACTGTGGAACCACGGAAAGAGAAGGTTGATTAAAATAATCAACCTTCTTTTTAAATTTATATTTAAAATTAACTTTTTATTTATCTTTGCGAAAATGATATTATATATATATATATATATGTATATTTATATATTGTATATATATTTGTATTTATATATATATATATATATATATATATATATATATATTTGTTTATTTGTTTATTTATATATTTGTTTATATATTTCAATATAAAATACGAAAAATTGATTAAAAAATTAAATAATTTTCGATCTATTAAGATTTAATTGAATAACTAAATTTAAGCACAAAATGCCCGCTCCCGGTACAATTCCGCTGCGAAATGTACCCGCACACATTGTGTTAAAAGCAGTATTCAATATAGTAGTGATTTCGCTTGGTGAATGTCATATTAGGCAATATTTCAGTTTAATGAATGAGAAATAACCATAATGGCAGTTTTTGAGATATTTAAGAATAAATTAGAAAATTTAGATTTTGTAAAATTTGGATTGTTAAAAAATAACAATACAAATTTCAAAGTGAAATTTTCGCTTTCTTAGTTTGCATCATCTGTCCAGTTGAAACAAATTAAATAACAATTTTAGGTCTCATCAAATTCCATTCGATATGTATGTAAAGTGGTTATGGAAGAAATGAAAAGTAAAATATTTTATTCAATAAAAGTATTTCATACTCTGTATTTCATTATAATTGTATTTCTTATACAATAGTACTGATATTGCTATTATTATTAACTTTCAATACTGAATTTACAAGTCTAAGAACAGTTCTCATTCTATGCTGCGTACTGTACAGCTTCCAATTTACATTATGTACTATGGCTGGACCACTTCTGAAAAATAGGATGCGCGTTATACACGAGGAAATAATATTTTTAAGTAATAAAAAATGCACGCAAGGTACACAGAACATGCAGTATATTATAACCTTCAAAATTTTGACAAATTATTTTTTATACAAAAGAGTAAGTATTTTGTGAAAGTTTATAGCAAGTGAAATTTTAAAGAATTAAATATGATTTTGTATCATGTAAGTAATAAAAAACAAAATCACACACTTTTTTAATTCAACAAATTATATAAAATGTTTTTCTTAAAATGTTATTACAAGATGTTTATTTTGAATATCTGTTGGATTAATAAAATTTAAATAAGAAACATCTGTGTGATATCATAAATATTCATGTAGAATAAATGTATTGTTTTTAGTTAGGAAATATTATTTAAGGCTTGCTGTTAGAGGGCCTTACATATTATAAATGTTGTACAAATATTTTTATTAGTTCAGCTTTCAGGTAGTTTTCCATTTCTTGGTTACTATTTGTTCATAAATGATATTTATTGCTGTAATAGAATTCTTAACTTACATATATGTTTTACAAATATTTTCTTTTGCTAAATACGATAGCTTTCAGGTAGTTTTCCATTTCTTGGTTACTATTTGTTCATAAATGATATTTATTGTCCTTGTAATAAATATATAATTCTAATAACTCCTAGCATATATTTGTTTTATTTTGAAAATTTATTCGTTCTTTTGCTAAATACGATATTCATATGAAAAAATATTTTACACCTTTGAATAATTTGAATAGGAATGCAGACTTATTATGCCAAGGAATTGAGAGAATATATATAAGTACATACTTTAAAGAGCATTTCGATCATATTTTTATTAATATCTAATGATTTATTTATTACATGAAAGTCAAAGAAAAAATAATTCTGTGAATTAAAATGCTCAAAACTGTGTTCTATATTATGTAAACAATTATTAGTTTTACATGATTTTATCACGTAAAGTTCAAGAGGCCTCGTCAAGATACTAGAGATACAGGAGAGTGGAAGTAGGTACAAACCTAACAAAATGACAATATCTTTTGACTATTATTTTTATGTTTATTAATTTTATATCATTTTAAAATTCGTATAAAAGTTATTAGTAGTAAAGACACAAATATCAAGCTAAAAATAAAGGCTTGTTTCTGTAATTCTGCTTTTCAAATCTGAGAAATCAACTTTTCTACCTCGAGTTATAAAAAACTCAAACAAATCTGGAGACATGAGGCCTACAGTCTTTGTATAATAAGTGAATAGACCCAATTTTGTCAGAACGATTTATTAAAGATAGACACACTTTTGAAAACGAAATTTCCACACTTGAAATGGATCCTGAAAGTGCTTTTTCTAAAATATTCTTCAAGCCAATTTTATAACTCACAGGCAGAATTTAATGACATAAAATTGCATATTTAATCTTCAACCAACCCTAAAGCTTTAAAACTGTCCCCACATAAAATCTTGTTTTGAAAAGGTAAGATGTAGAAAATTTTATTAGCATACGGAATTGTTTTATTTTCAAAGAGAATAAATCATCATTCACTCCTTTTAATTTTAAAGCGTGACTTCTTACTAAACTTCGAAACTTGAGAGTCTTTTGGAAGTATTTTGAAACAGATTCCAAACTGATCCTAACGTGCTACCAAGTTGCAAAAAGCACGCTTTTTAAAATTCTGAACCAGAATGTTTAAATGATTTTAATTTGTAAAAAAAAGCTTTCACTTTTTTTAAAATACGATTGAGAGAGTAATTCCCATTGTTCAAAAAGGTCTTTTAACGCCTGAACATTCCTTGGAAGAGGTAACATCTAAAGGCTGTTCCCAGAATATTCCAGAAGTGCTTTATGAGATTGGACTCTGGAGTACCCTCTGCCACCACCTTGTGGTGAATAACATCTTCTTACAGAAAATCTTTAACAAATGTAGGGGTTTCTCCTTTTGTCGTTATTATTGTCTATAGAAAGAAATTGGTCTCCCAAAGATCCTCGAAATATACACCGCTTGGATTCTAAATCCTCATATCTATGGTTTTCTGCTGCCATTGTGCTAACAGAGAAGATATGAAAATCTATACGCTCATCCAACTCGATTTAAAGTAGGATGCCACTTGAAGCGATGTAATTCTTCGATGTTTAAGGTGATATCTTCACCGAAAACTGAGACTAACTTTGTGTGTATTGGATTGAAATAAAGAACTTTCCCAACCTCCTGTCAAACGTTTTCATGACTGCAAGCTACCTCTCTTTACTCTAAACAACAAACTGTTGTGTAAAACTTTTTTTATACGAGGTAATTCCATTGTTCAAAAAGTGTTATCTGAACTATAGAAAAAATTGGTCTCCAAAATATCCTAAATATTGTTCCAAAGTGTTCTATGATTCTTCACCCTTTGCCATCGTTATTGTCCCTTTACTTCTTAGAAATAGATATATAAATAGACATATTGTTAATTTTTAATACACATAAAGCTCATCAAGTCTCGAAGATCATCACATAAGTAATGTATTCTAAAAGTACGATAATTTTTTTTTTTTTCGATATTTATATTCTAAAGTCATCCAAGATATTTTCAGTGGTGCAATTAGAGATATATATGTTCGCAACGAAATACTTCGAAATAGAGATTGACAAAGCCATGAGAAGCTATCATTCTTTGTTCCTCAGAGAGTAGTGCATCCCTCAATAAATGTCAGTCAAAGAGGGGTGAAGTTCCTAAACAATCATGCTCCTACCTCATAATTGAAACACTGTCAGTGTACAATCATCTATTTTTGGAACGTTTAGGTCGAAAATTGTCTTACAGCTGGCAATTTGTTTCAAACTCGTCTTAAGATAGCTCCCCATCAGCTAAATCTCTGTGGCAATGTGCATTTAAAATCACTAAGCGATCTTCCAAAGTTATGACTTTTGGTCTACCATGCCCAGTCCACCTATTGACAGTACCTGTTGCCTGAAACTATGCCCGTAATCTGGAGACTATCATATGTGGCACTTGCAGCCAGTGAGTTAGCTTCTAACTGTTTATATTCTAGTCTACTAATTTCTCCCCATCGCAATTCATAGTTTAATCTATTCAGTGTAATCATTCTAACTGCAATCTGTACCACTGGTGTTATTCTCTTGAAAAAGAAAGTATTTTTAAACATATTTGGTAGTTTCAGATAACTACTTTTCTATTTGAAACTCCACTTGCATTATTTAAATTATCTTCTTCAGTACTAAAGAGACATTAGAAATATAAATCACAATAGTTTCTCATATTACATTACATATCATAAGTTTTTAAAATAATATATTTAATATATTTCTCTTCATTAAAAATATGTTTGTAACGTTTGGGCCAAATATATTGAAATGCTTTAAAATGGTGTTGAATAATAAGAAAAGCAAAGGCATATTACAATCATTCTAAGAGTTTTTTGAGCTATTAAAGAAATATGAAGTGCAGGAATTTTAAAACACACGTTTTTAATATGTTGTCAAACTTTTTAAAAAATATGACAAAAAATTAAAGCCTTAGGAGTTTTTTAAATGTGAAGAAAAAAACTGAAGCATTTTTTAATGGCATATTTGAAGGAAGATGATTTTGAGTATATTTTATAGAGACGCATCTGAGGTACTCTTGAAAATAGAAAAATTGAAAAATATTCTCTTTTGTCAATAAGGGAATTTTTTTGCCAGGGGAATTTTATGTTTGACTCTTTTTCAATATGATTTACATATTTTATATTACCTGGAAAAATTTTCGTTCCAGTTATTCAAGAAACCATTCTCTATAGACTGACAGACTTCAAAAACGCTTCTGTTCAATAGCAAAGAGAACCATTTAAAGTGTGTGGTTCGATTTTACAGTAATTAATTGTTTTTGAATTCAATTCTTGAAAGGCTTAAAAATCAAATATAAGTACTTAAAAATTTGTGTTGTAATCAACATTTTTTCTGTAACTAGTCTGAGCATAATGTAATATTTCATCGTTAGCTTTTAAATGTACATTTTAAAGAACATTAACTATGAATTATTGAAATAAATATGGAGGTTTTTATGTATTTTCAGATGTTCTTTATACAAAGCGTCTGATATTGTGCTCTATAATCAGTATTAATTTAAAATTTAAGAAATTACACTGATAGAAAAAACAAAGGAAAATAATTATAGAGTAAAGAAATGTCGATAATATATTTGTACAGGTAGCATAATTTAATTAATTTTATTTTCAAGCTTACGGGTTAAAGCAAATGTGAGAAGAGTCATTTCAAATGTGAAATAAAAGTTCATTAATATCCGGTAGAACCATTTGAATTTTGACCATGAAAATGCAAACGTGTATGGATTCTACCGTCCAGATACTAAGTGTCAGTTTGTTTACTGGAGTTCCAAGGCTCTTACACATGATAAATTAAGATAGGGACAGTTAATGCTTGTCGTGGATGAGATAAGAGTTATTGTCTAATGTCTAATATGTTCTCAGTTGAAGAAAAATGTTGACCTAGCATAACCCGGCAACATGTCGACAATCTGTAGAGAATGTTAGGTTAAAATATCGATATGAGGATTGACCTATTGGAAAACAATCCCTTAAATTCTGTATATGAAGGGAAGCACAAGGTGAATAACCAGACTGAAGTGTATAAATCAGGGTACTTGGGATAACTACAAATGTGCATCTGCTGTCATAGGAAATTACTTCCGAGGATATAACTCTTAGCGTAGGTTCAATATTTCTAGGTTTCAAATGGATCGGCTGCAGGCTCCAACCTTATCATCATCTAACCAACATACTGTCCTCGCTTGCGCAAAAGCAGATCTTGCTTTGATTAGGCAACACAGCAGATATCAATTCTGTACTTAGTGTACTCAATATTGACACAACTGACGTTGCAAAGGGTAGTACTTTGCAATCAGTGAAATTACATGTTGAAGGTGGTCTGGCTCGAAGCTATGCTTGAAGTAACTGATTTGTTAAAGTTAATTGTAACACCATAGTGCCAATTGTAACACAGATTTCTGTTGCAGACACAGAACGATGTGTCATGCTGAATACAGTGGTCTTTCTTCTCAGTAGCGCCACGTGGCTGCCTTTATCTAAGTCGTGATGCGATCATACCCTTCCGTGACTTCTAACAATCATGTATAGTGGACATATTCCTCCCATGCCTTTCTGCAATATCATGGTGTCATATTGCATATTCTCGTACTATACCAACTCATCAAGCAAAGTGAGCAGTTGATAATGACTTTTACGTGATCTTAAAGGTATAATACTAACATCAAATCACTATGCCAAATCTGTACGATAACTAGCACTAACTCGCTGTAGAGCGCGTATTTATGGCAAAACTTCTGAATCGCAATACTAGTTACCCTCTTATCCATCACAAGCGAAATTTGAATAGTTTTTATACCTGATACATGCATATGCATTTGACAAATTTTGTTTATCTAGCACAACTCCTTCTTAGTATTAAAATTTTATGTCTATCAATGCAATCTATTCCTTTCAAATGTTCAGAAAACAGTCGAAGTAAATTTTATAAAATCATATTTGTTTCTTAAATTTTCCTAAGAACAACTATGTATCTTAAAGCAAATTTAATAATTATTCCTTTACAATTATTGCAACTACACATTTGCTCCCAAATCGTATCATATACATTTCGATTGGCAAAATTAAATTTTATTTTCTGAAATTTCTACCACATGGCCTTTTAGCATATTACGGATATGGAATATAAGTTATTTATAATAGTTATATGCACATGAAGTGATGATCATGTAATTAGGTATTAAATATGAACTTATTGTTACATTCTCAGATAAATATTATTTCAGACCAGTGCGTTAGTAATTTTCACTTTATTAGAATGTTAACTATTACCCAGTATAATACTTCGAAGTAATTTAAGTAATTACTTTTAATTAGGAAGTATTTATTAGGTATGTATGAGTTATACATTTTGGATGCTAGTTGTAAACCGTGAACAGTAGAGAAAACTAAACAATGGTTTCGAATAGCAGAATGAATACTAAAACATTGTTAGAAATTTGTTGAATATCAAAAGCGAACATATACGGAAATTAACCTTTTCAAGAATTTAATTACCAATGGCTACTTAGCTAGTTCCTATTCATTTAGAATTGAGTACTCCATTTGGCTATAAGTGAAATATTATTCTGCATTTATTTCAGCCCTACGTCTCATATTTTAATCTATGCTGGGGATGAAATCCTCTTAATAATTTATTTTTAAATGACTTATTGAAGGGCAGTTCCTAAAGCATTCAAATATGTTTTTAAAAATGATATTGTTATTGAATTTAAAACAAAACATGTATATATAAAAAAAACTAGTAACAATTATCAGACTTATAGAATGAAATTATGTTTTAAAAAACTGAATCTATATTTACTATGAAAAAAAATCACATTACAAACGTCGATAATTTCAATTTTCAAATATATACGTACATACACACACACACACACACACACACACACATATATATATATATATATATATATATATATATATATATATATATATTATATATATATATATATATATATATATATATATATATATATATATATATATATATATATATATATATATATATATATATATATATATATATATATATATATATATATATATATATATATATATATATATATATATATATATATATATATATATATATATATATATATATATATATATATATATATATATATATATATATATATATATATATATATATATATTTATATATATATATATATATATATATATATATATATATATATATATATATATATATATATATATATATATATATATATATATATATATATATATATATATATATATATGTGTGTGTGTGTGTGCGTGTGTGTGTGATTGTTCATACTTGTATATAGGAACTCAAATTAATTTATTAACAATAATGTAGCTGAATTTATACATTGTATATATCGAAACATAATATTAGAAGTCAAGTTTTAAAAGGGATTTCATAAACAAAGATGTTTATTTCCTAACCTTTTACGAGCTTAATGGGGATAGGTGAAAGCTTTCAAACAGATATATCTGAAGTCATTGGTGCAAATTTTAGAAAACAGATAATACAAAATATTCTATTAGAGTCATGGCAGCTTCAAAATTTATGAAGTGAATGTATTGAAAGTAACAGAGTTGTGGTAATCAACTATACATTTTATAGCGAAACTTTATAACTTAACATCTTTGGATCTATTAACTTTGTTAACAAGTAAATAAAAATAAAACTATCTATAAATGTACTAGCTTTGGTTCACTCCATAAGTAGTGGATTTATTAAATGCCAGATATATTTCAAAATAAAATATTAATCTAATAATTCTCTAATATTAATATTATGTAAAATTATAAAACTTTAACTGTCCCATGAAATTTTTACACAATATTTAATCAAATTAGAAGACCAGAAAAACTGATACCATCATCTAACACCTTATAGGCCTACTCATACTATTGCACCCATAACTATCGCAATATATCTTAGTTTCTTTATGTTATAGATCCTGGAATATTCTGTAATTTGTAATCACAGTTAAAAGGTTTTAAGAACCAGAAATGAAGCTTATAATCTATGCTTTTTAGGAAAACATATGCACAATATCATATTTCTCATTTAAAGAAAAAATATAAGATCATAATAGAAGAAAGCTTTTTGGATGAGAAATGTGAACTCAGATACTGATAAAATTAAGTGAGACTAAAATTTCCAAAGCAGTTCTGAATGATGATAACAAAACTTCTCATAAAAACCATTTTGCATGAATTTAAAAATGCATGCAATATTAATAAAGCACTTAATGAATAATATTCCTCTACTTTAATCATTTTTAAAGAATCATTTATTCCTTTGGTTTACTAATCGATCGAAAATGGCTTAGAAGAAATCAGTGACTACTTCGTGGAGCCCCATTAAGATGTTCATCAAATCTGCACTTTAGAAACGGCTATAATATGGTCACCTCTCGGGTGCTTTTGTTAAATCTTCTGATAAATGATAATCCCTTGATTGGATAAAAATGTTATATTGATGGTGTTCGTTTGTACAAAATCACATGTAAATGGAGTACTATGAGGTCAAGAGCAATACAACGACAATTGACGACGGGATGCTATGATCGTCTCATCTGGCTGAATACGGATTTAGTTCTGTTGCAACACATCAAGTATAATTTGAATTTATGGCTCTATTACATCGAGAAAATATGTTCCTTACTTAAAGCTATGTATCATCTGTTTCAGATATAGCCGTAAGGAGATTAATGACCTTGGAAATCACAAATTTTGACCAAAAATAGGAATTGACTTTTTGTTAAGACAAAATTAAGTTACGTATGAGCTTTAATATTAAAAGATGATATATTTTCGAATATATCGAATTATATCTTAGAATATATTTTCGAATTACATGAGGATATATTCCACGATTCATGTAAATCAAATAACTGATTATTTTATTGCGGTGAAATCTGTTTTTGCCCTACTTTCTTATTTTACTTATATATTTTCCACTTTAACGGTTTTGTTTCAAGTTAATAATGTCCAAATGTTCCGGGTGAATTAATTATATTTTTTCTTATTTAGAATTTTGAAAATTATCAATTAATGTATTTGACAAAAAAGTGCATATATGAATTTGAAAATCAAAAGTTATTTTCTCGAATTCCAGAGTATTTGCTATCGTAAAACGATTAAAACAGTTGCTAAAACATTCTATATTTTTAAATAATTGTCTCATATAAATAGCATTTCACGTTAGTGAAACTCGATACTTAGTTTTGTTTTTATATAAATTCTAAAGATAAAATGAAAAAAGAGATGAATTAGTTAACATGATAATTAAGCTAATATGTGTCTTAAGCATGGGATCTAGCAACATACTTAAGGAATGTTGTTATGCAATCAAATTTATGGTAAGTAATCTCGTATTTAAATTAGAAAATTTTTTCTAATAGAATTTTGTGTTTCATATTTTTTATATAAACTAAACTAAACCCCTCGGCGCAACATCTTCTAGGGGGCCAGGTCCTACGTTGCCAATCTCCATTTTCGAGAGCAAGGACCCTGGGGTGTGAAGCGTATGTTCCGTTAGGTGGTCAGCCTTACACGGAACCCCCAGTGTTTAGTTCTCCAGCATGCTTGATCCTCAGTTTGTCTACCCACAGAAGGGATGAAAGGCTGAGTCAATCTTGCCCAATCCGGGGATCGAACCTCAGACCTGTGTTGTGGGAGTGCAAGGCGATACCCCAATATGTTTTATAAAGCGATATAATATATCCTTATTATATAAATGTCTTTAAAAATTAAAATAAAAAAACTGTTTATTGTCCCTTGTCTATACAAAAACAATTAGAATATGTTTCAAAATAAGTAATAATTTTTTAATCCCGATTATTAAATGTTTAGTATATTTTATAGTAATATATTCCAAATATTTCTATCCATTTTGAAAATATTTAACAATACTCAATACATTTTTTATTCTTTCAAACTACAGTTCTTTGGGATTTCTGTATCTTTTCTGTCCTTCATATATTACTGACTATCTGAAAAATAGCACATATGTTTCAGTGCAATCTACTGTTTAGACTTAATGCTTCAATACTTTATTGTATTCAATTCCTACTATTTAACAACAAAATCTCCCTGTTACTCCCTGTAACAATAAAGCCATTTTATCTAAATCTCAAAAGTGAAAGTGCATTACATTACTGGGCAGATTCTAGTCTCGATATTTTAGAAAGAAGTATAAAACAGAAATGTTTTGGTAGGAGTGTTTACCAAATATCTGACAGAAAATTGTACACTAGCGACAACAGCAAAAGGAAAATCGAATGTTCTAACTCAATGAACTACTCCAGTCAAAAACCAAAACAGACCCGGATAAGGAGAAGAAAATACGTAGAGACATATATTAAAAAAATAAAATCGAGGTATAGTGAAATTTTCAGCTCTGAAACTTTCTTTAAAAAAATATTTTCTCTAGTTGAAGAAAAGGAAAATATCGCAGTTTCTTCTTGTGCAAATGCTAGCCGAATAAGAAGTATAAATTTAAGCTTTTTGACTAACGTGTATGCGAGAGTTTCACCAAAAAATTTGGTCTCTCTAAAGAAATAAAAAAGGAAGCAGTGAATCTGTTCTTTATATTTTTAGAGAGGTGAGTTTTATGTGCGATAAAAATTTTGAACAATAAAATTATTCTGATTATTTTCCGATACAATAAATTTACAATGACATCGTCTAATTACGTTTACATATAAATGTGTTGGAAGCATGAATACGCAATACAATTTTTCTGATAAATAAAATAATATAATGAAAAATAATCAAAGTTTTAGCATTTAATTTGAGTGGATGGTGTATGTGAGAAGTATTTTTCACGTAGTCACTTTAAAAAATATGTTACGAAGATACATATTTCTGTTTTTAAATAACTCAGACTTAACAAATTCGATTAGAATGTTGTAATTACTGAATGTTTTGTCAACTCTCTCTCTCTCTCTGTATATAAAATGCTGTAATTACTCTATGTTGTATCAACTGTCTCTTTCTCTCTCTCTCTCACTCTGTATATATATATATATATATATATATATATATATATATATATATATATATATATATATATATATATATATATATATATATATATATATATATATATAATATATATATATATATATATATATATATATATATATATATATATATACATATATATATATATATATATATATACATATATTTAATGAACAGAGATATTATTTAGCCGATTTCATTAATTACACGATTTGACGAATTTTATGATTCCTTTGGAAATGCTTTCAAATGAGTATGTTTACATTTTCATGACAGTTAGAAAACAATAAATTACCTATCACGAAATTAGCAGCTTTAGTATTTGAAATTTTTGGGTAGAAAAGGGTAAATTGATAAGAAAGAAAATTCATAGTTATATAAAAATTTTAAGTTATTTACATTACAAACTAGTATCGTATCTCTGACTAACCGTTAGCATTGTAACTGAGACGCGTAGTTCTTGATTGTTCAGCATTATTTTATATGTTTTATAGATTTTTCTCCATATCATTTGTAATAGCTTCAAAGTTCTGTTAGAATCCCTGGATAAGTTTATCAATAATTGTTTTATTGTGGAGGAATTGGAGTGTATAAGTTTACAATGAATTTTCTGAATTTTTTTAATTGAATGTTTTTTACCAATACAAGATATTATTTAATTTTCATTAAGTATTATATTTTTAAATGGAAATTTATTAAACTAGGAAATGATGCTTAAAATGAAAAATCTATAATAACATACGAATTTATCATTTTAATAAACTCTGTTGCTTTACTTCCTAACAATGCCTTTGGTGGGAAACACAAAAGGTAATTTATAAAGAAATAAGATTATGAAGAATTCGATGAGTTTAAATCGCCAGGGTTAAATTTAGGGTGATAAGTCTCCGTCCATTACATATATATATATATATATATATATATATATATATATATATATATATATATATATATATATATATATATATATATATATATATATATATATATATATATATATGTATATATGTATGTATGTATGTATGTATGCATGTGTGCGTGTGACTTAAATAACATAATTTAAAAATACTGTAGTCATTAATGTATCATCATTATTATTAATTGTAGGAGCAGAGTAGATTGATGCAGACGTTCACTTACAAAAGCATCTTTTATTTAGAACGTAAGATAACACTGAATACACAAATACCCATAGGTAAAAGAACACAAGACACAGAAATATTTGGAGGATATCCATTACATCGCGATCTCAAAGGACAAAGCCACGAAATATGTATAACAGGGATTTTTTTATTAACTATTGGAAGAAGTGTTGCTCCAGGAATAATGTCATACGGGTAACCAATCACGTCTCTTTAATTACTTTTAGTTTATTCTAGAAGATACAGTACATCACAATGCTAGGCAAAAATAAATCAACGGGCTTGCAGTTCTAAATTCAAGGTACCAGGAAGTGAGTGTTCGCTGTCCTTATTATGAAAAATGTATTTTAGCAGTGGCCATTAGGGAACTAGATTTTAAATGGCAAATAGAAAACATTTAGATTAGTATTAGGATTTTACTTTAATAGAATTTTATTATTACATATATATATATATATATATATATATGTGTGTGTGTGTGTGTGTGTGTGTGTGTGTGTGTCAGGATTTTTAAAGATTTTAAGTAGAGATTCATTACTGGGAGTGATGAGTTAGCCACATACATGCGGCTCACGCGCAGTGATCTGAGCAGAGAGCAGTGTGCACATTCCACAGACAGAGCTGCGGCTACCCGAGGTAGCTAATCCTGCTTTTGTTAAAAGTTAGGCGCCAATGTGCGAAGCCATTGAAAATGATTTATGAGTAGTGTGCTCTGAGATTTGAATAAAGCTATGAAAATGTACTCAAGACTCTAGTGTCATTTAGTGGAAGCCTGTCATATATATATATATATATATATATATATATATATATATATATATATATATATATATGTATATATGTATATATATAGATAGATAGATATGATATATATAGAAAGATATATATAATTATAGATATATAGATATATATATAGATAGAGAGATAGATATAAATATAGTTATTAACTTATCCCTTCAATGTCTTTCTGCATTTTTAACAGTATTAAAAGAATGTATAATATTCAAAATTTTTAGTCAGAATTCCTCTTAAACAAGGAAAAATCGAAGTAATCCTTCTTGTAAAAGAGAGAAATTTTCCTTTTACAACTCCTCTCACTACTCAAAATGCATGTTTTAACAGTTACTGTTATAAATTTTTACAATTGATAAAGAAATATATATGTAAAATAATCTGCATGTTTAATTAATTTGTGTTAAGTAATGTTTTCATCTATTTTATAATTTATGTGCCGTGTACTGTTTAACAAAGTAAATATTCATTTTTTGAAAATTTTTAATCCCCAATAAATTTTGTTTTTTTTTATTATAATTTTTTATTTAGATGGAAATTTAAAGATAAAAAAAAAATATTTTAAATGTATTAAAAGAATGTATAATATTAAACATGGAGATTCCTCTTAAAAGAGGAAAAAATGGAAGTAATTCTTCTTGTAAAAGAGAAAGATTTTCCCTTACTTATAAGATGCCAAAGCTCCCGCTACTGGAACTTGCCATAATTTTTAACAGTTACTGTTATAAGGAAATTTTCAATTGATTGGGGAAAGAAATATATATGTCAAAAATAAACATTATGTGCAGGTTTATGTAGTTCATATGAAGCGGTTAATGGGCTAAAGTCATTTCTAAAATCCTTATTAATTTATGTTAGGTAAAATTCCGTGTACTAATTATTAATGTTTCAAAAAGTGTAGTAACAATAACGAAATATTCATTTTACTGAAGAAGTATTTTTAATCCCCAATTAGTAATTTTATGTAAAGTTTTATTTTTTCATTAATTATTTTATTTTTAAATGGAAATTTATTAAACTAGTAAATGATGCTTAAATCGAAAAATCTATAATAACATACGAATTTATCATATTAATAAACTCTGTTGCTTTACTTCCTTCCAATGCCATTTGTGGTAGAGACAAAAAGTAATTTAGGAAGAAATAAGATTATGAAGAATTCAATGAGTTTAATAGGCCAGGCTATAAAATAAAGTAATTACAGCTTTAATCTGTGGTAGTTTCGAAAGTCCTTTTAAGTGTTCGATTTATTGTAAATAGATTGGGTATTCTGAACTTAAGTGGAAAATTCGACATTCGATTACACTGCTACTTCAGAAGATTAAAAAGATTATTTCTGTTTTCTGTTCATATTACCTTTATTGAAAATTCAGTATTCATTAGTAATATATATGAAGTTGGTCACAGTTTTAAATCAAATTATATTTATCAAGCTTGTGCTCCCTTATTTTGTTAAGGTTATATTTTGCTAAGAATCGATTTTAATTGTTTATTAGTTATAAGTGTTTACATTTCTAACATCACATACGAAATCTTCATATAAATCATCATCATATCATCTCTTTATTGTGACGTCGCTACACCCCATTGGTTTCACAAATAGATTTTGTTAAAGCCCAGGCTAAGATGACTTTCTGCCTGGGTTTTTGACACTATAGTACAAAGGGTTTTCGCTTCGACATTCCTTGAGATGTCCGAGGTGATTAGAAGGTCAGACACGACTCCGAAATATCAGACTGTGAGACGCCAACGAAAGAACCAATCGGAGGCTAGCAGGACAGCTACGCGGGAAGGAAAAGCTAATGGAAAGAGACGAAAGGTGACGTCAGGCTGACCGAGTTTTTCGCCGGAGAGTCCGTAGGACGAGAACGAGCGGAGGCTTCGACTTGTGGCGGTTGGTTTTTTGGAAAGCTTTTCTCCAGTTTTATGTGGGACTCAAGGAGTCCCAGTTGTACCCCTGTACAACGGTATCAGTCTGCACCTGACCGCAGATTTTTGTTTTTAGGTGCTCCTCGAACCTGGGACTTTTAGGTCCACACTAACTCACCTGAGCCCTGTGATTTCCATTCGGAAAATTTGTACATAACTTTTATTTAATGAAGAATAAAAGTTTGTTATTGATCTAAGCTGTACACGTCATAACCACTGCTACACCCACACGCTACCCGAGAATCCCTTGACGTTACAGTATACAGTTATGTGAATATTACAATCACATTTAGTTCATTTAACATTTAATATCCCATTAGGCCCCAAATCCTAAAGGCGTTTCAGGTTAAAGATTTATCGATAGTTACAAAGAAATTGTCATACTCACTAAATGTCCATTTAAATAGTTTGTTTGGCTCAATTTTCATTATACCTCTTCTCCAGCTTATTTATACGTTAATCAAAAACATAATTTAAAAATAAATTAAAGATAAATTTTATCTTCAGATAAATGACTATCAGTTATATTGGGAATTAATTCTTCTGTACTTCACCATTCACTGTAAAATCAAAAAATAGCAGTCATGTACGGTCATCTCACATTTATCAATAACTTTGATGTTTATTTATATATCAGTAACGATGATGTTAAGTAAATGCACTTGTAGTATTTGCATACGAAAATAATTTTGTAGTAATAATAAAGGAAAATATTTGTATTTTTTTATATGTAAAACTTTAAACGTAACTTCTCTGTCTGACTTATAGAGAAAAGACAACTTCTAGGGAAAATATTAATTTATTTCCTGCAGAAAAATTGCTATACATGCTCACAACATTTAGAAATATTACTTTTAATAACATTTTACAACTTGCAAATTCAATATGAACAAAAACATGCAATAAAATAATGTGACATATTTTTGATTGAATTCGTGGAAAAAATAAAACTGTTAAAGAGTTAATTATTAATACGTTTCAAACTTACAAAATAATTCCATATAGGATAATTATTGTTAATATGCTTCATTCCTGCTAAAGCAGGATTCTTATGATTCTATGAGTTTTGTGTTGTAAAATAAACAAGAATGAGCAAAAATTAATTAAACTATAGATATGTTCTTTCTTGTAAATTTTTCTTTCACACATTTGACAGATATTCGTCAAATTAGCATTTTATCAGATATCGTTGTTTTCTAAACGTCATACATTTTATTCATTTATTAAAACAATTTCACAGTAGTTTCTCTTGAACACAAACATGCAATAAAATAATGTGACATTTTTTAAATCTAATTCATGAAAAAAATGAAACTTTAAAAGGGTTAATAAGTTTTAAACTTAAAAAAATAATTTCATATAGAATTATTATTGTTAATATTCCTGTTAAAGCAGGCTTCTTATGATTTTGTGAGTTTTGTGTTGTAAAATAAACAAGAATGAGAAAAAATTAATTAAGCTACAGTTATATCCTTTCTTGTAAATTTGTCCTTCCCACGTGTGACAGATATTCATCAAATTAGATTGCATCATACATCTTTTTTTCTAAAATTCATACATTTTATTGATTTATTAAAACAAATTCACAGTAGATCCTCTGGTAAAACGTAGATATTTCACTTCCTGAACATTTTTATGTACACTACTTGAAACATCTTCACTTCATGAATAAACACTTTTTCTTTTAGTGGAAAGGGAGTATTTACTTGAAATTCAAGTGTTCCAAGCATTTTATCTTAGTAATGTAATAATATAATTGCAACTACTTACACAGAAACGTATCGCAAGTTTCGTTTATTTGATTTAAATATCAAAGGAACCACATCATAATATTTGAAAGAAATGTGGAGAAAAAACCTCACCCGTAAGGCTTAATGCTATTTGGATAAAAATTTCATTACTGATGCAAATGAACACAATTTTGAAATAAGTTATAAAATCTTAGATTCTCTCTTTAAATAACATGATTAAATTTTTTCAATTTTTTTCTTACAATCCTTTACCCATTTGTGATGGAAATTAGATTGATAAAAATGTAAATTGAATAATAGGAAAATGTATCTATTTATATTTAGCGTTTTGGAGGATAAGTAAAAATTCAAATTATTAACATAACATTTTATTTAGTTTATATTTTATTATTTGAATTGAAAATTAAAATTTTAGATAATATTAGTTCCTTTTGTGTTCACGCTTAAAAGATGCTTTTTTACACAAAAAGCGAAAAATATTCAAATAAAATGCTATGTATTCTCAGAGAAAATAATATTCGGCCACAAATTTCATTACAAATGCAAATGAAAGCACTTGTCTAGAATATCTACGACTTTATCGTTTTCAAACATAATTGGCTTGGATTTGTTTTTTCTAGAAAATCTTTTCCCCTCCAGTTTTCATTGAAATATGGGCCGCAAAACGATAGAAGTAGGTAAAAAAATATTACGCAGTGTAATCATTTAGAATTATGTGAAAAAGACTAGAATTAAATAAGCCTAAACCTATGGATTCAGATTTTGCTACAGTCTGAGAAAACTTTTGCATTTTGATTATGAAATATTGCACCCATTTATTATGCATGATTTTTTAAACTTAGTAAAAAAATGTTCCGTAGCTAGAAACAATAATATATGAGTTCTTTAATGATAAGAGTAGTTATTGCAAATTGCTAAAAATTATCACAAAAATAGATGCTTGGAAAAGTAGTTTTAGTCATTTAATTATCGGAAGAGTTAAACATACTTTAAATAAAAATTTTTAAAAAAAATTTAATATTTGATATTTAATTAATTTTTATTTTTCAAGATTATTTCAAAACTTGTATCATTACATTCATTAGAATCATATTGGGAAAGGAAACTTAAAATGAAATTTAAGAAAAATATAAATTAAACATATGTTCTGAATTCCTTGTCATTTTACTTTATTTTTTATAAGTAAAATGAAAAAATTGGGTATATAAAGGTATACGAATTCTCCAAAAGTCTAACATTTATGCCATTATCGGAAGAGTTAATCGTACTTTAAATACAGATTACTAAAATTTCTTAATATTTGATATTATCTAATTCTCATTTTTCAAGAATATTTCGAAACGTGTATCATTATATTCAATAGAATCCTATTGTAAAACGAAACTTAAAATGAAATTTAAGAAAAATATAAATTAAGCATATGTTCTCAATTCTTTGTCATTTTACTTTATTTTTTATAAGTAAAATGAAAATAATAGACATATAAAGGTATACGAATTCTCCCAAAGTCTGGCATTTATTCCATTATCGGAAGAGTTAATTATACTTTAAATACAGATTAATAAAATTTATTAATATTTGATATTAAATTAATTCTCATTTTTCAAGATTATTTCGAAACGTGTATCATTATATTCAATAGAATAATATTGTGAAAGGAAACTTAATAAAATAAAAATTAAACATATGTTCTCAATTCCTTGTCATTTTACTTTATTTTGTTTACGTAAACTAAACATAATGGGTATATATAGGTCTGGCATTTATTCTGGTCCAAATGTTTGGCATTCATTCCTATTTTATAAAATATGGTAATAAAAATAGTCTAAATTAAAATGCTGATATAAAATTAAAATACATTAGAAATTCTGCTAATTACAACGTAGAAAGAAGAGTATACACAAAAAATGAAATACATTTGTAAATTGAGATTTTTGTTTTATTATTACATATTAGTTTGTATTATTTTATTTGCATTATTAGAAAAAATCTAACAGAATTTTGCAATAGTTATAAGGAAATTGGTTAGTATAGTAAAATATTAGTAACATTTTATATCTTTTATGTCTAAACAGTTTCTTACCAGAATGCAGTGTTCAGATCATGAATCTGGCATCAATATTCGTAACCATACAGTAGTAGAATTACGCAATAGATTCCGATCTAAATTAATTGCCGAAAGTAAGTATGATATTGTCTACTGAAGAAAATGAGTTTCGATTCCATTGCTGGTACAAATGTTTGTAACTACTTGGTATCAGTTTCAAAGAATATTTACCATCTAACAGCCTATAACAATTGGGCTGAATAGTTTGTAGGCTAACATAGAAAAAAAATTTTTGATAAAATTTAATTTTATTATTCAATGTTGTTGCTGTCAAGGGCGATACAGCGATTACATCGGTCGTACAATTTTTCAGTACCCTTTTTATAGTACGATTTATCTTTAGCTTCAAAATAGGCCTATATTTCGTCGATTACTATTCATCGGGGCTAAATTTCTTTAAAGAGAGCATTCTTTTGAGGTCTGAAATTAGGAAAAAGTCGCTGTGTCCCAAATCTGAAGAATATGGTGTAATGAAGATTTTTCATGTCCCTTCATTACATATTTCCCTCGTGGGGTAGATATATTTTAAACTACATTTTGCGCCTTTTTTTCGCATATGGTCCCTTGCATATGCAGTTTTAGTTTTTCTCACGAATGCAGCCTGTCTTTTTCAAACAGAGCCGCCCCCGATCTGGAATTAAGTTTCGGACCGAGCGTCCAATTCAGGCCACCTGCATCCGTCGACCTTAAGCCTTTCGTCCATACTTTTGCGCTCATCAGATCATATTCTGACAGTTGGGCAGACGTTACTTTCGGATTGCGATAAGAAGCAGCGCCTTTGAAGGGTACCGCGTTGTGGTGTGTTGCCAAGCTCCGCTCCGCATCGTTTTTGGCGAATTTTCATCACCGGAGTTGCGCCTCACTGCGATTGGGTTTTTGATCTCCGCGCGCCTTCTCTCGACGTTTCATTGGTCAGAGCCGCGATAGCCTGTCGCTCTCCCTCCGAGCGTGGGGTTTTCTTGGCGCCTGGCAACCCTCTTGCTGGCTGTGTTTCGGCGCTTTTGGCGTGAGCGCAGCCTAGAAGTTCTGATAATTTTTGAGAGACGGGGTAACACAGAGATGAAATTTTAACACCCTTGCTGACGCGTTTTTTTGGATCGGAAAAATGTTTCCGTGGGAGCCACCTCGATCTTTGGCTAACCTAAGCATTCTGCCTTAGTTTTATTTTTCTGCGACTTGCCTGAGGTTATTTTTCCATCTGCACATTAATCGCCGTAATGTTTTAAAGTTTAAACAACGCATCTACTAACCCACTACTGGATCATGGCAGAAGTGGACGATGTTTTTTTGTAGAGTATAAAGTGAAGAAAATTATTTGATCGAATTCCAAAAATAAAGAATGTCTCTCCATCAACTCAGCATCTGATTTTTTTACCTGAGGTGACTCTTAAAATAAAACCTACGACTCTTCATCAATCATCCTACATACAGCATCCTTCCTCTATATGGAGCTCCCACTTCGCTATATATGGTGGCTGAGGAAACAATATAATTTTGCCATCGTTTTCATTGACTTGTGACACGGTGCATCGTCTTCATGAAACAGCACTTTATTCCTCTTCGAATGGGGCCGTTTTACTGCGATTTCGTCCTTAAAACGCCCCAATAAATCCCCTATATAATAATAGCCTAAGTTGTCTGTCCGCGAATTTATGAAGCGGTTGTACCTGGAATGGATACAGGCATCCATATTGGATTTTTTATGAGTTGGGGTTAGCAAAATTCAAAGCGAGTTCCATCCCCCCTTTTCGAGCGTTTAATGCTATTATTTCAAGTCTTATTCTCCCTCTTATTCTATACTAAATTCATTCGTGATATGAATTTAGTATAGAATAAGAGGAGCAGCGAGGGCGGAGAGTAATGGTTAAACTGGACTATGTTTACTCGATCCTCATACACTTTAATCATATACTTCATCGGGTGTAGGCCTAGCACGCTCGGTAGAGGGTCTGACCACTGGATCATCGTACTTCTCAGGTTGACGGTTCTGTCCCCGACTCAGCCAAAATTTCTAATTAATTTAATATTTTCTACTTTTTCTTTTAAATTCTTATTTCTAAAGTTGTTTTTCAAAATTGTATAATTATTTTTAAAATAAATTTTTATTATTTTTTCAACTTTTTATGACTTAAACTTTCTTCTCGTAATGTAATAATAGCCTAAGTTATCTGTCTATCTGTCCTTGAATTTATGAAGCGGTTGGACGTGGTATGGATAGAGCATCCATATTGAATTTTTCATGAGTTAGGGTTAGCAAAATTCAAAGCGAGTAAAGTTTATCTTTTCCTAAACTATAGATCCGATTCTAAAATAAATTGGTATGAATAAGCGTCGTATCACAGCAAAAAATACTGTCATCTTTAAAACGTTCGAAATTCACCTCGTCCCCCTTATTGATAGTTTTAATGCCATTATATCAAGCCCTATTTTAGGAGCAGGCTATTAAATTTATCAATTTATCACATAATAAATATTTAAAAATAACATTTTTTTCTACATCGTGACGTCATTCCTTTAACTATCTCATGTAATCATTTCCTTTTGATTATTTAAATATCTTCTGCATGATTTCCATATGTTTTATCCCTAAACTTAGATATTACCTAAATAATTTTCTTTTATATTTGGCTTAAATAATAGATTAGGTCCGTAAGTGATAATTTTAATCAATTATTTTTGTAGAACGACAATTCTCAGCCAAAAACAAACCATTTTTTTTTACCTGCTCATAGGGTACCTTTACAATTCTGGAAAATTAAAACTTTTACTGATCCCTTCATATGACGGGCTTTATGCTAGTCTATGTAATAGTCGTTGTTGATGGTTTTTTTCCCTTTTCAAGATAATTGATGAATATTTTGCAATGACCATCCCAAAATTCTGATGCCATAACCTTGCCAGCCGACTGTTGCGTCTTTCAACGCTTTGAAGTTGGTTCATCATGTACAGTCCACTCGACTGACTGTCGATTGAACGTCAGTGTAAAATGATGGACACATGTTTCCTCCATTGTCACATATCGACGAATAAATTCGTGTTTACTACTATTAAAAGACTTCAAACACAGAAGATAATCATTAATTCGTTGTTAATTTTGGTCGATTTTGAGTTCGCTAAGCACCCATTTTTCTCATACCCAAATGTTCTTTCACGACATGCCAAACACGTTCATTTGATATCTTTAGAGTCTCAGATATCTCTATCAACTTTACTTTATGGTCATCCAAAATAATTTTGTGGACTTTTTTTTATGTTTTCGTCGGTAATAGTCTCTTTGGGATGTTCACTGCGTGCATCGTACTCGGTGATCATTTCGCCTCGTTTAACCTTAGCAAACTACTCAAAGGCTTAAATTTCTCTGTGCAGAGTCCAAATAATATTTATCAAGCCAATCTTTGGCTTCAAAAGTATTTTTATCACTAAAAGGCAGTGCTTTGTTATCATGCGAAATTCCTTTTTATCCATTATTTTCAAACTAACAAAAAATGCTTCATTCAAAATACTATATCTGACAAATTAATAGTCCGACAGTTATCAAATTCATAGACGTGTCTTCGAATGTTAAGGCTAACTAAAAATGATATGGATTTAATATTAGTGCAGCCATCTATGTATCAGCCTAACTGTTATTCTTAGAATGCTTATTACAAGCTCCAAAAATCCGAACTCTATATACAGTTGGGAGGAATCTTCTTACCAAAACTTATATGATTGTAACTTTAAATAAGACTGACATTTCAAACATCCAAGAATGGCGTACGGACCTTAAGAAAACCAAATAAATTTAAGATAGAAAATTGCAGTGACATACAGGCTCTTTAGCAATGCAGTTGGGGCTTTACTCTAATTGTAAATAATGTAAATAATGTTTCTTGTCTTGTACATTTTATGCTTGTGTATCTAATTCTATTTTGTATTTCTTTTTATCTTGGATATGTATTGCAATCTTAAAGAAAGTGAGTGTTTATTTTAATTATTGTTGTTGTTGTTGTTTTATTACTTATTTATATTTCACGTAAGCATTATTGTTATATTATCTTGCCCGGGCACATCCAATCACCATTAACCTTTTCCATTAAAGTAGATGGTCCCTGTAATGCCTCTAAATTAATACTAGTCATTCTGAGACAAAATGTAGACCAATGAGTTCTTAACAAAACAATCTTGAACCATGCTGCACTGAAATGTAGGACAGAAAAAGGATATTTAGTTAGAGTTTTAGTATTTATCATTTTTAAATCGACAGCTCTTATTGCTCCAAGGATATCTTCATGTTTAATCCTTTTAGAGATGAAAGGTATTTACTCAACGATTAGCATCATTTCATAGAATGAAATTAATGAAATAAGCTAATAAACAATTATTATAGTGATTATTAAGTTTCTTATCAATTCCTGACACAATAATTAAAACCATGTTTCAGTTAATTTAAATCTGTTATTATCTCAACAGAGCTACCTAAAATTTAGTTAAAATTGAAACGACAAATCTACTATTATAAAATTTAAAGTCAGTATTACACCTGCATGAAGGAAATCAAATATGTATTAATATTGCCTAATGATAAAAACAGAACATTGTTATGAAAATAAAAGTAAATTAAGTTTATTCCAAAATCAAAAGTACAAATAACATCAAACTGCACCTGAAGTTGACTTATTTCCCCAAGATTCGACGTTCTGTAAAGGAAATATTGGATGCTGTCACATTAATCACGGCAAAACGATAAGCAAGCCACAATTGTATGGAAATCTATTAGTCGTTCTTTATCACTGACAAATCAATTCATCTGTATTGACAATGGAAACGTAGACATAATAATGGATAATACGAAACGAAAGACAACTATAAGAATAACTTATAATATCAAGAAAAGCAGATAAGTCCAATGAGGCAATGAATCATCAGTCTGATTTCAGTGATTATTTATTTTCTATTATCACTCACAAGAGCAATTTGCACAGTTATTTATATATAAAAATAACTGTGTGTCAAATTTGAAACTGTTGCCTAAATTATAAAAAATAACATAATGTTTTTCAGTGTAGTAAATGCACCAAAAGATGACTTAATATAAAATGAGTAGACTGTGTAGAACAACCAATTTTAATTTATGTAGATTAAGTGTTTCTCTTTATTGTTTTATACTATGTTGTATATAGTTTTTATTAAAGTTTTGACAAAAAGATCTCATTAATAACTCTACACTCATTCTTCGGAACTACATTATACTTAGGAAAATAATTCAAAAACATGTCTTGAAATGTAAAAAATGAAATTCCACTACGTACCCCGTTCGTTGTAGATTCTTACTATTTAAAATAAATACAAAGGAAACTTAATAATATTATGTAAATAAAACTCTCCCTGGCTCTAAAATCTGTTTCCAAAACCAAAGGCCCTAGGGTGAAGCATATTTCACAGTTAGGTAGTCAATATCATGCACATGTAGTGTTTAGTTCCAAAGCATGCTTGGTCTTCAGTTTGTTTATCCACTGAAGTGAGGAAAGACTGACACTGCCTTGCGTAATTTGAGGATCGAACTTCGGACCCGTGTCTTTGGAATAGAAAAGCGCTACTCCAACTTCGCTGAGCGTCCTATTTTAGACAATTAGTTTTAGTTTTTTATATAACTAAAGGTGTTTATATATATATATATATATATATATATATATATATATATATATATATATATATATATATATATATATATATATATATATATATATATATATATATATATATATATATATATATATATATATATATATATGTATATATATATATGTACATATATATATATATATATATATATATATATATATATATATATATTAGGTTGGGGGAAAAGAAATCCATTATTTTCTTCGGTAGATGGCTGTAGTGATCGATATCTCGTAAAGTATCAATCAAACAATTTCAAATTTATGCTCGTTGTCAAGGTGACATTTTACACTAAAAACATTTTTTTACTGTTTTTTGTTTGGTTCATTCAGTTGAGAGTTACAGGGCGTTAAAATTGGACATCAACAAAGAGAAAATTGGGTAAATGTTGCAGTTTTTCTTTGATAAAGGCGAAAATGCAAGCCAGGCAGCTAAAATAGTAAATGGTGTGTATAAAGACGATACTGTAACAGCTAATTACTTGCAATTTTGGTTTGGTCGATTCCGTTCAGACATTTTTTACGCTAAAAATGCACCTCATACAGGCAGGTCCGTCGTCGAAAATGTAGATGAAATCACAGATATAATCAAAGTTGACCGACATGTTAGTAGTTGTAGTATTGTTCAGGAGCTGAAGATCGACCATAAAACAGTTTTAAACCATTTGCGAAAACTTGGATTAAAAAAGAAGCTCTATGTTTGGGTGCCACAACAATTAAGACCAAAATACATGATTCGGTCTGCGTAACCTTGGCCAAACGGAATGAAATCTACCCTTTTTCTAAGCGAATGATGGTTGAGGATGAGAAATGGATCAAATACGACAATCCTGTGAGAAAACGATCGTGGTCAATGCGCGGTGAAGCAACTCAAACGGTGGCCAATCCAGGACTATTTGGTGGTACTGGAAGGGAATCATTTATTATGAATTTCTTCCGTATTGCCAAACACTAAATTCAGATCTCTACTGTCAAAAACTGGACCGTTTGAAGCAAGCGATTGACCAGAAACGGCCAGAATTGGCCAACAGAAAAGTTGTTGTATTCCATGAGGACAATGCCAGGCCATACAGATCGGTAGTGACTCGCAAGAAAAACAGGCGATTACCACCTTCTTCTTTCATTGCAAAACTTCTTGAGTGATAAGAAATTGTGATCAAGAGAAGATTGTGAAAATCGATTACTAGAGCTTTTTGCCAATCAGGACCAAGACTTCTGTGAAAGAGGTATTATGAAACTACCTTTAAAATGCCAATAAGTTATGCATCAAAACAATGCATAGTTTACCCAAATAGGACAATTCGAAACATGTTAAATAAAGTCATTAATTTCATGGAAAAAATGTTTTTCCCCCAACCTAATATATATATATATTATATATATATATATATATATATATATATATATATATATATATATATATATATATATATATATATATATATATATATATATATATAGTAATGTTATATGTTGATTGAATAAATGAAGGACATTAGATTATTAACAAGACAGTTATACACGCAATCAAGTTTGCATAAATATGATAGGTGCTTATGTAAAATAATAACGATAATAAATTTACCACTTTTACGCATTAATACTTTGACACGAAGCATTGAAAATACTTTAGGATACAAGAAAATCAATCTATCAATGTTATATATGATATTTATAAATGTGAATTATGAAAAAGAAAAAAAAATTATTTGTGTGCATATCAGCTTATTTTTCAAATGCATATCCATTGTTATAGGATATAATTTGTTTTATACATTGTTTAGGATATATAGGAAAAAAATTATATTTTTTAAATTTTCATTTATTTTTGGAGAACAGTGAAGAATTGTCATGAAGATTGTGTATTAAATTCTGTAATAATTTGTAGCTAAAGAATTTTAAAAGCCTACCCGTAGTCTGCGGAAAAGTTAAACATTTTTAAATTGTAATTAGTTTTGGAAACAATGAATAATACATTAAAAGGTTTAAGGATTAAATCACTAAACAGTTTATGTACTTTATTAAGTTACTTTATTTGAAGACATAAGAGGGAAAAAATCGAATTATATTTAAAGCAAGTTTAAAGACGTACATTTTAAAGAAGAATATATATTTAAGCATAGCGCTGCAATATGATATTATTTTAAAATTTTAATAGCATAAAAAATAAAAAAAATATCTAACGTATGGTATCAAGGCACAATCACTGCGGTTCAAAAGATTAAGATATGTATAATACGTAAGGGTTAATGTCCTGTATTACGAAATATTGTGAATAATTCATTTATACATTCTGAAAGCATTCTTAATAAATATTTTATGGGTTAAAAAAAAAGATAATTCAAAAACTATTTTAACTCACATATTCATTAAAAATTTAGCAGCATTTCAAATTAGAGCTTTAAGAAATCACAGCTTATTATGCACTTCGCACAATTTATGTAGATGTAAAATATTTAATTTTAAAATATTCAGAATAGGAAAAGTTATTTCATAAGGCTCTGTTTATACTAATAGGTCAAAGATCTGAAATTGAATAACTTTCTTCTATTTAACATGTGTTTAATACTCATAGAAAGTATTTTTTTTCTATCTCATTATTCTAAGAAATTGTAGTCAACTTTCAATGTATTATATTATAATAATAAACCTTTCTTGTTTAAAAATACTTTTTTTTTAATTTTGTCTAACGAAAAATTTTTTTAGCAACATTTTAGCCTTAAAACTTTTAATTATAAAATATTTATTCATGAAGAGCAGCACATTTATCTACACCATTTCGTAATTTAGGTTATCACCATCGCGGAATTATTATATCTATACTTTTCATAGTATGTACTACTTGTTATATTGATAGTTAATTAACAAGTGGATGTTTGGAAGACACAAGATAACTTCAAAGTCTTATTTTTAAATATTCAATATTTAACAATATTGTTTACAGGTTTATCAATAATTATGCTGGGTAAATTATATATGACCCTAAAATTTACAAAGAAAAATTTGTCATTAATGTATGAAAAGTTTCAAGAAAATAGATTCATTTTTTAACATTTATTAAAATATTTTATTCACTTTCTATTTACTAAAGTCAAATTATAGCTCTCTTTGTAACGTCACATAACTTTAAAGCTTAATGATTTTCATTTATTTATATTTTATTTACATTGGTAGAATTTTCTGTTTTATTGGTTCATCCCAGAATCTGACAATAGTTATACTATTATAAATAGTGTACTCTTTCGTTACGTATGTTAATATTGAGTTTAGTGGTCTATAGACCAATTTCTTCTTTGTTAACACATTAAAAATGTACTTAAGGCATTTTAACGTACATTTTACATACTTTAATGCATGGATAGCATATAGTATAATTTCTTTACCCAATTTTATATAGGGATAAACTGGGTACTAAAGTTATCTTACGTTAAATACAACATTTAAAAAATAATAATCTATTCTAATATCATGTTTTGCCACTACTTTTCTTTGATTTATTCTATTATACTTTCTGTAACTCATTTAAATACACAACAATATTTTAAGGTGGGCTTACTTTTATGAAAAACATATTTAAATATACTGTGTGAAAACTCGAGAGGAATTGCGTAATATGCAACTCAACTGGAAGGTTTAAAAATCACCATAAATCAAAATATAAAAATGCATAAAAGTATTGTCTAATTTTTACATAATTTAATTTTTCATCTTAAAGGGACATAATACCTTTCGAAAACAAAAGTATTTTACTCTATAATATTTCTAGATTAATCATAAAATAATCTTTAACACTATACTTATTCAAAAATTACTTGGTTTTGTCTTTTCAAGTAGTAAATTAACAAAAAAAACTTCAAAAAAACACACAAAATGAAATATGTAAAATTTATGTACTTGCATGAATAATTTTTAAATATGTGAATTAACTGCTAAATGTAAAGTAAAATGAATATTTTGTAAACCAAATTTTTAAATGAATCTCATATTTTAAAAATAAAAAAATAAAAACTTTTATAAAATTGAAGCAAATATTACCATATACTTTATAACAATAATTGTAGTTTACAGAATTAAAATTATAATTAACTTCTATTGGATTTAAAAAAATTAGTTAATAATATAGATATTTCAAAAGTTGCATATATATGTAACTGCATAGATATATATGTAACATATTCAGGAATTTGTCGAAAATCACAATAATCATAAAGTAGTCGTAGCCCAAAACTTTACTTTCCAAACCGAAATACGTATAGCCATCTTAGGCCTTATGCCACAATTCACATTTCGTCATCTAATGGAATAATGTGTCTCATCCTGTCACTTGACCAACAAAACCGGAAACAAAGCGATCCCACTCTCATAATCTAGAACCCTGACCATCTTTAACTTTTACTCTTCATATATATGTACATATGTACACACATATATACATATATATATATATATATATATATATATATATATATATATATATATATATATATATATATATATATATATATATATATATATATATATATATATATATATATATATATATATATTTATATATATATATATATATATATATATATATATATATATATATATATATATATATATATATATATATATATATATATATATATATTTGAAGTTTTTTTTAACGAAATGATAAATTTAAAACCTAAATAATCTTCATAAAATTAAACGCTTTTTAATGATCTAGAACATATTTTATTCTAAATTTAAAACAACATTTTATTTTAGAATGAATCGAAGATTAGCTATTAAAGAGGAAGCTGGTATAATATACTAGTAACTATATCCCCATAAGGTTTCAAACTATGTTGATTAAACTCATCTCATTAACCCCGGAAGTTGAGTAATGTTGGTTATAGTCATCATATAAATGTCTAAAATATAAAATGTCTCCAAACAAATTTAACAAAACATTCTATTGTACTATAATTCCAATTGGAACTGCATATAAATGCAAAACTTGTTGCTGAAAAGACAACATAATCAAGCCTTTGAAAATTTAAGTTGAGAATCATTTAAGTGAGCAACTGTAACATCATAAAGTCAAATCTAATGCGTCTCAATCTTTCTTTGCATTTTAAAGATAACTCTCTTGGTCCTTTTTTGGCAGTATTTATCAGCCACGTGAGATTCGAAATAGATTTAACAGCGTGATAAATCACTCCCTTATAGGAAGGGACTAAAGAAATGAAGCGTGAAAAAGGAATGATGGTTTCCTAGTAGATAAAGATTCTGCTCTTTTATCTTTCTATCAACGGGAGAATTTGAACAGTAAAGGTATCAGACGGAATGCGGCATTACTGTGCTTTCATACAAGAAAACGGTCTCACTTCAAAGTAGAATATTTAGACCATTGAGTGAATAAAAGCTTTTTAGCTTTTATACCAATAAAAAACCCTATTTCAATCAGAATTTTCTATATTATTTTCAAACTTATACTGTTTAGGTCTTTTTATAACATAATCATCACACAGAACAAAAAAGTAAGTGTAACCCATGCAATAATTTACATCAAAGACTGATTAAAAAAGTTTACGGTATTACAAAGATTTGTTTAACAATATAGTTTTACATAATTTTCGATTACAAAAAATATCGTTACATTGCGTTAGATTGTACATCTAACGCAAATAAGGGTTAGATATTTAGTATCACAAGTATCGAAAAATATCGAAATATAATGTTTCTGTTGGATCTGATTAAATGCTGGCAAAGTAAACACGTTTTTATTTATACTTTGTTTATAAGTTTTTAACGTACATTAGATTTGTATTTGTTAATATTGATCTTTCATTACAAATCCATTTATTATTGAATTATTACTGATTTGCATCTATGAAATATACATTAGTCTTCAAAATTAAGAGAATAAGTTATCGATTTTCATGAAAAGAATTGAAAGAAATGTAAAACTGCTATTTCAAAACAATGATGCAAATCTTCGACCTCTCTTGCAAACAGCCTTTTCTAAGGATTAGGCTTTGAGGTATTTATCATGAAACAGTTCATTCCGCAACAAAAAAAAACAATAACAAGAAAAAAAAATAAAGAAATACATATGAGCCATTTTGGATTGATTTCGATTGCTTATAATAAATTAACACAAACTCCTGAAAGAAGGAAAGTATTATGCTAGCCGTCCAAAGTATTGCTGTAAACAAAAAAAGTATATTGAAAAAAAGAGGTTAATGCTAATAAAAACTATTTTAAGTGCTAATCACAACTAAAATGATGCCTTATATTTGTTGATTTAATTTGGATTCCGGAATGTTATTCAGGACTTTTAACACATACTTGGGAAAGAGATGGGGGTCCCCAAGCATGAGTCCTGCCCCAGCAGTGATATGAATCCTTAGCTCTGGGTGGTTCAGATATTTGTATTTGTTCTATTAGGTACTGAGAAGCATTACAAACAAATTGAAAGACACTTTGAATTTAAAGACAACAAAAATGGAAGATAATTTTATAACAAAAATTATAACTTTGAAAACATGAGAAAAAGCTTATTGGAAGTCAAGCAATTATTATTTGAGATTTCAAACTTTAAATACATTTAACAATTTGAAATATTATTTTCTGTACTAAATACACGTAAGCACATATTGGAGTGTGGACATATCTAATAGACTAACAGATTTTTAAAAATTCGCAATTTATTCACCTCTCCTCCTTGTCAAATTTCTGGGTGTTATATGTATCAGTCAAATAGTATAGATAGTCAGATATTATAAACAGTAAGATTTAGTATCCTGCAACGTTTAGGTGAGGAAATTATGAGATGAACCTTAGTGGTTAAGAGTAGACTAATTCCAAATACAGCTTTGTATAGACTTAAATGTAATGCATAACGTTATATTTATGGAAACAGCTTTAGAATACCGAATTGACAGAAGACTGGCAAGCCTACTTAAGTGTCACAACAGCTAAATTAGATCTTCATTTGTCCGTTACAGCGAGTCATATGAAGCCTTATACAGCTTCTCAGCTGTCTCGGAATTTCGTGCAATGACCTTGATATGAAGGCATCAGTAAGATGAAGCGTATAACACTTAACGGTGAAATGGTAATACCAAATATTTAAGTTGCAATTAGTATTTATATGGGTTACAAAGCAATTTATACGAAAAAAAATTGGAAGTTATTTTATGAGACGTCAGTGCCGTAAAGTGTCCATTTAAAATAAGTTATGATGACTATTTTAGTTCCTGGTAAACTAATTAAATTACAAATTTTGTAGTTTTAATGTGTATTTATATGTGAAAATAAATATTTATTCTTGTTATTTGTCTTATTTGTAGGGATGTATAATTCTTCATGATGAGGTGCAATAATTTTGTAATGTTTTAATGTTGAGCGCAATTTTTTCAGTGTTCTAAAACATAAGAATGCAATTATTTTAATGAGAAAATGGGAAACATACATGAATATGGCATCATAAGATGATTTTTAACATACATAAGTTGAGTTTATTATAAGACAATCTCGGGGACAATACTGCTGTGTTTTATTTATATATTAATATTAGTCAAACCATTGTATTTTTTACTTTTCAATTGTATTTTATTATATAACAATACAATTGAATTCACAAGTAAATAAACAAATATTTCACTTTATATTACTTGAATCAAAATCATATGGAATACCTTTATAATTTCAAACCCTATTACACCACTTCTAAGAGTCAGAGAGCTGTTAAAGCTCTTCCAGAATTTAATTACTAAACTTTATCAATAATTTAGAAGACACTCAACTATCCACTAAACTTTTAATCAAGCAATTTGTAATTTAATTCAAAAAGTACGTGAAAACAGACAATAAGAATTTATATTTCAGATAAATTACTATTTGATAAATTGCGAGTTAACAAAATAATTTTTGTAGGTAGTAGAATTTAAAAAAAACAATGCATACGTTCTAATATATGACATCGATAGGCAATGTTTAATACCTCATATAATGATCTACTACGTGATAGGAACGTCAGAAAAGGTTGTAATGGCGTGTTTTCATTTGGCGATAACAAAGAGTTCTGTGTAGCATTTCGTAACACTACTACAAATAGTGTGAACATCCATAAGAAGAAACCAAATTACAAGCGTACACTCTCCAAATAAATATAGATAAACAAATTGATGTTTATTTTCTCATGATATATCTAAATGGAATTCGTACTAGAAATTTGTTGATAGCATACTGAGCTTTCATGTTATAAAAAAATTAATCCGGAATTAAATGTACAATACTAAGGCATTTTATTTATATATTAATATTAGTCAAACCATTGTATTTTTTTTTCCTGTATAGTTGTAAACTTCTGACAATACAATTACAGTCACCAGTAAATAAACAAATATTTCACTTTATATTACTTGAATAAAAATCATACGGAATACCTTTAAATTTCACACCCCATTATACCACAGCTAAGCGTTAGAAAGCTGTTAAAGCTCTTCCAGAATTTAATTACCAATTTTTATCAATAATTACTAAAAAACTCACATGTCCACTAAACTTTTAATCAAGCACTTTCTAATTTAATCCAAAAGATACGTAAAAACACGTAATAAGAATTTATATTTCAGATAAAGTACTATTTGATAAATTGCGAGTTAACAAAATAATTTTTGCAGGTAGTAGAATTAAAAATATAATACATACGTTCTAATATCTGACATCGATAGGCAATGTTTAATACCTCATATAATGTTCTATCACGTGATAGGAGCTTCAGAAAAAGTTGTATTCTCGTGCGTTCATTTGACAATAACAAAGAGTTGTATGTAACATTTGGTAACACTACTAAAAACAGTGATAATATACATAAAAAAGAAACATAAATACAAACGTACACTCTCCATAATAAATATAGATAAACAAATAGATGTGTATTATCTCATGATCTATCTAAATGGGATTAATACTAGAAAATTGTTGATAGCATTCTGAACTTTCCTGTTATAATAAAAAAGAATCCGGAATTAAATGTAAAATTAATACAAAATGTATAAGGTTATGCTACGATTCTTGCATATACAAAATATAATTGCGATATGTTAATTTGAGGTAAAGACAGATTTAATTGGCGCAGCCGATAATAGAATAACACATAATAAGTGATGAATACATGCAATATTTAAAAGAATGTCGTCCCACTGCTAGAAAATAATGCTATTTTCAGATATATTATGATTTCATAAATTGTTGAATTTATTGCAAGTGATTATTTTTTACTATAATAATTGAAATAATGTGATTAAATATTCAAAAAGGAGAAAAGAGATGGATTTTTAAAGTTTTATAGTATTTTCTTAATGTTTGAGAATACCAAATTTATTTCTCGACTGACTTAATAACTTAAAAAAAATTTGTAGCCCACATACATACATACATACATACCCATATATAACAACACCTGACTACAACTCTAGTTGAAAACTACATAAAATGATTAGTTTTCATCAACGAAATCTTTCAAAATCATGTATCCTTTTAATCATTTCCTTCTGAATAATATTCCTGAAAATAAGGATAAGGTTTGGTCTGGAGCGCTACGAACTACTTTTTTACAACACGTGGACTAATGAGGCCGGGACCTACTGCTTAAAGCCGATTCCGAAAAGATACGAACATCCATCACCCAAAGGGATTCGAACCTACGAACTGCGGTTTCGAAGATAAGGATTAGCACAAACTTAAATTAATATAATTTTCTTGGTTTTAACCATACATAAAATTACTTTTTCAAGTACACTATAGTGTTATACTTATATATTTTAAATAGTTGCATTCTTTTATATATTTTTTCATATAAACATTTAGGTAAACTACTATATAAAATTCCTTGATATGTCTTTATTGTTTTCACTTTTCAGTTAAATTTTAAATTAATATCTAGACTCCAAAATAAACTTATAGTTATATTTAACATACGCATTTATTTATAAGGAAAATCGTATTATGTTACTCGTATTACAACGTACGTTAATCAAAGGTTTGACGTATAGAAAAAATCCAAGACACTACTATTCATTTATGTTTATTCTGTTTTCTCCAAACGATAAATATCCAGTGAGTAATATAAGAGTTACAAAACAAAATGAACATTTCTTATTCTGTGTCTGTAAAGATTTCCTTTCTTTTCACGGCATCTTGCAATAATGAGGGAGCTATTCCGAGGCACACCATGGTGATTTGGTCTTTATGTCGCCATACATGACCTTATCCTTAATGACCAAATCGATAACTGTTCGATAACTAAGTTTTTCTTTCTTTCTTTCTTTTCCCTCTTCACTTATTGATTGTTTTGTTTCCGAAATTCATGAAAAATGGGGGTCGTAAATCTTAGTGCCAAGTCACGGAAGCCATTATATACCTTCCAGTGTTACTGGAAATAAGTTTTCCTAATAACACGTGATTGATTTATTCTTCACCGTAAACTTAAAATCTGTCGGTAGATAATATTTACTTCGATTTACTTACTTCCTCTATAATGGAAAGTTCTTACATGAAGAACTTGAGGCTATTGTAATGCAAGCATTCTGAATTTTCTAGTGCGGGTAACATATGTTACTTGTACCTAGCGTGCAAGATATTTTGCATGTTATTGTAATTCCTTCTAGTAGAGAACGGACTCAGGAATGATATATTTGCATTGTAAAAGAGGATACAGTACATTTTAAACCGAAATATTATCATTATATTGATATTTAATATTTATTTTCTTTTACTTAATTCCTAAAATTTGAATTTCTATCATGAAAAATTTGAGGTGTGTTGTAATGCAAATATTTTTATTATTTCAATAAGGGTAATGATTGTTATTTTCAGTTAAGATGCAAGCTATTTTGTATTTTACCGTGTTCCTTTGGAGTATTCAGGAGTTATATTTTTCTATTTAGAAGACAATGTAACCGAAAATTTGTCTTAAAACGATATTTAATACTTTGATTTATTTCTCCTTTAATTGAAAATTCTTACATGAAGAGCTTAAGGTGTAATGTGTTGCAATTACTCTGAAATTTAGATTGTGGGTGAAATTACTTGAGTTAACATGCAATCATTTTGTATGTTATTGTAATCCATACCAGATCAGATCGTATTTCAAATATTTTTAATTTTTGAATAAGGGTAATATATGTTATTTTTGGTTAACATGCAAGCAATTTTGTATTTTACCGTGTTCCATTGGAGTATTCAAGAGCTATACCTTTCTATTAAGAAGGCAATGTAACCGAAAAATTGTCTTTATAACGATATTTAATATTTACTTTGATTTATTTCTCCTTTAATTGAAAATTCTTACATGAAGAGCTTAAGGTCTAATGTGATACAATTACTCTGAAATTTAGATTGCAGGTGAAGTTACTTGATTTAACGTGCAAAATATTTTGTATGTTACTGTAATCCATATCAGATCAGATCGTACTGCAGATATTTTTATTTTTTGAATAAGGGTAATATATGTCATTTTCAGTTAACATGCAAGCTATTTTGTATTTTACCGTGTTCCATTGGAGTATTCAGGAGTTATATTTTTCTATTAAGAAGACAATGTAACCGAAAATTTGTCTTTATAACGATATTTAATATTTATTTTGATTTACTTGTCCTATAATTGAAAACTCTTACAGGAAGAGCTTAAGGTCTAATGTGATGCAATTACTCTGAAATTTAAATTGCGGGTGGCATGAGTTACTTGAGCCAACGTGCAAAATATTTTGTACGTTATTATAATCCATGATAGAACAGAACTGATTCAGGAATATTATTTTTACATTGTAACAGAGGATACAATGCATTATTCAGAATTTCAGAATGTGAGTAACATATGTTTCTTGTCGCTGACGTGAAAGATATTTTGTTTGTTACCACATTCCATACGAGTGCAGGATGAATTCAGGAATCTTTGCAAATTTAATGCAAAATTATAAAGACAATACTAATTAAAGGTAATATAAATACTCTAACATTTTCAACATGATTAATAAATATTTAATTTGTACTAAAGTGTAAGATATTTTGTACATAACAGTATAGTATGGATTTCCAATAAGATCTTTGCTTTATTACTACATGAAGCACAAACTTTCTCCATACCTACAAGTGCCAACTGCGGTCAAATTTACCGCTGGATAAATTAAATTCTTTTTTTCTTTAAATGCAAGCCTTTAATACTAATTTCTAATGTTCTTTATTAATTTTAATTATTCATTTTAATAATTTATATATAAACAAAAATCATATTTATAAATATTTTATATTTTTTAATAAATTTCCACTTAATTTATTTTAAACATATTTTATTCCTGTTTTCAATTTTTACAGAAAACATTTGTTTTTTCTCTCCTCGATGTGCATTTTCAAAACATATAATTCGAATATTTTTTACATATATTACATGCCTTGTTTCCTTTTCAATGCCCAGTCTGGCATTGATGTCCTTTTTTGATTATCTTTGATTATCCATTACTGAATTCAGAAATTTCGAACTCTATTTTTGGCAATTTTGATATTTTTTTCATATGTAGCTATCTTAATTTCTTCGCTAAATCAATTACGATTCGAAGTCTTGTAATGTTTTTTGCCACCCGATTTCTTGTAGATTACATAGGCATTTATTCCTGCCAAATTCCGCCCATTATAAAACAAATGCACTGGCTGTCTGCGTGAAGCGCAGCAAATAGAAAATTTGGCAGACATCTGATAAATAAAATTCATACCACATTTACTATCGTTGTAAAGCTTGATTATTTTTGGCAGGTTTTTCTTAATTTTTTAATGTATGTTTATATTTGGGTGTAAAGTCGTAAGTAGAACGACGTTTTTATTTATTTTTTCCTTGATAAAGAAGTAATGAAATTCCTTCGTTTTCAAATAAAATGGTTTTATATAAGTGGGTTTATAATTTTCTAAATTCATGAGGAATTTCTTTTTGGTTCTTTCATTTTGGGTTTTATTGTTTCAGTATATCCTTACTTTCTTATTTTGTTTTTCAACCTATTAGCTAATGAAGAAAAATAGTTACCTGTTGTCACATTTCTTCCTGTGTTTAGATAAGGGTTTACAAGACGCATTACCTCATTTTCATGGGAGAGAGGATAAGAGGAGAACGTTGGCAGTATTTCCTGGTACTTAGAAGGAATGAATGAAAGGAATGCGTAGATGGTAAAATTCCTAGAAAACATTTCCTGTTTGATAGAGAAAACACATGGAATTTGCTAAAATGTACTAGAGGTCACTTTGACCTTAGAGCTTTTAGGTATAACCAAAAATAACTTCGTTGATTTTACTGCAATTCATTTCGTAATTGATACCAGTAAAGATTAAGTGTTCTAGGAAAATCAATAAAATCTAACTTTCTACTACATATAGCTTTACAGTAATCCTAACTGAAGCAGAGAGAGCGGCTAAAATGACCACTCTGGTGCTTGTAGTGTTAAAGAATCCGTAAACTTTTAGCCCGCCGGTATATGACTGAATATTTGACATTTATATCTCATTTGTTCGAAATATTCATCTAAATATAAGAATAAAGTAATATATTTTTAAATTTTCAGCATAAATTACGAATATTTAATTTTAATTACACTCCCGGAAAAAATGACACACCGAGAAGATGTAATGCAATTTAGACACTAATTGATATGCATAAAAATTTCGAAAGAAAATGCAAAATTTTAAATTTGGTGGGCAATGAATGAACGCGTGTCCCTACAGAGCATCTCATTTAAGAGGAGAAATTTCGATTCTAGGCCATAATTTCTTTTCGAATTTCATTACGTGTACAAAGGTAGATAGTAACTATGACTCGCAACCACGTGGGCGAATAATATGGGATATGTAAGCAGTTGAGAGAGAACGCGTAATTTGGCTCAAAGAAGCCGATTAATCTAATTGGCGATTCGCTCGAAATTTGGACAGGATTGATGCCGTTGTAGACGATGTTGGGAGGAATGGATGAACCGTGACCGACTACAGAATCGAGAAGGAAGCGATTAGCCTAGAAAAAAGACAGAACTGGAGGACCAAGCAATCATCAAAGCGGCACTCACAGCCCCAGATGCATCACTATCATCTACTGTACGTGCAACTAGTGCTTCAGTGATCGCAAGGACTATTTATATGCGGCTCACAGAAAGGGAACTGAGGTCACGGCGCCCCTTGAGCCGACTACCATTGACATCTGTACAAAGACAAGACCGTTTTCTGACCTTGAGTGAATATAACTCACTGTGCAATGTAAACTAGAATAAGACACCAATCTCAAAAGATGAAGTATCCAAATACCTGTTTCGTTTCTTCGACTGAACATCATTAACAATTCCTATAAAAGTAGACTGAGCCAGAAGAATTTGTCAATCCAATGAGTGCTCTATCACAGAGGATGTTGCTCACTCGAAGCAACGAAAAAACTGTCTACATGCTTTCTCTCTCAATTAATAGTGATAACTTGATAATTTTAATTGTTATAGATACTTTTCTCAAATCTAAAAAGTAATTATAATAAAGTAAATAAGTAATGAAATCTAATTTTTCATAAAAGTTTTATAAAATAAAACGGACCAGCTACATATGCGGTTTTTTCTGATGTATAATTTAAATTTTCTGCTTGTTTAGGAACAATGAAGTTATGTGAAGTATTATTTGATTGATGTTAATTCTTATTTCAAAAAAGTAATTCATTTCATAAAAAATTAACTTTGTTAAAATAAAATCAAACTTGTTGTAAAAAACTGTTATAACAGCTTTTTATATTTTGTAATTTTATAAAGATATTAAATGAATTCAACATCAATTAGGAAAAAAGGTCTTTGTATAATTTGATAGAATTAAGTCAGTTAGCATTTGCTATAATAAGTAAGATGGTCTAGTCATAAGATTGAATGTAACTCCTTTTCCATGCAATAATTAATTGCTTTCTCAAAGAATTTAAGGATAACTAAGGGGTCATTAATCATTCCGAATTTATTGATTAAAAGTTTTGTTTTTCGATAATGATGCATCATCTTCAGTGTGAGATATGATAGATTATAGTGATGTTTTTTATTCAAGTCCATTCTATCATTTACTACTGAAAAGCAACAAATGCTGTATAAATTTAGAAATTATTAAAAATTATTTAACTTTTTTTTAAATGTAGCATATTTACAAAATATGCAAAGAATAGCAATTATCGTTTGAAATATATTACAATTACCTAGTAATAGTAAAAATATTTTACCGATACATTGAAATTTTAAAGTGCAAAATCTTCAATAAAATGTCATCTATTTGAATAAAATTATGCCTTGCATTCTTGGAAGTTTTAACATTGAAATTAATTAAGGGATTATAAAAGGAATACAGTAATGATTAAAATAAAAGAAGAAATACATATTTACTTACTATATAAGACTTCAATAAAGCTAAGGTTGGAAAAAAAGTGGAGCAGATGCAAGTATGCAAGTAAAGAATAAATACGTCAATCAATGTAAGTTGAAACAGATGTAGGACAAAGAAGCTTCATAAAACTTGAATAATTGGTAGATTAGTTTTCTTGCTAAAATAACAGAAAATCGAGATATAAAGTATCAAGTGTGCAAATAAAGAATAAATATGTCAATCAATGTAAGTTGAAACAGATGTAGGACAAAGAAGCTTCATAAAACTTGAATAATTGGTAGATCAGTTTTCTTGGTAAAATATCAGAAAATCGAGATATAATGTATCAAGTGTGCAAATAAAGAATAAATATGTCAATCAATGTAAGTCGAAACAGATGTAGGACAAAGAAACTTGAAAAAAACTTGAATAATTGGTAGATCAGTTTTCTTGGTAAAATATCAGAAAATCGAGATTCAAGTGATTTTGAACTTGTCTTGGTAGTAGACGCTTTTGAGATGGTGCTGAATAGTTAAGAGGAAGAAATAAAATTAGAATACATGGCTGTTGCAAAAATTTTCAATGATTATAACTAATCCGTATAAATCTAAAAGCCTTTCATTGGCAGATTAGTGAAAAATGAACTTGATTTAATTATACAGCTTGATGACTTGCAAAATCCTTTCATAAAAAATACATTCAATATGTTTTTAATTTGCTACAGATTTCATTCAGATAGAATTATTAGAAAGTGTGCTATATTACTTCCAAGGTATATATATATATATATAAATATATATATATATATATATATATATATATATATATATATATATATATATATATATATATATATATATATATATATATTCGGAATCGAATTCTAAATCAATTATACAGCAATGCAATGCATAAGACTATACGTGCTGCTTATACTCACTCAACACCTCCACTGAAACTTTGAATTTTAGAAAAATTTTGCCTGGCATGAGACGTCTTTTCATAGTTGTATCAGTTAAATTACCGTGTTTGAAGAAATCCCTATGGAGTCATGGACCCAAGATAAAAACAGAGATATAGTCAAGCAGAAGAGTCTTTGAATTCATGAAGCCTAAATAATTGGCATGATTTGAGATTGTTGGAGTAGAGAGACGAATTTTTTTTGCATAACTTAAATTCGGAATTGAATTAGTAGGAATAATCGTGTTTAATTGCGTAACATATAATTTGAATGTAGTAGTTAGCAAAATTTTACAATAATTTTATGTCAAAAGGATTTTTATTTACACATACAGCAAAATTAAACCTTAAGTATTAAACCTTAATCATTAATATTATGAGTCATAGTCTATTTTCTTCTAGTTATTCTAATAAAATATTTGCAAAACTATTTAACTACTTCCCACTGTTTAATATTTTAATCCTTCAAGTTTAATAAATTTGAATATTAAACATTCTCCTTCTTTTTCAGTTTGCAGTATTTATCATAACTGCTTTTTGAAGTGAAAAAATATTTTGTCGTACTGTAATAGTCTATATACTTCGAATATTATCAATTACATATTTCGTTTAGAAAGAAATTCTCTAAAAGTTACATACTCTTTTGGCTTTAAGAAAATTCTATTTTATATATGTATCTGCTTATATGAGAAGTAATGATATATTTATACAAATAAATTTTGTTTCCTAGAAATAATTTATAATTGTGTAGAAATAAAATCGCTTAAAGTCTCTCTATATGCTTTTCTTCAGAATATTCTATCTTTATATTATATATTTTAGGGTATTAGAGACGGCATATTAGCATCTGACCGTGGAGGTAGAAACATTTGCCGTACCACTGTCCCTGGGTTTTGTTTCATGCATGACGAATAATATTTCGGGAGATATTTTAATATTCTACATATTTAAGAAATGCAAAAATCTACAATCATCTTCTCTGGAGTCTACTTTTGTAAAGTGCTCTTTTAAGTTATGTTAGTTTTACAGAAAATTTCTATCTTTTGGTATAAAAGAGTTAAGGTTTTATTCATGAATCTTAACATGAAGTAAGAAATTCAATACTTTTATCGCTTTTCACTGTTGAATTAAATGCATATTTTACATTTAAATATAAAATCGGTTGAAAAAAATAAATAAATCATAAACAACTGTGTTGCAGTAATTTTCGGTGGTATCATCGTAGTTATACTTTATACTTGAATACGCAAATTAAACTGTATTCAAATATTATACTTTTGCCAAAAAAAATTCCGTAAAAGAAACTAAAATGGAAAAATACATATTTTATACAATTAAAAAGGCAATTTTATTGTAATACTAGACTCAAGAGTCATGTTTGTGTTACATGGACACCTGCATTTTTTTACGGCGGCCGAAGACAAATTCAGCGAAAGAGGGTAGAAAAGCTACTACCCCAGGGACGTGAAAGTTCACCAGAACTGTTGTGGATGCCAACCCTGGAAGAGAAGCCCGGAAGAGCTGCGAAATGTGCATTTTCTAGGGAGGAGAAAGCCTTACCAAGAGGGGGGGATTCTATCCCGGCTTTCGCCAACAGCAGAAGAGGAGATGTAATACGTTCGGAATGATATAGAACGGACGTTCTTTGTGGAGGAGAACTGAAACCGAGAGAGTTGTAGTCCGCTAGCCACTATTTGGTTATATTCGGGTTTTTTTCAGCCATGTTGGCTGTTAACAATGTTGGATGTACAAATTTGTAAATAATAGATATTTAGTATAGGATTTAGTGACAGCAGTAATTAACTGTCTGCAAGACAGGATTTTAGCGAACCCACGATACCTGCTCCAGTACCAGTAGGCTAGCAGGCACAGACGCCGAGGTGTGCAGTCATCGACAAAAACAGCAGCGGAAGCACATATTATAACATCTGTTTTAAGTTAATGTTGAAGTTATCGTTAGTTGAGAAATTTTTATTAAGAAATTTGAAAGACATTATGAAATGGGATACATAAAATGACATTTCTAAGATATTTGTTTATTTTTAACCAACATTGTGTTATTTCATTTTATATATTTTATAAACAACGTCACTCAAGATAATTTTTAGGAAAATATTTTTATAAAAGTAATGTTAATAAAAGTCATGGTAAAGAACAGCTCAATTTAGAAATAATTTACATGAATTATTTTTAATGTTCCAACAATCCATTTTAATGAAACATGCTGTTCGAATGCATGCGCAAGTGTCTCAAAAACTATTTACTTCTCTTTATTTCAATCAGCATAAAAGAGGTTGTCATTAAATAAAGAATGTAAAATTCGAATTTTATCTTAAACTAGTCATTTCCCCTGAATTATTCGGCATAGAAAAAATAAAAATTATATTTATAGAAAAGTAAAGAATAAATTTTATATTATATAACACGCACACATGTATGTAATGATATTTTGAGTTTAAAACTAACCAAAGTAATTTAAAGTGTATCTTAAAATAATTTTGGCACTTTTCTATCCTTTGCGACAAACTTTGGCAACTATCTTTTGTGCTTTATGAGTTAGAAAGTACGAAAGAACCAAAATTAATTCCTGCTGGCATTAGCCATTTTTATATAGTTTACCGACATTTTTACCCAGATTATAATATTAAAAACCACTAAAACCCTTAAAGGCTGGCTCACGCCTATAAATTGTCATGTATAGATGTTTCACCCCCAGAAGCCCTAAAAGAAGTTGGTAGAATAGACTGCATTTCTCTTTTCCAAAATTCTTCATTTTCTCTTTCTACTACATTTTTACTTACGATTTCACACAAGCCAATGTGTATTCCCTTACCTTTGTGATCGACTAAATTATCTATTACACAGATTAATATAAATATATATCAGGTTTTGAAACATAGAGTTGTAATTAGGAGAAACTTTGGGAAGTAATGAGTTGCACTACATTATGGAGCGGAAAGATTTTAGGTGAATTTGTTAATATACGAGTCTTGCACCTCTTTATTCAGGTTCTTCCACAATGATGAATTATAGGACCCACTCTATTTAATTAATACATTAATCAAATACCGCAATATCAACATACACTGCAATCTTCTACGACGATACTGCCCTGTATAGTAATAATAGAAATATAAAGTATGTAGTAATAGCCGTTAATAAGCATATATCCTTGATTACTAAATGACTCTCCAAATGGAAAATAGCTTTGAACACTGATAAGTGCATCGCTGTCATGTTCATGAATAAACATTCCTCATCATATATTAATAACAATATTAAAAATTGTAATGTGAACATCTTCTGCTCTAAAAATGTTAAGTACCTGAGTGTTACCCTTAAAAAAAATCTGACTTGGAAACAATATACTAATAATATTCGGCACACGTTTCAAGCGTAGAGAAGACTATTATACACCCCAATTGCTCGAAGTAGTTGTTGAAGTATAAATAAGAAGGTTTCTACTGTGAAAAAGTGTCCTTTGACCACTACTCTCTTTTTTTTCTGCAGATAGATGGAAAATGTAATAAGACCTATACTCGTTCGAAGTAACGAAGCAACTGTGTGAGTAATTTCTCTCTCGATTGGTTCCAAGCTTACGTGGCTTCGCATTTCATGCTATATTCCAGCACAAATAGTACCTTGTCATGATAAGTGGCTTCTGTCTAAAAAAGTAGCAGATTTGTCCCCAATGTCCTGATAATGTACAAGTAGCAGAAAAGATGAAAAACATTTCAAAACATATTTTTATGCCATACAAATGAAATCACAAGATAGTCTAAAAAAATTGTTTCTTTGATGATAGTATATTATAAAAAAGCACCATCAAGGAATGAATGATACTTCATCAGTGATGTAAAATTATCACAAAAATTGTTTGTAAGTAAAAAAAGAACTGCAGTCATAAAATTATTCCATTTTTGGTTTGAAATTTAAAAATGTATTTCTCGATACCATCTCCAATATTTTAATGAATACATAATTTTTTTCTTTTCTCATTAACACATAATAAATGTACTAAGTGTCAGTGACTGATAGGCCCAATAACAGTATGTTACTATACGTGTAGTATTTATTTATGTTAGAAATAAAAAAAAAAGAATTTTAAAAAGCAAACATGTCTATGTAATTTATATATTCCTAAATTCTATCTATAAAGGAAAATTGTAGTCAACAAAAAAGTGTTATTAAGTTAGTTAAAGAGAAACCTACACAGGTTAGTTGTAATTAGCAAATTTTCGCTTGTTTTTAAATAGATGCTGTGCTGTTTATTGTGATATATACATCTTAAAGTGTCTCATTTTCTGTAAGAGACACGCTGAGTGTTGATCTGTTTTGATGCACCGTAGGTTCTTAAATACTCAAATTATAGAAAAAATGTTATTCATTTCAAACTTCGTATCCTATAAACTTTAGAAACAATTTGTTTAAATTGATTATGATGAAAAATGTAAAAATATTAGTGCATTAGAATTTTGAAAAAAAAAATTTATATTAACTTGCAATACCTTAATTTAGAATATAGATATTAATTTAGAACTTAAATTACACTGATCTGAAAATGTCATTCTATAAAATAAATTATTTATAAATAAATCATTTATTATAAGTTGGTTAAAAGCTCATGAATAAACAGAAGCACAATAAAATTTAACTAATTATTATTAAAAAATACCTTATTATTTAATTCTTAGAATTATAATAATTCATACTATAGGAAACACGCATGAACACACACACATGAACATTTAGCCTTTTGTACTGAGTCAAATTTTTAAATCATACAAAAAGTTACATTATACAGTATTATATCTTTTAAATTAATTTATCTATTTTTTCATTGTAATGTAATAGAATGAATAATTTCAAAGTTTTATAACAGATAAAGTTTTAAATATACCACAAATTTTTGCTTAATATTATTAAGTATTTCGAAACTGATAAGGTGAAACTCTATATATATTTTATATTCCTGAAACCTAGGAATGTTTAGACCTCTTAATGAACGCATTCTATAAATTTATTGAATAAATCTTTATTCTCTCAAATAAAGAAACAAATAATTATTTCTGTAGAAATTTTCATCATGAAAACTATGTATCACAAATCATTATAATGTTTTTCTCAACAAATGCATGCACCAAAAGAATACCAGAATATTTTTTTCTTTGAAAATTAAATTTTTATAGTAATTTATAATTTTTAAGCAAAAATTTCTATTGAAAAAGAGAATACATGTAGAAGAAAGAATCTTAAAACCTTAATTTATGAGCTAATTCTCATCTACAAATTCCTTGCAAGCATTATTAAAAGCAATTTATCCCCAACCAATGTTTCTAGCAGGAATTTAGAAACAAAGCACTATTTTCTATATACAGGAAATTTAATAAATTAGATAATGAAAAACATTTTTTACGTATGATAATCTTTAAGCAAAAGCATAAAGTAATCTTGAATATTTAGAGAAACCATACATTTTCTATATAAAAGGAAAATGTAGAAGAAAGAATCTTAAAACCTTAATTTATGAGCTAATTCTCATCTACAAATTCCTTGCAAGCATTATTAAAAGCAATTTAACCCCAAACCAATGCTTCTAGGAATTTAGAAACAAAACACTGTTTTCTATAAATAGGAAATTTAATCAATTAGATAGTGAAAAGCTTTTTTATTTACATATGATAATATTTAAGGTAACCGTCTACCTTGCAAACGTCATTTTTTGCTAAAATTCATAATTTATTTTTATTTCTCTGTTGTAAAATTTCAACTTTTAGGCTTCTAAATATTTTTTTTGTCTCCACGGCATTTTAAAGAAAAGTTACAACTATTTAAACATCAGTGACAGTTGTCAAAACAAGATTGAAGTAGCAACTTCGGAACTGGAAGTTGTGAATTTAAAGCCTACAAAAGAGCATTTTTGGACTAAACTTTTTAAATTTTCATGAAGATTAGTTTAAACATTTTTCTAGTATTTTTAATAATTAGCAACTTGACAATTAGAAAGTTTTAAAGCAAGAAAGTGTAGGGAAATTTTAAACGTGTAATTTAATTTTTAATAGTTAAAGTTGCTTTCATAAACTTCAAATGCGTTTTTCTCAGAACGGTATTTTTAATAAACTGTCGAAACTTGAAATGTGATTTCTTAAAAAGTCCTTAAAATATTTTGTTGAAAATTGTTATGAATGCGTTTGATAGTATTAGCTAGTAGATGACCTAAAAGCTTTAAATTTGAATAATTTTTAATGATGTTGGACTCATAGTTAGATATAAAGGTAATAAAAATTCGTTAAATATTCAATGTGTATGATTTTGAAGAACCAAAATTTTATACCAAATGTAAATTAAGCAAAAATTTTAGGTGATTCACTAGTCCAGTGTACAAGAAATGTGTTTCATCAAAAAATATTTAAATAATTTAATTTAATAAAAAATTAGACCTTTTGAAAAAATCCGATTTTTTTTTAAATTTTCTTCATTTATTAGAAATTTTATAAAAACTTCTCCAGGAATAAATTTTTTAAATGCAATTCTATGTGATGATATAAAAAATAAATCTAAAAATGTAAAAACATGAACTAGTTTCTACGTTTAAAGAAAAAAGTTCTAAGAATGTAGACGAATACCTTAACGAAGAGCATAAAGTAATCTTGAATATTTAGAGAAACCATATATTTTCTATATAAAAGGAAAATGTAGAGGAAAGAATCTTAAAACCTTAATTTATGAGCTAATTCTCATCTACAAATTCCTTGCAAGCATTATTAAAAGCAATTTATGATCAAAACATGAAACATTTAAAAGGCAAGTCAACCAATGTTTGGAAAGATACTCAATATACGGAACTAAACTAGACGCGTTAAAAGTATAATTCCTCTAGAGAAAACAAAAGCCGATTAAGTAAACATTCGTTTAAGCCTCTTTTATGCATTATGAACTGCGGAAATTGTACTGTCGCCAAACCATTTGATCAAGTAGGAAAACATTCTTGAAAATAAGTAAGTAGCATGGAAAAGTAGTGCAGAATAAATACATTTGAATTTAATACATTTATGGTATTTTATGAAGCTTTAAAATTCTGTTTAAACCTATATTACCCCATTAATGCTTAAATTATTTATATTGAATATATAATGATGAATATTTTAAATCTAAGTTATTCTGGACCCCTGAGAGAAAGAAAATATGTAGTTTATGCAGATACCTTGTTAAATTACAAATTACTGCTACTTTGTGTTTACAGATGTACTGGAATTTTATACATCAAAGGAGGCAATTTATAATGAGAAAATTTATTTTATGATTTATTTATGGTAAATTTATATTATGTTAGGATTTATTAGTTATAATATGTAAACACAGCAATTCTTGAATAAATTTTAAAATAGGTGCAGTTCATTATTAATTAATTCTGTTAAAAGAAGTAAAAATCGATTAGAATTTTAAAATTATAAATGATAGCAATAATGATATCTTTATTTTTAATTGTAAGATTAGTCAGAGAAAATAGATAAGAAAACAGTTCTGCACACTACAATGATAATTAAATAGTTATATCTTGATAATGCGATTTAGTGGTTAGAATATCGGTGCTGATAAGGCATTCGATTGGTTTTTAGCCAATCGCAATAAGGTATAAACAGAAGGTAATTACTGTAAAAGCGATGTTAACTGAGACAGTTAAAAAATGTGGACATGTGGACAGAACGTTAGCATTAAATCTAATATGCATTAAAGTATTTATTGTAATATAGTAATTTTAAGTCATATCCTTAAGAATGATCTAAATTGAAAGAAATCTTTTGTGTGCTATTGATAACGCATTACACCCATCAAGGATGATATCCAAGTTCGTGTTATCAAAAATCCCGATCACATTAGCCATGTTTCGGAAGAATATTGATGATAGAACTACATACTATTTTAATAACTATCCTCAAATAAGGATGATGAATGTTAATGGGATTCATTGTTGAATATAAACATCACGACAATATTTAGCAACAGAATATTCATAAGTAATAAAATAAGCAGACTCCAACTGTTTATCGGTCAGTTTTCCGGTCAAGTCAGCAACTTTTGATTTCAGCTTAGATCTTAATCGTTTACTACATATACAGATGGATATTCTGATGAATACAAATAAGATGCAGTTTCTTAAGCCTGTATATTACATTCTGGTCATATGTTCTATTCCGAGTGTATCCATTTATCGATCTAATGATAACTAAATAGTTATATTTTGATAATGCAATTTAGTGGTCATGATAAGACATTCGATTAGTATTTAGCCAATCTCAATAAGGTTTAGTCAGGAGGTAATTACTGTAAAAGCGATGTTTACTGAAACAGATCAAAAATGAGACCAGTGGTCAGAATATTAGCATTTAATCCAATGTGTATTAAAATATTTATTGCAAAGTAGTCCTATCTTTAATGATGATCTAAATTGAAAGGAATCTATCGAGTGCTATTGATAACGCCTTACACCCATGAAGCAAGATATCCAGATTGGTATTATCAAAAATCCCGATCGCATTAGCCATGTTTTGGAAAAATATTGATTATAGAACTACATACTATTTTAATAACTATCCTCACATAAGGATGATGATTATTAATGGGATGCATTGTTCAATATAAACATCAAAACAATAATAATCAAAAGACATATTCATAAGTAATAAAATAAGCAGACTCCAACTGTTTATCGGTCAGTTTTCCGGTCCTGTCAGCAACTTTTGATTTCAGCTTAGGTCTTAATTGTTTACTACATATACAGTCTTCTGATGAATACAAATAAGATTCAGTTTCTTTCCCCTGTATATTGCATTCTGGTAATATGTTCTATTGCTAGTGGATCCATTTATCAATTTAATGATAACTAAATAGTTATATTTTGCTAATGCAATTTAGTGGTAATAAGATATTCGATTAGTTTTTAGCCAATCGCTATATGGTTTAGGAAGAAAGTAATTACTATAAAATGGATGTTTACTGAGATAGCTCAAAAATGTGGCCAGTGGACAGAATATTAGCATTTAATCCAATCTGAATTAAAGTAATTAATTCAATTTGGTAATTTTAAAGGATATCCTTAATGTGATCTAAAATGAAAGAAAACTCTTGCGTGCTATTGATAACGCCTTACACCCATCAAGGATGATAGGTTGGTGTTATCAAAAATCCCGATCCCATTAGCCATTCTTCAGAAAAAATATTGATTATAGAACTACATACTATTTTTATAACTATCCTCAAATAAGATGATGAATGTTAATGGGATGCCTTATTGAATATAAACATCAAGACAATATTAAGCAACATACATATTCATAAGTAACAAAATAAGCAGACTCCAACTGTTTATCGGTCAGTTTTTCCGGTCCAGTCAGCAACTTTTGATTTCACTTAAAACTTGATTGATTACTACATATACAGTTTTCTGATGAATACAAATAAGATACAGTTTCTTTCCCCTGTATATTTCTTTCTGGTCATATGTTCTATACCTAGTGGATCCATTTATTAATTTAATGATAACTAAATAGTTATATTTTGATAATGCAATTTAGTGGTAATGATAACACATTCGATCAGTTTTTAGCCAATCGCAATAAGGTTTAGTCAGAAGGTAATTACTGTAAAAGCGATGTTTACAGAGAAAGATCAAAAATTAGACCAGTGGACAGAATATTAGCTTTTAATCCAATCTGTATTAATTTATTTATCGCAATATAGTAATTAAGTCATATCCTTATTGATGATCTAAATTGAAAGGAATCTACTGCGTACTATTGATAACGCATTACAACCACCAAGGAAGATATCCAAGTTCGTGTTATCAAAATTCTCGAACGAATTACCATGTTTCAGAAAAATATTGATGATAGAACTACATACTATTTTAATAACTAACCTCAAATAAGGATAATGAATGTTAATGGGATGCTTCATTGAATATAAACATCAAGACAATAATAGGCAAGAGACATATATTGTTAAGTAATAAAATAAGCAGACTCCAGCTCTTTATCGGTCAGTTTTTCCGGTCCAGTCAGCAACTTTTGATTTCAGCTTAGATCTTGATTGTTTACTACATATACAGTCCTCTGATGAATACAAATAAGATACAGTTTCTTTCCCCTGTATATTACATTCTGGTCATATGTTCAGTTCCTAGTGGATCCATTTATCGATCTAATGCTTATCGCATCTTTTGATGAATGATTTTACGTCTGGATAGACATGAATGATTGAAATCGTTTCAGGGTCACCTTCGAGAATTGATGTTTTCCCAAAGATATCTACAGCTCTACTATCTATTTATCACCATGTTCCAATAGAAAACTTTCTTTTACTTTCTTCAGAGGAACATCCTGATTTAACACAAATGATTTCCACCATAGAAGGTAAACTTGTTAATCCTTTTTTCGAAAAGAATCCCATTGTTTCTTTAGAATGCTTATAAAAGGCGATTTAATACCTTATTATTTATTCAAATTAAAAACTAGCAAGATGTTTGAACATTGCAAATGTAGTAAAAATAATCTAGTGGTCAATAAATGTTAGAAAAGTTTTATTATAAAATAATAAAACCAAAAAATTTGGAAAGTATTAATTATGCACACTCGTGTCCAAAAATAAAGTTATAAACATATTTTTTTAAAATAAATAGAAATATTTGCCACTGTCATTTTAAAAACATTGCTATGTTTAATGTATTTTAGGAAAAAGTTACATTTTACGTTTCTAGTGTCTGTTTAAAAGTAGAGAATGCCGATTAAAAAAACCACTTGTAAAGTTTGAATATCTGAAGAATACCATCGTTATCGAAAATTAATGTTACAAATACATTTTAGTGGAATAAATAGAATTAAATAAAATGTTTATTTAAAAACTGATGATATATATTGTAATATGAGAAACGATTGTGTTTCATACATTTAGCATATTTTTAACCCTTAATTTAGCCTAATTAAGTCTGGCCGCTACACCGGACATGTATATTTATAACTATTATATAACATAGCTTCCAGTGTTCGCCACAGAGAACATTAATTACTTCAAAAATGGAAAATGATATATTTTTTGTTTATTTTACAGAGATCGTAATGTGTATACAAACATAGGAAAATAACAGAAATTAAAAAATATTTGAAAAAACATCTTTTCATATTAAGGGTAAAGTTTGAAGAAGGTGATTAAAAAATTATAAGTGGAGTTTGAAGTGGATGAAGATAACGAATTTAACAAGGAATCTTTTTAATAAATATATATATATATATATATATATATATAATATATATATATATATATATATATATATATATATATATATATATATATATATATATATATATATATATATATATATATATATAGATATATATATATATATATATATATATATATATATATATATATGTATATATATATGTATATATATATATATATATATATATATATATATATATATATATATATATATATATATATATATATATATATATATATATATATATATATATATATATATATATATATATATATATATATATATATATATATATATATATATATATATATATATATATATATATATATACACATATATGTGTGTATGTAAGGAAAATTTTCAGGGGTTTTCAAAACTTAAATCAAGGGGTACAATCTCAAGCTTCCTTTTTTATTTCCCTTTTTAACCCCTAACCTAAATTGACCACTGTTGCTATAGTTTACGCCCTCAGAGAAGGGGCCTGTCCAATTATAATCCTACATGTCCCTAACAGACAATTTAGGAAATTTCCAAATAAAAAGGAGCTACACGATGTCGGAGGCAGATTTTTCTAGAGATATTTTCCCATAGATGTTGACCCAGATATTATGGGTCTTGTACAGAGAACTTCATGCTAGCTGATCCTTCAGTTTGTGCTGTCACTATGATGAAGTGGGAACCCATCCTCCAACGTTATTTCAATAAAGGTCTTTAGCTAAAATGGTATCATATTTATAGTCATGATGGCTCAAGTCTCGCAGATAGCTTTCAGCAAATTATGGTGTCATACAATGGGTAATATCATTAAAAAACTCAAAACACCCTCGAAAAATCACTATCTGGCTTGGACAGGGCAATAGAAATATGCTTTCTGGGTATTCCCAATCTCCGAATAAGACATAAAACTTGGACACATTTTATTTCAACAGCTTTTCTCCCAGGCGTAATTGTTATTATTTTAAACAAAACTCGTTAAAATATGTAGTCTTAACAGGTTAAATGCCAGAGGTCACTAGTGACCCTCACCATGAAAACTGCTTGAAGCATGATTTTATAACTCATTTTATCTGCTGCAAATAGTATTTCAGCATAATATGCATCGCATAATGAAAAGTTCACGTTGGCGCCTTGGTCAAACCACCGAAAATGAGTCTTCCAGTCAACGTGTTAACCCAACAACGTATATAAAAACTAGAAACAAGAATAACTACATTATATTTCAACACATATAATTTATTCTATAAAGAATTCACTCTTCTAAAATTATTAAATAGAAAAATTAAATATATGGATACAGTGAATCAAAATCAGCAGATCTGCTATCATTCTGAAGACAGATTTATTATCAAAGTGAGTGCGCGAAATACGAAGCTGTCAAGACATGTAAACAGTTTATAGACATAAAAAAGCTGCAATAAGTTCAACACATGCTCAAAAATAAACGAATAATACTAAAGGAAAAATGTAAAACTAGTTCTTTTAATATTCAGTATAATATTAAATTTTGTTTCTTTATAAGAATATATCAATATATTTTTTAAATTTTCCCTATTTTAGCAGTATTAAAATTTTTAAATATCAAGTATCCATAACGTTTCAGGTTTTCAAAATGAAAAAGATATTTATCTCAAATTAGATTTAAAAATGTAGTTTCTGTATACATATTTCAAACGTCAGCTTGCGTACAAGATAATTTAATTATTTAATTTTTATGATAGTTAATATTATACTGCTCAAAATAACGAAATTAAAGATAGTAGAGTCAAAGCGTTATGAAACTCTTGTAAAGAATTCATTCGAAAAGAAACAAAGCGTTTTATTTTAGGATGAAATGGAAATATTATTTCTAAATAAAGGTTTTTAATTTGTAAAAGTAATTTGTCCTAGGAAATGTACTTAAATTTTATTAAAGCATCTAATAATGTAGAAAAAAATGTTTGTCAAATATGAGTAACAATAACGTTATCTACGTTAAATGAATTATTTAATTGATATGCTAAAAAATACGCACCTTATAATATCGGCTTAGAATATAAAGCTGATTTGTTCCAATGGAAACACAATTAGTTAAAACGAAAATAAACTATTACGCAGAGAATTGCAATTTCGTATACACTTTAATATATCTGTAAAAACATCAAACTACTACTTGATAATAAATAATGCGTTTTAATTAATTAAGTACTTGTGTAATAAACTTCTTTTTGTTCATTTACAACTTTGTACTATTAAGTCTCCATACACATCATTCTTGTTTGGAAAAGAAACATTGGAGTGAAAATTATCTATTCCCTAAATATTATCTTTTGAAATACTTAAGCACTGTAAGAAGCTTAATAGTATGTCAGATTTTCTTTCAAAATATTAAGAAATTACCATAATCTTCATTAGAATATTTAAATGAACCCTGGTCTTACCAAGAATTAACTTATTTTGAAAGGAATATTTTATGCCCCAAAAGTCAAATTGCTGCACAGGAACTATACATTTTAATCTGAAATGAAAAAATAAAATTTTTAGAGAGATATTGTTCGGACAAATAAAAATTCAGGAAAGTTTAACTTAAAATAAATGATAAAGAAAAAAAGCTATTTTGATAAACATTGCATTGGTAATAATAATTCTGAATAATATGAAGAGATATCAAAAATTTCAAAAACAGTAATAGAAATATATATCTATGTTAAACTCAACAATATAAATAAAATGATAGAAATTTTGACTTTGTTCACACATCACACAGAAACTATTGAGCGAATCGATATGCGAGTTCATTTAATTTCTTCTTGATAGTTCTGGCTTAAGATTAATGTATTCGTTTCTCAAAACTTCAATTAGTTTTCTTATAATTTATGTTAACACTTGGCATGCGGATATACTTCACCGCCAACGTAAACGTGCAAAGGGAGTTTTTTCGTGAATAGCGAGAAAGTTTAGTTATTCAGAAAAGTCGCAGTCAATCGAAAACTACTTTATTTTTATGAACGAAACTTTCTTTATTTTACACTTTAATATATACTGTATGATTATTTAACAAAAAAACAATATTTTTAAGAAATCACAAACATAAAAGAATTTTTAAAATTAAAGTCCGATAATCTGTCAGAGCATATTTCTTCATCACTATCTTTGTCCCAACGGCTCATTTTATCAATTTTGTATTCAACAATATAAAACCAAATTGACAAAACACGAATTGTACGTTTTGGAGCTAGGAATTCGATTGAAGACGAAATAACGCAACAAAAGACCGAGTAATTCGATAATCATAACTTGTGGAAAGAAAAAATGCCAAGCGTTGCATAAAAACACAAACAACAAGCATATAATGGCAAACATACATATAATTATACGTATTTAGTAGATTTGTGGTGGTTAGCCGGTATCTACCACAAATCTACTAAATGCATATTTTTACTTGACCATTGACAGACTTCAAAAAACATAAAAATACGTTTCATTTTTACATTACGATTTTGCACCCTCCTTGGAATATTTTCAACTTAAAAATTACAAGAGCTTTTAAAACTTATCAGGATTTCTCTACACTAGTTGCCACTTCTGGAATTTAAAGACAATTTTTAACCCTTAAAAGAGTAAAAACATTTCATTGCGGTAGAACTTGTCAGAGTAGTTTGAAAAAATTAGCATTATTCTCGATGCATATGGGCATATCCATAAAATCAGATGAAATTTTGAATGGGCTGGTTTTAAAAGCTAGAATAATAAACGTGTTGTTCTGGTTCTTTCTGATTTCACTTTGAGAAACCAAGCCCGATTTACGCCATGGCTCCTCTTATTTAGGCAAAATGGTGCGTCTTTCGTTTTAGTGAGCACCGTTAAGGTGAAAGAACGACTTTGTTCAAGTGAATCCTCGTAATTTAAAAGAAAGAACCAAGCAAAACACCCATAGGATTGGCCTGTCAACCTTAGAGGTTTGAAATCTTGGAGGTCATTATAACCCCAAATATGTTATAAACGTACATATAAGAATAAACATGTTGTTCTTGTTCTTTCTTATGCCACTTTGAGAAACCAAGCCCGATTTACGCCATGGCTTCTCGTATTTATGTAAAGGGTTGCGTCTTTCATTTTAATGAGCCCAGTTAGGGTGAAAGAACGACTTTGTTCAAGAATCCTCGTAATTTAAAAGAAAGGACCAAGCAAAAGACCTAGAGGATTGGCCTGTCACCCTTAGAGGTTTGAAATCTTGGAGGTCATTATAACCCCAAATATATTATAAACGTATATTCAAGAATAAACTTCATTGCTTTTGTCTACTGAGCTACCGCTGCTCAGATTTTTTTACTACTAAAAAGTCGTAGTTTATAAAATACTGATTATGCCTTACTCTTTGCTAATTTTGTTGTCATACAAGGTGTGTATACATGGAAAAGAAAAATAAAGAGCTAAGCCAGAATTGGTTTCTCATTTTTTTAATTATACTTGTTATTTATCAAATTACTTTAGTTTATTTTATTTGTAAATACAGAAAAGTAAAACAAATATGCCCCAGCAATTACCAGCCATATTTAAACCTGGTGAAAATAAAGAGCTTAAACTAAAAGATTCAATGTGATTTTAGATATATATATTTCAGGTGCATTGAAATAACGTATAAAATTTCTGATTCGTTTTCTGACGTATTTATATGTGCCTGAAAAACTTTGGATGTATGTATAAGATTTTTAAAAGCATAGTATTATGTACTTTGAGTGTGTAGTGAATATTTTTTTATGAAATTGAAAGTTTACTGCACTTTGGATTAATACACTACAGTCACATCCTTCGACTGATTATACAATACTCTAGACAAAATAAATTAAACGTATACCATAGTCGGTCAGTTATGAACCAATAAAAATAAACTTCTAGAAAATTTTATGTCTATGCCCGCATCACATGAAAACTAGTCAGTAACTCTAGATCATGTATTTTTTAATTATTCGTTCTTTTAAAATTTAAATATGAGTTAGTTTTTGTGTGGTTGATGTTTAAATTATTTTTCTGGTTGTCACCTTTTGGAAAAGCGAATGAATTCCAAGGTATGGAATACTTACTTTATAGACTTCTATATAAATAATCCCCTATATAATAATAGGCTAAGTGATTTGTCCGTCTGTCCTCAAATTTATGAAGCGGTAGGACCTGGAATGGATAGTGGCATCCATATTGGATTCTTGATGACTCAGGGTTAGCAACGTTCGAAATCCACATCTTCCCTCCTTTTCGAGCGTTTCATGCCCTTATTTCAAGCCCTATTTTCCCCAGTTAGGAGCAGGAGATTAAATTTATCATTTTATCACATAATAAATGAGTAAAAATAAAATTTTTTTTCTAGCATTTCCTTTAACCATTTCATTTAATTATTTTTTATTTTAAATTATTTAAATATCGTCTGCATTATTTTCATACGTTTTATCACTGAACTTAGATAATACGTAAATAATTTTCTTTTATATTTGACTTAAATAATAGATTAGGGACATATGTGATAATTTAAAATTTTTATCATCTTTTTTTTTTTTCAATAAAAATTTTATTAGCGGTATTGACAACAAATTCTTTTCTTAAAAGTCTAGGAGTCTATTTCACGGACTAATAAATATCTAGCGTTGAAGTTATATGCCTTTGAAAATTAAGAAATTCGGTCATATGTGTTTGTTTTTTTACATAACCACACAGTTTGACTAAATGATTTCAACGTGATTCTAAACTGCATTCACAGTATCTGGAGACTTTAGAGGAGTATGAAGATAAGCAAATTATTGAGTGTGTACCAGATAATTCTCAGCCATAAAACAAATCATTTTTAAGTGCCTCCTAGGGTACTTTACAATTCTAGAATATTAAAAATTTGAGTGATCCCATCACATGACAGGCTACATACTAGTATTATATAAATTTCCATGTATGTGCATGCATCACAGATCGAGATATCTTCTCAATTTCATGAAAACAGTTCTTTAATAATTTTATGATATTTTTCCTCCAAATGTCAATAACGTTTCTCTAAAATATTACTATTGTGATTTTTTCATGTTGTTTATATATTACATTCACTCAGATCATGGGGAAATCGTTAATACTTAAGAATAGGGTAATCCTTGGTAAATTTGGTAAAATTATTGGCGATGTTTAGTAAAACACAATGCTATTCCACCAAAACATTGTATCGACTTTAATGAATGCAGAGAGCGACATTAAAATAAAAAAGTGGTTTGAGTTAATTATTAATTTTAATTAATTAACCAAAACCCCCTTAGAAACCGGGCATTTATATTTATGGGCAATTAATCCCTCAACAGTTTACGAAGCCAACAGCTCCAAATTATCAAAAATTAGCCATAGTAAACTATTAAACGTTCACTATATCTAAGTTTTATAATTATTGCATTTAATATAAGAAAAGTGTTACACAAAGAGAGCTGGAAAAACATAATATAAGTAAAAATATAGATACAAATTGTTTGGAAACGACAAGATAAGGAGAAAATGTTAAGATACTATTATTAGACCTTTATCGCCAAGTTGTAGAAGGTACCCTGTTCTTATGTGAAACCGGAAAATCATACGATTTGGTGATTATTTTAAAACTGAGAAAAGTTTGAAACATCTTAAACATTTTCGAAAATCCGTAAAGCACATTTTCTAAATTTAGTGATTTTTTTCATTCGCGAAATAAAATTTGATTTTCCCTTCTAATCACAAACTATAAATATGATGATCTTAATTTAATGCTTTATAATTTATTTGAAATAAAATAACCCCAGGAGAATTCGCAAAAGAATTCATGACAACATGGTTATATAAACCCACACCAAACACTGGGCAAGTAATGGTTATTTACACAATATAAACTTGGAATTTCGATTATATTGATTTATCGAAACAAAGAAATTAACAGTTAATTCTGAAACATTCTAACTTACATAAAATTGGATTTTCATATAATTTTTATGTAAAATACCGAATTTAAAAATGTACTGGTTGAGTGTGCTTGAAGCTAATTGTTCTTTTCTTTCTGACAGTTCAAAACCTTTCCTCCACTCCATCATCTTGATTACTGTACACTTCACCAAAATTTACCTGTTTTCCTAATTATCTTTTAACCCTTTAAAGACCAGTGGTTTCGTAGTGAAACCACCAGCTAAAATATTTTTTCTTCTTTTTTAAGGTATATTTTGGATTTTTTAGGGTGTTTTTGACACTTCAAACTATTAATAAATGGTATCACAACACACAGTTTAATATTCTTTTTAAAATATAATTAATATAATAATCTTTTAAAATATAGCGTTTAAACTTCTTTCCCTGGAAAAAAGAGATATTCGATTTTCTTTGTCATGACTCCAAATAAATATACCTACCCAAAACATCACTTATAAATTGTTTAGTTAGCTATTTATTTATTACATGTAATTATGCAGTATTGTTTCAATTTACTTTCAGTTTTCTTAAAATTTAATTGTTATTTAAATTTTAAGAATATATTATTTTCGAACTGTACAAGGGTTTCGAGAGTTTCACAGTTAAAACACACTGCCCCTCCCCCACCATACTATCAAAAAACATTTTAATATTTTTCAAATATATAAGGTTCATGGGAAACCTTTATAACCTACCTCCATAAAATCCCAAAGCCTTTTTCACTAGTGAACTTTAAAGGGTTAAATTATTTAGGAATTATTTAAAGTTTAATATTATATCATATTTTCTCTCAAAAGACTAAAAAAATACCATAGTTTTAATTAGAATATACACATGTACATAGCCACACTAGAAACTAACAGCCTTGCGTTTTAAAGGATATTTTTCTGTTTTAGAAGTCAAAACGTTCCTCAGAAACTAAGTTTTAATCTAAACTGAAAAGTAAAATGTTTAGGGAGACATTTTTTTCAGAGGAATAAAACTTTGGGAAAGTTTAAGGTAAAATAAATAATAAAGAAAATAAACTTTTGGAGAGTGATAAACGTTGTACATTTACTAAAAGATATGGCTCCGGTTTTCCAAAAACGAATAATGATTTTGATACTGATAAAAGAAATGTTTTCTTTTCCCTTTTCAAACCCAAATCCTCTAAATCTGATGCTGCCGTAAAATTTCTATTTTAAAAGTAGAGGCACTCAGTGATTTTTAAAAAATTTCATTCAATCACATTAAGCTATTTTGGCAATTTTTTTTAGTTTGATAAGTAAAAAGACATTTTTTGTGTCCTTTACGGTGTCACAGTATCCCACTTTTCTCTTTCTGTAGTTAATTCACATATTTTATCTGTCTTTTACTCTTTAATGTGAAATGTTAATATACGAGTAGTATATTTCAACAGTAGAAAGTAACCCTGTTTTATAAATTCTTATTATAATTTATACAAAACATAAAATTGTCTTAACTTGTCTTTTTAAGAACAATATATTCCTGATAGAATTCTTGTATTTTATATTTATATTAATTCGACCAAACAGAAAATAAAACAAAATTTACTTATTTCCTTTAAAATTGGCATGCTTTGTAAGATAAAGACAAGAATGTTCCTTGGTTATTAAATCTAGTAATTTCTACTAACGCATTGTGTGCGGGTATATTTCGCAGCGGAACTGTACCGAGAGCTGGCGTTTTGCGTGTCAATTTAGTTATTCAGTTAAATCTCAATAGATTGAAAATTATTTAATTTTTTAACCAACTTTTCGTATCTTATAATGAAATATATCAACAAATATATAAATAGAAATATATAAATAACAATAATAAGATTTTCGTAAACAAAAAATAAATTTTTTGTGGATAAATTTATAATAGTATCGTATATATGAAAAATCAAATAGAAATAATAGTACATAGTTTTAATTATTTTGAATTATGTTACATATAAACATTTTTACATTCCAGAATCTTTGTAGTAGACAAGAACATTCAGTTTCGTTTTCCTGTATATACCGTTATTTTTGTTCCCACAAACAAACCATGCTGTTACACTAACCCGTACTAGTACGTGACCCGCTCTCAAGTATCAATCGCCAGAAAAATTGCTAGTATGCGTCTTTCATACAATGTGTTAAAGGTAATAAAAGCAAACCTAGTGTAATAAAAGTAACCTAGCAGTCTTAAAAATCTTAATTGTTCATTTTTTTAACTATATATTCTGAGCCTAAAAAAGTTAAAACTGTTTCTAATTAATTAATTAGAATCAAATATTTTAATTAAAATCCATACAATGATTGTTTTGGTCGGTTGCTAGTGATATCTTAGATTTTCCCAGATTTATTCCACATTCGAACTCAATGATTTTCCTTTTCATTGGTGGTGTGGATTCTATTAGCATTTCCCAAATACATTTAATCAGTAGGTCCTCCTTAACTTACGTAAATAATAGTGAAACGGTAGTTGTACGGTTCTAAGTTTACAAAACTGCAAAGCTTTCATATGGAGAATAAGCATTTATTTATATTGTAAATAAAGAATTGAAACATTCTTATTATATTGAATAATAAAAAGATTTATATTCTATTACGTTTCATTTGTTTGCGGAAAAGTTTTACAAGCAATAAATTCATTAATGCTTGCTAAATTTTATTTATAGTTCAAAGAAAATAGAAACTTTTCATACAGATAGAATTTATATTGAATTCAAAGAATCTAAAAAAAATGTGCAATGAAATACGTCTAAGGCTTATTTAAGAGGACGGTATAAGGGGCATGTTAAATTTACCTATTAATAATAATTATCACCTATCGATAATATAAAAGCTTTATATATTAAAATCTACATTCAACAATTTATATTACATATTAAATTAATAATAAGTAGAATTCAAGTTCTAACATCTGACGATGAATGATAACATTTTATTACTTATTGCATTGAAATTTTTCTTCATATTTCAGATTTGAATAAAATTGGATAAGCATAACATGTTACATAAGACGTTATACAAAATTTCAACATTCTAAGATTAATCGTTTCTGAGTTATGCAAGATACGTAAGATTATTACGTAAGATCTGAATTCACGACTAAACTAGTTAAAACTCGTTTAATGATTGTCAAAATGAATATTTAGAGCTGTGAACTTAAAGTCACCTATTCATAAGTACAGAAGTAACGTTTAAAGTAGTAAAAATATGTATTTTAGTAGAACACTAAAGACCAATTTTTTGCGGTTATTGCTTTCTTTACTTTGTAAAAGGCTGGGAAAAACTGAAGATATTTTTTCCATCAACAAAGAATGGTGAATGGTCAAAATTTGGTTGTAAATGTGTTAATAAACATTGGCTGAGTTTTTGTTGTATTCCTAGAATACGTCGTCATCAATTATTACATTAATATGTTAAAATATTTTAAAATAGTCTCAGTGGATTTCAGCTTTTGTTTGAGAGTGTATTTTTTTATCTATTTATTATTTTAATGCCACAATTGACTCTTAAGCAATCCCCTATACAACGTGGATTTTGTTAGTCATTTTATTATGGGAGCACCATATAGGTGAGCAACACTGCTTCCAGGGACAACACAAACAAACAAAGAAATTTCGAAGCAGGGACCAAGTAGACAATCTTCGGGGCGGGATGCCATGTTTTATAAACTTGGAGGACATTGCAACCGCGAACCTATTTTACAAACCATACTCAATTTGTACTTAGGTACATTCCCACGACGGTCAGCATGTGCATGCACAGCTGTGGAAGAAATTTCCACGAAGAATTTAGGTGAAGCTGTTGACTTCGAGTTTTAGGGACCCCTGCGTATTAGTTATAGATCACGGAATGGCACAAGCGTAACGGGCAAGCTATCACAAAGATATAACCGTGAATTATGGGGGCAGGGGCTAAAAAATAATGTCAGTTTTCATAAAAGGGGCCATTTTAATAAGCCCACCTGCACACCCGAAGGGGGGTGAATATGTGGGAAAGTTTCTAAAACAAGCGATTGGGAAAAAAAGGGGGCGTTAAAACCGATTTGATTAGTTGGGAATAGAGAGTGAAGAAAGATGAGTCAAATTTTGGATTCAAGAGTAGCTATTCAATTACACACTTAACTTTTCTCCTCCCGTCAGCTACAAAAAGTCTAACATACATTCTTTCAATTTGATTTCTACTGGAATGTATTTTAATTACCGATTTTACACTAGCCCCTATGTAATAATAGCCTAAGTAGTCTGTCCGTCTGTCCGCGAATTTATGAAGTGGTGGTACCTGGAATAAATACACTCCTCCATATTGGATTTTTTATGAGTTAGGGTTAGCAAAATTAAAAGAGAGTTCGAAATCCAAACCATCCCCCTTTTCGAAAGTTTAATGCCATTCAAGCCCCATTTTAAGAGCAGGCTATTAAACTTATCAATTTATCACATAATAAATAGGTAAAAATAAAAAAAATTCTAGCATTATGGCATCATTCCTTTAACCATCTCATTTAATCATTTATTTTAAATTATTTAAATATCGTCTGCATTATTTTCATACGTTTTATCACTAAACTTAGATATTACATAAATAATTTTCTTTTATATTCGGCTTAAATACTAGATTAGGTACATATGTGATAATTTTAATCGATTATTTTTGTTGAAAGATAATTCTCATCCAAAAAATAAACCATTTCTTTACCTCCCTCATGAGGTGCTTTACAATTCTGGAAAATTGGAAATTTTATTGATCCTGTCATATGATGGGCTATATGCTAGATTTTAATAATTTTTATTTAAACTCTCTTAGTTAAATGAATATATTTGTTAAATAAGTTGTGAGTTAAGAAGATAACTATGATACATTATCTTCTTATTTTCTAAAACATTCATTTTATTTCAATACTTCTGTAAAGAAAATTATCATGAAATATTTAGAATGCTCTTTTTGAGAACTAACTTTTTTCTCTCAGCATTGTTTTGAACAAGGCGGTTAATTAGTCCCAAAACAATTAGTAGTTTTTACAACATAATTAAAATTATTCTCCTGCAAAAGAGTTTTTTATTAAGTCTAAAATAATTCAGGAAACTGCTTTGCTAATTTTATCACTCGTATGTTTATTTAGCAGTTAAAATCACTGAGAAAAATTAAGTTAAAAAATAACACTTCTTTGAGAATTGGAAATGATGTCTTTTCGAATTTTACAGTTGATAAAACATAATATACTGAAGAACATACTATGTTGTTTTTAGTTAAAACGGCCCAAGATAACGATTTTACAACTCTTTTGTTCAAATATAAACAAAACATTTTTTACGCATTGTTCACTTCTTATGTAATATTCATATGTATGAGGGTTGGGAAAAAAATGCATTTTTTACTTAATATAACAAAATGTGTTTTATTAAATTTAATGCTTATGGTTAAATAAACAACAAGCCAAAAATAGCGTCATGCCTCAAAAGAAATAACTGCAAAAAATATTTAAGAGCAGTTTTTGAAAATTTTATGTCAAATTTTTTATTTGTGTTTTAAATAAAATAAAAAAGAAATTCAGCAGTGTTTTATAGCTGTTAAAATTGTATAGTTCGGTGGGTTTAAAAATTAATATCAGCCATTGTGTTTTTTTTTAATTAATAGTTATATTTTTTAGAACGTTCAGTGGAATTTTAATCTTATTTTGTTTTTGAACAATCTGATTGGTAAGATAGTATATTAGTAGTTAGGTCTTATATAAAAATATTTACCATTTCAAATTAAAATGTTATCAATTTTTAAATGTATTAATTAGTAATTGTTTGAATAAATAACTACTTAAAATATTCCGTAGATACCTATTTTACGTATAATAGGGGATTTTTATTCTTAGGGTATCATTTACTCCTTAGAATAAAATATAAAAGATATTGTAAATATTAACTAAAAATATACTAAATCTATGATAGTTAAACTATTCATGTATTCCGTTCAAAATATGTTTGATAATTTTTTGACTTCAAAAAGGAAAATTGATTATTCAATTTGAAATATGCTGATTTTAATTTACTTTTTATGTGATACTTTATAAGATAAATTTTCAGTATATTTTGAAGGTATAAATGCACATGAAGTGTTTCAAATATAGTTAAAAAGTTTAAAAATATTTGTTCCAACACTATTTAAAATAATTATTAGTAATATCCTATATTACTCATAACAATTATATTACTCATAATGTGATGGATATTAAAATATCCTCTTTGATTCTTATAGTTATATATATTTCAAAATATAAATGAAAATATCAAATTCTCAGGCAAATTTTAAAAAGCTTAAAGTTTGCTGTTAAAGCCTTAAAAATTCGTTTGAAAATGTATCTCATTAGAACAAACACCTTTATAAAAGTTGTAGAAACAAGAAAATATAATATAAATTGTAAGTTGAAGCTGCTAATTAGCAATAATTTAATTTTTTTTACAAGATTAATTAGATACATGATAAATTTTGTTTATAATAAAGCTTTTCTAGAAACAGTGAAACAAAACTTAACTTCCACATATAAAATACTCCTGTATTCCGTTCAAAGTATGTTTAATTCCTTTTTGACTTCAAAAAGGATAATGATAATTAAGTTTGATATATACTGATTTTAATTCCCTTTTTATGTGATACTTTACAAGGTAAATTGTCAATATATATTGAAGGTATAAATGCACATGATAAATTTTATAAATACACACGAAGAATTTCAAATATGTCTATAAAGTTGAAAAATCTATGTTTTAACACTGTCTAAAATAATTATTAGTAATATCATATTTGTCATTTGTGATAACAATTCTATTACTTATGAGGTGATGAATATTAAAATATCCTCTTTGATTCTTATAGATAGATATATTTCAAAATATAAGTGAAAATATTAAGTTCTCAGACAAATTTTAAAAAGCATAACGTTTACTGTAGCTTTAAAAAATTCGTTTTAAAATGTATGTCATTAGAATATTTTTATAAAAGTTGTAAAAAACTAGAAGATATAATACAAATTGTGTATTGGAGATACGAATTATTAATAATTTACTTTTGTTAAAAATATTAATTAGTGAAATTTTGTTTAAAATAAAACTTTTCTAGAAACAGTGAAACAAAATTTAACTTGCATATATTAACATTTTATTAACATTTTATAAAAAAAAAAATTTCAAGGCAAATTTTTAATATGTCGAAAATTGATAGCAAAATAATAATTCATTACAATTATTTTTCAAATTATTAAATTCGTAATTAATTTTATAGATTTTTTGTTAATAGAAGGTATAAATAAAATGGCACTCTAAATAGTTATTCATTCAAATAAAATAGCATTTCAAATTTGTTGAATTTCTGTCTGCTTTTATACACTTATACATCTGAGTACATAAAAGCAGTAATTATTTCAGAAATTTGACATAAAATGATTAAAAAACTAAAAATAAATTTTCAAAATTATATATAAAAAAAATAAATCCTTAACTACATACAATGTTGTAACACATACATTCTGATATAATGAGAGATGACTTTTACTTTAAAATTGATGAAAATTTTCATCTTTCAAATTGCACTTCTAATAAAAATAGACTTTTATATAAAACCAAATATTTCCTTAAACTTTATAGTTTACATGTGAACAGTACTTTCAGTTACAATTCGAAATATATTTCTTGTAGAGGACATGAAAAAAATAAAGAATAAAATTAGGTTAATAACTCAAGATTAAAAAAACTTATTTTAATATATACGCTGTAAAGTATTTTCTATAAATTTTTTATGTGCATAAGTATTTAGTTCTAAAGGATTTTTTCCCTATAAATGTGAAAATATTTATTTTGATTCCCCTTCCATCTATTACAAGTCCTGTACATTTTTTATAAACATTTTTCATTTTTTAACTTTTCTGAAATAAGTGGCTTTAGAAATGCATTTAATTTTAATTAAATGTATTTACTTAAGTCATAGCTCATTTGAACTTTTCTAAAATATTAAGTTTTAAAGGCAAAAACAAAATATTCAGCGATTAACACTATTTTTATTAAATCCCCATAACACTATAAAATATTGAAATTGCCTTATCACAAGTGTTTTTATTACATCATTATAGAAAATAAATTTATGCTCAAATTCATAACTTAAAATATTTCTTTACTTTTTCTTTCCAACCCAAAACCATTAGAAAAACGTTCCAGCGACCCGTGTGTCTATACAATATTAGGTGAGAATTTAAAGCAGGGCAATAATATTATATTTTTTACTAGTTAGAGAACGAAATATAATCACACGAGTTTCATAAAATTGTTACTTTCTGTAACTGTAATTACAATGGAAACCTTAACTTTTGTGTAAAAGAAAGAAAGAACCTTATCTTTTAGATAAATAACTTATTGCCGAGTTTTCTGGGTTTTTTTTCGGGGGGGGGGGAGAATTGAGTTAAATTTTGAATTTTAAAAATGTCGTGAGTGTTACACCCCAGCATCATGATAAAAAAATATGTTTAATCACACATAAAAGTTATTTTATGTCATTTTGTTCGAAAACTACACTTTATAAATTGAAAAAATGTCCTAATTTTCTATATGTACTCACGTTCAAAACTATTCTATCAATTGAACTTTTTTGTGTGCATTTTTTTCTTAATACCAGATTTTCAGATGTCGTTTTAATAAATGATATCTAGTGATATTGCTAATTGTGTGTGAAAACACTAGGTAGGTATCTTCTATATAAAAAAATACCTGTGTCTGTGTGGGCTTTGCGCACACAAACCACTCAACAGATCTTGATGGAGGATTTTTATTTATTCGTATATTTATACGTGAAATTTAAGTTCATTTGTTAACTCGGAATAAAAATTAGACTCCTTTTAAAAATTGTTTACCCAAAAGTTGATATTCTTCAGGCGATACAAATAGATACCAAAGTATGTGATTCTACGACATTTATCACTACGTGAATAAAATAGAAAATGTTTTATTAAAAAACAACTTAAAGAATCTTTGTTAAGTGTCTTTTATTTTCTTTTTAATAGCCCTGAAATCCCTTTGCTAAATTAATTTTCTTAAAACTCAAATTAGTATTTTTATAAATGCGATTTGTCCAATACTTCACTTTTTTATATTTGTTTTAGTAACTATTTATTAATCAATCCTGCTCTCCCAATTAACCTATCATCTTAAAGATGGAACAGTTTCCTTTTAAATAAACATTTAAAAAAATGTTTAGACCGTCACTAAACTTTTTTTAAATTTATTCATATTATTCTTATTGTTTGTATTCTTTTATTCATTTTTGGATAACCATTTATAGTTACAAATATTAAGTTCGTCGATTTTAATTTTATTACTTATAATTTTTTAGAAATGATTAGAATCGACAAAGTTATTTTTAAATAGGTATGGAATATCACCTATTATGTATAATCTGATAGAAAGCTGGGAACACAGTGACTAGTTTTTGGTATGTGCAATGATTAATTTATTTACGGATTACGGACAGAAACCGAAAAAAAGCTGATGAACAACACTGCTGAAAATTAAGCATTTCATACAGTCAGCTTATAAGGCAAGTTAATATTGATTCCCAGAGAAGTTACATAAAGTCGTTAATATACACTAATTATTATCAAAGAAAAAAGAAACTAAAAAATGTTGTTAAAAAACTTAAATATTCACAAAAAAGTTTTCTATTTTAATAAAAAAATATTTTAAAATTTAGTGTCTTGTATACTTAGTGTAAAATCTTATTTACATATTAAAAATAGAGTTCAAAGTTTTTAACTAAGTTGTCTTCTTAAAACAAGAGATATGTAAACGGTTTAGATAAAAAATGACCAAATAATTAATATATGGGTCTTATAAGGATATTTTTAATATTTTTTCAATGAAAGTTTAAAATACTTGATCAGTAAAAAAAAATCTTTCATTTCTTAAAATCAAAAAGAACTTATAAAATCGAAAATGTATTGTAGAAACTCCAAACAGTCCTTGAGGCAATTAATAACAAGTACGTAACCAACGAAGAAACTTTTAAATACTACTAAAACTTTGTTTCGATATGCTTTCTCATCTTTCAAATACAAAATATTTTATTCAAAATAATTGTTAAGAGCTAGAAACGTTCTGCTCAGTTTTAAATTCTCCTTCTCACTTCTAGATAAAATACTTGCAGATAAGAAGCTTAATTTTCAAGTGCTCAGAAGCAGCTATCTTTCCAAAAATTTAAATATTAGTTTCATGTAGCTATTACTAATACTTTATGCTGCACTTTTGGCAACTTTTAAAATGTTCATATAAATAACACGTGAGAAATGAACTTTGCTAAGATGCCTGACATTTTCGAAATTTTCAAGATGTGTGATTAATGATTTTGCAAGAAGGAAAGTTTACGAATAATACTCGAAGATATTAAAAACGTTTTTTGTTCACGAAATCATATTGCTCCGGTGCATTTTAAATGCATTACATTCGAGAAGGAGGAAATACTGGTAACCGAAGAAAAATATTCAAGAGGAGTACCCAAATAAATTAATAACATCCAGTTTTTCTGGTAAAATAATTTGGTTTGTATTTTCGAAAATAACGACCGATACTTTTAACTTTAATTCTCTATAATGCATCTCTAAAGGATTATATTGAATACAAGAATAAATTTTGATTCTAGAACTGACATTTCGTCTAATTCACTACATCTAAAATGTAGGGCTTGACTAAAAAACTGGGTTCCCCCGCCAAATTGTCGATAATGGTTTAAGTATGGTAGCCGAACAGTTTCTCCTGATCTCACTGTATGATCTCACTTAAACAATCTATATCTATATAATAATATATATGATATTTGAATCCAACTCTCCTTGTGTAACTATTTTCTAATATATTAAAAGTGTGCAAAAAATAAGATATAACAAACCATTAATGGTTCACTATGGTTGATTTTTAATAATTCGGAACTGTTGCGTTTGTAAACTGTTAAGGGATTAATTGCCCATAAATATAAATGTCCGTTTTCAAGGCGTTTTCTTTAATTAAGTAAGAGTATATAATTCTATTACGATGGCTCACTGTTTATTAATTAAAATCGACAGAAAAAGCAAGAAATACAATGTTTGGATGGCTTATCTTTGTGTTTTAGTATACATTTTCTCCAAATTTACCAAGTGGAACCCAATTCTTGAGTAGTCACAAACTGTAGTTAATCCCAAGAGTAAAAAGTGTATATTAGATACTACGTCAATATAAATATATGTTTCACTGGGAATATTTTATAGTGGTTGAAAGAAGATACTAAAATAAAACTTTATTCCTAATTATATAGAAACAGGAATAATTTTCATAGGACCTTCAGACCTTAAAATATTTTATAATCACACATTAAATCGATAACTTTTCACAGGTGCAGATATATAAATATATATTTATATATATATATATACATTCATTTGTCTAATATTTATTTTATATGATACAAAAACACAGTAATAAATTGCAAAGAAATAAGACTATCAAATATGCACAATATATGTTTAAAGTATTTATAAAATTTAAAATGTTTTGTTTTAAAGAATACCTATAAAATAATTATTAAAAATAAAATAGTGGTTGACAGAAGATACTAAAGTAAAACTTTATTCCTGAGTATATAGTAACAGAAATAATTTTCATAGAACCTTCAGATATCAGTCTTTTATAATTATACAATAAATAAATAACCGCTCACAGATATAGATATATATTTATATATTTATATATAAATTCATTCGTCTAATGTTTATTTTATATGATACAAGAAACACAGTAATAAATTGCAAAGAAATATGACTATCAAAAATGCACAATAGATGTTTAAAGTATTTATAAAATTTAAAATATTTTGTTTTAAAGAAAACTTATAAAATAATTATTAAAAATAAAATAGTGGTTGACAGAAGATACTAAAGTAAAACTTTATTCCTGATTATATAGTAACAGAAATAATTTCCATAGAACCTTCAGATATCAGAGTCTTTTATAATCATACAATAAATAAATAACTGCTCACAGATATAGATATATAAATATATATTTATATATATTCATTTGTTTAATGTTTATTTTATATGATACAAGATACACAGTAGTAAATTGCAAAGAAATAAGAATATCAAATATGCACAATAGATGTTTAAAGTATTTATAAAATTTAAAATATTTTGTTTTAAAGAAAACTTATAAAATAATTATTATAAATTATACATATGTAAGAAAAGTTTATTCATTGTGTTCTACCGGATTGAGAGACGGTGAGTTAGGCGGCCAGAACATTAACTGGAATTCAGCATCATGTTTCTGCAACCACTCCAACACAACTTTAACCTTGTGACGCAGGGCTTTGTCCTGTTGGAATGAAGGCCATGTAAGGGTGCAACTGGTCCGCAATTATGCTACAGATACGCTGTAGCATTCATGGTCTGCTCTACCATTCTTCGTCTACTGCTGGTTTCATCGTCATTCATCCATTTTGCATAAGTACTAACAACTGTATATCGCGAACAACCAACGAGTCATGCAGTTTCGGAAATAATTGTTCCGAGCTTTTCAGCCATTACAATCTGCCTTCTATAAAAACACTTAGATCCGCAGCCTTTCCCATCACACAGAGAAGTAAGTGAAAGAAAGATTCTTCAGATTCTTCAGCAGATAAATTCCACTTCTACCTGATCACGTGCCTTCCACGTCATTCAGACGAGTTTATTACAAAATGTATGGGTGGTAATAATGTTTTGGCTCTTGAGTGTAAATATGATATTTTCTGTCACACCACCTGTCTACCTTACCTAGTCGAAATATCGAAAAAAAATACAAAATGAATTGTGTAGGATTAATATTGAAAAGAATTATTATTCTCACACAGTATTTAAAAAATATTAAAACCTTAGAGACAGTGTTGATGTTGTTTTTTTCATTCTTATTACATCCTAAGAAAAGACTCGGAAAATAAATTTATATCTTTCTAAAAAAGAACAATTTCATAATAGTAAAACTGCTCTTCCGAGACAGTCGATTTTCTTAATCTTTGGAACTAAAAATTGTTAGTGATTACAACTTGAATCACAGACACGTTGCATTTCACTTTATTACGCTAAAGTATCCACACTTAGTTCTGGCTTAGCAACTACAGATAATTGAAGTGCTTTCTCCTTTTTAGTCTCCCGAGAGAATCGACTGTTAAATGAAACTTACAGAGATCTAAACCCATTCAATGTTGTGGCTGATTTAACTCTTTTTACATGGGACTCTGGCGATGATCTTTTACTGTTCTTTTAGTGACGACAGAGCTTTCAATTTTAATCAAAGCCCTCCTTTATTTCTACGGGAAATTGCTCTGGAGTGCGTTTGGTTGCTTTTCGTGATAGGTTTACTCCTTTTTTGTCAAAAGTGATAGAGTTCTTATTCTCATAAAGATTTAAGACTGTGGATACTGCTTTTGATATGTTATGAATCCTAGTAATTCAGGTAATATCTTCCTTTTAAAGCCAAAGCTTAATTAGTAATATATTGTAAAAAATAATATAATATAGATTTAGATCTCTTGATTGTTAACATTTATAATTAATACAGAGTAACCCACTACAACAAGTATTAAATAAAATCAAAGACATAGTTGTTTTTAGAATTATTATATTTAAAATGGTATTCTAGATTACATAGAAAAAAATAATGACTGATAGCATTTATAATTAATACAAGGTAACCCACTACAACAAGTATTAAATAAAATCAAAGACATAGTCATTTTGAGAATTATTATATTTAAAATGGTATTCTAGATTACATAGAAAAAAATAATGACTGATAGCATTTATAATTAATACAAGGTAACCCACTACAACAAGTATTAAATAAAATCAAAGACATAGTCATTTTGAGAATTCTTATAATTAAAACTAGATTTACGGACCAAGCCAATTTGACACATTAAAAATTTGATCAATATATATATATATATATGTATGTATATGTATGTATATGTATGTATATGTATGTATATGTATGTATATGTATGTATATGTATGTATATGTATGTATATGTATGTATATGTATGTATATGTATATATATGTATATATATATATATATATATATATATATACTTTAATATCACTTTTCAAAAACATATATATTTTTTATATATAGTAATATAATATATGTGTAAACTTTCATATCCTTTTCCACCACAGACCCGTTCATTCCTCCGCATTATCAAATGTGGTATAGCTATTTTCACGGTTGTAAATAAATATAGTATAAATTAAATATAAATAAGAAGTCGAGAACACTTCCATTTCAATGACAGAAATTCATGCTACTGACGCATGGAAGAATTGTCAAGTTCAACAATCATGCAAACGAAAGAGATGTAGAAACCATTTTGCTAAATGTAATAGAAATGTTTGCGGAAAATGTGTTTCAAAAATAGATTTTGTATGTAAAAAATGTTTTCCATGAATTTTTGACAATAAACATTTCATTTATAATAATTTGGAACTATTTTCTTTGTAAAAAACTTCTTGTATGAGTCAAATTGGCTCACTTCAGTAAAGATAGGTATATGATCAACATCCATAAATCTAGTGTTAAAATGGTATTCTAGATTATGTAGGAAAAAATAATGTCTGATAGCATTTATAATTAGTGTAATCAAACTCTCCCAAGCAAGTATTATATAAAAATCATAGACAAATACATAATCAGAATTGGTATACTTAAAAAAGTGTTTTAGATTACATGGAAAAAATAATTAATTTGACACAAACTTATAGAGCTTCTTTAAAAGTTTGAATACTTAGTAAGGGGATTACTATGTATATTTAGCAAAAATTAAACAAAATAGTGCATTTAGAGCATAAATTTAATATTTCTATTATATTTGTGCAATGTTATTAATAGTATCTTAAAAATCTTATTCTTCATGAGATGATAACAAACAAATTTTTTTTCACTGTTCCCTTCATTGCTAAATTTTGGACAACATTTTAATCTTGTGCTACCAACAGATATCAAGATCTAAATCAAATATAAAGCTACATTATTATGTCTAGATATAAGAGAAAAGTCGCTTAAAATAAAAGAGAGATGAAATTTATTTTGAGCTGTTCTTATTACTCAGAAATAACAATTCTCATATGGATTTCAGCGTAGCAAGAGGGCTGAATCTAAGTATTTCTGTGTCACAGATATAACTATACTATATGTATACTATATGTGTATATTAAAGTAAAAATTAGACACAGTAAAGAGGAAAGATTAAGATTTACAGTGTAAGATAGCCAAAAAGCTCATAAAAGCTGTTTGGACTTCTTGATTTGAAGATTTTTACAATAACACTGTTTTGATATCCTACAGTTCAAATATTTGGTAATTTATCCCTCTGTTTCATAAAATTAAATGAAATAAGTAAAAATATTGGCTTCTAAAACTGTTTTAAGGTTTTTCGTTTAGTTCACTTCAATTTATATGTCTTCAAAATTTCATTACCCTAAGGCATAGCATCTATTAATACTGAAATTTTTTATTATAGTTTTTTTATCAATCACAAATAGAAATTCCTGCTTCTTTTTTACACTTTTTCTTAAATAAAAATCTAACATTCATAAAAATATTTGAACTTTTCTTCTTAGCTCTGACATTTCAAATTTACTTTTAAAAAAGCATTTTGAAAACATTTTGAAACATATATATTAGAAAGTAAACTTTTACATCAACTACAATAAATGATCATTTGTTCTGTAAACTAAAATTTTAAATCCTTGTGTTGTTTAAACAGAAAAATAATTACAAAATTTTCAGTTATTATGAATAAATAATAAAATAATTTTCTCTTTTTAATATAATTTTAGTTTATAAAATGGAAAATAATTAGCTTCTTTTTAAAGAAATAGTATAAAAATATATGAAAAATAGTGTAAAATAATATAAAAAATATTTCAAAATATTATTTAAAGAAAACAGGAGAATTAATTTTTTTTTTAAATTTTTGTACAGATATTTTTAAATGTATATTACATAATTAAATGTATATTACAATGTGTCACTTAAATGTATATTACATTTTAAATTTATATATACACATTAAGAAATAAACATTTTTAAATGTATATTGATAAATATGTTGCAACTAAGTAGGTTTTTTTTAAATTTACAAGCTTATTAATTGTGTAGGAAAAATTTAGTTCTAAAAAGCAGAGCTTTTTACGTATCGAAAAACAAAAATTGATTGTAATATTAAAGAATATCCAGTTTGAAATGTGCTATGTCCTCTACAATTAATAATTTACAAATAGACTTTGTAATATCCTAAGTTTATCTAAATCCGATGAATTTAAATATAATTTTCTTTACCTTTTGAAAAAATATACTTCTTAATCTATAAAACAGAATTCAAACTTTTTGGAAATTAAAAACTTTTTTCATCAAAATACACAATAAAAGAAAGGACCATTTCAAATCGTAAGGAAAAGCTGGTTCTAAAAAATCGAAATCATTACGTCAGTGACCGTATTTCCATCAACGAAAGACCACCGCACAATGATGGCAATAGGACAAAAGGAAATGTACCTGAAAAAAAGTAAATCATGAAATCGATTGAGATTTATACCATGTGAAAAATTTTCTGAAAGAATTCTATTAGATTAACTTTTATTCCTCTTTAAATAAAATAAGTAAATAGAAATTCCATTTTGTTTATTCTGTATGAATTCGAATGCTTTTAGATTTGTTTTCAGTTTTATATTTCACTTTATAACTAAAAACATACATAGTTTTATCACCTTTTATTTAAAAAAAAGGAGGAGAGGGAATTTAAGTGCAAAATGGTAATTTTCCTTTGTTGTAAAGAACTGATTTTATTATTTTAAATCTTAAAATCAAGCTTATTTTTGCCAAATTTCAGAACTATATTTCCATTAAATAACTTTAACAGATATATATCCATTATTATATTCATATTTGACAATTCAAGTACTTATTCTAAGGTAAAAAGGAAATAAAGCTAGACAAAATATTTTTTACTGCTAGAAAGTTATTAAGCTAAAAATATATAGAAATGTGATTATTTTGTCAGGTGTTTTCTGTCATAGTTTCAGAACAGTCATATATATGCATGCTAAAATTGTATGCAAAACTTCGTATAATGTGGGAGATAACGGAATGTATATTTTATGCATAATTTGGTTTAAAACCTAAAACACTCAAGGTAAAATTGATTCTAAATTCTATCTCGAAATAGATGTATTCAGGAAAATAACTAAACTAATATATATATTGTTCCCATAGATGTAGATAAAAAACCACACAGGAAGGTTTAAGATATTTTTGAAAATACTTTTAATAATTGAAGAATCGTGACATATAGTCATAAAAGAATTTAGTAAAATTAATGTCGTAATCATATGTGTTCTGCAGACACAAGGGTGATAAGGCAGTACCCCTTTATTTCGATACGTCTTGAAGCTGTTAAGATTTGAGAAAACAAATTTAAAGAGTGCCTTGTAAATCATAAAGCAACATTAGCAATAAATTTATATCTAAATGAGAAAGAGATTTCAAAAGATATTTTCAGTATGAGAGATTTTTTTGAGTAAGAGTGGAAGACACGGAGATAGTTATGTTGGAAAAATTTTTTTGTAACAACTATCTGCAACCATCTTCAGACTATCAGCAATGTCACTGTCAGTGCCATCATTTCAAATACGACTGATAAGAGATTATTTTGAAATGTTTTATACCTCCACACTTTCATCAATATCTTGTTTGACAAATCATTCGCTTTCACTGTATCTTCATTAAGTTCATTACCTTTTTTTATATCTCTTATAGTCTCACTTAGTATCATAAATAATTTTATTGTATAGCAATATTAATAATTCCAACCGGGATTTCGTAAGGCAACATTAAAAACAATAAGAGGAATACAGCAAAAAAAAAAGAACTTAATGCAGAAATATTTCCAGATTTTGTTGCATGCCTTAGAAATGTTCTATCTGTGAAGCTTGGTCACACGGCTTACACTAATGCGATAGTGCAGTTTATGAAAAATATTGTAAGAATTCTGCCAGAGTCAAGGAAAAGTAACAAAATTATTTATTCCAACCAGATCGATTACTGTCAAGCTAACTGCCCTCTGTTGAGTAGTAGCGTCGGTTTTAATTTACATTTGGGAAGCATGACTTCATTTCAGTTGAAATCATTTCATTTCTAACACAGTTCTTTCCAGACTCTATTTAGCATAATACTCTTGTCAAGGGTATTAACAGGGCATGTGATTATTTCTCTCAACATTCAGATAAATCTCGCTATGAAGGGGATAAGAAAATCTTATATATAGCTCCGTAAGGTAAATTCACACCTTGTTAAATCCAGTGAGCATGGGAGACATATCAAAAGGAGTGAGTCATTTTTGGAAAATAGCCCAATCCAAATCAGTAATATGGAAACTGGAATATAAAGCTTACCATTTAGTGCCAATTGTTATTATGAAAAGCTTGAATTATTCCTGTATTTAACTCAAGTTTCGTTTTTACAAAATACTTGTTTTTGAAATTCCGAAGGACATTATGAATAGCCACATATTTTAAGAAAACCGTTACTTAGTTCAACAATCATATTATTGATTTGCTTTAAAAAAATATCACAAATTTTAACATTAATATTTAGTATAGTTCTTATTAAATAAGCTGTGTAAGGGTAAAATTAGTTTTATTGGACTTCTTACTAATGAATTTCGACCAATAATATTTTTCATAGTTTCATCTTTATTTAATTGTGACCTACTGAAGTATTTACTTGTAGGTTTTTTTTCCCATTGATTGGTTGGTTGGTTGGTTTGAATTTAATGGTACTAAATCCACCTGGGACAAATTGTGCTAAACACAATTATGCATTAGCTCAGTTTTTACAATTTTTCGTAATCCCAAAATATTTAAACCTCTATAGCTTACATATTCCAATCAAAATTGTGAATAAGAATTTTATTTCTGTCACATTCTTCAATACTTCATTTAAAAAGCATGTTTCATTTATAAAATATGAATTCTTAGATATACAATGCATTTAGTACATAATATTTCAAACATTTCATTTTCTCTTATAAAACGCTAGGAACCCAGACTGTATCTACATTTTATACTCCTTTTAAAAAAATGTAAAACTTTACTTTCCCTTGAATCATTTAAGTATTAAAATTTTACGTAAGTTTTATGTTTTATAATAATAAATTTCATGGATTTCAAAGTTACAAAAATAAGCTTATTACCCAGTATAAGATAGCTATTTTAAATAAGCTTATATTCATTTAGTATTCATAGTTTAAAATACAAAATATTATACATCTATTAAATCCCTAGATAAAGGAATTTTAAAAATATGTAATAAGCAATTTAAATGTATATAAAACTGTGCAATATATAACATTTTAAAGCTCTTTACCACTGTTTAATTTAGTAATTGTCAATCCTAATTCAATAAAAATTCTCTAGTGGATTTAAAGTAAATATTTTCAAGTTTTTTAAGCCAATTTCTTTACGCTATTTTTTATAATAACTTATTATATAATATTCAAAAGTAGTTTAACTGTCCCTTGATGCTTCATAAAATGCAGTATATGCTGTTTAGACTAAATTATGCAAAAGTAACTTTCAGAAGTATGTCGAATTAAAGAAATATCCCATACTTTCAAAACTTATTTCATCATTTTAATATTAATGATCATCATGAGGGTAATTATCTCTAATATGCTAATAATTATTCTTTATTCCCAGAAGTCCCTATAATTAGCCTTGTGTTTCAAAAATGACAGCTGAATGATAAATTTCTGACAATATTTTAACTTCATGTAACAGTTAAATTTTTCTGTTTGCTTCCCACTGCTTTAAGCACTCTATTTAGGAAAACAGCAAAAGAAACTGCTCGTTTCCCAGATGCTAATGAATATTTTAACAGTTAATTGATTATCTTAACCTTCATTATTTTATAGGTATATATTTCATTGATACGATTGCCTTTATACGTTTAGCATAAGTTTTCCCTTGGTAATAATCACAAGGTAATGCAGAATTAAACGCCTTCTAAGGTTTTAACTATGTTGTTTCTAAACATAAATATTTTACTTTATGCTTTATTTAAAGAGCAGATAAAGATGGAGTTTCACATTTTATTTAGATTAAGCAGTTAATTATTTTGATACAAGGTGAATGATGTAAAATGTTATATCCTAATAAAATAGTAACATTTAAATACAAAAGAAACATTTTTCTAAAGCAAAGCTTACAATTTTTTACATGTGTCTGTAAGAGAGTAAATAAGCAAAATAACTGGCTCTTTTCCATAACTCGCTTTATAGGTGTAAATATCAGTGTATGTACATAGTGTACATCAGTGTATTTATAGGTCGTCAACATTTTTGTAACGCTTAATAACGTGCAACACACTTCTTGACGAACGACTCCGACTTTCTCATGTACCGGGCTGCAGCTGCACAAGACATTTTTGGTCCTTTTGGATGGTTACACAGAAACACTGCCTCAAAACGTCTTGCATAAGCGGCACTCATTTTGGAATTATTGATTTAAACACAGCAAAACAAATCGAATAGAGAATATAACCATAAAACATTTTCTCTAATGTTTGAAGAACACATGTAATTTAGCCGGTATCTTAGAGCTATCTATTGACGAAGTTATGAGCGACACGCTCTTATGGATCTGACTGTATATCTATCTATCTATCTACCTATCTATCTATCTATCTATCTATCTATATATATATATATATATATATATATATATATATATATATATATATATATATATATATATATATATATATATATATATATATATATATATATATATATATATATATATATATATATATATATATATATATATATATATATATATAACAAGTATCACTAAATGACACTAGAATATTGACATCGTCTTCATATCTTTATTTAAGTCTCATCACACACTACTTTCTTCAATGGCGTCTCACATTGGCGCCCAACTTCTAACAAAGGCAGGCTTAATTGCTTCGGGGAGCTACAGGTCTGACCGTGGACTGTGAATGCTGCTCTCTGCCCAGATCACTGCGCGTGAGCCGTATTTATGTGGCTAACTCCTCACGCCGCGTCACTGTCAGTAAAAGAATCCCTAATTAAAATATCTTAAAATTAATCTACATTTTAAATCCTGATATATATATATATATATATATATATATATATATATATATATATATATATATATATATATATGTGTATATATATATATATATATATATATATATATATATATATATATATATATATATATATATATATATATATATATATATATATATATATATATATATATATATATATATATATATATATATATATATATATATATATATATATATATAGGTATGTGTGTGTACAACCTCTTCGATTTAAACGGCAGGTTAAATCGAATTATATCTAATTTATTTTCACTTGCCCGATCTACTTTGCAAGGAAAAGTCTAACCGAGTAGATTTTAATGAATAAAGAAGTCGAATCTGCTAAACAGGCAACAGTCAACGACAGACATGAGAATATACATCGAAACAGGTGCTAAAACATGTGTAGACCACATGTCGAGACAAAGACGAAATATTTCAAAGAGAAAGTAGCTTAGTTGGAGTTTTAACAGGTAAAGGGAACTTAGATCTGAAGTGAAAACTGAGGCATTTGCAACAGACAGCTGGAAAATACGGTATGTGAATAAACATAGAATGGTATGTGGATTTACATCTTATGCAGAGAAAGCTTTGAGAAATGGGTTGGTGACACTCCTTTAATTAAGCCATTTTGTGGCTGGGAAAATAGATATGAAGGAATTAGAATGGGAGAGACAAGGTTTTTAAAGATATAGTTTAAGTATAATAATTATGATACATTACAGATCAAAAAAGAAAAAAATTGTCAAGCTGAAGAGTGACATTTTCAAAAATTATAACATAATAGTACAAAAATTTAATTATCAAAATTTTTCTAAAAACATTATGGCATATTATAAATTTATAAACAAAAACTATAAAATATTACACTCAAATAAATGTTTACAGCAAAGATATTTTTATAAAAATGAATCTTGATTCAGTATCTCCCATGTAAAAAAATAATTCAAAATGTACAAACAATTTTTTTATTAAAACCTAACATTACTGACAAAAATATTTGGTAAAGGTGACCAGCGGGAAAAATTGTTAGTGACCACGAGAGTACTCACAAAAAACGACAAAAGGTTCATTCCTCTGTAAGAGGCGTATTGCTTTTGTGACAGGGATCTCCAAATTGAATAAAAAGGAAATATGTTCTCTGAAAACATTGGTCAAGAACAGAAGTAAACAGTAACAAGTCATTCTATTCCAAACCTGGCCCAAAGTCTTAACTCATCAAAGTGAAATTAAATTATTCTCGAATTCTTTATACATCAAAATTATTAATATTACTTATAATATATCAGAATTATTAGACTTTAATGTCGCTAAAAAAATCTCTTCTTTCCCATTCTAATTCCTTCAAATCTGTTTGATGCCGATTCCGAATATTTACGGAATTTATATGAGCAGAGGTATGATAATCCGCAGGCTCTCTTTCATCTAAAGCTAACTTACCATTCGTGGAAGTTATATAAAATGATAGAATTTGTGGTCGTGAATTATTTAAGCTATATTTCATCATAACATGTATTCTGAGAAATACAGAAAAATATTTTGAATAATAATTTCACAATCTTACAACGTTTCTTGACTATAGGGACGTAGAAATACCAAATAACAGTTATTATATAACAGTTATTATGTTGTTATAACACATGTTATTTGATTTAAACTTTGTCAAAAAATCTTGGTTTAGAATATAAAAATTATTACAAATATTTATTTTTTATATAAAGTCTGCTTGTAAAAAATCTCAACAAGTACTTGCTAACAACATTTCTTTGTATCTTTTCTTTTAACTTTCATAAATGCTAAACATAAATCAAGGAATACATAGAAAATTGTAAATTGCAACTAATTCACATCCACCGATTTAGGTTTCTTTCCGTCGTATGACATGCGACGCCGATTTTACAAGAACGAAAACCCTTATGTATAATTTATGACGTTTACCAAGAACGGTTTAAAGCTGTCTGTTAATTTGGTTCAAATCCCGTTATGGCATGGATGTTCGTAGCCTTTCGGAATCGGCTTTATGCCGTAGGTCCTGGTCTCATTAACCCTCGTGTTGCAAAAAGTATACCGTAGCTCTCCAAAACCAAACCCCTAGTGATACCACAAATAGGTATTTAATTTTTATGGTATCTTCTCAAACTATTTAGCCCTTGCTCAGCAAATGAGCAAGTAAAATATTTTACCAATAAATTTAGCACTGTGTTTGGTTCCATTAATAGTATTTAATTCATCTATTAAAACGCATTACACTATTTATCCGAAGCAAGAGAAATAATTTTGTTCATTTTCTATTAAAATGCCTATATTTCTTTTAAGAAAATAGTGTAAGATGTTTACGCAAATTTTGCTCTCGTGCAAACGTAAAATAGATTATGGATTTAATGAAATTCCTCAGTGAAACAGGATAAATAAAATCTATCTCTAAAACGAGAAGTGCAAAAAATATTAAAACAAACATTTACTTTAAAAAGGAAATACTTAACAGGTATTGGAATAGGTTTATACTATCACAGTATGCATTAGGAAATAAATTCAGAGGATAAGCTTATTTCGCAATTTGTGTTATCTTTCATCTCAAACACACGCATTACTTCCGCTTTAAGATTATTTTTCTATTCAAGAATCTCATTCCCTGTGGAAACACAAATGCTATTTTGGAAGGAATGAAAAATTGGAAGGCTTTTAATTATAAGAAATGTACATTTTTCTATTTGTGTCTTGCATGTATATTAATACACATAAAACGTTGATTTTTTTTAATTCCAGACATTTAAACATTTTTAGTTAACAATACTAATTCATTAATTATAAGAATAATAATCAACACAAAAGTTGCATAATAACGCCAGGTTCACTTTAGTAAATGCAATATATTTGAAGGTATAAATTTCGATATTTCTAAATGGTTGTTGTTTGTCTATTCGTTAATTTTTCGCTATTTTGATTAATGAAATATATCATTTTATGGAACAGATTCTAAATAGTAGCTAAAATTATTTTATTTTAAATAAGCCACAGGATTGCAGATCTAATCTTGAAACTAAATAATATCTTTCAATTTACAATTAAAGAATTACAATTACTAACAACAGCTAAATAAGTATTAGCAAGTAACTTATAAATTTTAATTCCCAAAATTTAGTTTTAATACATAAAATAATCTTAAAATGTTTATATATTTTAAAATTAATTAGGTTAAAAGTGTTTGTCATGTTTGCGACATTTGTTTCATACTTTGAAAATCTATAAAAGATTTTTTTTGTCTTATTAATTAATTATATTAATTATCTTCTTATTAATTAACTATAGACAATTTCAACATTTTCTAATTTTTCACAACTTAGAAATTCTTTAATACATTTATCCTTTTTATAATTTTTAAAAACAACTGATATCTTGCTTGCTAATATATATTTATAAATATATCTGTATATGTTTCTGTAACGATTTAAAAGTTTCTTTACTATTTTATTAGTAGGAATTGCTTTGTAATGTCAAAAGGTACTCACTTACAAATCTTGGGACTAGGCGCTAGCTTTATACAAATTCTCTTTGGGTTTTTTTCATCACGTAGAGAGACACTGGACATGTCCTTCTAGTAAGATAAACATAAATCAGACAGAGAAGGAGCGACTACATGAAAAATCTATATTGTTTTACATGACAAGAACGAGTTATTCTGATTATCTGCAATAACTCTTTCTAAAAAGTCATATAGATGAAACAAAATTTAATAATATATGTATCATAATTTAGCAAAAATATAAAACTTTAAAATTAATACACAAATAATGATCTGGAAATCAATAATAACAAAATTTACTACACATAGTGGTAAATTTTGTAAACCAACTTATGCATGAAAGTTTATTAGTTGCAACTGAAATATAACGTTTTTCTTCTCATTGTTGACACTGTCAGTTTAAATTCTAAAAAATCAAATTTGTTTTCATCATTTCGCTTTTTATCTCTTATACGAAACAAGGAACATGACTTGAAAGCCATTGTATCTAGCTTTTTTTAAATCTAAGTTAGAGATTATTACCTGAAATTTAGGAGTTACCTCAAATGCAGGCACGTATAAACGTGTAAGGAAACGTATTAACTGTAGAAAACTTTGCCTTTTTGGGGATTTATCTTCATTCAAGAGTTAAATCTTACGAATATGTTCAATCAGTATATTTACTGAGCTGTTATTGCAATAATAACAGCTCAAACTTTTATTTATACGCATACACACAATTATACATACATATATAATTAGGATTCAATAACAAAGGTAAATGCTATTCAGATGTTTACAAAAATAGAAATTCATTGAAGGGAAAACACTCTAATCACACAGTAAAATTTCTCAAAATCAGGTATACTCCTAAGTTAGAAATTATTATCCAGCAAAAAAATATATGCTGATATAACATCAGAGACATCTACCATATATGCAAAGAAAAAAGTAAATACTTAACAATTCTAAAAGGTATTGACTGTATACATGTACCAAAACTCTAAAATTTCATGAGGACATAAAAAAGTTTAAGATTGGTTTAAAAATAAAAGTGGTTACTTCTGAATTATTATTAAAAATATACAATCCCATAAACCACAGTTATCTTAAAATAAAGAAAGGTTATCTTTTAATTGTATAAATTTAATTATCCGAGAGATTGAAATGATTTACAAAACTAGTGCGCCGAGAAAGCTGATTTAAACATAATAATGGTTGCAAACTCAAAATATTCATTACATTTGAATAAAAACGAATAGCAGAGTCATGTTTATACATTGTCATCTATTTTAGCATATTTTACTAATCTCTTTGTTTCAACTCCTACATATGGTTTTGAACCATTCAATGTAGATTATCGTGTTTATGTATAATCCTAGAAAAAAATGACTGAAACTAATGTCTATAGCTGGGTCTCTAAAACGGATGCAAAAGAAAAACCTTCTACGGGATATAGCAAACACAAAAAGAACTTACGTAGGAATCAAATATGACTCATCTTTGATAAACGGGTTAGGCTTCCTTTACATGGGTGGATATTTTCTTGCGAGCACTCTCCTACTGCAATTTTTTTATAATTAAATGGTCGATATCTTACTATAAATACGAGTTTATTACATCATTTAATATTTAGAAGAGGTATAAGCTAAATGTACAGATATAAAATGTTATCGAGTGACATGCTCGTATGTTTACTATTTTTTATCCACTGGAATTTTCCGTTGCGGTTAAAATTAAAGGATTTGTGACACTGGATGCCTCGAGAGCATGCCAAGAAACGTACAACCCAGTAATCAAACATTTCGACTAAAATAAAGAAATTAGGCAAAAATATACATACTTAACCACTTGTTTGTTTTGCTCGTACACCGTACGGACGGGTTACCATGTCATTAATGATTTACCCGTACGGTGTACGGGCAATCTGATTTTCTTTCTCATTCTCTCTGTTTTAGCCGTATCTTTTGTATGTTTAGTGTCAAATTAGTTATATACATGCCCACAAGATGTTCGTTATTGACGTATATTCTGTTTGGTTTAAAAGGACGGTCTTCTTTCTCGTAGGTTTTGCATCACTCCGCGAGTTTTTATCTTTTGGATTGACTATGGCTGGCGTTTATGTGAGATTGAATCTGAGAAACTTTTTACAGGTACTTCCACCTACAGACGAAAATCTAAGACCTACAAACCAGTGCTATATATGTTCATTCAAGAAAAATTAAAGCTACAAAAGAATTAGAAATGAGACAAAATATTTTTGTGAACTGTGACTTTGGACTATGCCTCTTTCACGATTTATCGCATTAAATCTGATCGTTGAAAAAACAGGTTAAGTAAGAGCGCTTCTAGTATTTTCATTCCAAAATAATTGTGTAGTAATAATGGAAAATATTTGTATTTATGTATGTAAAATTTAAACGTAACTTCTTTGTCTGGCTTACAGGAAAGAGAAAAGACAACTTCCAGGGAAAATATTATTTTTTTACTGTAGAAAAGTTACTATACATGCTTAAAATATTTAGAAATATTAATTTTAATAACATTTTAAGACTTATACATTCAATATAAAGAAACACATGCAATAAAATGTGACTTTTTTTAATCAAATTCGTGAAAAAAAATGAAACTGTTAAGGAGTTAAAGTTGTCTGCTGCACCAGTGCCCTGCTAGTAATTGCGTTTAAAATTCAGTGCCCATTGCGTATGCTAGAGGTGCCCAAGAAATAAGTTTGAGAATCATTGACCTAGGAAATATATTTGTTGAAACATTACTATAGCTGTAATTTATCCATAAATAGGTTCCTGGTCACTAAATCCTATAAGTTCTCAAACGATATTTCTGGGGGTGGCAGGCTAAGACTGGGTCTTCTACTTGGACCCTACTTCTAAATTACGAGAACCCAGTGGGAGTAATGTTGCTCACATCCGAAACATACATTAAGCTACACATGCTTGTAGGTTCGTGCTAAATGAGCAACAGGGTCACACCCTTATTAAGGCGTTAGGATAATGTATATACACCTGCTGCATTGGAAAAAAACATTTTAGTTATTTTACACACACATAAATATATAGATAAACCATATTTGTGTGCTTGTACTATACTTTATATAAAAAAATAATATATATATATATATATCTGTATTTGCGTGTGTAAATTAATTATATTTATAAAATTTTCCTTCTGAGAGATTTTTCCTAACCAGTAATATAAAGCGCATTTCATTGAATGAATTCAAAAGATTTCATTTGTAACAAAATACAAGTTATTATTTATAGCAGTTCATTTGTAACAAGAATGTTTCTTTACTTACAGAAAATCAAATAAGATTTTTTAATAAAAACATGCAATCAGTTGCAAGAAATCAGAATTTTGTTACAATCTACCGCAAATATGTTGACTTTAAATTGATTTCGTCCATAAATTTAGTCTAAATATAAATATTGTCGGCATATAAATTATACAAAGCACTGTCATCTACAACAAGTATTTTGTAAATATTTAGTCGTCTAATATACTTTAGAAGGCTTTTATAGAGATTTTATACACAAAATTAAATAATTTTCGTAAAATTGCTTTAGCAATTTTTTCTAACATTCCCGTACAATTATAATACTAGCACTTAAACAGCGTTTAATTTATTTAAATTAAATAGAAAACAATTCATGAAATTTAATGAAACAAACATTCTTTTCCAACCTTTATACGAAGTGAGAAATGTGAAATGCGAAAAATTATTTTATTTGGACTAAAATAGGAGAATTTAAAATTCTTATCTTCAGTCATTTTCACATGAAATATCTGAGATATAATTCATATATTTCATAAACTATAACATCAAAAAATGACATCATATTCAATTTGAAAAGAAATATTATTCCTTTTGTAACTTAATTTTCTCAGTGGTTTTAAATGTTAAATAAACTCAGTGATAAAATTAGAGAACCAATTTTCTGAATCACGTTTTAGACTTCATAAAAAAATTTCGAAACACAATGGCTTTAATTATACTGTAAAAAAATATTAATTGTTTTGGAACTAATTAACTGTCGTGTTAAAAATAAAACTAAATAAATAAATAAATTCCAGTCTGCAGAGAACGAAATTTTAAATATTTCATGATAAATTTGTCTACAGCCTTATTTTTGAAATAGAACAAATTATTTTGGACAGTAAGAAAACAATACGTTATACGCTTATGTGTTTTATTTTCAACAGAGAACTTTAAAAAAAATTAATAAACATTGTTTTTAAGAAAGTATTGCTATAAAATTAGTGATTAAAGTATATATGTATAAAAACTTAGAAAAAGAAAAATAGGCTTTGATTTGAATAGTTTTGGAATGTTTTAACTATATTTTTTAATTCTTAAATACACGTATTACGGATATAATAACGAGTAGGCCTAATTAAGATATTTTGATTTCAGACTTTATTTTATGAGGTAAGGATTTGCAATAAAGGGAGACGGCATCTTAAATCTTAATTAGTTACATATTATACCTTTAAATTGTAAGAAAAATGTATGCTTGGAAAAGTATATTAAACACTAAATGAGCCGCGATATCTCAGTCAGCAAAGGCAACAATCTCGTAACTGAAAGGTTGCGGGTTCGGAACCCGAGCCGGCATAATATCCGCCGTGATAGTTTAAGGGGACTGGGGCACGTAAGATATGTTCGTGGTCACAAAGTTCTCCAATTTTTTAGTTAATACTTCTGGGGTTGCCAAGCTAAGTCTATGGGTCATCTGCTTGGTCCCTGCTTCTAAATTACGAGGACCTACTTGAGCGAAGTCGTTCGTTCACTTTAAAGGTGTTCATTAAAAACGAAAGGCTCACACCTTGGCCTTAATACGAGAACCTGCAGGCTCAATCGTGCTTGGTTTGTCCAAGTGGTATGAGAGACAACAACAGCAAACACTAAATTCGAGATCAAACGAGTTTTTTAATTAAAATATAAAACATTTTCTTCAAAGTAAGATCACCAAACAACATTTGTAAAACAATAATCCAACAGAGCAAACATTACTATATATTAATTTATTTTGGTATATATTTACAAGTTACACCGAAGAGCCAAAGCATCATGACAACTTTAAAATTTAGGCATTTCCTTGCATTTATAAAATAATTATTTGAATCTTTCTTAACTGACTTTAGACATGTAGAAAACATTCTTAAACACACACATTGCAGTGAAATTTCAACGACTTCACAGTCAGGTTTCAGTTAAAGAATCCACTACAAAGGAAAGAGAAAAATAGTTTTGGTAACTCTAATTTGAAAATAGCTGGACATAACTTGTAACTTTTTTATTAACATATTGACTATTGGCAATGACACTATGATTCTTTAAAAGTAACTCATGTGTTAAAAGGGTGTGAAAAGTTTTTGCAACAATAAAGATTATCTAGTGAATTTCTTCCTCAAAGTTCGTAAAACGTATAGCAATAACTTACAAAGTATTCGGATAATATGCAGTTTTCCGAAGGAATATGATGCTGCAAAATAAGTTTTAACAATTTTAATTGAAGAGCAAATATAAATATGGTAGATTGTTTAGAAATTACCTTCAGAGTAGAATACTGAGATAGCTTAAACAGCATAAAGAAATGCTGTTTCACTTTTCAATTTAAAAAAAAATCTCAAAATAGCTTAATACGATTGAATGTTTTTTAAATCACTTTGAGTGACTCTACCTTAATAAAACCTAAAATAGAAATTTTACAGTAGCATCAGACTTCGAGATTTGGGGTTTGAAGATTGATAAACCATTTCTTTTGTCGGTCCTAAAGGCATTATTCTTTTTGTAAAACCGGAGCCAAATCGTTTAGTAAATGTACAACGTTTACCACTCCTAAAAATATTTTTCTTAATTATGTATTTTACCTTCAACTTCCCTTAAGTTTTACTCGGATAAAAAATATCTCAGTAGATATATAAATTATATTTCAGTGTATTTTTCAGTTTAGATTAAAATGTATAATTTCTAAATAACATTTTGCCTTTTCAAGCACATACTCTTTCTTTTAAAAAAAGATAAATTTATCCCTCTTGTTGCAAGTGTTCATTTAAATATTCTAATGAAAATTATGTTAATTTCTCATTACTTTTAAAGAAATTATGACATCACTTATGTTAGATCTTAATTAATTTAAAAGATAATATCAGTGAAACAGACAATGTTTTCTTCGGTGCATCTTTAAAAATAAAATGATGTGCATGCAGACTGAATTCGATATTTTGAATTTACAAAGATAAAAAAGGGAAAAATGACTTTCTACTAAATAAACAAGGGTTTATTTAATTCTGCATTAAAATACTTCTTGATATTTCATAAAACTCAAAGATAAATGCATACTACGATATTTTGGGTTTAACTTTTAGTTTCTTCGTTCAATAGTGTTCAATAATTATAATATAGTGTTCAATAATTAGTTACATATAGCACTCTAAGATATCTTTTTATCTTAACATAAGCATTGCCTTCACTTTCAAAAACTATAATACTCTCTAAAATCACTTCCAAATTTTTTTCATTATTATTTAAATTAAAATTTCCTAAAATTATAAAAGCTTGAAAAAATAGATTTCTAACTTTTTTTTCCTTTCTATATCTGTAAAAAGTTATATTTCGACTTCATAGATATAAAATATTTTATAGACACAGAAAATAAGTTTTGATAAGACAAGAGTTCACTTAAATATTCTTATAAAAATTATTATAATTTTTTAATATTTTGAAAGACAATCTCACATAATATTAAAATTCTTGCAATGCTTTTGTAATCTGTCAAACAAATTGAACAATCACTTTCAGTATGGTTGAACAAGTACCTATTTAATTATTATATCACCATATGCTTGGATTTAATATAGATTCTTTCTACTACTTAAAACTTAAAGATTATATAATTTTTTTTAAATTATAGAGCATTTTTTTAATAAATCGGCATTATTTCATATTCCAAATTTATAGCAAGTAATTAGGTTAACCTATTAATACCTAGTGTTTCAAATTAGACACTGTTTATAGAAATAGTTTATATAATTTTTATATATTCTCAAAACAATGTTTGTTTTTTAGCGAAGGTATAAATATATCAGTCTTATAAACAATCTATCAATTTTTAAATACCTTCTGCTGAGCATAATTTTCTCATTTGGATTAACATTTTATGATTTATCGAGCTTAACACATAAATTTACTGCATATATGCATTTTAATGTAGATAAATCAATTGAGATCATAACAAACAGCTTCTTATCTCTTATGGACCTTCATTTTACTCTACTATGTTTACATGTAATAACAAATAAATCTCTCAGTAATAAGTTTATATTTTACTATAAATGACATCCTCTGCTGTTTAACATTCCAGTTTATCAGTATTCAGTATTCAAAATTTAAAATTGTTTTAATTTAGTATCTGTTTTTCTCTCACTCATATTAACTTATATTCTAGTTATATATCAATATATAATTCGAAGAATTTATTTAGTATCTGTTTTCTCTGAGTCATATTAACTTATATTTTAATTATATGTGAATATATAAATCGAAGAAATGTCTCGCATTAATAGGTTGACATATATATTTCCTCTATTGTTTCTCCAGTACGAATTCTTTTCCAGATTTTCAGCAAGATTATTTCTAGTCACATTTAATTAAATCACACTCTGTTGATTTCTTAGAGGAATTATATGATAAAGATTGGTCACGGATTTTACACAATAAAGAGCAAAAGTTATAAGTACAAATAAATTATGTCTATATGGACAGAGAAAATAAAAAGCCTCTAGTAAAACTGTCTTTAAAATCCTCTTGGACTTTATTCTGTTAAATTGCAATAGAATATAAGAAAGGTAAAAATTTATAAATCAAACATCAAATATAAAAGATAGATTATTCCGAGGTAGTTTGAAATTCATGTACTATTGTAATTTAACGATATAAAATACTATGTATCAAACCATTCATTTTTGATGAATATATATTTATGAATATCTTAAATATAACATATGACTTGCACAGAATGAAACAAATGTAAAATTTAAACGTCTTTGAATTTTTCAGCCTGTCCTCGCTAGAGATCAACTGACATTTTAAACTCCATAAGATACCATTGATTAATCTGAGGTTATTTGAAATCCATGTATTATTGTAATTTAACGATATGAAATACTATGTATCAAACCAGTCATTTTTGAGAAATACATATTTATGAATATCTTAAATAATATATGAATTGCACAGAATGAAACAAATGCAAAATTTAAACGTCTTTGAATATTTCAGCCTGTCCTTACTAGTGATCAACTGCCATTTTAAACACCATATAATATCATTGATTAATCTGAGGTTAATTGAAATTCATGTATTATTGTAATTTAACGATATGAATTATTATGTATCAAACCATTCATTTTTTAGGAATACATATTTATGAATATCTTAAATATAACATATGATTGCACAGAATGAAACAAATGTAAAATTTAAACGTCTTTGTATTTTTCAGCCTGTCCTTACTAGGGATAAACTCACATTTAAAACATCATAAGATACCATCGATTAAGAAAGGAAAAATTGATAATAAATTAAATTGATGTCGTGTTTAAACATAGTGCTGTAAAAGATAGCTACAGAAACATACTACAAGTAATATATAAAGCTACTTTCCTGATTTCAGTCAATGTACCTACCTAAAAGTAAATTCATGTGCGAAGTCTGAAAAATCATAAAATGTCAATCGAAATGATATGATTATAAATAACAGCCCATATTCGAAATTGTGGAAGAACTTTTATAGGATTATTTTCTACCTTAGCTGAAAACTAAAACTCGTTACGGAGAAACCTAAAAATAATACAAATTGTTTTGTACATGGCCTTTAAAAAAGGAGGCTAGGCATTACTGGGTCAAAAATTCACTTCACCGAAATTTTGTGTTAATACATGTTCGTAATTAATTGAACGAGAATAAAAAAAATTAAATGAAACATGTCGGGAATAATTAAGAATGCATAGATATAAAAATGCCTGTCTTGATTTTTTTCTATTGAATTCTAATACAATGTAGCATTTGTGAAATAAAAAGAATTCGAAAGTACCTTTTTATGTATGTAGTAGATACAAAATTGGAAATAAAGTGTATTGTACTAGAAATAACGTGATTAATCAATTCTTATGATTCCCCTTTAAATCTAAACTACTATTAGTTTAATCAAATAATTTCAAAAAGTAACAAGCTCAAATTAAAAATCTTCATACCTTTATTTTTTCAGAATAAATTCTATTTTCATTGGAATTTTTATTTAATTTTGAGCATACAATAGAATTACAATAATATTTTCAGACACATAGGTAAATATTCTAGTATGTTACGGTTGTATAAAGTTATTTCTATTTTGATATACTTTTATAGATAAGTAAAAAAAAGTAACACTTCATTATTTTTAGGTATGACTTTCTGAAGTAATACTTTTTTATAAATCACAGATTTAGTTAGAGGCTTTTGACTACTTTTTCAAATTTTGCAAGTTTAGCAAGAATTCTTTATGAGACATTAATAAAGAACAAAAGTACATCTTAGAAACATTATAAAGACACAATGTAGTTCTACAAAAAATGATTAATAAAGTTTACCTTCTTCGGTGGAAATCATTTGTATTAAATCGGGGTGTTCCTGTGAAGAAAGTAAAAGAAACTTTTCTATTGGAACAGGGAGATAAATAGATAGTACAGCTGTAGATATCTTCAAGAAGAAAACATCAATTCTCCAAGGTGACCCTGAAACAATTTCAATCCTTCATGTCTATCCAGACGTAAAATCATTCATCAAGATGCGATAAGCATTAGATCGATAAATGGATCCACTAGGAATAGAACATATGACTGGAATACAATAAACAAGAAAAAGAAATTGAATCTTATGTGTATTCATCAGAGGGCTGTACATATAGACAAAATGAATTGCACAGAATGAAACAAATGCAAAATTTAAACATCTTTGAATATTTCAGCCTGTCCTCCCTAGGGATCAACTGACATTTTAAACATCATAAGATACTATTGATTAATCCGAGGTAATTTGAAATCCATGTATTCATGTAATTTAACGATATGAAATACTATGTATCAACCCAGTCATTTTAGAGGAATACATATTTATGAATATCTTAAATATAACATATGACTTGCACAGAATGAAACAAATGTAAAGTTTTAAATGCCTCTGAATATTTCAGCCTGTCCTTACTAGGGATAAACTCACATGTGAAAACATCATAAGATACCATCGATTAAGAAAGGAAAAAGTTTTGATAAAAATTAATTTGATGTTTTGTTTAGACATATTTCTCTAAAAGATAGCTACAGAAACATAATACATGTAATAAATAAATCTAATTTCTTGATTTTCTGGATTTCAGTCAATGTGCCTACCTAAAAGTAAATTTATGTACGCAGTTTGAAAAATCATAAAATGTCAATAGAAATGATATCATTATAAATAACAGCCGATATTCGAAAATGTGAAAGAAATTTTATAGGATTATTTTCTACCTTAGCTGAAAACTAAAACTCGTTACGGAGAAACCTAAAAATAATACAAATTGTTTTGTACATGGCCTTTAAAAAAGGAGGCTAGGCATTACTGGGTCAAAAATTCACTTCACCGAAATTTTGTGTTAATACATGTTCGTAATTAATTGAACGAGAATAAAAAAAATTAAATGAAACATGTCGGGAATAATTAAGAATGCATAGATATAAAAATGCCTGTCTTGATTTTTTTCTATTGAATTCTAATACAATGTAGCATTTGTGAAATAAAAAGAATTCGAAAGTACCTTTTTATGTATGTAGTAGATACAAAATTGGAAATAAAGTGTATTGTACTAGAAATAACGTGATTAATCAATTCTTATGATTCCATTTTAAATCTAAACTACTATTAGTTTAATCAAATATTTAAAAAAATGATCAAGCTCAAATTAAAAATTTTCATACATTTATTTTTCTCAGAATAAAGCTTTCTATTTTCATTGGAATTTTTATTTAATTTTGAGTATGCAATAGAGTTGCAATAATATTTTCATACATATAGGTAAATACTCCGGTATGTTATGGTTGTCTCTTTCTAAAGAGATTTCTATTTTGATATACTTTTATAGATAAGTAAAAAATTGTAGCACTTCATCATTTTTAGGTATAACGTTTTGAAGTAACACGTTTCTAAAAATTACAGATTTAGTTAAAGGTTTTCTACTACTTTTTCAAATTTTACAAGTTTAACAAGAATTCTTTATAAGGCATTATTAAAGAACGAAGTTACCTCTTAGAAACATTATAAAGACACAGTGTAGTTCTACAAAAAATGATTAATAAAGTTTACCTTCTTCGGTAGAAATCATTTGTATTAAATCGGTGTGTTCCTGTGAAGAAAGTAAAAGAAACTTTTCTATTGGAACAGGGAGATAAATAGATAGTACAGCTGTAGATATCTTCAAGAAGAAAACATCAATTCTCCAAGGTGACCCTGAAACAATTTCAATCCTTCATGTCTATCCAGACGTAAAATCATTCATCAAGATGCGATAAGCATTAGATCGATAAATGGATCCACTAGGAATAGAACATATGACTGGAATACAATAAACAAGAAAAAGAAATTGAATCTTATGTGTATTCATCAGAGGGTTGTATATATAAGCAAAAGCTCAATATCTAAAGTGTACTCAAAATTTCCTAGCTTGTTAAGTAAAAGAACATAATCAGCTAAGGTCTTTTATTTTTGAAATAATGTATATTTTAAAGATTAAAGTCACTATAATTCAATTAAACAACAAGATATTACCATGTTTTATTTTCAGAACAATTAATAGAATATTGTTAAGACCAGATCTTTTCTTCTTTTTTCCCGAGTGCTGTCTGTATGTTCGTGTGTAAATAAATAATGGACTTGAAAATTCTCTATCGTGAAGTAAGACCTGACGAGTTTATTTAATTTTGTGAATATTTATTATTGAATATAAATTTATCATATAACTGTGTGACGTCCATATACGGGTGTCCCAAAACGACCGCATAAACTCTGCACAGCTAGATTTCTCGTTGGGAGTACATAAAACATGCCCAAAGAAGCGTTCCTGTACGATCCATAGTTTACGACAAAAAATACGAAAAACATGACGTCACAGAGTATGACGTCACTTCGGTACAAAAAAAAACATTTTATTGGACATATCAACAACAGTATTTGCATATCTTTCCAGAAGATAATGTTTAAAACTTTCGTCGCGCATATTGCGTCATGCATGCGCGCTCGCCATAGAATGACGTTAAGCCGCCGTTAAACTGGTATGTAAAAGCCTGCATCTTGCAGCCACTGGTAGTGTTCTGTCTAGCAGCCATGATGCTGGCTCAGCGGCAGGAATTGCTTAATAGTTTTGTAAAGTGTGTTTATTTTGTTACCGTTGAGCATAGCGCCATCTGAAAGAAAAAAAGAAAAATAAGAGTGTTTGCTGGAAGCGCGAAGCGGGGGGATTGAATCGGCTACGAACCAATATACTTTTTTTTTCTTGATGTTTTTTTAAAGTGGATGGTTTGGACGACGTTTGAAGTGAAAATATTCAAATTCATTGTAGTAAGTATATATATATATATATATATAATATATATATATATTTATATATATATATATATATATATATATATATATATATATATATATATATATATATATAAATATATATATACATATATATATACATATATATATATATATATATATATATATATATATATTATATATATATATATATATATATATATATATATATATATATATATATATATATATATATATATATATATATAAATTCTTAATTCCTTTAATCATAAATCTTATTGGGTTTTCATTTTTCCAACGCTGATCCAATCCATATAAATTTAATTCTGTTTGATTGTGTTTATCTATTATGTATCCCTCTCGTTTATATTATTCTTATCTATTCTGCTGTGTTAAAATCTTAAATGTTAGTAGTCGTTAATTCTCTATTGATAGTTATATGTTTGCTTTGTAATGTCAAATTCTAATCTACAATAACTATTAGCAAATCCCTTTCCTTTGGTCACTTCTCAATCACAAAGTCTTTATTTTAGTTTATATATTTAATTATACATTCCACTAATTCTTAACATCTCACGGGTAGTCTTTGTATGGTGGCCATGTATTCCGTTCGTGACTACTGTGACATGTACCTGATATACGGCCAATGAGATGGAAATGCCTGACGAACTGTTAGGCAACACATGTTTTAAATTGTGCATATACTGCTGTTGATATGTTCAATAAAGTGTTTTTTTCTTGCACCGGCAGTGAAGTCATACATTGTTTTTCATAATTTTCTCGTAAACTATGGATCGTGTAGGAACACTTCTTTAGGCAGTTTTATGTACTCCCAACGAGGAATCTAGCTGTGCAGAGTTTATGTGGTCGTTTTGGGACACCCTGTGTAAGCGTGCTGTGAAAGAAAAATCATGTTGTTTGTAAATGCAAATTAATATCTATGCTACATACATCAAAATAGTGTGTAGAAGTTTTGTATTTTTAACCTTCTTCTGAAATAAGGTAGAATTAAACTGTATACGCAATACCACAATTTATAAGCATCTGAAATCAAAATTTTGCACTTAACATAAATATTTATTTTCAAACATCTTAATAAAATTAGATTTCAGGGTATGCAAATCAAAAAAATCAAAACGAATAAATGAAATTTGTTTTAAAAGGGTACTTTATGTTTACAAGACATAGTAACTAAATTTATCATATTAAAGTTGGTATATATTGTCCCGAAGATTTGAATGAACACACCGTTTAGATTAACAGACGAATTTATGGAATCAAAGTAGCAACTGGCAACTTTACAAGATCGAGAAGTTGCCTACAACTAGTGGGCATCAGCTTTTATACCCGAACAGAATATTCGAAAAATAACTAATTTACATAATAAAGAAAGAAGATCTAGATTGTTAGAAAACTTAAGGCAACAATAAATAACATTTTAAAATTAAAAATCCATGCTTTGGCTCAACCGCCTTGGCGAGAACCGAACCCACCCATCTTTGGCTCCGGATCTCGTGTTCTGACCATGTGATCTGACTGAGTTCTTTGGCAAACTTTCTTTATCCGGCAATACGAATTTTACTTTTTAAAGCATTTACCCCAAAAATTTAAAATTACAAGCATTAATAATAATTTTATAACCAACAAGAACTTTGATTGAATTTCTATTTTATTGTACTCCCAGGGATTCTATAACAACCTCTATTTAAGATATTTATCGTTATATACTAAGCAGAAATGTCTCGAACTTTAATAGGCTATTCTAAGTTTAGTTGAATTTCGAGGTTTTGAAATTGCGGTATTATATTTCAATGCACCCTTTCTGTAATATTTTCTATGCTAAGTACTCATTTTTAAAAACATTTTCTTACTTGATCGAATTATATGAACGACAGTGGAATTACACGAGTTTATAATGCATAAAAGAGGTTTCAAAGAATGTTTACTTTATCGGCTTTTGTTTTCTCTAAAGGAATAAAATTTATAACGCTCGTTTAGTTTCATGTATTAAATATACTTTCAAACATTGGTTGACTAACATTCTAAGCGTCTCATGTTTTGATCATAAATTTCTATTAATGATGCAAGAATTTTGTAGATAAGAATAAAGTCGTAAATTAGGGTTTTTAAGAAGTTTTTCTTAGCATTTTCCTTTAATGTGGTATTAATCAAATGTAGTAATTCAATGCGGTAAGATTTATCAAACATTAATAAAAACACATTTTATTTATTCATAATCAATAGTAATATTTAACAGTAAACAAACATTTCTTTGCTTAAAATTACTGGTTCCAAATAAAGCAATAGGTTGACAAAATAATTTACTAATAACCGAGTTTTGATAAAATAACAGGTCTCCTATTTTTTCTATTAGAAAGATATTACGTTCAAATAAAGAGGTGTAAATGACTGGAGGGAAACACTCTTCTCAAAGTGTATCTAGGAAATCAACAAAATTCCAGAGATGTTTAGTGTTTAATTCATCTTCGGTTTATGGCAAATGTACAGTGAATTTTGTGATTTTCTACACTTTATAACATGTAGTTAGAAATATTGTATAGAAAGTAACTTAAAGTTATCTTTTTAACCTTTAGACAATAAATATCTTTTCTCTCTCTCCCCCTCTCTCTCTCTCTCTCTCTCTCTATCTATCTATCTATCTATCTATCTATATATATATATATATATATATATATGTATATATATATATATATATATATATATATATATATATATATATATATATATATATATATATATATATATATATATATATATATATATATGTATATATATATATATATATATATGTATATATATATATATGTATATATATATGTATATATATATGTATATATATATGTATATATATATATATATATATATATATATATATATATATATGTATATATATATATATATATATATATATATATATATATACATATATATACATATATATATATATATATATATATATATATAGATATATATATATATATATATATATATCTATATATATATATATATATATATATATATATATATATAAATATATGTAATAAATTACTTTCTCTAGTCACAATAATTATGAAGCCCCTATTGTTTTTACTTGTCCGGGCTACTGTGCAAGGAAAACCTAAATAGCTAAAAGTAATAACGAACGATGCAGTCTGGCACATTGAAGAGAATGGCACAAGTCTAATTAAAACTTTATTTTAGAGCTGCCGAAACGTACATTTTTACTAGTCAATGATAGACAATAGAAATACATAAAAATCACTCTGCTTGAACAGATGTGCACCTAAGAGCGAAGACAGCAATATGTTTCCCAAGGGACGAGAAATTTAGTGATCGAATTTAAACTGTTCAGATGAGGAAAAACGTGAAGACATTTGCCGGCGACAGCTGGAAAAGGTGTTGAATAGACAAAAAATTTACTATAGGATAGAAAGCTTTGGGAATTGTTTCGAAAGACTTTTAAGTCGAAGACACTCCTTCGATTAAAACATTTAGAGGTTGGGAAAAAGATTTTAAGGAATTAGAATAGGAGATATGAGGTTTTTAAGGTAATATTAAAGTTAAATAATTGGGATATATTACATATACGTATATGTGTGTAATGACTTTTTCACATGTACATCCTATAATAACATTTATTTTCATTTTTAAATTGCCCCATTCTCTGTCTCATTATGATTTTCTTCGTTTTCTTCTATTTCTCATTACTCAATAAGAATCGCCAGAAATCCAAGATAAATATAATTTCTGTCGTGCTTTGATTATATAAATTAAAATATAAAACTTTCTTATATTTATGCATCATTCTTCTGAACAACTTTGAATGCCAAACAATCTTCACCAATCAGCAGAGGAGAGCTTAAAAATTTTAAATCAAAGCGTTCCTTGTTATATCAGATTAATTTGAAGTATGTTGTATCTTGTTAATGCTGTCCGTCACCTACTACTCAAATATAAAAATGGTGTAATATTCATAGACATATAAATATTTCTTCAAAAATTAATTTTTTTGTTATTTTTAAAAAACATTTTAATGTAACAAGCGTGACTTTTTTCCTCTCTTATTAGTGAAAACTTGATGAACTACAGCAAAGACTGTAATTAGTATATAAAAATATTAAACATTTCTCGAAACATAAAAGTTTTCAATAAATAGTTTAAAAAGGTCTATGCACGAATGATATAACTTTTATACCTGTAAACTTGAAGATCCTAAAATATAAGGCAAACAATGTAAAAGCTTCAGGTGGATATCATTAGAGCTCAAAAGTTATAAGGATTTAATTGAGCCTTTTTAGATACCACATAACAATGTCTAAATGATAAGGGCGTCTCAGTCTAAAATATTTCAGAGCATCGTTCTTTGATTCTTTATCAAAACGAATGGATTTCTACATTGAACAAATTAGCATATACATACATGTAGGTAAACACGAAAGCTTATTTGAAAAGATACAAATATCAGCTCACTTATATAAATAGGAATTATATACTTTGTGCATTATAGTACGAATTTTCATAAAGTGACTGTGTTCCGTACAGTCTTTCCCCAATATAATAGGATGATCTAAGCAAAAGCTTAAAATAGAAAATTAATATTGATTCAAAATTTTTAGCATTAATAGTACGAATTTTCATAAAGTAAATGTGTTCCATACAGTCTTTTTCCATTAAAATAGGATGATCTAAGCAAAAGCTTAAAATAGAAAATTAATATTGATTCAAAATTTTTAGCATTAATAGTACGAATTTTCATAAAGTAAATGTGCCACACAGTCTTTTTCCATTAAAATAGGATGATCTAATCAAAAGCTTAAAATAGAAAATTGATTCATCTGTTTAGCATTAATAGTACGAATTTTCATAAAGTAAATGTGCCACACAGTCTTTTTCCATTAAAATAGGATGATCTAATCAAAAGCTTAAAATAGAAAATTGATATTGATTCATCTTTTTTAGCATTAATAGTACGAATTTTCATAAAATAAATCTGTTCCATAAAGTCTTTTACCAATAAAACAGGATGATCTAAGCAAAAGCTTAAAATAGAAAATTAATATTGATTTATCTTTTTAACATAAGAACAACTTGACATTGTGTATACTTTGTATATTTTTATAAGATGATTTTCAATATTTTAAAATTTATCTCTAAAAGGAAGAATAGAGTTCTCAGTTCTACATATATAAAGACATAAAGGTCTTTATGTATGCTAGGTTCTCAGCTAGAATAGCTAGGTTCTTAGCTATTCTATAAAAATTTCTTATAAAGGGAAAGAATAAAAATGTTCTTAAGTAAAAAAAGGTATTTTTTGCGTATAAACAAATAATATATGATTCGAATAATCTAATGTTCCGATAATCCAAATGTACCAATTACAACATTAGATTAAAACTTATTCAACCTAAGAAAAGTTCACTAAAAACATATTTTCAGAATTTTAAAATTTTGTAAAAATATTTAAATGTATATTATATAACTCTTACGTATTAAATTTCTAAAAATGAAAAAAACGCTCCATAGAAAAGTAATTTACAAGCGAATAAATTTTCATTTACCAACTCGGTGATGTAACATTTTTTTAAATAAATATAAAGAGAAATGTAATTTGTTCTTGAGAATAGCAACATCATAACTCTTGAATAAATTTGATAAAAATGTCACAAAATATCCAACTTTTCTAAAGAAATAAAAAGTCGCGAGTATAAAAAAACTACGTATTCATATCTCGACTGCTTTCATTTGCATCTTAAATGCAAATGAAAGAATTGTCGGAGTTTTCTGTCGTCGGGATTTTAATTTATTTATACTGCCAGTAGGATTCTTTTGTATTAGGTTGATTTTTTTTACCTATTTATGTTTACTTAGCAAAAAAAGAAGTCCCTTACTTTTTAAACTAATTTAATGGAAACTTACCTTAGTGGTGAAATATGACATAAGGTTTGTGAAGAGAATGTTTAAAATTCTACAAATGAAGAACCCTTACTTTCAATTTCATAAATAGCTGCATTTCTATTCTATCCGTAAACTAAAAATAAAGTTGGAGGCGTTATAATTTTTATATAGAGTTTATAAACTTTAAGCATGAAAATCAGCAGCATAAATATAAATAAGCCATGAGTATATTTTCTGTATTGATATTTAAACAAAATAAAACTGATTTTTTAGAATATTCATTAGCTCAAATTATTAATATGCAGCATTTAATGAGCTTGTTTTTTGACATTAGAAACCTTTTATGTATAACATAAAATGTTTCATTCTCTCTTTTTATTCTTGGTTGTCCGCTTTTATTCCGTTATCTAGAATTCATATCATAAAACACCGCTAGATGGTGCTGTAATGCAATTTCTTGGTGGACGCTAGAGGGCTTTTGACACAGAAAAACTATAAAAAGTGGACGTCAACCTGACTAGTTGCAAACGTACAACGCCAACAACGTTTTTTTAAATGTTATTGCTAACAAAGTACTCATAGATTGATGCATTACCATTGACAGGAAATCCAGTACTAGAGGGCTTGGCCCAGGGAGTACTGTTGCCAATTCGTCTTATGTGGCTCCTATGTGACTAGTTGCAAGTCGGCGTCAGCCGTATCGTCGTTCTGGCTAAACCTCAAACAGTTGGTGTCTCCTTCAAAGCGAAATTCGGGACTAGTGAGGGAATTAGCCTTATCCAAAAAATTAGGGACAGTCAGTTCGACATGTAAACAGGGGTACTCAGTTAAGAGCTCTCAATTTTTTCAGAATTCAATAGAGACGAAAATGAAGCACAATTCCCTGAAAACAAAAGATTATTAGTCTCCAAAATAACAATAATAGTATATTTTAAAAATTAAACAGTTGTCACGTTGATAAGTAAAAAAAAAGTTTTGCAGTTTTAGATTAATCTGGTTATTTGGAAGGTGTTATCTCACCTAGAATGTTTCATTATATGTTTTTATGAATGTTTCATTCATAAAATTTGACAAGTAAGAATCTTTAAATAATCAATGACTGCTTATTAGATTCAAAATTAAGGTTTACTACTCATGGTATTTCACACATTCTTTAATTAATTATTAGACCATTTTCTTTTACACTTTTTTATTTATTTGTATTATATCATGCAACTGATTTTTATCAGAGCAACATACAGGTAGGGCAGCATCCCTCGTTATAAGCACAACGCAATGGCAGGCAATCGTTATTCAAAAATCAAACCAAAGCCATCAAGTGGGAGTATAATACACTAACCACAATATAATCAAAGTGGCTCAAAAGCAAACTAAAACTTCTTAAATTTAAGAACTTGAAGAAACTTGCTTCAATGGTAAATTATGAAAAGAAAAATAACAATGTTTTCACGAATTAAAAAATAGTTGCAGTTCTATTCAATGTTTAAACAAAAATAAAATTGAATTTTATTTATATATATATATTTTTATATATATATTTTTATAATTATATATATATATATATATGACAATTGGCCCTATTAATTTTAAATTCCCGGGTTTACTGGGTCGTCAGTAAATCTAATTATATTGCAGTCATGGTCCCACTGAACGAACAGCAAAGTCCTTGTTGAACTTTATTTATTAGGTAAAATACATGCATCTCGAGAAGAACTGAACTTTTATACACGAAAAACTTTTCTATTACGAAGTCTGTCCGACAAAATTCGATAAGAAAGCAGCTTTCTCAGCGTTATTAGCAGTCAGATCATTGGAAAAGTGAACCAACACTTTTGTTTAGGCAGTTGGAAATGTGGTGAGAGTGAAACTGAAAATTAGCATTTATACAAATTCGATGTGGTAGAGAGATTTAGAGGAACGAGAAACGGAAAAGTAAAATTAAAGAGATATTTTAAGTGTAATAATTTTGAAACCGAATGTGTGGGTCGCAATCCCCCCACATATATATATATAAATATATTTTAAAAATATATATATATATATATAATATATTTATGTGTGTGTTATATCTTATTAATATATGTATATATATACATATATTATATATAATTTATATAAATATATATATTATCTGTTTATATATTATATTTATTACATAAACAACATACATATACATTACATAATATACAATAATAATATATATATATATATATATATATAATAATATATATATACAACATATACATACATAATATATATATATATATATATATATAATATATATATAAATAAATATACATACATAATTTATATATATGCATATTTTAACATATACAGGTACATATAATATACATATAATAAGCATACGCATCTACATATAAATGTATGTATAAATGAATGTTTGCATAAATTATTACATTAGTTATATGTGTACGTGTGCATGTGTGTGAGTGTATGTGTGTGTGCATAACAATGTTAAAATGCATTTTATAAGAAAAAAATCAGAAAACAGATTTTGAATATCTCATCTATAAAGTACATTTAGTTAAACAAGCGGTAAATTCACAAGGCACAATAATAATCAAACTTAGACTAACAAATACTCATTTCCAGAAACGAAAAGTACTCATTTTACTTTTACTCGCGCTAAGCACGCCGCAACCATGTTCAAGTAAGATGAGATCGTAAGAGAAATAGTTAGCGCGTTTTATTTATACATAGGTATTTTTATGACGTGATAAATTGTTCTTAGGGATTATTCGTAGTCTTTTTACCTAAGAAATCCCTATTTGAAAAGTTTGTGTGCAGGATCACATTGTCTAGGTGCACGAGGTTGTAAAAGCGCTTGGATTTCATGTATCTCACCAGAAATAAACTGTGTTGTTATTTTGATTGAATCTCGCTCATATTACATATATATAATAATTTTCCCATGTAAAAATCGATAGTATGCAAGAAAAGACTTGATACAACGTCCGCCGTTATGAATATCCGAGCTAAACAAAAAATGTACTTTCAAAACGTGAATTTATTATAAAAACTAAAATATTTCATGTATTTCTTCCTTCAAAAATTCCAGCATTATATAACAATCTTTTAACTTCGATAACCATCCATGCATAGAAATTTAGTTCTTTTAAATAAATAAGATTTAAACTATTTAAATTAATATTCAATATTTTGAATCCTCTACAACACTAATCATTACAGGTTTTATAATTACATTATCTGTTCGAATTCTTCAAGTAGTTACTATTAGGCTAACATCTAAATCTTTTGAGAAAATATAAAACAAAAGTCTTTTCGAATGTTTCAGGAATTTAAAGAGAAAGATAAGATTAACAAAAATTTCAGAGGTAAATCAGAATTATATATTTTATAGAGATTAAACAGTCAATACCAATGAAAGGATAAATCATTCAATGATTAAAATTCAGTTAGTTCACTAACATTCATCTTTAAAGAGACAAATTGAGATGCGTAAAATAGTTTAACGATATTGTATCGTGATATATCTCTTGCGTCTCGATCATAGAATTATATTTGCAGTGATTGTCACCTTAGTATTTCGTAAAGTTATTTTCATTCCTTTAAGAAGGCATTTTATCATTATTAGACATCCCTTTCTTTCCTGCATTATTAAAAAAATAACTTGTATTGATTGATCTATAAAATGTATCACATTTAACTATAGTATTTGATAAAAGCTTAAAGGGCATTAATATGTGCCAAAGGTAATTCTGGAATCTAAATGACATACTTTTGAGTTAAAAATATTAACTTTCCAATCAAAAAGTATAAATGATGATAAATGATCCTTGTAAAAAAATTTTGAATTTAATGTCTTCGGGTTCTTTTAAAGTTTTATTTGTTGTTAATTTAAAATTGTACTCAATTTATAATTTAAACCAGTTACATCAAACGAGGAATACCCATGATGTTGATTATTGTACTTTAAGCGCCGGCTAAAGTTATTCTATTTTGACACTTTCAAATCAGAGTTTTATTCTTCAACTGTTTTCTTGAAAATGTGAGAAATATTAAAATAAATATTGTTTGCCTTTGTTTCAAGTTCAATCGCATTTTATACTTAAATGTTTATAGAGAATCTTAATCCGAAAAACTGCTAAACATACAGGGATTAGAGAGATACAAAATTCTACTAAATAATTAATAATTTTTTAAATACTTTATCTATATGTAAGGAATTTGCACTCATGACTTTGTATGATCTGGATGACATCGGCATAATCGCCAAATTTAACCCCTTCCACGCGGCTTTTCATAGGAGAAGTAAGAAGCCGGCCGTCAAAAGGGGGCCTGATAAACATGTTTCGGTGTCGTTGGATGTTTTTGCAGGGCCTCGGAGAAGGAGGATGTGCCCTTTTCGGCAGGGCTCAAGTTTCCAGACCCCCCCTCGATGAAGTGAGAGATCTGCAAGAGGGCAGTTGGAGTTGAAAGCAGAGAGTTGGATTCGAGCCGGCGACCGACACACATCCCTCTGCTTTGAAGGGAGAGAACTTTATTACTTTATTTTTCTCGGACATGAAACGCTCGGTCATGTGGTGATTGTCGTTAGGCTCTGAGACTTAGAAATATGATATATATGGTTTACTTTTATTGTTTTCCTTAATGTTATAAATAAATGTTGTTTTGTCCGTTTAAACTTCCGGACTAATTATTTTAAATTAGTGAAATTATCCTCAGTGACCGTGGACCGAACATACCTGCCCCAGTACAGTAGGCGGGCAGGTCCTACACTAACATAGCGCACCAAGAAAAGAGGGTGTGCTTACACTATACTTAATTATAAATTCTTTTATTATATGTCTTTCAACACTTTTGTATATATTCTGTAAAAATTGAGGCTCTTTTTCAACACAAAATAAGATTTAAAATTAGATAAAATAATATTATCCCTGTTTAGAATTTTTATTTCATATACGAGGGTTGGAACTTTAACAGTGGCAACTATTTATTTACATGGAATACAAAAATGATTCATGTCACCATGTTTATAGTGCTTTAATATAGTTGCCAGCATTGTGTATAACCAGTTTCCAGCAACTTGAAAATTGCAGAAGACCTGTAGCAGCTCCTGTTCTGTTGATAGTTCGAATGGACCGGTATATTACCGCAAAAATCTCTGGAACAATTCCGAATCCAATGCCACAAAGTAGTTTCTTCATCATAGGAATTAAGACAAAGTTACAAGGAATTGGATATGGGGCACACTAGTATGTGCAAATCCTGTCTTTCAGGACAGATCGAGAATAACTTGGCATCCATCACTGTCCATTAATACGGCAAAAGCATGCACTTCTGCACCTCTGACACTAGGACGACCTGGATTTTGCATGTCTGCCACATTTGGACGTTCGTTATTGAAGGCGTTTACCGATCTCGCTACAATTCTGTAAGGCAGTGCAATTCACCGCAAGCCTTTTGAAGCCCTAGATGACATTGTTATGCTGTACAACCTCTGGCATATTGCATTTTTATCCATTTTCGTTGTTCTTCTTTTGAAAACGTCCTGACAACACTTACTTTAGACCGCAAGCTAATACAAGGATCAGTTCTTTGCGTTACTCCGCTTTTAGTATGACGTAAGAAGGACGAGTCTTTTTCCTGAGATGTAAGGTAGGTTTGTAGCTCACGTGTGGTATAGATAAAGAGACCAGACGTCCCGTTTTGAACGGGACTGTCCCTTTTTACAATTACGAGTCCCGATGTCCCCGAAATGGACTGTGGGACGCAAAATTGTCCCGTTTTCAGAAACCACGTGAAAATTTGAGTAGCATACGGCCAGTCACCGCCCTGTTTTTCTATTGTAATTGAATATATTTTATGGTTGCCTGCTACAAATGCTCCAGTGGGAAGATTATTTTTTCTATTATGAACAAATTGTGGACATCTGAGAAATTCCAGTTACAAATTTCAGTTCTAAAGGCGATGTTGATAATTGAGATGAATATTAAAAAAACATGCCAAGAGTTTCATTCTTACTTGAAATCGTCACCAGCTATGTTAAAACAAATTTGTTCTTCGGATAAATATAAATATAACTAAACATTTTAGGTACCTATATTTTGTGATTCGTAACTTTTAAGCCAACTAACTTTTTCTGAATAAATAACTTTAAAAATGTGTTGTTTTTTTCATTTACTACCTATGATTTGACCTAAATAAACCAATGTCTCGTTTTAAGTAAAAAAAAACAAATGGTCGAGTTAGACATACACAACATTCTTTGGTTTTGTAGCGTAGCTTTTTTACAGCAGTGTTGCCACTATTAAAGTTTCAACCCTTATATATATAACATCTATATGTGCATGCATTTCTATATATGTGGATGCATAACCAGATAACCAAAACCAAAACCTGGAATACACTAGTCTGTTATTACATTTTCTGTTTACAAACTTAATCAAGCGTTACTGCTTTCTATATTTTCAAAACCTTAGATATTGCATACAACTTTAAAAATAAAAATATATTTTAACACGTTATTCTCCTTTCAAAACAGGCTTAACAATTTACAAATTTTTCTTTCAAAATCTTTCAACTTTGAAGAGGTGAAAATTTATTTTCATATTTTTCTTGAGTGCAGCTGCATAACAAATTCATAGATACATCGAACTAAAAGGAAATTTAAGATTCTAATTTCCATTAGAGAAACATCCTTTTTTCGGAATCTGCAAATGATAGGCTTTAAAATGTAGTCCTTCAAACCATACCCGGAAATAAACTGTTTTGAGAAACAGAGTAACAAAGAGCTCCTGATTTGCATTTATGTATTCTTCGCACGTTTCTTAAATCTTTCATGAGCAATGTAATTTTAATTCAAACTCAAGCGTCATAACCCCTGAATAAATTTGATGAAAACTGTCACAAAATATCAAAGTACATACAACAAATGCAAAATTTCTTTCCTCAAGTAAGTATCCATTCCAATACTGCTTTTGATTTGCATTTACCATGCAAATGAAAGAGCGTCTGGGATTTTTACCCGCTACAATTCAACACATCTTCATAAATAATAAAATTCACAAAGAATATTCCTTTCCATGGTACATTTTTTATTGAATTCACGCTTATTTTTCTTGATAATGTTAGCTGGATTTAAAACCTACCACATATATATATTGTATATATATATATATATATATATATATATATATATATATATATATATATATATATATATATATATATATATATATATATATATATATATATATATATATATATATATATACATATATATATACATATACATATATATATACATATACATATATATACATATATATATATATATATATATATATATATGTATATATATATATATACATATACACATACATATATATATATATATATATATATATATATATATATATATATATATATATATATATATATATATATATATATATATATATATATATATACATATATATATATATATATATATATATATATATATATATATATATATATATATTATATATATAATATATATATATATATATATATATATATATATATATATATATATATATATATATATATATATATATATATATATATGCACTTCCAATTTGTTTGTTGGTGTCATTAACTCTCAACATCTAAAATATGTCTATTTAAGGTTTGGACTATAGATAATTGAATTTTAACATTTTATATTCTTTAGGCTATTCATCTGCATGTATGCATTATTTTTGTTTTTTCCAATGTTTAGACATATAATTATAATTTCATTAGTAAACAAAAAGTAAAATTTTGGAAACTGAAATAGACATTTAGAGAACCCTAAAAATCTAATCAACTAGAATAATTGTTTTATTTCTTTCAATATATATATATATATATATATATATATATATATATATATATATATATATATATATATATATATATATATATATATATATATATATATGTGTGTGTGTGTGTGTGTGTGTGTGTGTGTGTGTGTATGTATGTATATATGTATATATAACCAAAATTCATTAATTGTATTCCAAAATTCTTTATTTGAGCTCTACTCATTGTTAAATATATACTCTTCATTGTTAAATACCATTCTGCTAACTGTTGATTTATTGAATTCTCTTCAGAGTTAAAAGTTTTAAGTCCCCTTTAACCCCCGCAAGGCATCGAAAGGCCCAGTGCAATTTTTCTTACCCAAATACCAACTAAATCGATTTTGATGACGAACAGATAATTTGGGATAACCTAAAAATATTTTATTAAAAGTTTAAAATATATTTCGAATTATTTGAAATAGTAATTTTTAAAAGTATTTTGGACTGTAGATCTTTATTAGCATTCCGAAAGCACAAACATGAGACAGATAAAAGTTAAAAACTTAAATCACGTCTGTATACTTCATCATTTTAATCAATTAACCATGTATTTTTGTCAGCATCTCTCCTCCAACTACAAACACTAAATAAAAATCCAAAAATGTATGTGTAAACACTGGGTGTCTATATCCCGAATAAATTAAAATTCTCTCTTTCTGAGAAAAATATCCAGAGAAAATTGCATAAATGCATGTTACTGTGGTATAGAAGTCCTATAAGACAGCTACTGGAAATTTGGAATGCTTTTTTCTACGAGTTATTTTGTGTGAAATGTTTTTATAACAACCGGAGCTCAAAAGTCTGATGCTCGTCTCGTGGGTTAAAATACCACCTACTAATCACTACCAAATTCATTTCTCGAGTTCTACTCATTGTTGAATTAATATATACTATTCATTGGAAAATTCAATCGTACTCACTGTTCAATGATTATGGAATGTTTAAACTTTGATGTTATTAACAGGTAATACTTTAGAAATTGTATAAAAGACCACTTTATTAACCCTTTAATGCCCAAGTCATTTCTGCCGATTACATTTCGGAGCCTATCTTAAATCTAAGTTAATATGGACTGTACAGAACGAAATAAATTTGAAGATCAAACAATCTTGAATACTAGAGCATGTCACGTTAGTGATCAGTTATCGTTTTAAACATAGAGTGACATTTATAAAAAAAAGGAAAAACTTCCTGAAAAAAGATTTATTTGATATTGCAGGTAAAATAATCTCTGCAAAATGCTGTAGTGTAATGGAAAAAGAAAATTTGTCATGATCTCAGTCTGTACCTGCCGAAAAAGTAAATTTATGAGCGCTGATCGAAAAATCATAAAATCTAGATCTAAATGAAAAAAAATAGAAATAATAGAAATTACTTGAAAATTTCGTAGATTGTTTATAAGATTGCCCATTACCTACTTTCAAAAGGAAATTTTTTTCTAAAAAAAACATAAAAACTCTACAAGCTATTTTTTAACCGTATCTAAAATGATACGCCATGCATTAAAGGGTTAAATAATTTGAAAACTGTATCGTACGTTAAAATTATATAAGTTTGGATAAAGTGCATCAAAACACATGTGCATATTTTATGCGTAAAAGAATTATTGTAATGTCATCATTATAATTTTTTTAAATTCTATTAATTTAAGTTTTCTTTCTGAATAGGCTAACTATTCAAGCTTGAGAACAATTTCTTCTTAAAAGGAGTAAAAGAAAAAGAAAATTTAGCTTCGATGAAATTTGGAAAACTCTAAAGTTTATTTTCTTAGATACAAGTTTTTTAATTTAGTTAATCGCTCACTTGAGAGGAGCATGGAGCACCTTAAGAATGAAAGACTTTTAACTCTTCTGAAATTCTTTTTACTTTTCAGTCATGAGGAAGGACACTTGAGAATATATATGTAGTTGCAATAAGTTTTTAAAATACATAAAATGGTTTTTATTTTTACTTTCGGTTTTGTCTTTTAGTAGAAAAAAATATATGGAATGATTGTAAGCCTGCTTATACTTTTTCCCCGATTGTGTTTTTCGAACTTTAACTCTTTGTGCAATACTGGGACATATATATTGAACTTCACTGTTAAGTTTCGGGTATATATATTATTAAAACAATGAAAGTTACATGCATGGCCAACATTACATTAATCAAACGTTCTGCTTATATTTTTAAATTATTTAACATATCCAATTTATATATATATATATATATATATATATATATATATATATATATATATATATATATATATATATATATATATATATATATATATATATATATATATATATATATATATATATATATATGTGTGTGTGTGTATGTATGTATGTGTGTGTGTCAGGTATGATAGTATAAAACTAATAATTTAGGGGTTTAAAGGCAGAAAACGCATCGCCCTGTTTAAATGCAGGCGCATGAATCACTAATAACTCCATATAAAAGCGCTTGACACGAAATACTTACACGAACGCTTGCTTCTTTGTTAGAGTGTGGAAGCTAGCCACTCGCCGCCATGTTTGATAGTTGACTGTTGAACTGTGTAACAGTCATGAATAAAGACATTTTCAAGAGATCATCGGCTCTGTGAATTGTCACAGGCATATCATATGTATGTGTGTATATTTATTTATTTATTTATTTATTTATTTATAATTTGCGAACTTTACAATGTTAAAGTTTTATTAAAATTTGATAAGGAAATGGTATATAAAGAAGTTAAATTTGGTGTTCTCATCATACTTGTTCTATGTTCTATTAAATTAAGTCTTCTATCTGTGTATTCAAACTAATCAAACTTGTGATCTATTTATGTTCAAGAGAAATATACTAAGAAACAAATTTTGTTTCTCTAAGATTTTAAAAACTCCTTCAGAATCCTTTTAAAACATAAAAGTTTCAAATTTAGTTAATAGCTAGCTTGAGAAGAGTATTGGGTACATTAGAATACGATAATTTTAACTTTTTCTAAATAATTTTTATATTTCAATCGTGGAGAAAGTCACTTAAGAATATATATAAAATTGTAATAAGCTTTTAAAACACTTAAAATTGGTTTAATTCTTTTTATTTTCTATACAGTTTTGTCTTACAGTATAAGAATATATGAGTAACGATTTGAAGTCTGCTTACAATCTTTTTTTCCGATTTCGTTATTTTCGAACTTTAATTCTTTGGGCAGTACTGGGACATATTTGTTGCACTCAAAACGATTAGGTTTCAGTTAAAGATATCGTTAAAACAGAGGATGTGATATTGATATCACACATTCAATTAGTTAAATGTTCTACTTATATTTTTTAAATATTTAAAATATATAAAGTATGTTTGCAAATATAATATTTAAAATTTAAGAAAATTATAGTTTTAAGTTCAATCATTAAAGATTATACAGTGAAATATAATGAAGTGTTGAACAAGGAAGTTATATGATGTCTTCAACAAATTCTTTTTTTATGTCCCATAAACCTAAACACTCTTTTTGTGTAGGCTAACTAATCTAGCTTGTAAACAATTTCTTCTTAAAAGGAATAAACCGAAAACAAAAATTTAGCTTTGGTGGAATTTGGAAAGCTCTGTGAAGTTTATTTTGATACCTAAAAGTTTTTTAATTTAGTTAATCGCTCACTTGAAAAGAGTATAGAATACCTTAAGGGTAAGACATTTTTCACTCTTCTTAAATTAATTTTACTTTTCAGTCGGGGAAAGACGCGTAAAAATATATACGTGCTTTCAATGACCTATTAAAACCTATAAAATTGATTTGATTCTTTTTATTTTCTATCCGTTTTTGGATTTCCGTAGTGGTTATTATAGGCCAAATTTTAAACCTGCTCTGAATATTTTCCAAATTGTGTTATTTTCAAACTTTAACTCTTTGTGCAGTACTTGGACTGATATGTTGCACTGATCATAGTTCTCTTTAAGATGGAGGTATCTTTAAAACGATGAATGTGATACGTATGTCATACATAACATTTGTCAAATGTTCTGCTTTTTAAATTAATTAATAATAGATTTACTGACCGTGCCAATTTGACTCATTAAACATTTGATCACTACATACATATACAAGTTTAATATCACTTTTCAAAAACATACGCTGGTGTTTAGTTAAGTAATAAAATGTATGTAAACTTTCATTCCTCTTCCCCGCAGACCAATTCATTTTGCATTATCAAATGTGGTATACCTATTTTCACGGTTGTGAGCCAATTTGACTCATAAAATGTATATGGCAATAAATAATTATAGTAATAAATATAGTATAAAGTAAATATAATGTATAAAGTATAAAATATATAAAATATAGTATAAAGTAAATAGAGAAGAACTCGAGAACACTTCTATTCCAATGTCAGAAATTGATTCTACTGACGCAAGGAAGAATTGTCACGTTCAACAATCATGCAAAAGAAACAGATGTAGAAACCATTATGCTAAATGTAATAGAAAGTTTTTGGAAAATGTGTTTCAAAAACGGATTTTATTTGTAAAAAATGTTTTCCATAAATTTTTTGATAATAAACATTTCATTTAAATTAGTTTGGAACTATTTTCTTTGCAACAAATTTCAATTTTCTTGTATGAGTCAAATTGGCTCACTTCATTAAAAATAGTCATATGATCAATATCCGTAAATCTAGTGTTAAAATACACAAACTTTATATATAAATATAATATTTGTAATTTGCTAACTTTATAATGTAAAAAATTGATTAAAATATGTTTAATGAAAATTAAAAAAATGGAGTGCAAATAGATTATATAGTATCCGCATCACGTTTTTCCTATGTTTTTCTACTAAAAACCAAACTTTAGTTTTACTGCGGTTTGGAAAATTCTGTGAAGTCCGTTTCTATACATAAAAGTTTTTTTTTAATTTAGTTAATCACTTACTTAAGTATAAAACAGCTTAAAAATAACACACTTTTTTCTCTTTCCAAAATTGTTTTAGCTATCAGTCGGAGAGAGAGACAAGTTTAAAATATATACGCAGTTACAATGATCTTTTAAAAAGTTTTTTTTTTTTAATTTTGTATTCGTCCCCTCTTTCAATAGACTAAAATATAAAAAATTATTGTAAGCCCACTTACGCTTTTATCCCGATTGTGTTATTTTTGAATTTTAATATTTTGTGCAGTACTTGGACTTACATGTTGAGGGTTTTTGTTTTATCTTTAAAACAATATATGCGATATATGTGTTACACATTCCATTATACAAATATTCAGCTTTTATATTTTTAAATTACATGAAATACACAAAATATTTTATAAATATTTATAATTTATATTATAATTTAAAAATTAAATTAAAAACTTCTAATAAAATCGAAATAAGTGGTGTACAAGGGAGTTAAATGATGTTCGAATCAGACATGTTTTCTATGTTCTACTAAATCTTTTATATGTGTATGCAAATTAATCAAGCTCGTGAACAAGTTCTTATCCAAAACAGTAAACAGAAAAAGAAAATTTCGTTTCGATGGAGTTTGGTAACCCCTGTAACGTTTATTTTGATACATGAAAGTTGTTTTTTTTTTTTAATTTAGTTAATCGCTCACTTGAAAAGAGTATGGATCACCTTAGGAATTCAATACTTTTAACTCTTCCCAAATTGTCTTTTTCTCAGTTGGGAACACTTGCGAATACATATGTAGTTGCAATGAGATTTTAAAACTCAAAGGTTCATTTGATACTTTTTATTTTCTATTCGGTTTTGTTAGCCAGTAGAGGAAAATACGCGTAAAGATTTTTAGTATGTTTAATTTTTTTTCCTTTTTGTGTGATATTTGAACTTTTTGAGCAGTACTTGGGCTTATTCGTTGCACTCAACCTGATTAGGATTTAGTTGTAGGAATCGTTACAACAATAACTTTGTTATATGTATCCCACAATCCATTAGACAAATGCCCACTTATTTTTTTAATTATGTGAAACATAAAAAAAATATATAAATACAACATTTTTAATTTAATAACTTTGAAATATAAAAACGTTATTTGAAATTACTTTTAATTGAAAACTGTTTTAATTGCAATAAGCTATTTTTTTTCAAAACGTATAAAGGGTGAAAATACATGCTAGTTTCTTACTACACGATGTTTTATGGCTAATCAGATTGTGACAAGCTTCTTAAAGTCGATTCAGAGTTGTAGCAAACATTCATGGCATTTTTGAGACTTGAATCTCAACAGTTTTGCTTTAAATTGATCAACCTGGTCATCCGTGGTTCAACTACAGGAGCTGAATATCCAGACTTGGAACTGAAAACGAAATTAATGATCTTCTATCTAAATTCTTTGTAAATTTAGAAGGTCTATAATAACAACAAAGAGAAGACTATGCATAACGAAGGCTGATAATGAAGTAGGCAAACACATGCAGTTTGAGGAAATAGTACTTGTTGATGTGAAATCGACTGAGCGTCCAGGGCAGCAGCAGCACGTATAAGAGGAGTCCCCTTGAGAAAATACAAATTTGAACGAGAACTAATTCCTCCTGCTGATTTTTTTAAAATTTTTAATATAAATAAAGGTAATAATAAGCAATAACAACGCTAATTAGACCATCATGGCAAAGGGACCATACTAGATCGAAGATCTGTTCAACAGGGCGTCTTGGTCTTAAAAAAGAAAATGTTCTTAGAACTGCCACAGAATATTTTAGCTGCACACTCCTTCTTCCTTACTCTCTCTGAGGGGTCCCGCACATCTCGCTAAGAAAAAGTTCATTGGACAGCGTTGCCTGGGCCGAAGATGGTTATTCCGCGGTTAGCTGCCCCTCTTGACCAATGGGGTCGAAGGAGGGTCACTCACATCAGTCTTGCCTCTAGGTCAGTTTCGCGCTGGCATTGTAGAAGTGTAACTCTTTGTTACAGCACATATTTTATGAATTAAAATAAAATACTTTTACTGATATAAGGTATTTATTAACCCTTTCGTGAGCCATTCATTTTTCACTCTACGTTTCCAAACTTTCAAAACAGAGTTGCGAATTTTATTCAGTCGATCGAACAATTGATGACAGAGCAAAACCGAAGCTTTTGCGATTCCCACAGTTGTATTTTGTAAGATCGTGTAGGTGGGAAGTAATCTTCTCACGGCCCACGAAAGGGTTAAAGAATTTTAATGTATAGATAATATACATACTTAAACATTTGTCAAGTTTAGAATTTTTAAGTTAGAATTAAAGCATTAATTAGTAAAAGGATAGCAAACTATTAGTCAAGCGAAGGTATATGGAGGTAAAATAACAATGTTTCAAGTCAGAGCGCCCTAAGTTGAAGGATAGAACAGATAAATCTAGTTTGTTGATAAACAGTCTGATTGAGTATCTTGTTGGCTAATGTGGAATAAATAACTCGAAATGTACTGAAACTGACTTGAATGATAGAAATCAATGTTAAATTGAGAAAAGTAATTTATCACTTATCAGTATAATTTTAATATATTACGCAAGCACACACACACTATATGTGTGTGAGTGTTTGTGCGTGCAAAAAGAAATTTGTTTACGTATATGTGAAAACATTCTGGCAAAATTTTATAATTACCGCTAACATTTTGAAACATGATAGATCAATCCAAAAATAAGCTTTTGGAGTTATCTTCACATCTTACACACACAGTAAAATTTATGAGACTTGATCTAAGACCTGTATCAAAATTTAAAAGAAATATTTATGTTGGAAACAACCATCAAGTATTTTTCTTGAAAAATTCCAGATATTATTTTATAAAGCCAGCTGTAATTTTCTAAAAACTGCTTTTAGGCCAAATTTTTAATTCACTACTCGAATAGAATTGTGTAAGTTACCTGTTATCAGTTTCATATTGTTATATTAAACAATTTTTTGTTATCACGTTACTCTTAAGTATTAAAACTTTACAAAATAATTTCTCAGAAGATGCATTTAAAGATTTTGTTGCAGAATGTTTTTACAAAATGATTATTTTAGCCACATTACTATCTTGAGCTTTATAACTTTGATACTAAACAGATATCATCAGCAGTTTGTTTATGAAGATTTATACTGAAGAAAAACTTATTTAAGTTTAAAGATTTGTTTAAAAAGAAAATATATTTAATCTATAAATTCAAATTATTTAAATACACTTCTGGTTTATCAATCAAAAACAGAAATTGACGAAACGTTTTATTTCATAGATCGGACAAACATAAGAAAAACTGTTTCTTAAAGTTAACATTTTGGTCTTTTACATAAATCAATAAAATAAAAATTTTATATCGATAAGTCTCACCTAAACCAAGTAGGTACCTGAAAGTTTCTTTGTACGTACATGTCGATATACATCCAAAGACAGTCGAAAAGGATTAAGACTTAGTCAAAATGTGTACTATCATTGAAATCTAGAGAACTCAATTTTTCGGTTTTAAAAAATTTTCTTTACTTCGTACAAAGAAGTATAAACAATCCAGGTAGAATTCCTGTTATCGGTTGGAAACACCTTTTCAAAACTTTCCTATGAACATTTCCTAAAGCATCAATAAAACAAAACAATTTATACAAATAAAGGCAAATATTATGTGCACGGAACTCTAAATTTCCTCTCGTTTCCAGTATCCAACACTATACTCATTTTGAAAAAGCGTTCACGAGTTTGATAAATACGCTCACATCATAACGCTGATTGAAGCAATAGATCTAGAAAAGAAAAGCGATTTCGAGAGCGATACAAATCCTATTTCTTTAAGTGCCTCATACACCCCGCACTGAGACACGCGAGAGTTTCCATTTCTATTGAAAATGACATGGATTGTGACCATATAGTGCTTTTTTTCTATGTGTGCATTTGTGATAAGCTGCCTAAATGGCAGCAAATACTTCAAGTCACCTTTTTTTACATTTAAAAGGTTTTCATATTTATTTTTAATGTAAACTATACATTTATCATTCAAGTTTATTTATCAGCAAAGATCTTATTATATTTAAATGGTAATAAAAAAAATAATTTACTATATTTGTGTATATATATTTATATTCAAATATTTATTTATTCATGAATACAGATTATTCTAATGTTTTTAAAGAATAGTTGTAAAAACAGCGTTACATGTAAACCCAAGCTTGTTAAGTTAATCAAACAGTATTCAAGAGCTTATAAGAGAATAAAATAGTTATATTATTAGCAATAAAGTAATTTGCTATATGTATATATATATTTATATTATATTATATATATATATATATATATAATATATTTATATATATATATATATATAATATATATATATATATATATATATATTTACGGACACTAATTATTCTAACGATTTATATATTAGTTGTGCAAATAAAGTTAGTTATAAAGCAAAAACATCTTAAATTCAGAAATCAGTAAAGCTAAAGTTATATATAAATATATATATATATATATATATATATATATATATATATATATATATATATATATATATATATATATATATATATATATATTATATAGTAGATAGTAGATAGATATATATATAGATAGATATATTACATATATATATATATATATATATATATGTGTGTGTGTGTGTGTGTGTGTGTGTGCATCTGTGTCTATATTTGTGCTTATGATTTCGAGAAAGGATTATAATAAAAAAGGGTTCCCGTAGGCACAGGAATAAGTCTTTATCAAAAATGCAATAAATGTTACCTAGTAGAAAGTAAAGTAAAAAAAGATAAAATCCCAAAGGCTTAAAAGCTGACGAACTCAGCTATTCGAAATAAAAGAATATCTTATATTATCTTATATAAAGCTATTCTGTCAATTATGCTTGAAACATGGATTCCCTTGTCATTTAATTTCAAACACACAAAGCATGACTGTTGTTTCTATACTGCATTCACATATAAGTATGAAGAGAGAGAATGCTCTTATAGTCCATAATATATAAACTAAAATTACTAATGTTGCAGTTTTTACCTCTATCCTAGTGCACGGCTGAAACTCAGGTGAAGAACTCAGGCGTATACTTAGTATAGTTCCTGATATAAAGGAAGACTATTTTCCGAAGCATAAGAAATGACATTAGACACGATAGGCTACAACCAGAATTTAAAGATATAAATATTGATAGTGTACTAAAAATATGTTGTAGATGATACATATAAAATATGTTTATATATATATATATATATATATATATATATATATATATATATATTATATATATATATATATATATATATATATATATATATATATATATATATATATATATATATATATATATATATATATATATATATATATATGGTAACATGTATGAAGTCCTTGAAATCATACTTTGAAAATTCGTAATTAATAATTGATAGAATATGTTGGATGCCCTTTTTTTTTTCAAAAGAATTCAAAGAGTTGCGGGTGTGTATTCAAATATAGTATATTATTTTATATCAATGCTTGTTCTGAAACCATAAGGAACATTTTTATTGCTATTGGAATTTTACTCTATATTTATTTTTTGTGCAAAATATTCGCTATATTTAAATAAAGTAACCTATTAACATGCGATATAATAATACAGATTAAAAAAAGGTTAAAAAAAGTTTTAATATGTTTTTTTTTTTTAAATACGTCTAATTTATTAACTTTAGAAAAACCTTAACACATAAAATAAGTGGTTCGTGTCGCAATGTCTTCAAAGTTCCCAAGCAATACATCTGGAAATTGATGGCCAAGTCTGTAGGACTCTGCTATTAAATTACAAACACCCACTTTGTTTGTTCCCTGCTTCGATTCTGCTTTTAAATTACAAGGACCTGCTTTGTTCAATGCTTAAATTCTGCTTCTAAATTATAAGGACCTACTTTGTTGTTGCCTGAATGTATTCTGCATTGAAATTACGAGGACTCACTTTGTGTTGTACCTATGGATTAATGTTGGCTTCCTAGATAGTGCTTCCATGACCAAATTTTGCGGGCTGTATAGACGAATGCTTGACAAAAAAAATTTCTCCTCAAAAGTTACTAACATTAAAACTATTCAAAAATCGTTTTAATGAAAATATTTCAAGAATATTTACGTAGCATACGACTATTACATAAACCTGTGTTATGAACGAAAATGCTTGCAGCACTTTAAAGGTTCCTTGTAATATTCCAATTTTTGTACAATATACAAACGAACATGATAATTTTGGGAAATGAGACTTTTGATCATAACATAGTTCAAAAGAATAATTTAGTAAAATCACATTTAACAATTTAAGTCCTTTTGACAAATATTTGTTGCAAACAAAAATAACGAGAAGCTTTATTACACACAGTTTAACAAAAAGGCTTCTAATTATTTAACACCTCTGAAGAATTTAACAAAATTTATTTCATATTACCTTGAATCTTCATGTCATTTACATGATTCGGATATATATATATATTGAAAGAAATAAAACAATTATTCTAATTGACTAGTGTACCGATGTACTTTCCCACGATGGTCCGCACGTGCTTACACAGCTGTGGACTAAATTTCTAAGAAAAATTTAGGTGCAGCTTCGAGTTTTATTGGGGACCCCTGCTGAGGAGTTATAGCTCACGGATTGGCACAAGTGTAAAAGTCAATCCCAGGCAGGGATGTAGCCCTGAGATATGGGGGCAGAGGCTAAACGGTAATGTCAACTTTCACCAAAGGGATGAGCCCACCTGCACTCCCGAAGGGGGGTGCAAATGCGGGAAAATTTCACCAACAAGTGATTGGGACAGAGAAAAAAAGGGGCGTTGAACCGATGTATAAATTTATGGAAGAAATTCGGGAAAAGGAATTGATGTCGGAATTCAAGAGTTGCTGGACATCGAGATCCAGGGAGCAAGCCAGAGAGCCCGGGCCAGCAATTAATTCCCTAACCCGCTTGCGTATGATTGGGACGCCAGCATAGACGTACAGCAAAATAAAGGCCGCAACGTCAGTACCGATGTCCACCCTGTTGACAGCCCCAGCCTGCTACCTTGTAATTACTGGAGATAAAATGAATAATATTCATAATTATTACCTGGATCTCATAATCTTTTGATATCACTATTTCAAGAGTATTGATGAATTGAAAAACCAAATAATTACAGGTCATGTTAAATCCTAATCAAGTGATGTATTAATTTGTAAATATTGTACATTATAAATTTTTTAGTTTAAATATTAGGTATTTCCCTTTAATTCCATAGCGTATATTTTACTGCGTTTCCCCTCTGAGAACGAACACTAGAGTTTGTGTTGTAATTGCATTACAACAATTAAACTTTTAGGATTCTATAAATGTCTACTTCAGTTTCCAAAATTTTGCTCTTTTTTGTTATTAACATTGTAACTATATGTGTAAACATTGGAAAAAATGAAAATAATGCACACATGCAGATGAATAACCTAAAGAGTATAAAATGTTAAAATTCAATTTTCTATAGCCTAAACCTTAAATAGAAATATTCTAGACATTGAGAGTTAATGAAACCAACAAACCAAATGGAAGTGCTCTCCTAGAACTTCAATCAGATACCTAAGTTCCCCAGTACAATGATCATTACATCATTCATCTTAATTAAAGAGTTGCCGTTCCATCCTGATAAATTGGATTGTATGGCTTTATTTGATAATATAGTTCCCTCTGAAAATGCAGTCGGAGCAATCATTTGAGTATCTAAAAATCTAACTGATGATTCGAAATTCACAAATAGTCAAATCTCGTACCTTCAACTGAAATAAATACAGTAAAACCCGTTTAAGAAGTTCTCGCTTAAGAAGTTTATAATTTCAGTACCCATTTCTCTCCCTATTCATACAATGGTAATAACCCGTTATAAAAATTCGAAATTCTTCTTAAAAAGTTTTCTTTCTTCTATGTTTTTACAGATCGTTTGTATGTCTTTATTATTTTTTTTTTTGTTTCTAAATCAATGTTTATGGCTAAAACATTGTTGTATTTTTATTAAAATGTCCTGAAGAAGTTTTTAATGCTTAAAATTGGACTGTTATCATTAAAATTTTAAAAAAAACAAAAATATAAAAACTGTAACAGATTTTTCAAGCAAAATATTCAGTATGTTTAAAGCAAAATTTCTTAGCTGAAATAAAGATTTAAGTAATTATGTTGTTTTCCTTTATTAGCTGATTTTTTAATTATGTAAAAAATGTAATTTTTTTATAAAAAAAATTTCTGTTTATATATTATTTAAAAAAATTTTCTCATTATCTATTCGATTATTTTGTTTTTAAAAAAATTATTTGTTTTAAGAATTTTCTATGCCATTACTTAGAAAAATTCTTAATTTTTTTTTCGATTTTATTATTTTTTTAATATGTGATATTTGTATATTTTTATATTATATATATATATGTATATATATATATATAAATATAATAATAATAATCTATGATTTTTAATTTTTTTTGGTTTTATAATTATTTTTAAAATAATAGATAAATTAAAAAAATCAAAATTCATTCATTATTAAAGATTAATATTAACAATATGTTCAATTTTTTAAAGTTTTCAACTTTTAAGAATTTTAATTAGTTACTGGAAACTTGCTAATATTTCATGTACAAGAAATAAAACAAATAGTTGTTTATTCATATTTCAGAAAAATTCTCACAATTATAAAGTTAAAATAAATTATATTTGTTATATTGTAAATAAAGACGTTCCCACTCTTTTCCAATGCTGATGCAAACCAAAAATAAAATAACTGTATCACTATGCATTTATATTCAAATCCTATTTTTTATATTGCATTTTTATGTAACTAATTCTTAAAAATTATATTTTAAAATAAATTAAAAATCTTACATGAATATAATAACACAAATATTAAATTTATTTATGTCTTTTATAAGTTAAGTTAGTTAAAAGTAAGTTAATTTCGAATTAGTTAATATTTTCAAATAATACATGCTGTAAAATAAATACCATATATCAAATATAACATAGAGGTATAAATTTCAGTATTTATTTCAAGTAATTGTTATGAAGCTTATTTTTGTTTAACAGGTATTTTAAAGACGAAAAGCAAATATTAAACAATAAATAAAACAAAATATAATACCAGAAAAATTATTGGTATATTTATAGAATATTTTTATATTTTCCTCAAAATATTTGAAACAATTTTTCTAAATTCCGAATCTTAAAAATTATTTTAAATATACATTTAAATCTTACATGAATATATAATATCAATATATGAAATTAATTTGTCTTTTATAAATTAATATAAGAAGTTAATTAAAAGTAAGTTATTTTTATAATACAATTGTAAAATAAAATATATATCAAATATAATATAAAGCTATAAATTTCAGTATTTATTTCAAGTAATTATTATGAAGCTTATTCTTGTTTAACAGGTATTTATAGACAAAAGTTAACTATTAAACAATATATAAAAAATTAAAATATAATATAAACCCCCCAAAAACTGTATGCATAATTTATATAGAATATTTCTATATTATCATCAAAATATCGGCTTGAAACACATTTTTCTAACGTTTGGAATTCTTAACTGAATTCTTAAAAAACATATATAAAATAAATTTAAAATCTTACATAAATATAATAATATCACATATATGAAATTTATTTATGTCTTTTATAAGTTAAGTAAATTAATTTAAAGTTAGTTAATATTTTCAAGTAATACGAGTTGTAAAATATATACCATATATCAAATATAGCATAAAGGTATAAATTTCAGTATTTATTTCAAGCAATTCTTATGAAGCTTATTTTTGTTTAACAGATATTTTAAAGACGAAAGTTGACTAATAACAATAAATAAAAAATTAAAATATAATAATAAGAAAAAGAAAAACTATATGCATCATTATTATTTTCCTCAAAATATCGGCTTGAAATAATTTTTTCTAAAGTTCGGAATTTTTATGTAACGAATTCTTAAAAATTATATTTTAAAATAAATTTAAAATCTTACATGAATATAATAACACAAATATTAAATGTATTTATGTATTTTATAAGTTAAGAGTTAAGTAAGTTTAGTTAAAAGTAAATTAATTTGGAATTAGCTAGTATTTTCAAATAATACATGTTGTAAAATAAATATCATATATCAAATATAACATAAAGGTATAAATTTCAGTATTTATTTCAAGTAATTGTTATGAAGCTTATTTTTGTTTAACAGGTATTTTAAAGACGAAAAGCAAATATTAAACAATAAATAAAACAAAATATAATATGAAGTACCAGAAAAATTAATTGCCTTATTCATATAGAATATTTTTATATTTTCCTCAAAATATCGGCTTGAAAGAAATTTTTCTAAAGTTCCGAATCCTTAAAAATCCTATTTTAAAATACATTTAAATCTTACATGAATATAATAATATCACATATATGAAATTAATTTATGTCTTTTATAAGTTAATAGTTTAGTAAGTTAATTTCAAGTTAGTTAATATTTTCAAGTAATACAAATTGTAAAATACATACCGTATATTAAATATAACATAAAGCTATAAATTTCAGTATTTATTTCAAGTAATTGTTATGAAGCTTATTTTTTTGTTTAACAGGTATTTTAAAGATAATAGTTGACTATTAAACAATAAATAAAAAATGAAAATAAAATATGAAGCACCAGAAAAATTATATTCATAATTTATGTAGAATATTTCTATATTTTCCTCAAAATATCGGCTCGAAACACATTTTTCTAAAGTTCCCTTTAAATAGTTTGGTCTGAAGTTAATTGATGATAAGAAAATAAAAAATCCGTATAAAATTTTTAAATTACAAAAGTTAATTAGCATTATATTTTACTTAACAATAGATTCTGATATTTTTAATTTCAAAACTGCACAAAATAACTTAAATTATGAAACTTATTAAAAAATATTATATCACAGTTTCTAATTATTAATAATAATTGGATTTCATTATTTTTTTATTCTATGCCATTTTTGGGTACTTTAAACTCAAATACTTCCAAATACGCCCTAAAAAGCTTCCCATTTTAAAAATCCTTTACAGTTTAGATAAATGTGTCAGCTTTAGGAAGGAACTTGAGGTAATGGTGCTGGAGAGAAAAGAACAATGAATTCGAGAGATATAAAAGTGGTGCTTCTTCAACTACCTTTTGTTCTTATTGATCAGAATATATAGCTACTTTGGCATTTAAAAACAATAAAAATTCCGATAAAGACCTTTTGTTCTGCCCTCACCTGTCAGGGGTTATCTGAAAGAATATCAAATATTAGGATTACTGCTCATTATAACAATATTTTATTATTGTGTTCTTGAGTGCGCTTAAGACTAGAAAATGTGTAAGGAGTTTTAAATATATTAGTCAATGTGAAAGGATCTATGATACTTTAATTAACTCTTAATAAGGCAATTTTTTCCTAACATTGCTATATTAAAATACTTTTATAATTGAGATTACATTAATTTCATTTAAAGTTCTATTTTTAGGGGGAAGTCTTTTTACCAACGATTATAGGGTAATATTAAAAGGTAGGACATTTTTGCTTCTTATTTCTTTTCGTGATATACTAAAAAAAGTTTCTAAAATATATTCTTCAAGTACAGTCTAAACAGGAATTTTGTCGCATGAATGAAAATAGATGAAATGAATGAAGGGTTAGTTGCAGAAGATATTGCCTTTTATGTAGTTTTTTCCCCATTCAAAAATATTCTTAATTGTTAAAAATATATATTAAAGAATTTTTGCGGTATTTTTTAAGGTACTAATAAATTGCAGATCAAATATGAAGTGATGAAATGTTTCAGCATAAGCATTTAAAAATTGGAGCTTTGGTGAAATTTTTTCCATATTATTTGAAAAAATTAATTTATTAGTCTGTGAATTAATAGATATTTCAGTTATGTGAAAGTACAAAATATTTCTAAAAACAAGTCTATATTTTTATACTTGGTGCTGAATTTAATAATTAATATAAATAAAAATACACTTTATGAAATGTTAATGAGTATTACTTAATATCTATTTTAAAATGGAAGAAACACCATGGTAAATGCCTGTTATTTTACCTCATCTGAACGTGGATCATCCAAACAGTGTTAAGTGTTAGATTTAGTATTCGAAATAACAATATTTTAATACCCTATTCTTGAGTAAAACTGGAAACGGAATAAGAAAAATTAATTATTTTAATCTGTGAGAAAATTTCAGTGAATAAATTAAATGAATGGTCTTTTAGTTATGTCATAATACTAAACATTTCTTTACATTTTATAGTTGATATTAAGTTTAATTTTTATATGGATATATTTTTTAATGTTTTAATTGTTTTAAATATCTTTATTAAAAGTGAAGAAAAAATACTAGAAAATACAATGCATTCTACATCACCTGTCAGGGATTATAGTAAAAAATATAAAAAACAGTGGAATTTTGGATCTGTCACTTCTTTATTACTCGTTTTTCCCCACTTAATTAGTTTAATCGTTCTATTCACTTCATCCTAAATTTATCCCCATAGAAACTGTGTCTCATTTATTGCATTTATCATTCCCGCATTGCTTGTTTTCTATTATCTATCACCATAATATAGTGATCCTATTACTTTGTATTTCCGGAAGTATTGTCTTTATCGAATTTTGGTGAACTGGGACAATAACTTTTGTGCAGATAAGAATATTCAAGATCATGTGAACAACAAAAAAGGTTTCTAACTCCTCAGAGGCTTTCTGTGACTATCAAAAAATTGGTAAACTTACAACTAGCGGGATCATGATGGTGGAGAGCCTATTCACAGACTAGATGAGACTGGGACAAGATCTGGGACAAGGACCTTTGTGCGGATAAGAATGTTCAAGGTTATGTGTACACGAAAAATGATTTCTAACTCATCAGAGGCTTTCTGTAACTAGGAAAAAATTGGTAAACTTACAACTAGAGGGATCATAATGGTGGAGAGCCTGTTCGCAGACTAGATGAGACTGGGACAAGGACTTTTGTGCGGATAAGAATATTCAAGGTTATGTGCATACCAAAAATGATTTCTAACTCCTCAGAGGCTTTCTGTAATTATCAAAGAATTGGTAAACTTACAACTAGCGAGATCATGATGGTGGAGAGCCTATTCGCAGACTAGATGAGAGACAATTAAAATGTGACGTGGAAGAAGGAAACGAACTTGAGTGAGTCCGAATTTTTTCTGAAGTCCACAATGCTTTGTCAAGATTAAATCATTTATATATGTGCAAAGTAATTGTGACAGTGTACTTGCAGAGATGTAGATAATAATGAAGAGAAGTTTCAAATACTCTTTATGTGGAAAAATGAAAAATGAAAAATTATGTTTCTACAAACAACCAACTGTTATATCATAGATAAAACACACATTATTGCAAAGTTGTCTCCCAGAAAATAGTAGGCATAACTAGTCGAGCAAAAGATTATTTTTCATTTGACGTTAACTTATTAAAATTCAATGTTAGATAATAGAGATGCATGTTATCAATAATCAGTCAATGTTATATACATAAGTGATACTAAGATATTTTCGTTGTCATTTTTCATAATATATTAGAAAATTCTGTATGTATTTTAACTTTTAACAACATACCCGTCCACCCTTAAGTAAGAGTGGAATGGAAAAGTTTGATTTTATACTGAAATTGTTTATTTAAACATACATTTAATAATTCAAATTTATGTTTTTAAACTATGCCAAAATGTTTCAATTTGTTGCTCTGAAACTTACAAACTGACAACTTACTTTACTTTGTAGCAGTAGAAAATAATTTGTAAGAAATATTTCTGTTAAAAATGTCACATTCATCCCTACTCTCTCTTAAACATTTCAGTAGATTTACGTTTTTTAATTTCAAAGAAATTTGATAAATATAATAGATAATAAAGACAACTTATTTTTACTCAAGATGTTAAAACCTTAGGAATTATTGTTATTTTTTCAATAAATTTCTCAGCGATAAATTTCTCCGAACGATAGCCGGATGGTTAGGGCACTGACCTTCGAAATCGGAATTCGTGGGTTCGACTAACACTGTGGCATGGATGTTTGGAATCGGCTTTAAACAGTAGGTTCCTGTCTCATTAGCCCTCGTGTCGCAAAAAGTAGACCGTCGTACTCCCGAACAACCTTCTCAGTGGTTTGATAAGATGTAATACAAGTAAAAAGAATTTCATTTCTTGCTATTATAATAATGAATTGATTGATGCATAAACACATGTTAGAAACTGTTAGAAAGATTCAGGAGTTCTTTATTTAAAAGAAGGATCTTTGCATTTTTAACTAAAAGAAAAACTACCTGTAAAATACACCTGCAAATTTTTATATTTTATATTAAATTAATTTACTTATATAATTAAGTTTTAGAGATCTACAACATGTTATTATTTCTTAGAATTTTTTAAAGAGATGTAAATTTTTTAGTTGGTTTATTTTTTTTTAATTTCAAATACATATGGTTTTATGCAATATCTTATCACAATGTGCATTATTTTCTTCAATAACTTCTTTGGTTGTTTGGTAAAATGTAATAAGTAAAAATAAAATGTATTTCTTGTTAACATAATAAATATTTTGATGTAGAAGCATTACAAAAGAATAGTTTTCTAAGAAATAAGAAGATTTAAAAATCTATTTGGCAATTTTATCCTAAAATGCTAAACATTTTCAATAAATTATGTGCATTTCAAAAGTGTTATTTTGTTTTGTAATTTGAAAGAAAAAAATTTCTAGAAGAATAATTTTAAATACTTTACACTTTAATAAATGAGTCAATTAAAGTAACAAAAAGGCAGCATTCAGAAGAATTAGTTGGTTTTTAACAATCTAAAAAATTAAAGTTTAGGAGCATTTTATATATTTAAGTTATTTCCTTGTTAAGTACAAATTGAGAAAAGAAAACAGTCTTTTACCCATAATTAAAGAAATAATAAGTAAGTTCTTTTGAATAAATTAAAAGTTTTAAATTGAATTTTTACAATTTCTTATGAGTTTTACACTATATTAGGGATATATTCCCTTATAAAATTAATTCTGACAATTTAACCCTTCTTAATCTAAATTCCAGCGAAAGAGCGTTTTAAAAAATTTTCCCAAACAGTTTCTTTTACTAACATTATTTCCAATTCTAAATTCGTATGTCTTCCACGTAGAGATTTTAAAATCTATATTATAAAACAGAATGTTTTTTTCTTCTTAATGCAAATTTACCTAATTTGCTTCCTTTCATTACATTCCGTAAACAGTTTATTTTTAAGAAATTAAAAAACATCACTTAGAAGCTAATTAAATCAAATTAATAGAATGTTTCCAGGAAGTAAATAATTTCTTAGAACTGGAAGTGCTATAAAGCGTAGCTGTAAAAAGACTGTAGACAAAAGTATTTTTGCAAACTACTAACGCAGTTCTATGAAACTTTGTACACATATAAACTGAAATATAACCGAATAAATAACATTAAATTATAAATAACTTTTAAATTTTTGTAATAATTTAATTTTTAAATTTAAATTTAAAACATACTTTTCGCTTTGGTTTTCACTTTATCCAATAGTTTTGCATTATTATTGCTATTTAAAAACATATTTTAAACATATTAAGATGTAGTTTTGTTGGTTCACTGCGTAGTTTGTAAAGTTTGTTCTGGTATTTCCTTTAATGCATTAATTATGCATATATTTGAAGGCCAAACTTGCGTCCACTCCCGAAGTGAACTGAAAGTTGATATTTAATAAGACTTATGAAAGCCAATTTGCGGGAAGAGACTGAAAAAGAAATGCAGAACGTAATTAGACATAACACACAGTATGTGTAAATTAATAAAGCATACAACTTCATAATTTAAAGTTATATTTTTTGTGTTTATACGTTCAAATTTCTTATTAAATGTCGAACTATTTTAGGTTAATATTGACATTTAATATTTTAAGTCTAATTTTCAAACTCCTAAGATCGACTGCAACATTTAAACTATATCATACTTTATACTATTTTCCAGGCTATATATATATATATATATATATATATATATATATATATATATATATATATATATATATATATATATTTATTTATTTATTCTTGTGTATATACGTGTGTGTGTTTCAAGTGTTATTTACATTATATATATATTCTGTTATTAATAATTTTAAAAAGTGATGCAGTTGAATTTAAAATTTGCACAATGATATTTTATTTATCTATATAACATACTTTACAATAACAATATTAATACCTAGCTCATATTGTTAGTATCAACAATTCTTACAATATCGAGCGTTTTGACTGGCAAGTGCTTGCAATTTTTCAAAACCAGAATGAAAGTCTGATTATACAGATCTTATCCGCAGTCGAATTTCGTATTCTGGACCAAAACTTTCATTGTTTTTTCTGGACAAGATAAATTTTTTTTTCACATAAATATGATGTTATAAATGTCCTAAAGTATTAATATATGTTCTGGTAGCTAAATTTATCAGTATATTCATTAACAGAATGTTAAAATACAAAAAGTGTTTAGAATGTTAGCCACCGACACAAGACTTTCTTTCATAGAGTTCCACAGGGTGGGCCAATGGAAGTCTATCACATTGATTTCAGCGTGATGGTCTGGAGGTCCAGAATTGCGACTGTCTCCTCTCAAAATTTCTTGGTTTCTTGTTTGACTTTTCGGTTCCCCGTTATTCGTTGCAACGAGCTAATTTCCTTTCATTCTTATGTTCTTTTCCCGTGTGGTTCACTCCAACTTCATTAATTCCAGCGTCTTGAGGTCTGCTTAGTATCCAGTAGTATTCCAAATTCTCAACTTGTCCAGTGCTACTCTGCTGCGCCTTCCCTGCGTTGGAGCCTGAGGAGCGAAGGACGCTCTCCGGGTACTTTGACGGATTGACTCGGGGTAGAGCGGTCTTATGCTTGCGATCTACCCTCAGCTCGGAAGGCCTCACGGCTACAGAGGCCTGGTTTGGCGCATGCTTGTCTTTCATAGAGGGCGAAAAAATTGCATGTCTTTTATGGATTTGTTATACAGGTATATATCATGCTGTATTTAAAGGGAGTTTTCAGTATCTAAATCTGTATGTGTATATATATATATATATATATATATATATATATATATATATATATATATATATATATATATATATATATATATATATATTGTTTTTTAAAGATTTTTTAAACTTCATTTTTTAAAAAGGTACTTTTGGCAGTTTGAAAGTCACGGATCTAAATCGAGTCAAAACTTTAAATATTAAGCTAAATTTATTTGAATGCATAATAAAAGTGTTTAATAAAAATGTGTAGAAATCTATGAAAAGAAGAATTTAAAACTTATGTAACTTTTCGAAATATAACTAAATAATTAACTGAGTTAAAAGGAGTAATTTGATAAATATACTTCGAAGTATATGAGTACAATGTTTCATAAATCTAAGTTAATAATTTATCAAAACACTTTGTAAAATTCAACATCCTCTTATGGGTATATAATACCATTCAAAATTTTTTTTTAAATTTATCATACATACTAATCCCTTTAGAATGAATATTTTGTAATTTTTGTAAAATAATATAGTTTTGCATGTCATGATATTTATTTTTATAATAACCTAAAAATATTTAACTAATGAAAAACTTAAATTTACTTACCCGTAACACAAACTTTTTAAACAAAACTATGGTAAACAAAAATATAATTTTAATATTCAAAAGATGCCAGATATCGGCTCTACTTTGTACGCCAAAACTTTAAAGCTATCTCAATATTTAATGTTTAAAAGATAAAACTGTTAAGTACAGTTAAAGAAAAATTGTTAGTTTTGAAAAATGCCTTTATTAGTCTATAAAATAAAATATATCGACAATATTAGTAAATTTGAGGTTCACAATACAAATAGTAATTAGGTACCATTTGGTATAAAAAATAATCTCCCAATTTACGAATATAAAAATATATTTAGTGCTTAATTCAATTTCTACTTTTCCTTTGTATAAAAACATTTATGCTTTTTATAAAAAAAACAAAGAATTTTTATAAAATAAGGCCCTTTATTATAATCCGGGTAAATTTTTATCTAAAATACAACAGAAATGTTTATTTCATTGTAAGTCATTAAAAAATGTGTAGAAATCTAAAAAAAACGAAAGAATCACTTACATTCTATGTATCTTTTCCAAATATAACTAAATAATTATCTGAGTAAAAAGGAATAATTTGATTAGTTTATATATACTTCGAAGTAGATGTGTACAGTGTTACATAAATCTACGTTAATAATTTATAAAAAACACTTTGTAAATCCAACATCCTCTTATGGGAATATAATACCATTAAAAACATTTTTTTAATTTATCCTACATACTAATCTCTTTAGAATGAATGTTTTGTAATTTTTGTAAAATAATATAGTTTTGCATGTCATGATATTTATTTTTATAATAACCTAAAAATATTTAACTAATGAAAAACTTAAATTTACTTACCCGTAACATAACTTTTTAAACAAAACTATTGTAAACAAAATATAATTTTAATATTCAAAAGATGCCAGATATCGGCTCTACTTTGTACGCCAAAACTTTAAAGCTATCTCAATATTTAATGTTTAAAAAGATAAAACTGTTAAGTACAGTTAAAGAAAAATTGTTAGTTTTGAAAAATGCCTTTATTAGTCTATAAAATAAAATATATCGACAATATTATAAATTTGAGGTTCACAATACAAATGGTAATTAGGTACCATTTGGTATAAAAAAATAATCTCCCAATTTACGAATATAAAAATATATTTAGTGCTTAATTCAATTTCTACTTTTCCTTTGTATAAAAAATTTATGCTTTTTATAAAAAAAACAAAGAATTTTTATAAAATAAGGCCCTTTATTATAATCCGGGTAAATTTTTATCTAAAATACAACAGAAATGTTTATTTCATTGTAAGTCATTAAAAAATGTGTAGAAATCTATGAAAAAACGGAAGAATCACTTACATTCTATGTATCTTTTCCAAATATAACTAAATAATTAACTGAGTTAAAAGGAGTAATTTGATAAGTATACTTCGAAGTATATGTGTACAATGTTTCATAAATCTAAGTTAATAATTTATCAAAACACTTTGTAAAATTCAACATCCTCTTATGGGTATATAATACCATTCAAAACTTTTTTTAATTCATCATATATCCAGATCTCTTTAGAATGAATATTTTGTAATTTTTTTAAAATAAAATAATTTTGCATTTCAATATATTCATTTTTATAATAACCAAAAAATATTTACCTAATGAAAAACTTAGATTTACTTACCCGTAACATAACGTTTTAAACGAAACTATTGTTAATAAGAATCTAATTTCAATATCCAAAAGATGTCAGATATCGGTTTTATTTTGTACGCCAAAACTTTAAAGAAATCTCAATTTTTAAAGTTAAAAAAAATAAAAACTGTTAAGTACCGTTAAGGAAAAACTGTTAGTTTTGAAAAAGAAATTTATTAGTCTATAAAATAAAATATATCGCCAATATTAATATATTTGAGGTTCATAACACAAGTGGTAATTAGGTACTATGTGATATAAAAAATAATCTCCCAATTTACGAATATAAAAATATATTTAGTGCTTAATTCAATTTCTACTTTTCCTTTGTATAAAACATTTATGCTTTTTATAAAAAAAAACAAAGAATTTTTATAAAATAAGGCCCTTTATTATAATCCGGGTAAATTTTTATCTAAAATACAACAGAAATGTTTATTTCATTGTAAGTCATTAAAAAATGTGTATAAAATCTATGAAAAAAGGAAAGAATCATTACATTCTATGTATCTTTTCCAAATATAACTAAATAATTATCTGAGTTAAAAAGGAATAATTTGATTAGTTTATATATACTTCGAAGATGTGTACAGTGTTACATAAATCTACGTTAATAATTTATAAAACTTTGTAAAATCCAACATCCTCGTATGGGAATATAATACCATTAAAAACATTTTTTTAAATTTATCATATATACTAATCTCTGTAGAATGAATATTTTGTAATTTTTGTAAACTAATATAGCTTTTACATTTCATGATATTTATTTTTATAATAACCTAAAAATATTTACTTAATGAAAAACTTAAATTTACTTACACATAACATAACTTTTTAAACAAAACAATTTTTAATAAGAATATAATTTTAATATCCTAAAAGATGCCAGATATCGGCTCTACTTTGTACGCCAAAGTTTTAAAGATATCGCAGTATTTAAAGTTTAAAAAGATAAAAAAACTGTTAAGTACAGTTAAAGAAAAATTGTTAGTTTTGAAAAGGGCCTTTATTAAGGCTATAAAATAAAATATATCGCCAATATTAATATATTTGAGGTTCATAACACAAGTGGTAATTAGGTACTATGTGATATAAAAAATTATCAGTGAGTAATTCAATTTCGACTTTTTCCTTTTTATTAAATATTTATGCTTTTTGTAAACGACTAAAGAATTTTTATAAAATAAGGTCTTTTATTATAATCCGGGTAAATTTTATCCGAAAAACGACAGAAATTTTTATTTTATTGTAAATCAGTAAAAAACTGTCTTAATACTCCCTTTTCAGTACGATAGGTAACCCCTTAAAATATAAATATTCTATTACATTTGTAGAAAATAAAGGAAAAACAAGTAAGTATCTTTTGCTTATGATTATCTTCACTCTTACAAAAATATCACAGAAGAGTATTCTGTTTTAAAAATCATTTACTTGCTTGATAAATGCTTCCGTTTTATGTAGTGATTTGAGATAATGGCTGTGAAAAAAAAAGAAGGGCGATTTCACGAAAGCTAAAAGTTTTATTTCTTGAAGTATTTGTCCTCTATACCGTCTAAAAGGAATTTATCGACATATTCTTATTACTATAGGAAGGTATGTTATAGAACTCGAAAATATTTTTAACTAGATTTCTGATAATCTATAGAATGGAATGGCAATTTTTAGATTTTATTAATTCAAATTCTAATGTGTAGTTTTACTCCATTTATTGAAATAAAATTCCCAAAGTTTACAGTCTCTTAAAAATTAAAAAACAGATCTTTAAATTTAATAGAAAAATAATTTTAATTTTTTTAGCATTTTTTAGTATTTAGTTCAAAATAAATTTTATGCATGTTTGAATACAGTATTTAATTCAAAGTAATTAAACACTAATGTGTAGTTTTATTCCCTTTTTGGAGATAAAAGTCCAAAAGTTTACAGTCTCTTAAAAATTAAAAAAACAAATCTTTAAATTCAATAGAGAAGAAATTTAAATATTTTTAGCATTCTTTTGTATTTAGTTCAATAGAAATTATATGCATAATTGAATACTGTGTATAATTCAAAGTAATTAAACACTAATGTGTAGTTTTACTCCCTATTTGGAGATAAAAGTCCTAAAGTTTACAGGCTATAGAAAATTTTAAAAAATATTTCAATTTAATAGAAAAGAAAACTTTTAGCATTTTTTGCATTTAGTTCATAAAATATTTTATGCATATTTGAACACCGTGTTTAATTTAAAGTAATTAAACACTAATGTGTAGTTTGACTCCCTATTTGGAGATAAAAGTCCTAAAATTTACAGTGTGTTGAAAATTAAAAAAACAAATCTTTAAATCTAATAGAGAAGAATTTAAAATTTTTTTAGCATTTTTTGCATTTAGTTTAAAAGAAATTTTATGCATGTTTGAATACCGTGTTTAATTCAAAGTAATATTAACTGTAAACCCAGAACCAGTTATTTGTAAAATATACCGGTAAATTAAAAGTTATTTTATCAGTAATTCTGAAATAAAAGTTTGTATGAAATATGTGTCGAATTTGAAAAAAAATCAATCACCTCCCCCTCTTGAAAATATTTTTATGTGCAATACTTTTACCGCATGAAACCATTCAAACAATACATGTGTAAGCAGAGATATTTTCAACTGCCAGATTTACTGAAACGAATATTTAGTCATCATTAAATAAAAAAAAATTTCGATAAATTAATCATTTTACAGGCATATTTATAAAAATGTTAAATTGTAAAATTTTTACTTACATGTGTTTTTTTTTCTTTTATTTTTAGGGCTAGGTGTTTGTGTTCCAATTATAGCGTTTTTAAACTTTCATCAATATTTGTATAAATGGATAATCAGTAATTAAATAAATTTCATTATTGGATGCTTTGTCCAGTTTTAAATTTTTACATCTTACGCTAATTACCATTCAGAATTTAGTCTTTGATGTAAAAGTTCACAAAACAAAATGTATTATACGCATTCCGAGAAAAATATTACTGGTAAATTATCAGAAATCTTCTATTCATATTTTCATTTAGAATACCAGTAAATGAAATAGTTGGTAAACTTAATAAATACCCTAATTTACTCGTTTATAACATGAACACTGTTTTTTACAAGGTAGTATGGCCAAATATTAACTCGTGTACTATACGAACCTAAACTTTTACTGAATTTCCAGATTGTTTCCATATAAACCGATTGCTACGTGGACCCAATGAATTTAGCTCAAGCAAATTTTTAATTTTTTAGTCTAAAGAGAACTCTTCTCAAAAAAAATCCTTCATGTTTGTTCTATTGCTGAGGTCACAGGGAGGATTTCGATTACAAAGAATTGATCATGAAGGCTGAAATCGAAGATTTTGTCCTCCTTCACCCTTTTCTTTTGAAATGTTTCACGTAAAATTGCATTTTCTTCATTTTCCTTCATTCTAGAAAAAAATAGTGTTTCGTGAAAATGTGCGAGTATGGTTAAGACATTTTTACACTAAATGTAGCGCAATAGGCAAAAGAAACCGTACTTCAATTCAAAAAACTCAGCGCTTAAATTCGATAATTAGCGTTATTAACATTGCTTTCTAAAATAAGGGCAAAAGGAATGAAATATAGATTCAAAAAAAATTATTTATACTGAGATTTTTACATACTTATTTTCTTTCTGGAATATCTATCATTATTAAGCGTATGTCGGGTAAATCCATATTTAAATACTTTTGAATCATAACTATACTTTTCCCGTGTGGTGACCCAATGAAAAAGAAGAGTCCAAATATAGTTCACAGGTATCTTAAGAGGCAACTAAAATGAGTACACAACGTTCGGTGGCATAGCTTGATTCCCTGTCAATGGTGATTATATTAGGAAACATCCCATCTGGGCGTTTACCTAAAGGTAAACACAGTGTCGTAATTCCGAGGTACACCAGCGATCTGCTTTTCCTTCCACTTAATTTTCTTCTCTTTCTTGGGTTTATGCACAATAGATCTCTGGTAGAAGTACCCTGCTCTTGGGTAACCCCTCAGGAGTTGCTCCAAAGGGGATTTCATTTTCATCTTTATTTTTGCTATTCTTCCTGCAAAACTTGTTTCAGGAATGTAGTTTACTTTCAGTGACAAATAAGACACAGTTTTACCAAATAAAGTTTTAGGTCACAGGTTTTACAATTGACTGATCTGCACCACATGGTGTAACTCCAAACTACACCAGTTAGGGCAAAGAAATGGCAACTTTAAAGATGTATAAGAATCGAGTTCACTTTGGTACTACACTTGATGAAGAGGAAAAATACTTCCCTAGTCTTCTTATAAGATATGAATCAATAACCAAGCAAACTTCTACCATACAACAAACTAAAACTTCTACAGGCTGTGATTTAACCTTTTCAAAGGGGCTCTCTGCAAGTGTATACAGTTCCTCTACGGAGCTCTTGGATTGATGGGGGGGGGGGGCATCGTTGAGCTAGTTACTACCTGTGGGAAGTTCTTCAGTGATCGAAGCCCTCCTTCCCTTTTGTTAAGATTGTGAAGTAATAGATTTCCCCACCTGTGTTCAGGGTTTTGTGGAATTATTCCTGCTCTTACCCAAACTGACAAATTGAAAAATAAAGAATAGTTTTGAAAATGATAAAATGAAATAAGAAAACAGATTAAATACATCAAACAGATTTTTTTTTTCAGAAAATAATGAAAAGAAATGTTCTGCATATAATTCTTCATTTTAGCATAGCATGTCACAAGGCAAATACCATGAGCACGACAATTTTGCGGTACAAAACTTTAAACAGTATGATCTTGTTTTATATACATACAATACGTAGTATGAAATATTCTAACAATCGGCATCTTATTTTATTGATACAAATATCAGATTGCCTTGATTTATATCCCCTTGATATGAAAGATTTAAATCACTTTAAAATAATTATAACTGCTATTAACATCGAAAATACTTATTTTTTACACTTTAAGAGTTTTTGCAGTTGAATCAGCTATTAGACTGGGAAATACAAGAAAATATGGAAGCTTGTGTTCATATAGATAACAAAGTATTTGAATCTACAAATGTAATATTTTTAATTGACCTTCTTGCTTGATTTTCTTTTTTTTCACAAACTCATCTAACTGTTTTAAGAGAGAGGGAGAAGTTGATGGATGATAATTCACTAGTTTTATATTCGTAATTCATTTTTGGATTCTAATTCAGTAGTTTTATATTTGTAAATAGGGATGAAAAGTGAAATAAAATAATTGTAAAATGTGTCCTAATTTAATGTTATAATTTTTATATGAATGTAGTTATTCTATTACGTTTTTTTTGTTATAAATTGGGAAGGGGGATGGCTCAAAAAATGGATTGGGTCCTGTGCTAGAAGTATCTTAGTCAAGCCCTGTTTAATGACAATATTCTGTATTGTTTGCTTTTTATAAAAATACTTTTTTTATATATCTTCATTTTTTTTCTTGAATATTTAAGATACTTTCATTTAATTTTTATTACAAAAAGTTTGTTATAATATAAATGAAAAATATTCGGTTATTAGTGAAGTCGAAAATTTTAAAAGTATTATAATCAAATTTTTATTGACAATTTCACTATTTTACTCGGTCTTTTCAACATATTTTGAAACAAATTTTCTACTTTTGTCTCTATAGAAATTTATTACATCACTTGATCCAGGCTTAATGATTACAATTGAAAATTAAAATTTTTAGATGCTTTACTACTTATATATTTTACATATTCTGCTTAACTTTTTAATGCATTATTTGGAATAATTTCAAAAATACAGTTTTAAGAATCAAGATATAAAGCTGCAATATTGTTGTGGAAATCAGGCTAATTTCCACATGTGTTTATTATCATAAATCTTATCGTCTAGACTTCTTATAAATCCGCAAAACTTGTTAGCAATACGATACTTTTATTTAGTACTTTATTTAGTAGATTACTTCCCAACCTACGGTCTAATTAAACCGGGAACTTTTGTGCATTTTAAATAAAAGAAAATGATTTTACAAAATAATTAAAATACAGATACAGGAATGATAGCAAGTAGTAAACATCAGCACCATGGGAATATTAAAAAGGCAGGAAATAGTCACCCCAACTGACATATGACTGAACTCAGAGGAAATCCATTTTTGTGCTGCTTTTGGTCGTTGTTCACCTCCCTAAGACAGAGTTAACAATACTTTTCCCCACCCTTCACTTATATGGCTGGTCAAAAGAACTTTTTCCCTCAAGGTAGTCCAAAACTGTCCCACCCTTTTCAGAAAAACTATGTTAGGAGCGGGACAGCATACTTCCGAGCTCCTTCCAAAAGGATAATCAGCCCATTGATAACAAAATAAGCAAAAAATTCTTAAAGATAGTTTAATTCATTTTGAAATTATCATTATTTTTAATTTACATAATAAAGAGTGTCTATTTGCATGTCTTGCATCTTTCTCTACATTATAATTTTTTCCAGTGGGGGGAGATCTCGATGAAATTTTATCCGTTAGCCCTCCTTGACGAAAAGACGACCACTTTCTACTTTAAATTTCCATAGGACTTTCACAACTGGAGGTGTCAATTAATCCCTTCAGATCGCTAATTTATTAACCCTTTAAAATGAAAAGCTGAAACGGCTGGAGCGAAGATGTTTGTTGAGAGTTTGATGTATTTTACAATCACCATCTGTTCGTTCTAGAAGACGTTACATTAAAAGTATGGACTGAACCGTATAACTGAATTATTTCTCTAACAATATGAAGGTTTTGAAAAAATAGTATTTTTTACGAATTTTGTTTTGGATGATTGTTTTTGAAACATTTTTAAGAACCAGATTTTTAAATTGTCCTGTACACTTTAGTAATTCGTCTATTCCTTACTTTTTTGCATCGTTCTTATGTCAAAAATTTCTTTTTTCAAACTGTGTACAAATAATTCCTTTAGACTAGTTTTTAAGGGCTTTAAATTCAAATTAAACATTAAACAACTTTGCGAGTGTTCTTTCTAACGACACGAATTTATTACCTAGTGTGTGTATCTAATGTGACTTCCAAAGCTTCAAACAATTTTTTTAACTATGGATTTTACAAGTATTATCCAATTTTTTGGTTAACGTTCGATATTTCTCTTCTTTTCTATGACCTTCATTTTCTAATCAGTGGGGGTAAAATATATTCACATCCTGTAAAGTGAAAACAGCTCTTTTTTCTAACGGAAATTAAACATAACAACATTTTTCTCTATTCGATGGTTTACTCTAAGAACAGACAAACATAGAACATTATGTACACCCCAGTATTGTGTTGAAAATGATTTTTCTTCTTTGTGTAAAAAAAATATTTATTAGACCTTTGTAATCAACATTTACCTACAAACAAAATGATCCCCTTTAATCAAAATACAATATCAAATAAAATCTATACACGAGAAACACCGGGTACATCAGATAGAAAGAAAATAAAAAGTAAAATGCACTCTCATGATTTATATAAATTTATACATAGATCTAGATAAATGACTTTCTAAAAGATTTCTCTTTATAATCTAAAATTTGTAATTTAATGTATTCTCAAGTTGTTAGTTTAAATATACATCATTCTTTATTAACATTTTAATTAATAATTTTAATATTTTTAACCATGGGAATTTCAAATGTTCTTTAATAACTATGTCATTTTTAGGCTTATCATATACTGGAAAATTGTGACAAAAATAAGTGACGTTCCTAAATCAACTTAAGACATTTTTTCCATTACCTTCTTATTATTTTCGTTTAAAATGACACAAGCAGTACAATATGTTTTTTACTATAGATTATAAATAGTATACTTGCATGTACATGTATCTATATATATATATATATATATATATATATATATATATATATATATATAGATATATATATATATATGTATATATATGTATATATATGTATATATATATGTATATATATATATATATATATATATGTATGTATATATATATATATGACAAGTCGAGTGTTAAGGCGAATGGAAAACAGTCTTTCTTGATAATAATAGGTTTATTAAATCATAGTTTTATTTATAAGCTAAACTAGAGTTATTTTCATTTATTCGTCGAAGACACTTGTAAAGTGTGTTGACAGCTTTATGTCCACAAGCTAACTGACTCTTATATGTTTGCAAACTCATAAAAGTTTGCACTTCCAAAATGAATCCGCCTAACCAGATTATTCTAAAAGCTTACGTGAGCTTGAGTCTTTTTCATTTATTTTATTACTATAAAAAGGTTCCCTTTTTAAAATCGTTTATAACTCTCGAAATTTCTAACTACACCTTTTTTAGACCTGATATATATATATATATATATATATATATATATATATATATATGTGTGTGTGTGTGTGTGTGTGTGTATTTATATGTCTATGTTTATATAAATATATATATATATGCATATATGTGTGTATATAAATTATATTTTTCCTTCGATTAAATTTTCATATATATTAAAGCCCCTGCTTTATCCTCTGAACAAAATATAACAGAATATAATAAATATTTTTACAGCTGAAAATGCATTGAAATCTGAACTTTCTCAAGCTGAATAATATAAACATGAAAATCCCTTTTGTTAATCTTTTCATTTCGCATTCAGGTAAAGCTATTTTTAGATTTTGCTCTGTTCCATTATTTCAATCTATTTGCCACCACCCACTGCAAAACAACCTGCTTTGCTTACTATTTTTCTTGCTATTTACTTTTAGAAGGAAAGAATGAACATTTTATTTGGCTTTTGAATAATAAATCTGTATTTTCTTAAATTTGGTTGAAATACTATAGAAGCAGCATGAATGCAATATTTTGTGTTTTTTAACGTATCAAAATTCTTTTCTAGTTTATTTTGAATTCTGAAATAAAGAGAAAAATATTCTTTAATATGTGATAAATATATACTTGGAAATCCAAATATCACAAACAGCTATAAATTTAAATTTTTAGTAGATAACAAATAAAGATTAAAAATAATGTGAGTTTTACACTAATTGGATAGAAATGAAGACAGATTTATTGAGGTTTTCAAAAACAAAATAATAAATACTTGATGTTGAAGAGATAGTGCTAGAATTGTTTTATTTTACGACTGAAGACCTTATAACATGCATTGAAACATCAATGAGTTTATTTTTCTATTCCTTTTTTCTATGATGAATGCATAGTTTTCTTGTGAGATAGGAAGTAAATTACAACTGATTAAAAGCCTTATCATACATGAACGTAAAGAAAAGTGAACCGGTTGGAACTTTTCCATTATCAGGGGATAAATCTGAAGATCGAGATATCTCTACATCGAGAAAAGAATCGCTAATTTAATCCATTCCTTTATAAAATTGCACAGCCGCACAGCAATTTGTAAGTCCTTAACAAATGAAAAGTTGAAAGTTGTGTAAGAGTTAAGTTACCTTCATTACCCTTACGTTACCTGGTGTTTGGTGTGCATTCTGTCATTCAGCAGTACAGGCTAAAATTTAGTGGCGCTAATTCCTGAAATGACAAACTGCGCCTAACAGGACGAAAATAAAAAACAAAGTAACAGATATAAAAGCCAAATAACACAGAAGAAAGGAATTTTGAGTATTAAATAGAAGAAAGAATAAATTAAACGTTAAAAGCACATAAAAATCAAACAAACGGAGATAGTAAAATAGCAAATATATAGAAGATAGATTATTACAGTATAAGAAATCAAAAAATAAAATTGAAAATTGAGAAATTCAAAGTCAAAAAATTGTTAAATTGAGAATTAATAGTTAAAAATTGAAAATAAAGATTAACGTACAAAAAATCACAGAATTTGATTTCATAATAAAAATCTGTACAGGGAAAAAGGGGAAACAAGCCTGGATGTGGCGTTTCACCGATGATTGTGTCAAGATAAATTTTTAAAAAATTTTATATACATTGATTTGAGACAAAAACACGATGTCAAAATGTGTGCGACTGTGTAAGGTGTTTTACAATACACACACTGTGGAGGATCTTCCCCTAGCAAGAGATGGACATGGGTGAGTCAGGCAGTACAGATTTGAGACGTGGGACTGCATTGCTTTCAATGTTCAGTTACATTTCATTCGGTATCGAAGATGCATCTTCCTAAGGGGAGAAGTGAACACTCCTTAGAAAGAGATGCGCACTCAAACAACACTCACGAACTTGGAGCTTAAAATTTCTTAATTAATTTGACCAGTTTAGAACACACAAGTGATCCTCTGCCACTTCCCTTAAAGAAACTGTAGTGATACATGATCCAATGCCGTATTGGCACTTTCCTCATTCTTGAAATACTGTCCAATTAAGATAATTAACTTTTCAAAATATCATTTGTATATATTGATTCAGCTTTCATTACCATTATTTCACACAGGTGCTACTTCAACGAATCCACTGCATTGCATTATCTAACGGTAAAAAACCGGCTGTATAAATCTATTGGATAGATCTTTTGCTTGCGCTAATATAAATATGGCTTCACTTCCATCCATTTGGTGTAAACTAAATCTATGTTTTTATCCAATGTTGAATATTTTTTTAAAGTTTATCCTGATTTTTGGATTACTCAATGAGTACGTTTAGATATACATACAAGCTACATGCATAATATATATGTGTGTGCCTGTGTTTACATGTAACCATTGAAAACAATCTTTACAAATTGCAAGGGAGATTTAACCGAGGTATCTAATTTGCCCATTCTAGATGGTCCAGAAGAAATTCTAGTAGAAATACAGTCGTAGAGAAATTAAATAAAGTGAAGTCCAATATCTTTGAACTTAAAAGGCATGGATTTTACCGACTGTCTATATAGTGCAGCAATTTTGTATAGAATGCTCCAAGAATATACACATTTGTCACCGATGTTGTATCAAAGAGAGTGAATTATGGGATTTTTCTCCATAATACTTAAGATTTTTCAGCAATTTTGTGAAACAAGCGTAAATGTTAAACATTTAAGTTAGCTATAAAATGTCTAAAAAGGCATATAATTATGTATTCTAAAACGCATTTATTATTACCGAAAACTCATTGACAGTGACAACGTCATTTTTTTAACCTGCCACTTTAACCTTCGTTCGAGAGTGATATTCAATTATGAGTGATCAGCTCTTTAAATGATAGATATTCAATATTTATTATTACGGAAAACTTAGTGACGAAAATTCATTGACAGTAACAATGTCATTGTCAATGAAATTTCTTGAATTTAAGGACAATGGCATTGTCCTTTCTTTTTACCAATTTTAAATTGAATGATTTTTTAGCCTACCATTTTAACCTTCGTTCAAGAGTGATATTCAATCATGAGTAATCAGCACTTTAAATGATAGATATTCAATATTTTTAAATAGTCAAATTATAATCTATTTACAAATATATCTATAGTTTATGTCTGATATTTATGGTACAAGGGTAAGTCACTAGACAAGGAATGAAACTGATTTTATAGTTTTTTTAGTGGGTCACTCAACATTAACTAAAATTGGCCCTTTACAGTACTTGCATAGAATAAAACATTTTAACTATAAAATATAGTAACCGGGAATTAACCTAAACTAAATTAAAAATTATTTTTTAATTTAGAAATGGGATATTCTGTTTGTTAAAAGTCGATGAAAGGTCTGTCGATTAAAATAGAAACTTTATTTTAGATGTAACCGTCTTGTAGCTAAATTTAATCACAAATACATGCGTTCATACTTAATGATAAGCAAAAATGTATCTGTTGTACAATTACTTTGGTTTTATCCCAAATTTCCAAAAATCATGCATCTTAATACAAACGTCAAATAGCATATAACATAGGTGTATAATTCGTTTCACTAACTGCAATTCAATTCATAGTCCCAGTTGAGTTTACTTGAAATAACACTAACTTTACTGCTATTTACTCTGCTTAAAATATCGTTATCTAAGGCACAAAGAGGTCAATTTGCTTTACTAGAAACCTTTTAAGTGAAGACAATGAACTGTTAAAACTATTTCAGAGCAAATACCAATGTGATTTAATACTGAAATTAATTCCGCCGTTTCCAATTCCAAGCACCCCCTCAAAGTGCAGACTGTGTTGAAAAGAAACTAGCTACTAAATTATAAATATCGTGATTTAAACTTGCTTCCTTTGCATTAAAATTACAGTATTTATTGATAAATATAAAATACACCAAAATATTGTGTGCCAACGTTATAAATTTTTCTTAGATAGAATGACAAATAAGTTATACGATTTTGTAAGTATCATAAATAACTTTATTAGATGAACACTAAATGATAGGGAAATAATTTTACTAATTATAAAATATTTCTTATTAATAATTGTAAATTAAGTCAAAATGTTGTTTCTCAAATTCTTAAATTTATGTTAGAATCGTAAATAAGTAAGAGAATTTTATAAGTATCATAAATAATTCTGTTATATATGCACTAAATGATATTATTAATAATATTTTATTATTTTATCAATTTATTAATTAATTTTATTATTTAATTTTATTATTTAATTTATTATTAAATTTATTATTTAATTTTTTTAATTCATTATTATTATTATTAATTATTATTATTATTATTATTATTATTATTATTTATTATTATTATTATTATTATTATTATTATTATTATTATTATTATTATTTATTATTATTATTTATTATTATTATTATTATTATTATTATTATTATTATTATTATTATTTATATAATAATTATTATTATTAATTATTATCATTAATTTTTTAATTTTATTATTTTTTTAATTATCAGATTAATAATTATAAAATAAATCAATATTATATACTCAAATCTCTCAGTTTACGGTAGAATGGTAAATAAGGTAGAACAATGTGTAAGTATCCTATATGGATTTGTTATATATGCGTTAAATAATATATTAAAAATTATATTTCAATCAATTATAATTTTCATTTTTATCACTATATTAAATAAAACTCTATTTTATAAAATATGTAGTATAGAAAATAATACTTATGAATTCTTTTAAAATTTATTTTAAAGTTTAAAATCAATCATATTACTATGTATACCTGAACTTTTGTAAAGCCGTTTACATATTTTTCTTAGATTTAAAGGTAAATAAATTAGAAAAGTTTATAAGCAACATAGGTAACTTTATTATATTCGCACTAAACGATAGAGATATAATTTCATTACTTTTCAATCATTTGAGAATGGAACAGCAAACCTGAAACAAATAACTTCCCAATGATATTGGTAGAATATTTAGTTATATTTAGTAATAACCGACTTGGATTTTTGGTGAAATCATCGTTGCTCATCTAAGTTAATGAATTTAATTTCCCAAAACTAATAATATAAATTAGGTGCATTTGATATGTAACAAGGAGGTTGAGCAAGGAGAACCGAATACCTCAATAATATAAATCAAAATATAGACACCTATTCATTGGATATAAAGAAATCAGGAGAACAAATTTAGGTTGACATACTTAGAGCTTTATTGACATGATGGTGATGGTACCCTATTCTGATATCAAACAAACCAGTTAATTATTTTAGACTACATATTTACTTCCTATAAAGAGAAAATCAACTTTCTATACTAAAATTGGTTTTAGTGAATCAAGGTTAAATGTCAAAAAAATTATCAAATATTTAAGGTCGTATAAATAATGATCATTGAATTATAAAATTCATCCAAACATTGATGAAATAAAATCCTTTATTATAGCAATTATAGGCTGTAAAACTGTATCGGTTGGCAGGCAATGTGCTACTCATTAAACACACGCTAACTTTTTTATAGAAAAATTTAAGCCTAATAAAAGTTAACAGGCAGATATATGAACTCTATTATCTGTTACCTATAAGAGTAAACCGGTTGTAAACCTGTGGCTTTTATCTCTTGAAAAGGGCGACTGAATAAGTTTATTACGAATAAAAATCTAAACTACCAAATTCTAAGTACGTTCTTTTGTAAATGATTTTAGTTTTGATCCGGGGCAGGAATAGATCGTGAAATTTTATGACGCTTTTTCCCATGGCTATATGGAAAAGCATACTAAAAAAAGTTTTCATAGTTATACGACAATGCATGGTTTTACTCCGTTTTAACTTTTTTATTTTTTCAAGCATATGGGAACAAAAAGCAATTTTACATCAAGCTTCTTATAAAAGTTATATATTTCTCGTAAAAAAAACCTTTGCTATCTTTTAAACATTGTTACTATTCAGTCTACAAATAGGATAGTTACCTTTTTATTTATAGATCGTATAATCCTATGCACAATCTGTGAAGCTTGTAATAAAGTTTCCTGTCACTCTTTTAAAAATTTTAACCAATATCTTATAGAAGTTTATAGTTATTTTTTTTTTACATTTTTCAAACAAAAATGTTTTTAAGCGAACGATTGTGATAATAGTTGGCATCAATATAAAGTATTATTAACTATATAAAAACATGAAATGAGACAATTTAAACAATGTAAATTATGTATGTATATATATATATGTATATATATATATATATATATATATACATATGTGTGTATAATTAATTATAAATTATACATAATAAATATTGTTGTTAACTGTACAAAATCAGTAAGTGGAGCAAAATTTAATGTATTTTGTTCAGGTATATAAAAATTGCTTTATAATTTCTAACAGGGCATAAAAATGCTTAATATATTCACATTTTTATGCATAAAAGTTATGAAACAATCCTTGTGAATTGCAATTTGAAGTTTGTAACAAAGAGTTACACTTTTACAACGCCAACGCGAACCTGACCTAGAAGTGAAAGTGATGTGGGTGACACTCCTTCGACCCCATTGGTCAAAAGGGTTTTCTAACCGCGAAGTAGCCCTCTTCGGCCCAGGTAACGCTGTCCAACGAACTTTTCGAGAGATCTGAGGACAACCTGAGAGAGAGAGGAAGGAAGAAGGAGTGTGGAGCTTAATTCCTTCTACACCAGTTCGAATCTCATTTTAAAACCAAAACGCCATGTGTTGCATATCTTCGACCAAGTGTGGTCCCTTTGCCTTAATGGCCTAATTATCATTTTTATTTCCTATTTACACCTTTATTTATATTGAAAATAAACAAAATTCAGTGGGAGAAATTAGTCTTTTTTCAATTTTGTATTTTCTCACGAGTACTCCACTTGTACGTGTTGCTGGCCTAGACGCTTAGTCTGTCCTCACCTTAACGTTATGAAGAAATTAAGCTCCACAGTCCTCTTCCTTCCTCTCTCTCTGAAAGGGACCTCAAATCTCTTGAAAAGTTCGTTGAACAGCGGTGCCTGGGCCTAAGATGGCTATTCCTTGGTTAGCAACCCCTCTTGACCAATTGGGTCAAAAAGGGTCACTCACATCACTTTCGCTTCTAGGTCAGTTTAGCACTGGCGTTGTAGAAGTGTAACTATTTGTTACAAAGTTTATTGCACAATAAATGATTGAATTCACCCAAGAATAAGGAAATGCTTCCAGAGATCTATTGTACCCAAACCGAAGAAAACAAGATCCCAAGAGATCCTAAGAAAAGAAGCAAGTGGCGAAAGGACACTTCAACAATGATCTGATAAGTATATCTTGCAGTTCCCCAAGCTCAAGAAGGTAGAGACCTGGGTGCTCAGGCTTAAATACTGAAAAAAAAACTATCAATCACAAAAAATATGTTGATAAGTCAATGTGATGATCACACAAATCATAGCGAGCCTCAAGACGGCAGTAACGAAACAAAGAATCAGGACTGATCGTCTTCACGTTAAGGTATTTTCTGAGACCACTGTGTCCAGTAAAATGATCAGCACCTTCCTTAGACCATTATTATGAAACATCAAATTCTCTTTATGCTGTCAAATGGAAAAATCACAATTGAGATCTGGGACATGTCTATGACCCCTCGCTGCGCCAGTTAACGTTCTGAATACCACTGAAATACTATAGAGCAGAGTTCTTGATATACCAAAGGGCAATACCAAGAACTTACAACACTATAAAAGTATAGAAGTATAAGTTATTTTTAATAAAATAAACTGTTATTAAAATAACAACTATTGTTATATTGTTAACAATATTACGTATACTAGTTTTAACAGTACAACAGTATAAACTATTGATATACGCAATGCTCAATAAATACAGTCTACAGAAAAGTTTTTAATCATTCTTTTTAGCATTTAAAAATATATTTCATAGAAGGGGTATAGTTTAGTTTCTTCGTACATGAAATCTCTAGTACTAAAAAAAAGTGTTAATATAAATTTAGTTTACGCTGTTAAATTTAAGTATAACAATATAAACTATTTTTATACATTATGAGTAATCTCTTCAATTTGGAATTACAAGGAGAATTACATCATTTGTATATGAAGTCTATATAAATGTTTTAATAAAAGCTATTGATAGGATAATCTAACAATAAGTTTTTATAAATTTATTAACATAACAATAAAACTGCAATTAACAGAATTTACTTGCAGAATTTCTATCAAACACAAGTAGAAAAAATATTTTTCATATGAAGGGTTAATACACAATAGTTATTCAATATTGTTACACAACTGTAACTGAAATAATCTTTATGTTTCCTACTTTTTTATTAAAAGTACTAGAAATTCATTTCTTAGAAAGCACTTTCAAATTCTTTATATAAATATAACTTCTACGTAAAACAATAAATATACAATATTTATAGTAAAAGCATTTTATATGTTTTAAGAAAAATTTGTTTGTACCCATGCCTTTTCTTTTATACATTTTTATGTTTAAAATTATGTGTATTGATATTTGATAAAATAATTTTCCACTCAGGGTAGTTTGGAGACAAAAAAAAGACATATTTATGATAGTAAGAATAAATATATCTTACCAATCCCCTATTATCAGATTATAGTTATTAAATCCTATTATCTTAGTTATCAGATTGGTACCCTAAACCAATTTGATAACTTCCATTATAATATATTATATTATACTATTTTTATCTCTAACTCTTTAAATATTTTTTTTAATTTTGAAACAATCTAAAAGTTTTAGATTGCGATAGAACCCGAAATCATCTATTTCTTCAAACTCAATCATTTGATAAAACTCAGATGTATAGCTCACAATTAATCACTTCCATTTCAAATCAACAATTTACTGACAGCCTCTAAAATGAACAGAAAATCAAGTCTTTTTTTGTTATCTGCATTCACTTTCTTCCTTTCTCTTTAAATGCCCCCAAGTTCTTCCGAAAGAAGACAAATAATGGGCTTTAGGTTAAACATTTATCACCCATAGAAATGTAGGAAGTAAGATGGGAATTTTAGAGATTTATAATTGCTTGAGGGGAAGAAGTTTCATTCGAAACTTTCTCTGCCTTCCATTCTGCCTGAAACAATAGGAATATTTAACTCTTGTCAAAGGTGCTGAAAATAGGGGTGAGTTTTGTTCTTCAAATCAGGAGTTTAAGAATGCTTTCGTAATCGAAATAGTCTTGACTGTAGGGAAAAAAATCTCTGTATGTGTTTTAAAAGTTGTAGACTTTTTCCTGTAAAGTTAATAATCCGTAAAATATAAAATGTAACGCTCTACAAATAGTTTCTTTAATTCTTCAAAATTGTTTTTATTATTAAACTTACATATTGTAATATCTAAATATTTAAGAAAATGTTAAAGGATTTGTTTTGGGAGTTCATGAAAAGAAAAAAGTAAATATTTGTGACATACAATTAAAATAATTATGGAGAGGGTATTGTTTAGAGATTAACATTTTTGAAACGTGTTAAGAAAGCATAAAATATTTTTAACAACCCTATGATTATTTTAATAGAACAGTACACTTTTACCAAGCACTGAAGACCTATTTCACACAAGTTTGATATTTCCTAACAAATAGTCAATAAAAATCAAAACTTATTAGTATATTTAGATGAAAAATGGCGAAATATTTAGTAAAATTCATAAATTTTAAAAGTCCTAAAATATTAAGATGTATTCAATCGTACACAATACTTATAGTTCAATAAAAATGGTAAATCTGATATTTGTGGAAAACAATAATGAATTTGTGATTAAAACATTTTATTAGAAAAAGTTCTCGCAGATAAAAAAAATATGTATGGAAAAAATTCTCCTTTAAAGATACATTTATTTTACTATAGGATACATCTATTTTATGTTACATTATATTATATTTTATTATTTTAATTTTTATTTTGTAAAAGTAAATTGTCTTCCTTTAAATATCTAATTAAAAATAATATCAAACTATATTTATAATGAGAAATGTTAAATATTTACTAGACTACTAGAAATCAAAGTATCTAAAAATCATTGTATATACAGTCCAAAGAAACAATCTATATATTAACGAAATACACATTTTAACAGGAAACAAAAATTTATTATAATATTTTATTCTATATTTCAGTAAATTACTATCACATCTATTGGTTGAATAACAATACACCTACTGGTTGAATTTCGTTCAAAATATGTTCTGTCAAATTATACAAAATTATAAATGTTTGTTTAGCACAATATTTAGGGTTTACCATTTCCTAAACATTATTTAATAATCTTAATATTGAGTATACTTTGAATGTTAAATCAAATTAAATAAATAGATAATTTGAAAATGCTGCATAATACATGGTTATTTTGAAACATATTTAAGATGATGATAGAAATATATCCCTAAATTATCTTCAACTAAACTTCGGATACTTTTCTTTTAAAGAAATTATTATTACTGGAGTAAAACTGTAGGTTTGTATGAGATCAAAACAAACAAATACGTGTTATAATACGTGTGTATGTCACACACACACACACACACACACACATATATATATATATATATATATATATATATATATATATATATATATATATATATATATATATATATATATATATATATATATATATATATATATATATATATATATATATATATATATATATATATATATATATATATATATATATATATATATATATATATATGTATATATGTATATGTATATATATATGTATATATATTATATGTATATATATATATGTATATATATATATGTATATATATATATATATGTATATATATATGTATATATATATATATATATATATATATATATATATATATATATATATATATATATAAACATATATATAAATGTGTGTGTGTGTGTACACGGTAGGGAGATAAACTCCCTACATTTTCCAGAACTATTTTCTCTGTACTCTATATAAAACAAGAAGATTTTAATCGAATTTTTCATTTTAAATACAGAACTAAGCAAACAGATATCCATATACAAATACGTATTTCTCTATTTTTTTTTAAATTACATTTCTTCCATTGGTACGAAAATAAAATTTGGTGTATAATTTTGTTTCTAAATTTTGAGACATGGCCGTAAAAAATTTTCCTAATGTGATTTTAAAAATTATGTAGTATTTAATGATTGGTTCAGTAACCAATTTTTTTCCCACTAGAGCTGCCACTGGCATACATTTCCTATTTTCTATGGGATATATAATATAACGGTTGCACAAAAAATGAGTACATATTTCAGATATGACGCTTGCTTGTATTTCAGATCAATAATTTTTTATACAAATAAGAGAAATTATTTAAATATGTTATTTTATAAAATTTTAATTCAAGAAATATAAGTACAATTATGGCAGCTCAATTATTTTTAAAATTAAAGAATTTTTTAAAAATATATGTAAACTAAATACTTATAGCTGTTGTCAAAGTGGCAACTTTGGATGCTCTAGTGTCAACAGATTTTAATCGACTTTTTCATATTAAATATAGAACTAAGCAAACAGTTATCCATATACAAATACCTTTTTTTCTTTAAATTACATTTTGTCCATTGGTACGAAAATAAAATTTAGAGTATAAAATTTTCTCACCAAATTTTGAGATATGGCGATATTCCAGGTACTAACTACAGGTCAAACGACATTCATTTCTCTTGAGAATTTCAGTAAAAACTTTTCCTAATGTGATTTTAAAAATATGTAGCATTTAATGATTGGTTCTGTCGCCACTTTTTTTCCACTACTGATGCCACTGGTAGATATTTCCTATTTTCTGAAAGATATATAATATAATGGTCACACAAAAAATGAGTACATATTTCAGATATGACGCTTGTTTATATTTCAGATCAAAAATTTTCGATACAAATAAGAGAAATTATTTAAATATGTTATTTTATAAAATTTTAATTCACTAAAATATAAGTATAAATATGCCCAGTGAAGTCATATTTGTTCATCATTATATTACAACAACATTCAAACATAAAGACAAATAATTAAACCACGCTGAAAAAGTGACATAGATAAGACTTCCTACTCGGTGTTTAACATGGATAAGACAAACTACTCGGTGTTTAATAAATTGAGGGAACTCAAGTGTCACGGGTGCTTCACTCGACCACGTCATTCCTTCTCCTCGACTCCAACTCCGACTGTCTGTTGTTCCTTACTCACCCCACTCAGTGATGAGGGCGCGACCTTGCGAGGATGGGCTGCACTAAATTCCTACATATGTATAAACTAAATACTTATAGCTGTTGGTATCAAAGCGACTCCTTCGGAAAGTTCTAGGGTCAACATATTTACAAATAATTATGTTACAATATTGTAGCTTATGACGATTCATGATACAAAAATCAATTTTTTTTGTTATATATGTACATTTTGTTATGAATATACCTGTAAGATCGGTCATTTATCCACGCCATCTCTGATGCACTATCTATTTCTTGAAAAATAATTGAAAACTGCTCCACTCTTATGTTTTTTATTATGTGCTATTGCTCTCACAGGAACCTGGCAAGCGCTGATCCAAACGTTTATTTTTTGGGTCTGGTTTCGAGTTAATAAACAATTTTTGTCTGTTTCTTAAAGGTTAATTAGACCAATGTTTACTTCTTAACACTAGATTTACGGACCGAGCCAATTTGACTCATTAAAAATTTGATCATTATATATATAAAACTTAAATATCACTTTTCAAAAACATACGTTGGTTTTTAGTTAATTAATAAAATATATGTAAAGTTTCATTCCTCTTCCCCGCAGACCCCCTTCATTTCGCATTATCAAATGTGGTATACCTATTTTCACCGATGTGAGCCGATTTGACTCATAGAAAGTATATGAAAATAAATATAGTAATAAATATAGTATAAAGTAAATATAAAGTATATAAAGTATAATATGAAGTAAATATAGAGAAGAAGTCGAGAACACTTCCATTCCAATGACAGAAATTCATGCTATTGACTCACAGAAGAATTGTCAAGTTTAACAATCGTGCAAAAGAAACAGATGTAGAAACCATTGTGCTAAATGTAATAGAAATGTTTGCGGAAAATATGTTTCAAAAACAGATTTTATATGTAAAAAAATGTTTTCCATGAATTTTTTATAATAAGCATTTCATTTAAATTAATTTGGAACTATTTTCTTTGCAAAAACTTCAATTTTCTTTTATTAGTCAAATTAGTAAAAATAGGTATATGATCAACATCCGTAAATCTAGTGTTAATTACAATTATAAATGAATCAGATCTTCCATGTCCAAAGGGAGAAAAAAGTATCGAAAATCCACACCGTACCTCTTTGACATTCCTCTGAGAAAATATCTTAATATTTATGCACTACAAATTTGAATTGCGTTGAAATTTATAAATATTTTATTAATTAAAAATAAGAAAATATACATCTTTTAGCTTCTAGTAAAGATTGTCCCCTGATCTTTCAAAACACCCCGTACAGGCAAACACATACACCTAGCTAAATAATGTATACTTAAAATCAACATTTTCTATTTATTTTTCTATTCATTATTTACATTAAGGATAAAACAAAAAATCCAATTTTGGTAGAGTTTTGATATTTTCCCATTTATACAAATACAAAATTATGGAACAACAGTCAAACTTAAGAACCATTGTTTAACAAACGTTTTTAGAATTAGATCTCATTAAAAATATATAAAATAAGAAACTTATCAAACGCAATCATTTCCATCAATACTTGTCGCTTTGCAAAATATGCTGAATAATGTTTCTTATTTGTAATTTAAACAAATTACTGTTTTAATAATTATAAATAAATATTCATTTCCATTTTCATACTTCAGAACTTTAACAACAACATCATTAATTTTAATTTATTCGCTTAAAAATCTAAGGATATATCACTAATCTTATCACCTAACTTAACATAGTTTTGATGTTAAACATTTTATAATGTCAAGTTCACTGATTATAAATTAAAATCTAGAAAAGCTTGATTTTAAAAGTTTATGAAGTTTCGTCTTCCGAGAAGATAATTTTCTTTCACTTCCTCGCGAAGAAAAGCAAATAAATATAGATTCATAAATATTTATGACTGGATTCGCATTTGTTCATTCAATACAAAAATGTAAAAAGAAATATTCAGCCTTTAATAACATAATGTTTTATGTGTTTCAGTTTCGATTACACAATATTCTCATATTTTGATCAAACAGAGTTATACAAATTCTTTCAAAACTTAAATAAAAGAAAGATATTTCCACAGTTCTTCATTTTATCTCCATTTTCTAAGTAAATATAAGAATATTGATTGAAATTTATTTATTGGAGTTCCGACAAAGAAGTATTCTTTAATTTCTCCTGCACTAGTGTTTACATCAATGTTTCGAATATTTACATTGCTCGTTGAAAACTTTCTTCAATTCTGTTTTTAAAAAGTATTAGGAATAAGTAAAATAAAACTATTGAAAATGTAGAAGTAAAACTATTCTTCGTGTCTAGAAAATTCTAGAAAATAAAATATTAATAAATCTATCGAATACATTATTTAAAAATAAAATATTTTCGGGTTAACAGACATGATATACTTCAATTCGCTTTTCATAATAGAAATGTTTTTGACAGTTTCTCCTGAATTATTTTTTTTAATAACTAGAAGGTTGGTTTGATTTGGTTTAAGTGATACAGTCCTGTTTTTTTCCTGCAAGAGTCCGTATTTTAAACTGTGTCGCGTCATTAAAATCTAACTTATACCTAAGTAGTGTATGTTGCATGGTGTAAAAATTTTCAAAATTATTGAATAAACTGTTTATTTTCATTATTATTGAATTTTTGATATATTTTATGAACATTACTATTTTATTTATTTAGATATCATCTTAAACATCTTTTTCTGCATTTTGGTTTTGTTTCTTATAGGTAAGATATCCTAACAAATAAATATACTCTATGTAGTTTAATATATAGAATATGTAAAAATATAATAAATTGAATTAAATTCCCGACGCAACAACCCAAATAATTGGGGCTATTGCCAAATGTGACAGACTCCATTTTCGAGACCAATGTCCTGGAGGGGAAAACATATATTCTAGTATAAAATCTTAAGTGGAACCACCAGTGTTTAGTTCCTAAGCATGTTTGGTTCTCAGGTTACCTGTGTCTTCGGATCGCACTCACAAAATGCTATCACAAGGTCACTTCTCATAATCGTATAATAATACAATAGAATATAGCCTATAATCTTCAGGCAATAATCCAGGCCCAGTTATGCAGCAATGACGCATAACTGGACTGTGTAGTCATCTATGAGAAGGATGACAATAGAAACAGTGATTGTTTGTAAACAAATACGAGTGCTGACTACAACTCAACTTTTCGTCGGCAAAACATTGCTTGTTTTTTGTTGTATCTTATGAGCTTCGATATGGGTCACGTACACAATAAAACTAAATTTTACTTAAGAGAAGGGGAAGGAAACATCAGTAACTGTCCAAGTTATTCAAAATAGATTTTTTAACATTTTCAAAACTATGCATATTTTTTAAATTAAACACTTTAAGCAGTATAATTAAGTATCATAATCAAAGTAAAACTACTTTGATTATGTTAACAGGCACAATATATTAATACATAAATGAGAATCTAATAAAAATATGAAAAACCTAATCATTTCAAACACAAAAAATAATTACATTTATAGGTACAGTTCTCATAAAAGAATAGAAAATACATTAGAAATATGAAAAAAAAATTAGTAATAATAAAAAAAAATTCTTAGAGCAGAATAATTTTATATAATCTATTACATTACAGTAAGGTTAAGGTTTTGTTACAATTCTGAAAATGTTTGCCGCAAATTCTCGAAGAAGAATTTGGAGTCCAATCTTGCCTTTTCAAAGCTTTTATCCAAAGCATTCGTAATGTAGAATCTTTAGGAATTCAATAAAATCCAATATTTTCACCTTTTTATGAAACTCTTAATACAGCCATACGTACAACAGCTTATTATCATTTTCAGATAATTGACGATATTAAAACCTCAATAACAAGCACAATCCACAGAAAATTCATGCACCTGACGTCATGTGCAGATTTTCTATAGGATAGTTTTAGAACCATAAGTGATTTTAAATTTAGATAACTTCTCCGTACTTATGAAATAAAATGCCGTATTGAAGTAATTCAATCCTTCTTTAAAAATGTCTGTAAACGTTTAAACACAGTACAATTAAAATATATTCTTTAGATATCTATTACACACATTTCTCTTTCATTTGATAGAAAAAAGAAAATTGTATTTTTTTGTATTATACATTTTTTAACAAAGTAAAATTACATACGGAAGACATAATATATGAAATGCTTAAATTGTATTCTATATTTTTTATACGAGGTTCGTCTCCGACCTATCGTTCATAAGTCTACTAGCAACTCAATATAGTAAAAGAATCAGAAAAGCAACCATCAACTGCAAAAGAAAAACAGTGAAGCACAGTAGGGCAAATGTTAGGGCACTCTCCAGTAATAGTCATGACATGATTTCTGTAGGAGCCAATATCAGCATCTGTCAGTCCCAATCTTACAAGAAACTCTGCAAGTAGTCATAACCTGTGGCAAGTTTAAAGCAAACCAAGCCAGCCACTCTAGGCAAAGAACTGGAAAATCTTGCTGACTTATAGAACAGGTAATCCATCTTTTCCTAAATGATTTTCCACTGAAAAAGATAGATTTTACAGTGGTAGAAATATACGGCTTTAGATGATACAAAAGAATCAAGCCCAAGACAGGATGGGATTAATATCAGTTGAGATCCATTTTTGACCAGCATCTGTTTCTGCTCATTTCCCTAAGTATTGAGAACATAGTTGGAATAACTTTATTTATATTTTCAGAGCAAATTATTTATATTTTATATATTACATTGCTCTATTTTGTTGAAAATGAAGGAAATGGTAACTATTTTCATCAAAGATCTCAAATTCTTTACCTAAGGCACACGATGGTGTAAAGACTGTAAAGCAAACAACAGCTCCTGCATTTCGTATGGTCTCTATCATTATAGAATATAATATTCAACGTTTGAACAATGAAGAGCGTAAAATAAATAAACTGAGGAAAGAACATGAATATTTACACAACTCAAACTAAAGAGGATATACCAATAGCTGTCACAGAAACTAGCAAGTGCGGAGAACAGCACAGGATTGTTCCCACCTTACATTGCGCCAACGGAAAACATGTTATATGTAATGGAAAGAAACACAAATATATTATTACATCAAAAAATATTAAACAATATATTGAACATTGTTGTGTTTATATATATTGAACTTTCGACATGATTCAGAATTAAACCAAATGACTTATATGTCACAATTTTCTCTAAAAAAAGTTTACCATTTGAAAAATAAAGTTGTACATTCCTGAATATTTACTGTGGATAAAATAACAAAGTCGTAGAAGATATTTCAAATATTCCAAAAATATTGCAAGTCTATAAAATTTAAATTTAATATAGTTTTTTTAAAAAAAAGATACCCGCTTAACAAATTGTGTGCTGGTATATTTCGTAGCGGAATTGTACCGGGAGCAGCCGTACATTTAGTTATTCGTAAATTTAGTTATTCAGTTTAATCTCAATAGATCGAAAATTATTTAATTTTTTAACTAACTTTTCGTATTTTATATTGAAATATATAAACAAATATCATCAAAATTATCTTCGTTAAATCACTCATTTTCGCAAAGATAAATAAAAAGTTAATTTTAAATCTAAATTGATTTTTTTTAATCAACCTTCCCGTCCTGTGGTTTCGCATCGACTGATGTAAAAACTAGTTTTTGTTTCTCTAAATTTTTCCAGAATCTATGTAGTAGACAAGAACATTCGGTTTCGTTTTCCTGTATGTACAGTTATTTTTGTACCCACAAACAAAACATGCTGTTACACTAACCCGTACTCGTACGTGACACTCGGTTAAGTATCAATCGTCTGAAAACGTACTAGTGCATGTCCCGCATAGGATGTGTTAGAAGAGTTAATTTCGAATCTCTAGAAACATCTATACGAACATCGATATTCAAATCCAGAGACTACCATCTAAAATAGCAGAGCCTTGTCAATGCGAATAGAGTCATACACCAATTATACTTTTTGGGGTTATGTAGGAGAGAAAAGTTTTATTCCTGTAGGTTTACCTATACGACAGATATAATAATTCATTCAAATTTCTTGATCTATTGTCCGAATTAAACTTGTAATTTGGAAAAATGATTATCTGTATTTAAACACAGTGCCTTTAACGCCAGATATGTTCTCACCATTGTTATAAATATCGAATCCGAAATTCAAAGTTTTTTTATTTATTTTAACACACATGTGCATATTATTAGTTATATTATACACTCAAGAGCCAAAACATTATGACCACCCCTACATACCCAGTAACATCGCAACCTGTCCGTGGATCAGTTGTAGAGAGTATCCTGGTCAGATGAATCACGGTTTGTCTTTCATCACGCCGATGGCCGTGTCAGGATAAGCCGTCTTACAGGCGAACAGTTGCTCCCTCAATGTACAGTAGGTCATACACAGGCCGGTGGTATGCTTTGAGAGACGTTCTCTTGGTCTTCTCTGGGATACGTGGTTATGATAGAGCAGACCATGAATGCTACAGGGTATCTGAACATCATTGCGGACTAGTTACACCCTTAGATAGCCTCTGTGTTTCCAGCTAGAAATGAAATTTTCCAACAGGACAACGTCCCTTGTCACAGGGCTAAAATTGTATTGGAGTGGTTTCAGGAACATGGTGCTGAATTCCAGTTAATGTCCTGGCCACCTATCTCACCAAATCTCAATCCGATAGAACACATTTGGGATGTCACGGGTCGGCAGCTCAGAGTTCAAAGACCACCAATTCGCAATATCTCGGATTTGAGTAACCGTTGCTTAACCCTCTAAGCGGTACGCACGTACAATTCCGCCGGTTGTCACGTACAATTTTCGACCTCCAAAAACGTTCTGAAAATGGATGTAGTGTACATTTCTGCCAGTACTTTCCCCCATGGAGTTTTGAGGTAGGAGGGTCAGGTCGATTGTTTAGAAACTGCATCTCTCTTTGGCATCTATTGAGGGATGCACCCCTACTCCCTGAGGCAAAAAGACTCTGATAGCTTCTCATGGCTTTGTCAATCTCTATTTCGAAGTATTTCGTTTGCGGTAACACATGTATCTCTAATTGCCCCACTTAAATATCTTGGATGTCTTTCGTAAAAGAATATAAATAATTCTCTTAAAAATATTTTTATTCGTACTTTCAGAATCCATTATTTCTTATAAAATGATCTTCGAGACTTAACGAGCATTATATGTATTAAAAATTAACAATCTATAATTTCTATTTATAAATATATTTATAACCGGAAGTAAAGGGACAATAACGAGGGTGAGTTTCCCGTATTACAATCTAGTCGACAAAGGTCGAAGTAAAAAAATCGTAGAACATTTTGGTCTCTGACACAATAAAACTTCGCGTATTTTTTGGACACTTTTCCTCGGTGTGTTCCACTCGGAGGGTTAAACATCTGGTACAATCGTCTCCGGCCATCTACCAAGGACTTGTGGTATCCATGTCAAGGCGGGTTGAAGCTGTGTGGCGCGAAAAAGGTGGGTCAACTTGTTATTGACAGGTGGTCAAGTGTTTTGGTTCTTGGATGTAACAAGATAATGGGTAGAATTGTAATAATGCTGTTAAATGATTGCTCTCATTTAGAAAAAAAGGTAGATTTAAAAATCATTTATATTAAACAATTCTCTTCTATGTTTCATAGTTTAAACATCATATAAAACAGTTTACATGAAACTAAAAGATTTGAATTGAATTCAAATTAAAATATCATATGTTTCTGTCACTATTATTCTTCAAGTGGAAATTATGTTAATATTTGTATTATTAATCATCTCTTGCAAGTAAATCTCCATTTAAGAAAATTAAAAATATTCTGTGCCTTTCCTTTTATTACCTTTGTCATGCAAAAAATGTAATTTAAAATAAATAGTTTGATTAATATTCAGACTTAATAAAGATCTGATTTATTTGTTTGTCGACATTGAGACTTTTTTCAAAAAGTAATTTTTCCATAAAAAAATAAAAATAACAATAAAAAAGACGAGCCTTTCAAGTATTTAATAACATCGCATTAAATGGAATACTCTTTTTACAGACATGAAGATAGAATGCAATCAAATGTATTTAAATTTTTTTCACATGAGAAAGACCGGAATTGTTAAATCCGAATATTTCTCTGGAGTCTTTATCAATAATGTGTTTTAACACGTCAATAGGAAAAAGTTAGGATAGAAAAACTGAAAAATAAAAGGTGGTAAAAATATTTCACTAATGAAAAATCCTTTATGAATGCAATAAAAGTTTAAAGTAGTTTGTTATGTTGCACCTCGTTAACAAATAACTTGGAAATGTTAATGCAATAACTTCAAAGACTTTTTGTGATCTTGTGAAAAACATCAAATATCCTGTGTATTTAAATTAAAATTTTAGTTTTGTAAGCATGTCTTCCTTTTTCTCTGTGATTTGATGGATTTTACATAAGTTACACATATTTCTGAATTTTATTTCAGTTCGCTTTATATGTAACAAATAAATTTTCTGTGATAATTTTAAACTAATATTATTCTCTATCTGTCACGTTTGATTAAAGTTTTTGAGAATGTTACAGATTTACAACTCTTTTAAAAATTCCTGAAAATAAAAAATGATAGATTATGTACAAGAGACTCAACTTTGGGATTTGAATTTGATTTATAAATACGTTTTACAAATAACAGGTATTTTTATAATATTTAAAGATCAAAATTTTTAAGAAAAGATTCCTTTCTTCAACATTATAGAAAGAAATAATATAGTATAAACAGATAAAAACAAAAAATGTGGTGTAAAATATTTAATTGATAAACAATATTCTTCATGAATGTAATGAAATTTTAAAATCATTTTTTATGATATTTTCTTCAGCAAGTTTTTATCGCTGAAACTATTGTAAAATAATTTCAAAAGCAATTTTTAATATTGTGCAAAATTAACAGAAATCCTATGTATTCAAAGTAATAATTTGGTTTGGAGGCACGTGTTCATTTCTGTCTTCAATTTGATTGCTTCTACATAAGTTACTTAAACACAATTTTAAATTTTGATCTGAGTTTCCTTTATATAAAACAAGTTTTCTGCCTTTAAACCAAATTATATTCATTTTTACCTATCACAATGAATTAAAGTTGTCCTCATACAAGAGATATACAAGTTTAATACTTCCAGAAGAATAAAAAGTGAAGATTACGGAGAGAATTTCACAAAGTGCCAACATTTGGATAAAACTTTGATTTAGAAATATTTTTTTAGAAATATGACATATTTGTAGCACATATTTATAAGTCCATTTTATAAGGAACAAATATAACATAATAGACAGGAATCAAATAGGCTAATAAGCAGATGAACAAAACAATAAATATGGTAAATATTTTATGGGTGAAAAATATACTTTATGACTGCATTAAAAGTTGAAAATATTTTTTTCCTTTTCATCAACAAATAGCTTTGTATCTTTGAATATTTGATTAATAACTACAAAGACTGCATATAAATTGAGGAAACACAGAAAAAATCCTGTTTATTCAGAATAGCAATTGCGATTAGTTATCATATGTCCCGCGTACATTTTTTCCTTATCATTTGACTGATTTTTCACATTTAAGACCTTCAAAAGGATAAAAATTACAGAATATTATATACAACAGTCTAGACGTTTTCAAAACTTTTAAAAATTTAAAGTTTTCAAAGAAATTTCAACTTTTGGCTATAATTTCGATGCATAAACATGCATTAAAAATAACTCAAATTAATGGAATTATATAAGGAATAGAAGAGCGAAAAAAAATGTATAAAATATTAATCTACTGAAAAGTTTTATGAAAGTTTTAAAAGACTGTGTTATGAATATTTGTTAAGAAATAGTTTTGTGTCATTGAAGTGCTGATCAAAGAGCTACTATAATTGCTATGTGAGAAATAGTAGTAATTTTCAACATTAAAAATATTGAGGATAAATAAAATATTGAGGAAGTTATAAGTAATTTTTTATCTTAATTTACTATCAAATATTTAACCTTAATTTTAATTTTCACCTCATTTCCCATAAAAATGAATCAACCTCTTTGTGTTTCATTTAACCAGAAATGGGTTTCGTTCAATTTAAATCCCGTTATTTACATTTTACGTTGTGAAATACTCATAAACTGTTTACTTATTTCACTGGTACATCAGTCACAAAAACTAAAATGGAACAGACTTAAGTTCTTTAAGTTATAATTTTGGTGATGATTTTTATCCCTATAATAGATGTTACAAGTTAAGCAGCACAGCAAATTTTTACAATGCTTTTAAGAATGCTGACTTGTGTAGAGTATGACTTGTGTAGAGTGCTTTCTGGTACCAAAGTTCCTGGGTTCTAAACCTACTATTGGCATGGATGTTCGTAGTCATCCTGGATTTACTATAAGCACAAAGTTCAGGTGTCATTATCCCTGTTCTACCAAAACTGCAGACTATATCAATCCAAACCAAACCAAGTCTTACAGAGCTATACAAGAATCGAAATTATATTACATAGCTAATAGTTCAGTTCAGTCTTCTAACTGTATTGAATTATTGAATACTGAATATATTATCAAGTGATTAAAATATTTTCCAATAGTAAAAAGTTTCTATGAGAAAGTTTAAATAATGTCTAATTTGGAGTAATAACTTAAGTCCTTGCACTTAAAATTCATGAAGTTATTAGTTTAGTAAAATAAAATAACGTGTTACATATATAATTATTATGTAAAAAAAATGAACAACCACTATTTTTGAGTTACAACTATTATAGAATTGTAGGAATAATGTTACGTTGGATTAGTGTTTGAGAAAGAAGAAATTAATACTCATTAATAAACACACCTTGACAAATATGTCTTTATTAAATGATTTTTTACAATTAAATGCCTAAGGAATGTGACTAGAATACTACTTATCACTTGTAGATATAGTAGATTCCTCTGGACTCGGTGTCTGTCTCGCAAAAACATGGTGTTGCTTTCCCTTTGCCTCGTGCCGCTCCAAAATGTCTATCCCGAAAGAACCTGATGCCAGCAGCTTCTTTACCTTCCTCTATCTTCTGGTAACAACCTTGTCCTCTGACTGCCCCATGGAGAAAAAAACAGAGGTCCACTCCAGAACGGAGGGGTCAGAATCCCGCCAAACCAACGGGCTCTATTATTGGTTGGGAGAAGTCAGAAGTTTCTTTCTAATTCAAACCGGTCCTGTTCTGTATGTCCTTGACGAAAGCTTAAAAGAAGAGGCAAAAATACGTTGAAGCACCGAATGTAACTTATTGTTACAAGAATGATCGAGACAGTCTGGTATCAAACATCGAGAGTTTTCTAAATTAGCTTTCAATTCCTGCCAGAAGAATATTCTTATGAGTTCATTGACATTTCTTCTTCTGTTTTCAAAGAACACAACAAAATCAGTACGAAAAACTTTGTTAAAAATAATATAGAAATCTATACGCAGATATAAAGAACTCAGTAAAAAAATTAATACTGAATCCATTTGTCAGATGCTTATAAATTTTGAAAAAAGCTAGTACCTATAGTAATTTCAAGCTCACTATACAGGTTTAAAAATATAGTACATTTTTCATTAACAACATATCTTAGACAAATCAAAATATTTTTCAAAATCATTTTAACAGATTCCTAAAATTTTTTTAATTTATCGTTTAAGAAATTATAATCATTAAAGAAAATAAAGAATGTTATGAGCTTCTTTACAAAAGTGAGCAGCAATTCAAAATCAAATTATTCTATTCCTAAAGATATGCAGTTTCCTTGAAATAATTTTCCCTTTAAATCCTTTGAGTGAGCATAACGGCTGATCTCTTTAAACTTATTACAGCAATAAAATTATTTTATGAGCAAGTTTAAATAATGTCTAATTTGGTCAAACATCTTAAGATCTTGGATTGAAATGCATGAAGTTATTAGTTTATTAAAACAAAACAACATGTTACACGGGTATTTCTTATGTAACAAAAATCAACAAACAGTACTTTTGATTCACAATCATTATACAATGAGAGACATAGTCTTGTATCAAACATCGACATTTACCAAATTACTTTCAAATCCCTGCCAGAAGGATATTCTTATGATTACACTAACATTTATTCTACTGTCTTCAAGGGACACAACAAAATCAGCAAGATAAAACTTATTAAACCTCCGAGTGGAACACACCGAGAAAAAAAGAGTCTCCAAAAAATATGCTAAAGTTTTATTGTGTCAGTGACCAAAGTGTTCTATGATTTTTTACTTTACCCTTTGTCGACTAGATTGGAATACGGGAAACCCACCTTCGTTATTTTCAGTTTACTTCCGGTTATAAATAGATATATAAATATACATTATAGATTGTTAATTTTTAGTACGCATAAAGCTCGTCGAATCTCGATTATCCCATAAGAAACAATGGATTCTGAAAGTACAAATAAAAATATTCTTTAATAGAATGATTTATATTTTTTTACGAAAGTCATCAAAGCTATTTAAGTGGTGCAATTAGAGTTAAATCTGTTACCTCAAACGAAATACTCAGAAATAGAGATTTACAAAGCCATAAAAAGCTATCAGCATCTTTGTGCCTTAGGGAGTAGGGGTGCATCACTCAATAAATGTCAGTCAAAGAGGGATGCAGTTTCTAAACAATCGACCTGACCCTCCTACCTCAAAACTCCATAGAGGAAAACACTGACAGAAATGTACAATACATCCATTTTCGGAACGTATTTGGAGGTTGAAAATTGTATGTGACAACCGCTTTGAAGACATAATCGGTTTGGCGGAATTGTACGTGCGAACCGCTTAGAGGGTTAAAAAATAATATAAAATTCAATACGCATTTATAAAGAATTTAGTAAAAAGAATAATTATGTATACATTTGTCTGATGCTTTTAAATTTTGATAAAAAGTAGTACCAGTAGTAATTTTAAGCTCACTATACAAGTTTTGAAAAAATATAGTACATTTTTCTTAAACAACGTATCTTAGAATAATCAAAATATTTTTCAAAATCATTTTAGCAGATTCCTGAAATTTTTATAATTTATCTTTTAAGATATTATAATCATTAAAGAAAATAAAGAATGTTATGAACTTCCTTAAAAAAGTGAGCAGTAATTCAAAATCAAACTCTGCAATTTATTCTCTTTCTCAAGATATGCAGTTTCCTTGAAATAACTTTTCCTTTAAATCATTTGAGTGAGCATTAACGGCTGATCTCTTTGAAGTTATTACAGCAATAAACATTAGTTCGAGCAATATAGAGAATTATGACTTTTCAAAAGTGTTCAGTATACATCTTTAACTTTTTGATTTACATTTCAACCATCCTTAATATGAAGGTTTTTTAATACTCGTTTCGATTTCTGTATTTGCTAGAAGACGATAGTTAATATCATCTGACATTCTAAATTTGGACTCACAAAATGTGTTACTTATCAAAGCTATTTTTAATCATTCCGTTCTTCCATGTAAACCCATTTACGTTTCCAAGAAAAATCTAATAATTTATGTTATATCAGAATTTCTCCTGTATGTGATAGAAAATGTGAAAATGTTTTATATGGCGTGTTTCTTAAAAATATAATAAATGATCACAAATGCAGACAAATTTCAATTTTTTTAATTTGATTCCATAAATACTTTAAAAATAATATGATTTAAAAATAATATGAAATACTAAGCACAATTTTATGAATTTATTAAATACATGTTATGTTTATTGCTGATATTTATAGGAAAATCAATAATCACATAAAAAATTCAAAATAAATATCCTTAAAATATCTGATTTTGCAAAATTGTTAATATAATTGATTTAACTTTACTTCAACTTATTTAAATACAAAAATTTACAACTCTAAACTGTTAATAATAAATACATTGGATTTCGCTTAATGTGATCACGTTTAATACTATCAATCGCTTATTGTTATCGAAATCACTTGGACCCGATTTTCTCTATTCTTTTTTATGTTAAAATTATCGCTTTATGTGAACGTTACATCTGTTACTGTTATCAGTTTTCGAACCTCATTTTAACTTGCAAAAGAATATTCACAATGTATTTAGAAAGAACCCATTCTTTTCTTTCCCTCTACTGTTTGTATCTGAAAATTATCCCTCTTCCACCTAGAGAAATGAGGAATGAACAAAAGAGTGGGGTTTTACACGTTCCTGGAATTTTTCAGAAATACGCACACTCGGCTGGTGGTCAATGTTAGTCAGATAAGCAGAAGGCAACACATTCTTATCGGAACTGAGAAGGACCGTATTCACATTTTATGCCTTTCTCGCTTACATGTAACTTGTCGATATGGAAGCCAGAAAGCGAAATGATTTAACATTAAAACAAAAGATCGAGCTTCCACATTAAAAGAATCTGAAGTCTGTCAGATTGCCATAGGAAAACAGACTAATGATGGAACTAACGAATCAGATTCATCTGATGAAGAATGTCTTTATATTGAGCCACCTCCTACAAGTGCTGAAATGAGAAATGCATTGAAAGTGCTGAAACGGGGAGTACAACACAGCTCTGATGACTTTAAAAAACATTATGATTATTATCAATTCATTAATGAGCTTTGTTGACAGTCAACAGTTGATCAATTATTTAGTTATATATACAATTCTTATGTTTTAAAGTACAATATACAGAACATATATATAAGGTGATTTTTCATTTTATTTAACATGTGTGAATTAAAGGAAGGGGGGAAATTTATCTAAGTTTGCATATCGTTTATTGTTATCCATCGGTTAGTGTTATAAAATCAAGATGTCCCGAACTGATTACATTAAGCGGAGTTCAATGTAGTTAAATAATTAAAAAATATGAATAGTTAAATAATAATAAATAAATGAATAAATAATAACAACAAAAATACTCTTAAGAGAGCACTGCCCACTAAAATTGTGGCTTTCCATTAAACACAAAATAAAGAAAAGAAAATTTCAACAATTCCCAAAACTAAAATGTCCAAAAGAACTTCATTATATTTCGAAAATATAATATATAGCGTACTTATCAAAGTATTTCCCCGTCTTTCTCGGAGAATTTTGAAGGAACGATGAATAGTTTTTAACATGATGGATGTTTCAATTTTATAATTAAGACAGTGAGAATTGAAAACTTTTCTCCGTCATATGTTGCTTAAAAGAATTACTGCTTGGTTTTAGAATTAAAAATTGAGAAGTAGAAACTTATTTTACAATTACTGTTTCTTCCTATTTTTATTTATATGAAAGATTAGGTATTTTTTTTACAGAATCTGGGTGTACCGTAGGAATACATTTGAAATTTTAATTTGGATCATTATATTATTTATATCTATCCTAATAGAGAGAAAATATTTATATGTAGGAGGAATCTTAGGACTTAAGAAACGAATTAAAATACATTCTACTGATGCAAAGCTACACTAATCTTGAATTAATAAAAACAATATTTTATTTAGATTAAATTTAATTTTCAGACATAAATCTCAATTTGTTAATCATTTCATTGGCATGCTCTGCAAAAATAATTGGATTTACGAGAAAATAATAGACTACCAATGTATACGTCATCAATATATCTAAAAAAAGTCAGCGATACCTAGCTTTTACATTATGTCACAATAATGTTATTTACTTTCAAAATAAATTCATATTTATAAAGTAACCTTTGCATACCGATATAATAAAAAATAATACCAAATCAAAGTCAGCATTGATTTATTCAAAAAGAAAATTAGATTAAATAATTAAGTACCTATACTCTTACTTGAAATTATATACCTTTACAAAACATACTTAATTATACTTGTACATCAAAAATTAAAATGAGTTCGTCTATAAAATCGAGTTAGTAAAGAGAATAAACTGGATGTTTCAGACACATACAATCGAATTTTTAAACAGACATATATAAAAGGTCGTTTAAATAAGGTCTGAAAAACGCAGTTTGTTATGTTTGCAAGTTTATAAAAACGTATGCTGCAAATTGTTCTTGTTTTATATTTGATAAACAATTTAATTAATTTTAATTTTGTTATGTCTATAAAATATATTTTATACGTTTGAAATCAAATACTAAGCTGTTTTTCTTCTTTAATCATGTTATTTAAAATATTTGTAGATAGATCAGGAAACTTTCCTATATAAAATTGAGTGTTTTCAGATATTTCTAAAAATTAAATAAATTGCTCAATTATAGACCAGTTAATGAATCATTACAATTTTAATATTTAGTTCTTTTTGTTTTAATACAGAAAATATTCGATACCACATAAACAACGAAAAAATATTTTTAAGCTAAGCAAATATATCATTTTCATAAATAAATATATTTTTATTCAAATGGGTTAAAATTAGGTTGTTTTTATCAATTTTTACAGAAGCTAAAATTTATGAGACTATTAGTCCAGATTTATTAATTCAATCTAAAACTTGTAAGCACTTAATAATTAATGTTTTTTCTTAGGATAAGCCTTTCTTTATACTGTATTTCGTTCGCTTTTTTTTAGTTTTACTTTTTTGTTATCTAAAAAAATATCTTATTCGTTTTACTTCCACTTGACCTTCAGAAATTACGCTAGACAAAATGTAATATTCAAAGAGTATACAAAAATATGATTTATGAATATTTAAATATGGATTCTCAGGAGTTGAAGTTATAACACTGTAGCCGAATAATTGGGCCTAAAAACAATCAGGAAATCTATAACTACGAGTCATTATATTATGGTTTAGTAATAATATATGTGTTAAATTCTTTTAACTTTAAATTAAGTGGTCTATGTAGAGGAAAAAGACAGAAAAGCAGAATTTGTAGAAAAACGAAATAGAGCATAAATGGAAATGTCAACGTAAACAAAATAAGCAGACAACTGTTTCGTTGCTTCAAACGAGCAACAAATTCAAGGAGAAACATACTGTTTCCTAACAAGGGTTTATTTACTTCTGCACGTGATTAGGAAGAGTCACATCCTTTTGATTGGTTTGGTTTGAAGACCAAGGTTGAGATTTTCAATATATGAAGACCAGATACCGGGATCTAGGACTGAAATCTGTTTCTAAACATCTATGAGCAACCTTTCAACAACTGTTGAATAAAGTCCGATGGCCTTAAGTAGTTTAATTTTATGAGTTCTTAAAATTTTAGTGATATTCATACACATTTTTTAAAAATTCTTTTATTGAAAGGAACATTTCTTAGTCTTAAGATGACACCTAGATCGGTATAGATGTTTTTCAATTGATATCTACAGTTAAATGTATACAAAAACAACGTGGAAAGTATTTAATAAATAGTACTTTAACAATTAATTCGAATTTCGAGTAAACGAATAGTAAAGTACCCATATCTCCATTAATTCAGTAGATTTTATAGACATAAATTTATCTATCACTCAATTTTTATATTAGATATTATGTCTTTTTTGTATTTTAAAAATATTATACCTTTTTTTTAATTTAACGTTACTAGTGCACTGCACAGTTTATAACACATTTAGAAAATGGCATAGAACATCTCCTTAAAAAAACTATTCTAAGCAAATATAATTTCTCTTCCTTGACTTTTCTCTTGTGCGACATCTATCTCTTTACCAATTTTCGTGATGAATGTTGCACATATAGTCAATCCTTTACAGTTTTTTCAGCTAAGTTATGTGTGTTAAACCAGAAGAGGATAAAATGATAAAACAACAAACGAACGGTAATTTTTCTATAGTTGTAGACAATTTATCCAAAGTAAATCATAAATCTTAGAATGCTGTTTATAATTTTCATAAGACTATTTACCAAAACAATAAATTTAATAAGTAAAATACTTTTTAAACTTTTCCCTTTTTTATGAAATAGAATTATTTTATAATGATAAAGACGTTAGAAATATGTATAGTTTTCAATTGTCGCTGATCTGTTCTGTAAATGCATTTTTTTTTCTTATTTCAAGGTGCTTTGTAAACCTTAATTTAGGACTTTTAAATTTTCCTTAGCAGAATAAACTGAAAGACATGTTTTCAGTCATGTTAAACCTGGTAATACGTAACCCGAAGTGTACCACAGGAGTAAATAAGGTCAATAGATAAAGAATGGTGTGAATCATCTATAAATCTGTTACCAGTAAAAGCAGCTCCCCAAAAGAATTTTTGTAGTATTTGTATTTTGCACATGAACTACTAATCTGCAGTTTGTGAGCAGTTATGAAAGCAAACTGCAAATCTTTCATATGACCTATTTACCTCGAAAGCTTTTATTAGTATAGCTTTTGGTAAGATATTCCGTACTACAGTCTGTTCCATAAGAGCGTGCCGTCTATTTCTCGGAAAATACAAACGAATTAGTTAAAAATATATTTGTACCGTGTAGTATACATATTAAACTGAAATGCATTTCACCTAATAAGTTTCCCAGTACCCATTATTTTCGATTATTTCAGAATTACTTTATCATTCGATTTTGAATTTGAGCAGCGTTTACCCCTTTCCGGTAGGTTGTCAACATTTTGAGCCGCTTTATAACTACTACCATTTCTTGACGAACGTCTCAGACTTCCCTATGTACCGGGCTGCAGCTGCACAAGATATTTTTGGTCTTTTTCGCTGGTTACACAGAGACACTGGATCAAAACGGCTCGCATACGTGACACTCATTTTGGAATTGTTGCTTTAACCCCTTAAAGCACGAGTTTATTTTAGAAAAAATTATAAAATATGACATATTTTCTTCACAGAAAAGGGATATATAGGTACAATGTAAGTTATTTTTTACAATTTCAGTTTTGGGGGTGACTAGGGAGCTTGGAAAGAGTAAAAAGTATATAAAAAAATTGTTATACAAACAAAGTGTAAACGGTTTTATTACATGCTTAATTTGAATTTCGCCCGTGTCAGACACGGGCAAATGCGTTAAGGGGTTAAACACCACGAAACAAATCTAATAAAGAATATAACCATGAAGCATTATTTTCTAATGTTTGAAAAATACGTGCAATTAACCCTTTAGCGGACAGTGGTTTCACAGCGAAACCTCTTGTTAAACATTTTTTTCTCTAATTTTTGGAGAAATTTGAATGGTTTTTCTATTCTTTTATGTTTTTGACATTTAAAACTTACAATAGATGATAGGACTGTATTTAACTTCATTTTCTTTTGAAATATGTACTTATACTAGCTGTACCTGAAAAGTTAGTAATTCGATTTTTTTCACATATTACCCCAAACAAAAATATCTATTCAAGCAACACTTATAAATTGTTGAACTATTTATATATTATACTTTTTAGAACACTTATTTATTGCTCTTCCAATATAATTAAAATTTTAAGAAACATTATGTTCACGCTGTGCAACGGGATGGGTTTGTCAGTCAACCCCCCCCCCTCTCAATCCCTCCTATGCTGTCCTTAAAAACAAACCCCTCTAAAGATTGTAAAAAAAATTAAACATTTTGCATTTATAAGGTTTATAGATACTATTTATAAAATCATTTCATTAAATTAGAAAGAATTTATGTAGGTGACCTTTAAAGGGTTAAGGCAGTATCTGCGCGCTATCTATTGACGAAGTTATAAGCTACACGCTCTTTTGGAACAGACTGTATATGCACTTCAGTATTCTTGTAAAATGTATAGGTATATCATTAAAGTTTTGAGCATAGTTATACCATTAGAGTTCTAGGGTGATTTGAAATTTTGAAACTGCTAAACTAATATTGAACATAGACTGAATATAACAGTTACTATTATTTTATAATTCTTTACAAAACTTTATTTCATATATTAATACTTTAAAACAACAATTATGTATTGTTATTATCCCTAGTAGTACTAGATTTAAAAAGGTATTTTACAATGCTAATAAATATCATTTTACTTTGAAATTCTAATCCTCAGACAAAATTATCTGCTAAACTAAAATTGAAAATAGACTGAATATAAAAGTTACTATTATTTTATAATTCTTTACGAAACTTTACGTCATATATTAATATTTTTAAACAACCATTATATATTGTTATTATATCTAGCAGTACTAGATTTAAAAGGTATTTTTCAATGCTAATAAATATCATTTTAAATTGAAAATCTATTCCACAGATAAAATTATCTTTTCTTTCAACTATTATTCAAATTTATTTAGAAATAGCAAGCATGCAAAAATAACTTAATTAATCTAGATATATATTACAGTATAAATAAAGTTATGGAAGAAAACGTAGTTTTTTGTGTTTCCTTCTCATAAGTTAATATTTCCTATGTATTTATAAAAATGCTTATTCGCTTAGATGATGTGCTAACTTGAAAATACTTAAATAAATTCAACGCAAATTTCATTATTATTATTATTTTTTTTTTTCGTCAAACATTACGTTTTCGTGAAATGAGAATAAATAATATAATACTTAAATATTTTCCTTCTGTGCACTGTTGATGATATTATTTTTTCGGTTTTGTTATCAAATAAGAATACTACACATTTCTACTGCAAGAAATTTATTTTCATGATACATGTTTCCTTTGCATATAATGAATTAACGATGGCTTTTAATAATTCAATATTGAAATAATCAGCTATTGACATAATGAGAATTACATATAATGTTCACAAATTGATTAAATTGGATGAGAGGCGAACGAATTATCACTGCAAACAGTGGACAAAGCGAATGGAGTTGGATTCAGATGCCAAATGCAGTCATCATTCACTGTCAAGCGAGTGAACTCTGGTGTTGTGATTAATTAGGATTTTGAGGATTTAAAAAGAGTACACATCTTCCTATATAAATATGGATACGTAAAATGGATATTATTTTAATGACTTTTACCATAATTTAGGTACTCATACAAATGACATTAAAAGGATTTTTAAAACAGAGAATAATAAAATAAAATGACTTTTTGAAATGCGAGGCTCATCCTTAAATTAAGTTTCCCTATTTAAAAGGAAAAAAAATCTCACACTTTCACGGATATATTTATTGGCAACAAGTGCAGCAATGTTTCAGCTATTTTTCAACATAGCCACCACCAAAATTGAGACACTTGTCGTATTGTGAGATCAACTTTTGTATACCTCTGTCCTAGAACTCTTCCGCCTGTGAATGGAACCAGCCTTCCTGTCTCAGAACACCTTGCACATCCCTTTCCATACCGACAGCGTTTGTTTGAATTTGGTCCTGACCGAAGATTCATTATAATGACAATGCATTGACTGCTGCTTGGTTTCCAGGGTACAGTGCGAAATCCAAGTCTCAGTACCCGTGACGATCCTGTCGAGGAAATCGTTGCCGTCATCGTGATACCTAAGCAGAAGTGTCAGTGCTGCTCCTAAGCGTTCAATTCTGTGTTCGGGTGTCGGTTTCGGCTCACAAACCTGACAGAGCTGACAATGAATTTCAACTGGTGCAATACTTTGTGCATTCAAGATCACAGACCGGACATTGCAGACGGCGAGAGAAGGAATTAGAGTTTCCATTTCGGACCACTGCTACCCTACTACTGGTAATAGTCGGGACCTGTCCAGCTGGCATATGATTAATACGTCACAGACCTGTTACGCACGATTAAGTGACACTGCTAATTACGTTTGCTTTAAAGGAAAAAGAACATTTTGAAACTTACTTTCTGGATACGCCTCGTAACACAAGTGTACATTTTATATCTTGGAACACGTTGGTGTATAACTACTTTTTATAAAACTTCGAATTAGTAGATCTCAAAATTGTTCAAAGCCGTTGATTTCAATGAAACTCCGTCAGTTTTCTTTAGATTGAAACTGAATTACTTCAGTTAAATAAAATAATTTTAACTATTGTAGTTTAATCCTTTATATCCTGAATTCATTTACCTTCAACGTTCTTACTGCATTTTTGTATTATTAGTAAGTTTTAATGGAGAATAATCATAGAAAAAAGAAAATTAATTTTTACTGTATTTTAGTAGTTAATTTTGCAGCTGGTACATTCTAGTACTAACATATATTTTTGACTCTGTGATAGAAAATAATACATTAAATTATGAATAAAACAAATGAAATGCTTACCTGCGAAGTATAGAAGTCTCTAAAAAATAATAGTACCGAATAACTGGTAATAAACCATTAAATTTACTGAACTCTACCACAAAATGACCTTCGAATGCAGCACGCCAATTATAAAATCCTTACTATGTGAATAAAAAGGAATCCTGATTGGTGCTGTCATTTCTTTTCTGCTGTAGGAACTGCATCGTTCATTTCCTTGTGAGTACCGTCAAGGAAAACGGCTTTATGAGGAAAATATAGGTGTTTGATTGAAGCGGTACTTATAAGTACCTTCAGGATAAGAAGAGTTAAAACCTTTTACCTTGAAGTATCCGTATCCCCTGCTTTCTATGTTAGAGGTCCCGTATTCAAGTCCCCGCACAAAAGCTGAGATAATTTATAATTTATTTTTTATTCTTCTTTAGTTTATTCCTTGACATCAATCACATCTTGGACACGTCAGTACTTTCTATGCCAATGTAGACTTTTATGTCTACCAGACGTCAAGAACTGTCTCCGGCATTATCATATAATTATTTAACTCAAGCTTCGGTTCTCTTAACATTCATGAGAAAATGTTCATGATGTTTTATGTTCTTAAAAAATAATATTTAATAATAAAATAATATAACTAATAAAAGTAATAAATTATAAAATATAAAATAAAAAATTTTAAATTTATTAAATTAAATATTAAATATTAAATTAAATATTAAATAATAAGTATTAAATATTAAATATTAAATAACAATAATAGAATAATATTTAGTAAAAATATAATAAAACATCAAAGAAGTTTTAAAAATGTCAATTCCTCTACCTATTCAAAAATGCTTTGAAATGTTTCATACTTTACAAAAATACTAATATATTTTATACTATTAATTAATTATTGTCCATTAATATTATATGTAAACCTCGTTAAATGTTACATAGCGATGCAAATTTCAAAATAAAGTGTTCTGCATCTAAGCTCACTTATAACTTTCGAATTAATCCCAATCAAATAGTATTTTTTGTGTGAATCAAATTCATTTTTATTTTGTATGTAAAGTAGTTAATTCTAGAAATTACTAGAATATTCTTCAGTTTACTAGACTGAAACTGAATTATTTCAGTGAAATAAAATAAATTTAAATATTGTATTTTAAAACCTTTTACCTTGAAGTATCCGTATCCCCTGCTTTCTATGTTAGAGGTCCCGTATTCAAGTCCCCGCACAAAAGCTGAGATAATTTATAATTTATTTTTAATTCTTCTTAGTTTATCCCTTGACATCAATCACATCTTGCAGACGTCAGTCCTTTCTATGCCAGTGTAGACTTTTACGTCTACCAGACGTCAAGAACTGTCTCCGGCAGCATAACATTATCATATAATTATTTAACTCGAGCTTCGGTTCTCTTATCATTCATGAGAAAATATTCATGATGTTTTATGTTCTTAAAAAATAATATTTATTTGTAAAATAATATAATTAAAAAAATAAAAAATATTAAATATTATTAAATAACAACAATAGAAAAATATTTAATAAAATTATAATAAAACAACGAAGAATTTAAACTATCAATTCCTCTATCTATTCAAAATGCTTTGAAATGTTTCATACTTTACAAAAATACTAATTTATTTTATACTATTAGTTAATTATTGTCCATTTATATTATATGTAAACCTCATTAAATGTTACATAGCGATGCAAATTTCAAAATAAAGTGTTCTGCATCTAAGCTTACATATAACTTTCGAATTGATCCCAATCAAATAGTATTTTTTGTGTGAATCAAATTCATTTTTATTTTGTATGTAAAGTAGTTAATTCTAGAAATTACTAGAATATTCTTCAGTTTACTAGAACGGCGTTCCAGAATATTCTACTAAGTTATAAAAGAGCAAACACCTTACTGTGACAATCAGTTCTTAGAGCTGTCGACCAAGTGTTGAGCAATAAATAAAACTCTCAGTACTCCTGCAATTCGATTGTCTTTATTTTTCCATTCCTATCTACACCACAATATTTCTTTAATGACAAACTTATAATTCAGATACGTTTGAATGCATTCAGCACACTTACCTTCTACAAAACTCATTAGTTTTAGATCTATGAAATTCTACATAGCTGTTGTTTGCTCTTCTGACAGTCCTAGCATTTTTTGTTAATTTCAAACTAAAATATTTAAGTATCAACATCTGTTTTCACAATTAAGAATTTAGATTTTAAAAAAATGTATCTACATTTTCATTTATTTTATAGATAATGACCGATATTGTAAAATAATTTATCCCCTATAAACTATAGATGATCATATAAAATTCATTCAACTGAATTTCAAATAAGATATTATTAAATAAAAATTAGTATTATTAAAAAAATTTTTAATCACAGACATATAATTCTTATCCATTTGAACACAATTGGTAAACTTATCTTCTGTAAGACTTTTCAGTAGTAGATCTGCGAATTGTTGGAAACTATGGTTCTCCCTTCTGTAAGCACCATAATTTTTTGTTAAATTGAAACTGAATTTTTTTTCAGTAACAATAACTTGTTGCTTATTGTAATAAGCAATTACATTATTATAATGCCACCGCTACTAGTACAGAGAGACTGACCCGAAGAACGGAAGTGATTTCAGCGACCTTCACCTTCGACCCGATTGGATAGGTGGGATTTGCTATACCCTTAATAGCTGGTTTTTGTGGGGCCCGGCAGAGTTACCAGACTAGCACGATAGAGGAGTGGGGAGGAATCATCAGTAGCTGAAGCTGCTTTTCATCCTATTTTAAGGTTCTACACGCTCCATATTGACTGACCTTATAAACCTAGCAATTTAACAATAATATTTTAATTTTAAATGAGGTGTTTTAAATAAAGATTCATCAAATGGTAAGCCTTTGCTCATTTATTCCTTGTGTCTTATTCTCTTGAGTTTCTCAACAAATCTAGTTCTTAACTTTGCATGTGCTATTTTTTGTGATTGCATTTTGTTTTCCTTCTAAACCTCTCCCCCCGACAGGGCTAATGCTACTTGGAGAGAGAAGTCCGAGATCCAGAGATCACATTAATTAAGAAAAGGAGAGTGCGCTTGTTTAGACGAGCACCACTAGGGGGAAAGAAGATCCTATCTCAAGTGGTTCCTCGTAATCAGAAGCAAGATCCCCCAGTCCTGGTTCATCACCCACAGAGGTATCCTGTGAGAGCTTGAAGGACATTGTACCGTAACCGTAAACTTATTTTACGTGCTCTAGTCACCGTTAACGAAAACAGCTGAACTAGCTATGATCCAGTTCTAGGTTCGGAACCACAACCCTCTAGTTACAAGATCTTTGCCTTTGCTGAATGAGCTACCGCTACTAATTTTGTAAAATTTATTAGTCTAAATTCAGTGTTCAAGCGTTCCTAAGAAGACAACCTAAAATAAGTGCATATGTAAAAACATGCATATATCGATACATTTGTTTACACTCGAATTTTATCAGTGATATTATACACATGCTATTAAAGCTACTAGAACTGTATCCTTAGAAATATATCCTTACAAATTAAAATAATAAGCTGTTAAAAGCTACAAATAATTTTAATGTGCAAAAAATATTTTTAAATGAAAAATGTATTATTTTCCACCTCTTTCATAAAAAATATTTTTTAGTATTTTTTCAGAATTAACAGTACTAATAATGTTCTACAAAATAATGAGAGTGTTTTGGGTTAATGAACGTTAAAGGTTTTTATTTATTTCGATCTATAAATAAAAATTCTCCTTTTGTTTTTTGCAAAATTTTTACGTTACATAAATTAGTTTAAATATTCATAATATATATCCAAATATATTTAAGTGAAATTGTTTACACACTTGACAGAATATTTGCTCCTTAAAAAGCAGATTTCTTTAAACAAATAATAACTTTTTAAAGTTTTATAACTGTAGATTTTATTTTTATTACAATATTACATTATATTACAAAATCGATGTTTTAAATACAAGTATCAAGATGAACCCTACAGTAAGTATACCAGAAACGCCCCAATGCTGCTGTTAATGCCGAATTAGACCTAATTAATTGGGTGTCTAGGACACTGATGAATGTTTTCTACGCTACCGATAATGATTTCAAGCTACATTACATACTGCTAATTAAATATACACGGACACTAGTGGTTTGGGGATTTTCAATGTACCAGTTAAAGAGAAGAAAATTAGTCGAGGTGAAGAAATTTAGACCGAAGAAATATCTTATAGAAAAAAAATAACATCAAACAAGATAGTAATTTAAAAAAAAAATTGCATTAACATTTCATTTTGTTAAATTTTATGCTTCGTTTCTTAAAGTAAATTACATATTTCTTTCATTACATCAGACCCAACAGAAGCCAAATGAAAAATATTTTAAGGATTAGGGAGTTGTTAAATTAGGAAGCTGTGAATTTAAATGTTGCTTATTTTCACTACAAAAAACATACATTATTTAACTTAAAAATAAACAGTTAAGATTGATTTTAATTATTTAAATCTTAATTTGAATAACAGTGTTTAATCTTTAAATTTGAGAACGGTAGGCAACGATCTTGTAAATGGCTGATTTCGGGTTTCACACAGCCTAAACTCCGCCGTGTTCGTTAATGATGACGGGAGTAAGTAAAATATGTTGGTGGCCACAATGTACTCCAAGTTCTGAAAAGATACCTCCGGCGATCTTATGCTTGGTCACTGCTTCTAAATTACGAAAACCTCCTCAGCTAACACGTCATTTCACACCAACACTTCTAGTCAAACGAAAACCAAACCATTGGCCTTAATTCGTGAGGCCTTTGGCTCCTGTGCTTTACTCATTTAAGTGGCATTCGCATCAACAATGTATAAATATAACAAGAAATTTCATAATTTATTTCATTACATACATTTTCATTACTTACATAATTTATTTCATTACATAAATATAGATATCTAAGAACAATTTCACTGTCATATATAAGTACACAGTATAACATTAATATACTGAGTACTCATATATTCAACTGGAATTTTTATTAACGTATGTTACATTATAACCCCCGTTGGCGATATAGTGTAACTTATAACACTACTGGTGTAATATATTAGTATATCATGTTCTGTAAATTTTAAATGTTTTGTCTTTTTCACTACTTTTTTTAGTCATATATCTACAATTTTCTATATAATTCATAAGGGATATAGAAAATATTTTTAACGTTTAATTGTATGAAGATTTTAAGAAAAAAATGTATGGACTTTTTGCAAGTGTAATCAACTTAGTTTTAATATATTTCTATGAATGTATGAAAAATCCTCATACAACTCACAAAAAGGATGCAGTTGAATTCCAATCAAATATAAATCAAAATGCTTCTTCCTTATTTAAAAGTAATGTCGCTTACAATTTGTCCATGGTCTATCCAATGTTATGCCTTATTTATTAACAAGTGAAACTGTCTTAGATTGTAAGAATAAAACAAATTTATTCTAACTTTACAAATCAATTTTTAATTATTTGACGAAAATTAGAAACATTTTTAACTCTGAAATCTAATACGCAATAAATATATTTAAGATATATATTTTAATTCATACACTTTATAAAATTATTTTAATAAAACAATTATATGAAGTAATATTGTATCAAAATTAATAGAGTAGAAAATATTCAAAATCAAATAAGAATCAAAAGGCTTCTTCCTTATTCAAAGGTAACATCGCTTACTATTCGTTCATGGTCTATCCGATATTATGTGTTATTTATTAACAAGTTAAACTGTCTTAGATTGTAAAAATATAACAAATTTATTCTAACTTTACAAATCATTTTTTTTTGAAGAAAACTGGAAACATTTTTAAATCTGAAATCTAATATGCAATAAATATATTTAAGATATATATTTTATTCATACACTTTCTAAAAATTATCTTAATGAAATAATCATATACAGTAAAATTGTAGCAAAATTAGAAGTGTAGAAAATATTCAAAATCAAATAAGAATCAAAACGTTTCTTCCTTATTCAACGGTAATATCGCTTACTATTCGTCCATAGTCTATCCAATATTATGTCTTATTTGTTAACAAGTTAAACTGCCTTAGATTGTAAGAATATGACAAATTTATTCTAACTTTACAAATCAATTTTGAATGTTTTTGAAGAAAATTGAAAACATTTTTAAATTTGAAATCTAATACGCAATAAATATATTTAAGATATATATTTTATTCATTCACTTTCTAAAAATTATTTTAATGAAATAATTATATACAGTAAAATTGTAGCAAAAATAGTACTGTAGAAAATATTAAAAATCAAATAAGAATCAAAACGCTTCTTCCTTATTCAAAGGTAATATCTCTTA
>CM063506.1:9354100-9364100 GCA_032207245.1 Pardosa pseudoannulata
ATATATATATATATATATATATATATATATATATATATATATATATATATATATATATATATATATATATATATATATATATATATATATATATATATATATATATATATATATATATTATATATATATATATATATATATATATATATATATATATATATATATATATATATATAATATATATATATATATATATATATATAAATATATATATATATATATATATACATATATATATATATATATATATATATATATATATTTATACATATATATATACATATATATATACATATATATATATATATATATATATATATATATATATATATATATATATATATATATATATATATATATATATATATATATATATATATATATATATATATATATACATATATATATATATATATATATATATACATATATATATATATATATATATATATATATATATATATATATATATATATATGTCAGGTCTAAAAAGGGGATAGTTGGAAATTACGTGAGTTATAAGCGATTTTAAAAAGGGAACTCTTTTATAATAATAAAATAAATGTAAAAGACATACGGTCGCGTAAGCTTTTGGGATCATCCGGTCAAGTGGACAGATATTTTAAGAATTTGAGGATTAAGCGAGCCGATATGAGTCTGTTAGCTCGTGGAGCTGTCACCCCACTCCACGCGTCTCTCTGTCATGAACAAATGAAAATGCTGCTAGTTTTCCTTTCAAATGGAACTATGATTTAATAAACTTATTATTATCCAGAAAGACTGTTTTACATTCACCTTAACACTGTGACCATTATATATATATATATATATATATATATATATATATATATATATATATATATATATATATATATATATATATATATATATATATATATATATATATATATATGTGTGTGTGTGTGTATGTATCTATGTATGTATGCAAGTATTATAAAAATAATTCATTTTCATAACCGAAAAGCATATAGCAGAATTAAGAAAATAATGATTCGTTTTCAGAACAAAATTTCATTTTAAAATTAATATTTATAAAATGTAATTTTTAATACATACCATCTAATTTTTTTGGTCACACTGAATGCAGAATTTATAGCTGAAATAGATAAGAAATAAAACAATTACTACATATATGCTGTTACGACATTATAACTAAATTGGCGTGTTAAAGTAATTCAAATTTTTCTATTTGTGGATTACTTTTTTAGTAAACAGAAAATATACTTAGTTTACAAACTACTTTTTTTAGGAAAACAAACAAGAAAGCATTTCAAATATATTATTATATTTTCACAAAAATATGTTTATACTCAAACATATATTTATATATGTGTTAATATTTATATATTCATATATTTCATGTATCCAAGCGTAAATATATTTTAGGCATTACTATTTTATATATTATTTTACACTTATTTGTATCTTCGCTTACCTGATATTACCATTCGATAAAATATTGTCAGGCAAACGTTATTTTTGTTATCATTTCTAGGAATCCATAGTAATCTTTTATTTTTGTAAATATTTTCTGTGGTAGTGAAAAATAAATCCTGTATGGTGAAACTCATTTCGTGGTAAGATCAATTTTTTATATCACTTTGATTCATTTACAAAATAGTAAATAGCTCTTTTCGAGGAAAGACATACATATATGCATTTAAATGAACATATTTCGAGGAAACATTAATAACTAAGAGATATTTTGTGATATTTCTGCATTTATTTACCGACAAGAAAAATTGTAAACATATGTAATTCGTACTGTGTTTAACCTTTAATATACAGCATCAGTTTTGAAGACAGCTACAAAGTAGTTTGATAATTCTTTTTGCTTTGCAAAGATTTTAATTTTTTTAATACAGATACAATTAATATTTTTTTTAATTTTTAGCGTATTTGTTATTTTAATAGTTTTATATATTAGATTGACATTTTAAAGTTTTTCAATCGTATAATTTTTCATTCGTCATATAGATATTGACTTTTTCTGCAGAAACATCAATTGAACTCATGACTAATAGCAATGTACTATATTTTCAGTACTTTTTGTACATGACAGCAAATATATATCTGGTGATGAACTTTATCTCTTTATAAAAGGTATTGTACCATGTTTAAAACTATAGATCATCACTAATGAGTACAGACGGTATTACTTAAGAAGTCTAAGTTTCTTGCATTTATTCTAATGTCCATAATAACCTACAATTAATTTATTCATATACAGTGATCTCTCATTTTTCGCGTGTAATGGGAACTAGAACCTTCCTCGAAAGCTGAAAAACAGCGAAGTAGGATTTGCCACTAGGGGTTTTTGTGTATGCGGGTACACGAATGATTTAAGTATGTAAACATTATTAATACTTTACACATTTAAGACGACAAAATTTACAACAGTGTACGTATTTACTTAAACATATCGGTGCTAATTAATAAGGTTAACTGCAAAACCTTATACAGTAATAAACATTAATCAACATTTCTTTCTGAGAGGGGCGAAGAGTCTTGTAGGTGGCGGAGTAGAGGCTCTTCAAGGAGAGGCACTTGAAAGTTTTAATATTTCGCTGTTGGTCATCATCTTCTCCCTATTGGTCACCCCGGAGGTAACTGTCGCAGGGAGCAGGGAGCTTCAGCAGCATTATAGAGGCTTAATAAATAAAAAAAAAGTTGTCGCTTAAATAAAAACAAGTTATTGCCAACACAACACTAAAATACAGTATGCGAGACAGTCAACATCATGGATAAGACACCAATTCACAAGGATGAATTCACACTCGCACTCTCGTTGGTCGATGTCGCACCAGAAACCAATCACGTGACTTTATGAGAGCCCGTGGTATGTACTCTCAGTCAACTCATCTCTTTGTTTGACATACAGGGACTCCCGCATCAACATGAAACAACACTCCTTTCAGCAATATGGTTGCCGACATGGTTGTATTTTTTCTTTTTTCTTTTTTGATGAATATTTTGTAAAAACCCGAGAAGCACTGAAGCCTTAAAACAAGAAACGTGAAGTGGCGAGGGAACACTGTATATATATATATATATATATATATATATATTATATATATATATATATATATATATATATATATATATATATATATATATATATATATATATATATATATATACAAACATATATATTCTGTGGAAGTTCAGATGTCTAGTAACATTATTGCATTTAGTTGCATTATTTATATTCATTTTAATTCTCCATAAATAATGAAACTATTTGTTTGGAAAAATTATATAATTTAAAAAAGTTAATCTGTTATTTTCGATAATTATGAGGTATAAAATATTTATTAATTTAACATATATATTTTAAACATGAAAGTTTTATTTTTAAATACCTCATATTTGGCACAAATTTTTAACAATAAGTTTACCAATGACTCTTAATATAAAGATATATATATATATATATATATATATATATATATATATATATATATATATATATATATATATATATATATATATATATATATATATATATTATATAATATAACTATTATCTAATATAACTATATTTATAGTCATATAAATCTATTTATTACATAATGAAATATCTAACACTATATAAAATATATTTCACTGGTTAAATAGTGAAAAGCTCCATAATAAAGGTAGAAAAACACATGCCCGAGAAAATCGTGGGTTCAGAATCTATCCTAGACACCTTAAACTGTATTGTGGTACGAGCCCCAAGACAGTCTGGGAATAAAATTAGAAGATGATCAATTTTAAATTCGGTTTAGAAATACAGACTATATGAACAGTAATGAAGAAGATGAACAATTGGAATAAAAGATTAGTAACGATCAGAAAGGTCAGATTCTGGTAGATCAGCAGTAGGTGTTTTCTACGGCCGGAATATAGTTGGAATGCAGAGTGCTGGAGAAAACTTGCAATTAGATAGGAAGAAAGAGTGTAATGTGCATCCCAGTATTTTTTTAATTTATTGTTGAAAACTCAAAAGCAGAAAATTGTGAGTCTAACAACCGTTTAACAACAGTCATATTTACTACCGGCAACAGGAACATGCAACGTACATTCCTTTTTTTTACTGCCCTTTTAAACGATACCTCTAAAGATTACAGGCCAAATTTGAATTGTGTCTGTATTTGTAATTACATCCAAATTACCAGGACGCACTTTAAGCTAAAAAAACAACCTTTCATCCTTAAGTACACTCGTATTTTAAACTGTAAAAATATTTTCTCAGTTTGATAACTTTTGCATTGAATTAGTAATTTCAAATGTTTCAGGTGCATTAGTTTTCTGTATTTCTTATTCAAAACGTTTAAGGCTGTCTATACATGTGTTTGTCAAAAAACTAGATGTGCTTTCTAAAATCGCAAAGTGTTTTTCCGGTTTACAAAGGATTTAATACCGTGAAACAGAAAAACAGTTACTTAAACAGTCATTGTATAACTTGAAATAATTGTGTTATATAAATAGCATTATCTTAAGTGAAAATTAATACCCAGTCAAGTTTCAATATAAATTTTAAACATAAAATTTAAAAGAATGAAAATTTTAAGCAATTGATTACTATGATGTGTACTACGAGCATATGTTCTCATCATAAGGATATCGTTAAAAAAATTACTACATGCAATTCAATATCCCTTGTGTACTTAAAATGAAAATACAAAGGATTTAATACCTTGAAACAGAAAAGCAGTTTCTTAAACAGTATATAACTTGAAATAATTATGTTACATAAGTAGCATTATAGTAAGTGAAAATCAATACCCAGTCAAGTTTCAATACAAATTCTAAACATAAAATTTATAAAGAAATAAAAATATAAAGCAATTGATTACTATGATGTGCACATCACAATATATTTTCATCACAACGACATCGTTAAAAAATTAGTAAATACGATGTCCTCTGTACACTTAAAATTAAAAACCAAAACTTTAGCCTTAAACCGAGTAACCTCCACTTATTATCGTGTGCCATGTGCCTTTATAAAATTAAGTTCAATATAATAAAGCCTAATTTTTTTTACGAAATTTCAGTATTAGTGTTTTCTTGTAATACACTATTCAGTTTTTCGTCAAATTAATAACCAAAATAAATTTATAGGTAATAATAATGTAAAGTTGAAAAATTTTAAAATTAAAATTAAAAATGGACAAATATTTAAAAAATATTTTATTTAAATAGGAAAATCTGACTTTTATATATCTAATGTGATTGTTTTTTTCTTTGTTTCGTGATTTTATCATTAATGTATTTCTTCTTTATTTTATCATTTCATTTTATACGTGTACAAACATTTTGCTCATATTACCTTTAATTTCTCTAAATTATGGATGTAAAAGTCTTATAACAATTAAACGTATAGGTTTTATCTTTAAAAATTAGACTTCAGGGTTTTTTTTTACTTTATTTGAGGACTTTTACAGCACAAAAAACTTTATCGATAAGAAAGTTTAAAAAATAACAGAGAACATTACACAGAATGAAAAATACGGATACAATTTCTTTATCTTTCCTGATCCTTATTGTTCCGAGATAAAAACCATTTCTCGTACACTTCTTAAAACCAGAACATCCATCACTCTTGAAACATTTTTTATATGCTTCTGTCTCGGAAGTGCCATTGATTCGCAAAAAACATGCTTTTAGTGTCAACCAATTGCTGGTTCGTCTGTCTGTACAAATGAGCCAAAGACTTTCGATTAGAAGTTACTTTACTTTCAAGTTTAAACTTTGGTAATCTGTGGAGTGATATTTAAGAAGATATGTGTTGAAATATTTAGTTAAGGAATTAAAAGAAATATGGGATTATTTTTTCACATAAAGAATTTTTTTACTGGAAGTGTAACAGTAAAAGTAATATAAACGCTTGCTTTGTCTAAATTTCATCCTGTAAAACGGCATTGAAATGTTTGTACAGTTTACATCTGTGCAATTATGTAGATGTTTTATGTTTGTCAGATATATTAGAGAGTAATAAATAAAATTAGTTTTATAACACATTTTCAAATTGCCTTGTAAAATCCTAAATTTTAAAAATATTAATTTTGTCATATCAAGTAATATATTCTTAAAAGTCCAATATATATATAGCGAATGGAAGAAATTAAGTTTATAAACTTTAGAAAACAATATGATAGAAATCACATTAATGTATTTAATCGAGCCTAAATATCTGTACAAAAATCTTTATATTAATATGATCAATAAGTTATGCTTTACGTTTTAAATTACAGTATTCGACATGTAAGGTAGAGGTAGATTCCTTTTTTTACTGGCCTTTAAATGATACCTTTGAAGATACAGGTCAAATTTGAATTGCGTCTGTATTTGTAATTACTTCCTAATTACCAGGACATACTTTAAGCTAAAAAACATCCTTTCACCCTTAAGTACATTCAAAAAGTCGAATTTATATCAAAAATATGAAATTATTTTTTAGACTAAAAATCAAGATGGTTATCCGTTTCATTATCAAAACTCATTTTCAAATAACATAATTATTTTACTGCACTAAAATAGACACTCGTATTTTAAACTGTAAAAATATTTTCTCAGTTTGATAACTTTTGCATTGAATTAGAAATTTCAAATGTTTCAGATTCATTATAATAAAATATATAATAAAATTTTTCATATTAATTTTTCATTTTTTTAAAACCTCAACATTTTAGACTCCATTAAAATGTAATCCGATTAAAATTAAATTCATAGTTAAAGACTGATCTCGAATTTTAGTATCAATTTGATACAAAAAAAATTCTTGAGCATATTTTAGAACTACTGTTGTAAAAATAATTGTACTTCAATACAAAAATAATAATTCTTCTTTAATTTTGGGAACATATTATGCATTTTTAAGAAATGTAATGTTTGAAAATGTAAACTGAACATTTTTAGAAGTTGCAAATTTATTAAAGAACTCATAAAAATTTGTTTAGAAATGTTAACTCCATTTTTATGATGAATCGAAAACAAGTTGCTGTAGTTAAAATTTTTCGACTTTAACGGCGAAACTTTATACCTTTAATAGAAAGCTCGAATAACTAAATATATCCAATTTTTCATATAATAATACTCATTTTTAGAAACAATAAAATGTAATTCCTGGAGCAATAAGCATAATATGTTGCTGTAATAAATATTTAAAAAAATTTTAGGGTAAAAACATTCTTTCTCGTTTAATCCTGTAAAACTCATTTGAAACGTTAGTACATCTGTGCAATTATGTAGATGCTTTATGTTTGTCAGAGATAACTGAAAAAACTACTGAACCAATCAATGCCAATTTTTTTCATAATTTTTAGTGCAACCGAGTGCACCAAGAAGCGTATTGCATTAATCTATTAATCGTATCATAAATTAAATTTCATTATTAAAGTATAATTTACAGTCTGTTTTATAAGAGCGATTCGTCTATTTCTCTGAAAATCCAAACGAATTAGTTAAAAATACATTTGTACCGTGTAGTATACATATTAAACTGAAATGCATTTCACCTAATAAGGTGTCCAGTCCCCATTATTATCGATTAGGCAAGAATTACTTTATCCTTCCATTTTGACGTTGAGCAGCGTTTACCCCGTTCCGGTAGGTAGTAAACATTTTGCACCGCTTTATAACGTGCTACCCACTTCTTGACGAACAATTCCTACTTTCTCATGTACAGGGCTGCAGCTGTACGAGACATTTTTGGCTCTTTTGGATGGTACACAGAGATACTGCCTCAAAACGGCTCACATCCACCGCACTCATTTTAGTATTGTTGATTTAAACACAGCAAAACAAATCGAATAAAGAATATAACCATTAAGTATTCTTCTCTCATGTTTGATCATTCTTTCTCTCGTGTACACGTGCAATTAAGCAGGTGTCTGAGCGCTACCTACTGACGAAGTTATGAACGAAGCGCTCTTACATACTGTATTTGCACAAAAGTAAAGAAATATTCGTGTAATTTTACTTTTGTGAAAAAAAATCTAATTTCATTTATAGGACGGGGACTTGTACTTGTTACACACAATACTTGTTTACTTCCTTATGTGCACCTTCATAAGGAAACTGTAATAACCTATTGAATCCTATTTTCTTTTCTTTTAAAATAATTTGAGGGGATAAAAAACCTAACAGGGCTCAAAATCTTTCTTACAAAAGCCTTTTTTATTCACCATATAATGAAATGTTTTACAACTTTCAGTATTGTCATAACGTTCCATTTAATTTACTTTAATACTATGAAATTTGCCTTAAACAAAAATACCCTGTTTGTACCTTCCCTGCCAAGCTCCCAATCATTACGTTGGTTCCTTTTCACTTTTAATTTTACTTTTACTTTTAAAAGTAAAAGTAACTTTTTTTTATCGCATAAGCCACTCTGGATTTTTAATCACACATGTCCAAGATGACATCGCGCATACTAAGAGCGTCACTTGTTGTACTCTTTGGCGAGAGTTGCGAAGCAATAATTTTATAAATTCCCTCTTTTTATAATATGACATATCCCCACTTCACACATTGGCTTGTTTTTAGTGCTGTGCTTGGCGATGTTCGACCGTGCCGCCAGGAGAAAGGAATTTTGATAAGCTTTCCACAATTGCGGTTGTTATCCCAGCAGCCACAATCTATACACTTGACTTTCAGACTTGATGCCCTGCTTCCTCCGTAGTTTTCCTTTCATTGTCGCTATAATTAACATTTTTTTTGTTTCCTCCTTTCCTTTTTAATTTAATGTTTATAATTTTAAATGTTCAACTAGTTGTCAACTAATTATTTTTTAATTTCAATTTGACATCTTGTTTTAATAAATTTAATTAATTCAGTAAAAATTTCTCCTTTTTTTAATGCCCATTGTCTTTTTTTACTTTAACCCTTAATTTGGCTAAGTCTGCTACAACGTTCAATCAAATAAATAAAATTTGGAGGGGTTTATGAAAACTTCTGTAAGGTTCAAATATCTAACAAAAGCTTTAAAATATATTTCTATTACGGTAAAAAAATGAAATTCTTATTAGATCCTAATGTCTATACAGACATGGGAAAATAACAGAAATTAAAAAATATTTGAAAAAACATCTTGTCAAATTAACCCATTAACGCCCAGCGTCTTCATTTGAGGACAGTCAAAAAATGGTTTGTAGAGTTTTTGTTTTCTTGAAACTATTCTTCCTTTTTAATGGAAATATTAATCTTATGAATAATCTCCCAAGTTTTCAAGTAGGATCTTATCTATAATTTTGTCATTTAGATCGGCATTTTATGATTTTCAAGCTTAGAATAGGAACGTATTATGACCGATATTCTGAACGTATACCGGTCAAAATCATGGCGAATAGCCATATCTGTAATAAGTCATCACTTTTCAGTACTTTTCTCATATATGATAGCAAACAAATCTCTTATCACGAAGTTTTCCTTTTTTTAAAAGACATCTTATTATGTTTTAAATTGATACCTCCTCAGTTATGACGACTTGATGTCATATTTAAAGGTGTTTAAATTTCATATTTTGTTTTACTTCCAGGTGTCTATAATAGCTTCTATGTTAGGTATTTACTAGTATATAGTCATCAGAAATATCCGGGCGTTAATGGGTTAAGGGTTAAGACTCAAGACATAAGTTGGCGAAAAGCCTAATTTAATTTGAATATTAAAAATTAGGTTATGGTCATAACGTGTACTTTACTATGCATCACCACATCATCAGGGTCTATATTTTTTATTGTCTTTTCTGTGGGTTTCTTTCCCAGGGACTAACCCGTTATGTTTTGCGCGACGCGTACTCCCCCATTGAACTACCCCCATCAGTAGAAATATTTTCAAGTTCTTTAATAACGCTCTGTCTTAAAAAAATATTCAGTTTTGATATTTCAAGTAAAATATTTGTATAACATAAAAATGTACACCAAATGAAAAATATATGTACGTTCACACACAATAACTTTTAAAACATGTATGTTAGAATGTAAATTTTTAT
>CM063506.1:9376600-9394100 GCA_032207245.1 Pardosa pseudoannulata
TGAATTATAATCCGTTGAATCAATATGCATATGTATAGATATAGATAGGTAGATTAACAGATAAACAGGAAGACAAATAAATTTTGATTTATAGATGCACATTTATTTTTTCAAATTATTACAATTGTAATTGAAATCTATCATTTCATCAACTATCATTGAAAATTTTTTAACTTTGACAATTTTATATTATCTAAATACGACGAATTTGTTTCAAGTTATTTCAACTATAATCTTATAGTATAAAATGTTATTGGGATGAATTGCCTATCAATTACAGATTACAATGGCTGAACATACCTTTCAATTGCATACAGTCATTATTTGTTTGTTCGGCGTCCCTTGACATTGTTTTTCTCATACACAGCATCATACAACGGAGATGCTGTTTTTCATACTGATAAATCAAAAAACGGCCAATTTCCAAATTATTTGGCAAAGTGTTTCAAAGTAGTTGAGCAAGACTTTTACCAAAGAGTAAACACCTAGACGAAGGAACTAAATGTGAAAGCCTGAAATTCTAGAAAAGAACTTATGTATCAAAGGAAGAAAAAAACAGAAGTATTTTTTAATTCAATTTACATTTTAATGCCACTGTGTTTTGCTTCATCTCTGCAATTTTAATAATCAGTATAATTTTGTTCTAAACTTGTTTATTTCAGAAGCGTAAAAATTTATGGGTGTTTTTCTGCACTTGCAATAATTTTCATACTTGCTATATGAATGTATGGCATCACTATCAGTCTATTAATAGCTTTTTTCTCAATACTTTATACTTACCAAAGAGTAAATACCTGGACGAAGGAACTAAATGTGATAGCCTGAAATTTTTGAAAAGAACCTATGTATCAAAGGAAGAAAAAATCATAAGTATTTTTTAATTCAATTTACATTTTAATACCACGGTGTTTTGCTTCATCTTTACATTTTAATAATCAGTGGAATTTTTTTCTAAACTTCTTTATTTCAGGTGTGTAAATATTTATGTATGCTTTCCTGCAATCGCGGTAGTAAATAATCTTTCATTATTGTTCCATGAATGTATGGCATCACTATGTATCAGTCTATTAATAGCTTTTTTCTCAATACTTTATATTTACCAAAGAGTAAACACCTGGACGAAGGAACTAAATGTGAAAGCCGGAAATTTTTGAAAAGTACCTATTTATCAAATGAAGAAAAAAAACAAAAGTATTTTTTAATTCAATTTACATTTTGATGCCGCTGTGTTTTGCTTCATCTCTGCAATTTGAATAATCAGTATAATATTTTTCTAAACTTTTTTATTTCAGGTGTGTATATATTTTAGTAAGCTTTTCTGCAATGGCAGTAGTAAGTAGCTTTACTTAGTTGCTAAATGAATGCCTCACAATGCATCAGTCTATTAATAGCTTTTTTCTCAATACTTTATACTTAAGAATGTGATTTTTCAAATGCAGGATGGAATATTTTGTAGAGAATTATACATTTTATGCCTTATAAGTAAGTTTTATTCATAATTAATAAAAATAAGGTTTAATTTCTTTTCCAAAACTATAATACTTTGTTTTACTATGGAGGGATCTGAGATATATCGTGTAGTATTTAAACTATTGCTATTATAAGAAACAGACACAGAATTCCTAATTTGTAAACTCATATATTCCTATATTTTCTTAAATCTTATGAATAGAGGTGAAAGTTACAGTTTGTTATAAACACCTTTTAAACAAGCCGCCATTGATACTGTAATGTACTCCTTAACATGTACTCCTACAAGCAAATACTCTCTTGGTGAACAACGATGTTTATCTGCAAACCACATGCGGCTCATTCAATCAACAGAATGTAACAAAACTGTAAATATAAATATCATATTAATATCAATTTCATTTTTAAGTTTCTATTACGTACTAATGATTTACCAGGTCATGTTGAGATGACACACAGAGTTAAGATACCAGATACAAATCAACGAAGACTTACAGCTTTGCAATTACAAATTTAATTTTGCACATTCTGGTGACGGAAATAAAATATATTCAATTTCAATATGGAGACACTGTAAGCCGCTGAAATATGGAAGCAACTCTTGCTGATGACGCTATCTTCAGAGGGTCAAAAAAAAGTTGAGCGTTCCCTACCTCTGCTGAAGTTCTCTTCGCTTTGTCTTTCTCCCGAAGGGGCCTTCAAATCTGCTGAGCAAATTATCCAAAAGCTGCTGTTACCAAGGTCAAAGACGACTGACCAGCGTTAGCCACCTCTCTTGTCCAATGGGGTTGAAGGGGGGGGTCACTGACATCGCCATCATCCCACGGTCAGTCTCCCGCGCTGGCGTTGTCCAGCAGTGTAACTCATTGTCACAATTTCTACATTTCTGGTTTTTTTTTATATTTCTCACACACAGTTTTTGATACATTCTCATATCTGATAATTTCATGAACTGTAAATGAAATTCGTTGTAAAACTGATAATCAATGTTATTAATATCTCTCTATGCGAAAAATCTGATAAGATTTAAAAATGAGTTTGAAACAGCACTTTGATATTTAATAGAAAAATTTTCTGCAAATGGATGAAATCGGGATTCATCGCAATTGAGATTTTAATGAAAAACTAAATCAAGAGAGTGTTCTTGAAATTTACAGATAACTGTGATCCAGAATTAATAAAAGCTCAAAATTATCGTACGAAATTATTGCCTTATTTGGAGGCATTTATTGTTGTGGGCCCTCTTTTAGATTTAAGAATGTAAATGTCCCCTAACAGATCTAGAATTATTGATATTCATCTTGTGCAAGTTTTGTAACTAATAACTGCGGACAATGTTTTGCCTCAAATAGAGTGGTTGGCGACAGAGCAACAATGCCAAGATTCAGGAAATTAATTTATTGTGTTATTTTGCTCTTACATTAATAAATTATATTTCATTTTTTCTTCTGTTTATTATACCGCTAGAAAGAATTACATTTCAATAAAAAATTAAGCTTTAGTATTGTGCAGCTTAAGTACCTTAGTCGCTCTATTTCCGCTGGTACCAAACTTTGGTTCCAATGCTTTTTGTTGAGTGTTTCAACCAGAAATTTTCCTTATTAAGAATTAACTGATGCTTAAAAAATGTACTTAGTCATTGCGTAGAAGGATTTGTAGAATATATTAAATATTACAAACTTTGTGTTATAAATTTGATAGATCTGTAAATTTTTGTGATAGCTTTCAAGTTGTTAGTGGTACATATACCGTAATTTCGCACGTATAGTCCGCACCATCGTATACTCCGCGGGGGAATATTTTTATTTTAAAAATTTCATAAATCATCAGATAGTTTGCACTACTAGATAATCCGTGGACTTTAAGAGCAAAAATATGTATTTTAGTGTGACAATATTAAATCATTTTAAGAATAAAAACCTAAGTACAGTAGAGTGCCAAAAAGTCTGGATTAATCTCAATTATTTCTATCTTTAAAATTTGAAATCCTTTTTTCTGCCATAGCCTAAGAAACTGACTACACTTCGCTGTTCAAGAACCCAGCTATGTAAATCGTCTTCTAATGCAAGCATTGTATTTTTCCACGACGATTGGATCGCTTTCTTCTCATATTTTTGATGTTTCCTTTTGCTTGCGCCAGTTTCTTACTGCTTTCTCATTGACCTCAATGTTGACCTTCTGAATTACTTTCAGCTTGAAATCAGCAGAAAATCTACGACGATGTTATAAAGAAATAATGAATGACCAATATTACCGCAAATCAAAACTTTGAAAACAAAACACTCTGTTACGAATGAGCCTCGTGGTGAAATGACCTTCGACCCTCAACTTTCGATCTTGAACCCATTCACTCGATGTTGTCAATCGGAGCTGTAAATAGTGACTATCGATATTTTTCCTTACTCCAGGACACAATTTAAGATTGCGCTACTTGCTACTACTTAATCCTTCTGCTTTATGGATTGTATTTTTTTCATTGTTTATTACCAATACAATGTTTTCTTGTCGTCATAATATATATATAAATTTCTCCTTATATTCCAAAAACAACCTAACGATTTTCTCGCTTACTTAGAAAACTGTTGCTACATTAAATAAGAAATCCTTTAAACGTGATATATAAACAAATAAAATTCTTTATAACAGAATAATTTTTCCTTATCATTAATGCATTTAACTTTTTTTACCGTAGTAAAATGTGTTATATGCTCCAAAAATTACATTAAATTATTTTTTAACAATGGTACTGAAGTTGAAAAAAAACTGATACCTGTAATTATTTCAGAAATACGTAATGCTTCATTTAAACAAACGAGCATTACTATATGTTTTTGTAAATTGTGATGTTAAAATTATTAAATTTTATAAACATAAACATGCAAGTATAATTGAATAAATTATATTTAAATATTTAAAAATCATAATTTTTTAAAAAGTAAATTTTTTAAAATTACTAATTTTTAAATGGTTTTAGTTTTTAAATTCTATTTCCTTATTTCGCCTTCATAATATTTAAAAATATGTTTTGAACAGATTATTTGCTTTATTCATTGACTAGTTAAATAATATTAAAAATCTTCATTTGTTTGTTGAATTTTTATAAAAAATTGTTGCTGTTCCCCCACCTTCTTCCGATTTTGATGATTTGAGCAATGAACAACCACCAGATATTCCCCACCGGCAGATAGTTCCCGGCTGAAGAAATTTGCTTTTTAAACACAGATAGTCAGCGAACTATACGTACGAAATTATGGTAAGTGTAATAAAATATGATATGTATGCATTTATAATATTTAACACTAAACATACCAACACTTAATACATATTTATTTCTACCATAGCCGGTCAAATGACCGGACTTTAGTTTTTCTTATTATAAATGTATGAAATAAGAAAATTGAAAACAAATAGACAAACTTTATTATAATTATACAAAATTGTATATTGTCAGTTTTTATGTATTGCAAACACAAAGAATTAGAATTTTTAATTCATTTCCCATCGCATTTTTTAAATAAACCTTATGGGTCATTTCACCCGTTATATAGTATGTTTAGTGTTAATGTAACTAGATATTATACAAGATTAACAATACTTTTTGCAAAAACATGAATCTTCCAAACAATTTAACAAGCATAAAATTACAGTAGAGAAGCACGGAAAAATAGCTAGTAAATATCCAAGTATCATATCAAAGAACAGCTAGTCAAACGGTTGAATATAATACAAGTTTGAGAATGTTTTATCTATACTGAATTCCATAATTGAAATATATGAAAATAGTTTAAAATCTTTCTCTTTTTTTTTCTTTAACTTTTCTAATAATGAAACCTTTTTTGAAACCCAAAAGTCACAGATAAAATAGAAAATCCAAGTTCTTAAAATAAATGAATTCTAGAGAATATGTACACATATTTACCAAAATTGTTTACATGCGAAAACTTTTTCACAGGCTCATATTAATCTAAGCGGATGTTTGCAATGTTAGTGTAAAATCAGATAAGAAAAATTAATATTTTTTTCTCTTTCGTAATGATCTCAAAATATTATCAGAACACAATAGAACGCATAGTAAAACAGCTTTAATTAAACTTTCATTGTTATTGTAAAGATAAGAATAAAATAATGAAGAAATGATTATTTTTCTCTTTTATCTGCCTATAAATCACAAATTGTTTTTTGCCTCATAATTTGTACAATCTTGTATGTATACTGCGCCGCCTTAAAACTGAAATGAAATGTTTTTAAACAAAAATGAAGCTGTTACAAATTAAAACAAGCCAGATGTCACCTTATAACACCAAATCAAAAAAAAAAGACCTCGAATGTCATATGAAATAATTGTAATGGGAAATTCTAACTAAAATGAAACATTTTGTCGCTGAATATAAACCCTTCATTTATTTAGAGAAAGCACTCTTATTATGAGAGTTCATTATGAGTGTGGAGGTTTTCTATTCCTTATGAAAAGCAGCTTTTTTTCAACAGTTGCAAAAATCTGCGTTGGTTTAATGAAAAAAGTACACGTAACAGAAAACGAGGGTCCAGTCATACGAAAATTATTAAATTAAGCATTAAAAAGAATAAGTTTATTTTATGTGTGTGTTACATGTGAAATGCTTTATAACTATTCTTGAAAATGCAATTTTTAAATGAAATATCTTCTTTGGAGATGTTATTAAAACGTTATTTTTAAAACTGATATTTTGTATTGTTATTACTGAATAATTTGTTGAGTTTTTAATAAGTATATTGTCACGAAGATTCGAATGAACACACCGTTTAACTTAACAGAAGAATTTATTAAAGCTAAGTAGCAACTCGCAACTTTACAAGATTGGAAAGTTGCCTACAACTAGTGGGTATCAGCTTTTATACCCGAACAGAATATTCGAGAAATAACTAATTTACATATTAAAGAAAGATCTAGAATATTCAAGAACATAAGGAAACAATAAATAACATTTTTAAATTAAAAATCCGTACTTTGGATAAACTGCCACGTCAAGCATCGAACCCACAATCTCCGGATCTGGATCGCGTGCTTTGACCACTGAGCGCGTTGGCTAAGCTCCTTTATGCGGCAATATTACTTCTAGATATGAAATCATGTAAATGATTTATTTTGCTTTTTCTTATTTTAACCCTTTTTATCCTGACGGTACCGCTTCAATCAAACACCTATATATTCCTAATAAAGCCGTTTTTCCTGACGGTATCATAAAATAACGATATACAATATTTTATATTTTTTTATATTTATACTTTATTATTTTTATTAATTACATTATTTTATTATTAAATATTATTTTTTAAGAACACAAAACATCATGAACTTTTTCTCATGAATAATATGAGAACCGAAGCTCGAATTAAATAATTATATGATATAATGTTATGCTGCCGGAGACAGTTCTTGACGTCTGGAAGACTTAAAAGTATACATTGGCATAGAAAGGCCTGACGTCTCCCAGGCGTTATTGATGTGAAGAGATAAACTAAAGAAGAATTAAAAATAAATTATAAATTATCGCAGGTCTTGTGCACGGACTTGAACCGGGAACCTCTAGCATAGAAAGCGGGCGATACAGATACTTCAATTTAAAAGGTTATAGCCATTTTTATCCTGACGGTACTTATAAGTACCGCTTCAATCAAACACCTATATATTCCGAATAAAGTCGTTTTTCCTGACGGTACTCACAAGGACATGAACGATGCAGTTCCTACAGCAGAAAAGAAATGGCAGCACCAATCGGGAATCCTTTTTATTCACATAGTAGGGGTTTTATAATTGGCGTGCTGCATTCGAAGGTCATTTTGTGGTAGAGCTGATAAACTTGCTGTTCAACTGAGTAAATTTAGTGGTTTATTACCAGTTACTTGGTACTATTATTTTTAGAGACTTCTTCGTAAATAAGCATTTTATTAGTTTTATTCATAATTTAATGTTTTATTTTCTATCATAGAATAAAAAATATATTTTGGTACTAAAAGGTACCAGCTGCAAAATTGACTACTAAAATACAGTAAAAATTAATTCTCTTTTTCTATGAATATTCTCCCTTAAAACTTATCTAATGATGCAAAAATGTAGTAAGACAGTTGATGGTCAATTAATTCAGGATATGAAGGTTTAAACCTATAAGGTACAAATGTTTGCCTATATTGAGTTTTTATATGATTCAATACAACAATGGTCTTAAAATTTGTTTCCCCGACACTCTGTTGTACTGTAATGAATTTAAATAATATAAATAAAACATAGACATATACATAGTACATAGTATAACGGTGATTTTTGTGTAATTTTGTTGACTTGTATACAACAAGGTTTTGAGTCAGTAGGTTGCTCCTATGATGTCTCTGCTTATAACTTTCATTTCCATTACTGTTTTGTTGCCATTTAAAACGATATATTTATGTAAACAATAGTTTTCGGCATATGTAAAATTATAAACGAAACACTGAAACATGCTTGAACCAAAATTGTTGAAACTAGGGTAATATGAGTTATGCTACTGCTTGTATAAATAAAATTAAGTATGCAAATTATATTAAATTCAACTGCATAACTTATATTTTCTTGTTTATCTTCGGTGGTAAACTGCTTTCCCTAAGTCTGCTTTGAGACAGCCTTTCTTTATTTTAATCTTTGCTTTCGAAATCTATATGGTACATCTGAGGTCTAGCTTACATGTACTTTCGGAAAGAAAAGTATTTGATTTCTCCAGAGGATTAGTAGCTCTATGGATGTTGAGGGTCTCAGACGTTACTTACTCAGAAGTCTTACTGCAGTATCATATTGTATATCCTGCTTTTGAGTTAGAGAGGAAATCTTTGTGATATGATATTATTTTAGTAATTTTGACAAATCAGTATTATGAAAAATAATCTATACACAAAATATGTTGTTATAAGTTAAAATTGTACAACATTTCAATCTTGTACTTTTATCTTTTACACAGTAGCAACGGATACGAAAAAATAAGTAATACTGGAATATAATAATACGTGGAACACCACCGCAAGTAAGGCATATGTAGAAAGCTTAAATGCAAATAGCTACATCGTAACCTCGATCAAGTGATTAACCCCTTGACATACAAATAAAATGCGAGGTTACGCATCCGTAAAATACCATTTAATTTGACTCAATAGTAAAACGCTTTTGTACAAGCTCAGAAACAGGGTGTTTTATTTTTGGATTTACATTTTATATAGCATTCAATAAGGGTGATATATAATGTTACTGTACAATAATTTATTATGTAATACTATGAAATAATTTACTACTTTTCTAACGTATGATACATCTAAAGCATTTAAGAATATGTAGTTCTGAATATCTGTTTATCTATTTGCCGATGCTCATTTTTATAGATATTATTGAGAGAGGGAAAGCAACTTTAACTATTTAAAATAAAACATTATCGATGCATGACTGAAGAGATAATCTAATAAAATTATAGTGCCCGGTGTTTTCCAAAAAAAGTTTTTGGCGTCTCGTAGACGTCAAAGTCCATGGCACATGAAATACATGACATCTCAGAGACGTCATTGTATGTCAAGTGGTTAAACAGAGCTTGTTGCTAAATATTATAATAATGTTATAATGTTATATTATAATAATGTAATAATGTGTACCCCGAAGAGAGTTCTTGACGTCTGGTAGACGTAAAAGACTACCATGGCACATGAAATACACAACGGCTCAGAGACGTCATTGTATGTCAAGGGGTTAATGTGAGTGATTTCAGTGGCTTATAGAAGTCGACTGAATAACGAACATTAGGCCTAAAAACACAATTTTGCAAAGAGTCCAGGACTGTTATAGCATTTAAAAAATATTACATATATAATATGAAAACATAAATTCACTCTTTAAATTAAGGGCTAAATTCGAATTTTTATACAGTACATATATAGATATTTGATTCTTATCTGTAAACATCCGAATTAATCTACTTTAGTTCCTGTTAGATATGCAAAATAGTTATTTCCAATGTCAATTACAAAAGTGATATTTTTGCTTGCACGAAAGTGCGACTGATTTTTAATGTAATGTACTATTGCTGTCAAGTTTTACCATTTATTTTTTTAATTTAGTACTTATGAAGGAACTTCTTGAACGTAATAAGGTAGCACTTTCTTTGGCAAGTAGCTAAAGTTCAGTTAACAATGATTTATAAACCTATTTTTATGTCAAACTTTATTGTTATTAAATTTGTACACTTTTATTTCTTCTTTCAGTGCCAAACACAACTAAACAGAAAAGCATATCGAACAGTATTGTTATTAACTTTTACACAAATATTACTTCCCCAAATAACTAACAACTTATTAAACAAAATTTATGTAAAAATATATTTTTTATCAATTTTAAATACCTAGATTAATGACTGATAACTTATAATTTACTCAGCTCTGAGAACAAAAACTTGTTATCTGTATAGCGTGTAATATACTAAAGCTGAAGAGGATAAAATCAAGCCTCGGTCCAAATATATTAATGTATTTTTTCTAAATATTTGTCACTTACTTCAGTACACGCCTCTTATAATATTGAATTTTTGTAAAGTATTTCATCTCACAAATATTTTCAAGTTAGGAGAGGAAAAATAATTTTATCCATCAATTGCTTTACACATAAAACTCCAAACGATTCAAAACTGTAAACAACTGAAGTCTTCAAAATGATATATGTTGTTCCAAATCAATTTCGAAACACTAAATATATTTATTTGATTTCTTAGAAAAATTAAACTAAATTTCTATAGAAATTCTATAGAAATTATATTGAAATTCTATAGAAATTATATCTTTTATTTCGTTTAAAGTTTGGAGAACATTTTGATAACAGTATATACAAACATATACTCAAAATACACTATGGTCTGTTAAATTGTAAAGTAGTCTTCTATGAAGTCAATGATAATGTTACCTATAAAGATACTCACAGTGTGAAATAAAAAAATATATACGCAGTCAAAAGTTAAATATAAATATGTAATAAAATATTTATTCACACTCATAATCGTATGTATATGTATATATATATATATATATATATATATATATATATATATATATATATATATATATATATATATATATATAGGAAATATAAGGAGGAAAGATTCATTCAAAATCACAACACAGTTTATTTCTGGTAATAAACATGAAATCCGTACAACAGGCAGACAGCTTTACAACTTCGTGCAAACAGACAATGTGATCCCTCACATACTCTTTTCAAGTAGGGATTCCTAAGGTAAAAGACTACGAATAATCCCTAAGCACAATTTATCACGTGATAAAAAATAACCCATGTTTAAAGAGAACTCGCTAACTATTGGCTAAAGTAGTACAGACAGAGGCTGAATTAAGTCTATAGCGTGTCTGGAGGGAAAAATCAGAATTACCGCGAAAATCCCGAACTTACTTTATGAAAAAAAGTTATTGAATTAATATTAAAATACGTAAATAAGGGATTTTAATATTACTTATATATATATATATATATATATATATATATATATATATATATATATATGTGTGTGTGTGTGTGTGTGTGTGTGTGTGTGTGTGTGTGTGTGTGCATGCGTGCGAGCGTGTGTGTAATGATAATTTTATTCCTTTTGGTTTAAGATTCTATTTTCCTGGCAATTCCTCTCGTGGAACCCTAGCGAGTATTCTCGAGTATTCATGTTCGAGTTAGTTCAAAATTAGAGTTTTAACACGTGGGTTACATCACGTGACTTCAAGTAATAGCTGATTGGTCCACTCAAATGAGTACTTAAGTAAATGTCTAGAGTCCCATCACAGTTTTTTCGATACAGTTTCGGTGGATTTTTAATATTGATAGAGTTTCGTATAAGGTTCCCTGATATGTCGTTGAATAAACGAAGTTAGAAATGAATTTTCTAGTGTCGTGATTGCGTTCTCATCGCGAGGATCCACGACTGCAGAGTGGTGAAAAACGCCCACAACCCCACTTCGTAATGAGCAAACAGGGGTTCATGGCCTACATGAAAGAAAACAACAAAATTTAAAAAAATGTAGAGTTTATTGAGGCAACTTGTTTTTGCCATCATAAACGTTTAACAATTGCATTTATAGTAATGACAGGGCGCCAGTCAGCCAGCAAAATGAAAGTATTTAGATTAATCCCGAGGGGTACGCTCGAATTAAAACTAAAATTATCCCAAGAAATTATATAAGAACAGTGAAGCGAATCGAAGCCAACTATGGGGGGTGGTTTCTATGGAGAAGTACGCCTAGCGTAAAACATAACGGTTAGAACCTGAAAAAGATATTGCTGAAAAACAATAAAAAAATAGATGATGAGGTGGGGATTTATAGTGAAGTACGCGTTATGACCATAACCTCATTTTTTAATATTTAAATTAAATTTGGCTTTTCGCCAACTTATGCTTAAGAAAAAGTTATTATAGAATTAATTGAATTTATTAAAACAAGATGTTAAATTGAAATTAAAAATTAATTAATTGACAACTAGTTTAACATTCAAAATTATAAAAATTAAATTAAAAAAGTAAAGGAGAAAACAAATAAATGTCACTTATAGTGAGTGCGAAATGAAACTACAGAGGACGCATCTCAAGGTTCCTCTTCTTTCCGCGGATAGTAGGTGTCCCTTCTCTTTCCATTCTCGCTGCTGGGCATGAAGTCCGCAAGTGTGTCTTTCTCATCAAAATTCTATTCGCCTGGTTGCACGGTGGAACATCGCCAATCGCAGCACTAAAAACGTGCCAATGTATGGAGTAGGGATATGTCATATTATAAAAAGAGCTAATTTATAAAACTATTGCATCGTGGCGGTTGCCATTTAGAAAGCCAAGTGACGCTCTTGGTATGCGTAATGTCATCTTGGACATGTGTGATTGAAAATCCAGCGCTTATGTTATAAAGAAAGTGACTTTTCGTCTCACCAACGTAATAATTGGGAACTTGGGAACAACCACAAACAGGGTATTTTTGTTTAAGGCAGGCGTCATAGAATTAAAGTAAACTAAGTGGAGCGTTATGACACCAACTGACGTTTGGGTAGCGCCGTGTCAGGTTGATCACCAAACCGGGGCATCCGCTTCGTACTCCAGGAACCTTGGTATCGAAAGCGGAGTTTGGAACCATAAGCCTTGGCTCACAAGCTGGGCTACTGTGACGAAGTAAGCTAAGCGAAAAATAATTTTGGGTTTCGTGAAGTCAACAAAGATGCACTCTAGTCCAGAAATGCACCAATTGCCTTCTTCTTTACAACCGCAGCACCTCCCCCGTGTCAATCAAAGAAATTAGCAAGGGGGAAGGAAGAAAGAAAAAAAGCCGGCTCAGCCGCTTTAAGAGCGTTTTCTTGAACGGAGAAAAAGCCGGCTCAGCCGCTTTAAGCACGGTTTCGGAGATAGGGAAAAATCCGGCTCAGACGCTTATAGGGATATATTACATATATACATATATTACATATATACATATATATATACATATATATATACATATATATATACATATATACACACATATATATATATATATATATATACATAGATACATATATACATATATATACATATATATAATATATATATATATATATATATATACATATATATATATATATATATATATATATATATATATATATATATATATATATATATATATATATATATATATAAAGAAAGATTATATATCTGAATTTTCGCCTCTCAAAAATTAAATTAAAATATGAACCCATAAAAATATTTGGTAAAAAAATTTTAGATTTCCTAAAAATTTTAATTTCATTCGACAAGATATCTAATTTTAAAAACATTATTTTGAAGTATTTTGAAAAACATATATAAAAGACTTATTTTTTGTTCATGCAGGTTTTTTAACTACGCTCCATCATATTTCATTAATATTTTTTAATTCGAGTCTACATTTCGGATAAATTCTTTTCTTGAAAAATTACATAATATGAAGGGAACTTTAAAAAATTTGGCAAATGAGTTTCGGTGTTTTATCAAACAGAATTAAGGAAAAAAATGTTAGTAGATTCCTTTCGGTGTGTAAGTTCATTAGTAAAAAACAAAGGTAAAAAGTCTAACCATTCTAACTATGAGCAGAAACTGTTGGTTACTTCATTTTCTTTAAATTCCAGAACTCTTTCGTGAAAACTTGACGTAAAAATGTCCTTTAATGAATAGGCTTTGCACATGATATAGCAAGCAAATATGCTGAAAAAATAATTTTAGAAGTAGTTTCATTTTAAAGTCAGTGGTAGATTAAATAAAAAAAAAACAGACCGCATATGCTTGTCAGACCACATATGTTTTCTTTCTTTTCTTCAGCTTTACCAAAAAATATCTTCCCCTTTTTTTAAGAATTCACCTCTTTTTTAAGAAGACTATTTTTCTTTAGATGTTTCTGTCGTTCTGCGTCATTGAATAAAAATTTCTTATTTTTTAACGCTTAGGTATGTCATCCAAGGTCATTTAATTAATTTGAAATGGTTTCTAATGATTAATTTTACATTTAAATCGTTTTAACCTGAGATACGTTTATTGACTTATCCATTTTTGCTTTAGAAATGAAAATAGTGTACGTTCTAAATATCTAAAAATTGGTTGTCATCAATAACGTTGAAAATTTCAATCTCTTCAGTGTTTTATGTAAGATATCTTTAAACATTTTTTGAAATATTTTATCAAGTTTTTTGTAATATTTATATATGAAATATAAAACAAGAATTACAAATGGCATCTAATTCACCCTAAAAGGGATTATGCTTATGGTATAAAGCTTAAAATTTTATTAAATATTTTTATTTTGTTTTTAAATTGATGTGCTTTAGTAAAGTAATTTTAGACAAATACAATTAAAGTTATATGCTTAAAGTGTCGATTAGGTTGAATACCGTGTTATAAAATCGAGATGTGTAAAATGCGATCAGGGCCGGAACTTGGTCCTTTGGAGTCCTTGACAAAAAAAGTAGGATGCACTCTAGTCCAGAAATGCACCAATTGCCTTCTTCTTTACAACCGCAGCACCTCCCCCGTGTCAATCAAAGAAATTAGCAAGGGGGAAGGAAGAAAGAAAAAAAGCCGGCTCAGCCGCTTTAAGAGCGTTTTCTTGAACGGAGAAAAAGCCGGCTCAGCCGCTTTAAGCACGGTTTCGGAGATAGGGAAAAATCCGGCTCAGACGCTTATAGGGATATATATATATACATATATACATATACATATATATATATACATATATATATACACATATATACATATACATATATATATATACATATATATACATAGATACATATATACATACATATACATATATATACATATATACATATATACATACATATATACATATATACATATATATATATATATATATATATATATATAATATATATATATATATATATATATATATATATATATATATATATATATAATATATATATATATAGTATATATATATATATATAAGATATATATATATATATATATATAATATAAATATATCTGAATTTTCGAAGTTTAGATTTCCTAAAAATTTTAATTTCATTCGACAAGATATCTAATTTTAAAAACATTATTTTGAAGTATTTTGAAAAACATATATAAAAGACTTATTTTTTGTTCATGCAGGTTTTTTAACTACGCTCCATCATATTTCATTAATATTTTTTAATTCGAGTCTACATTTCGGATAAATTCTTTTCTTGAAAAATTACATAATATGAAGGGAACTTTAAAAAATTTGGCAAATGAGTTTCGGTGTTTTATCAAACAGAATTAAGGAAAAAAATGTTAGTAGATTCCTTTCGGTGTGTAAGTTCATTAGTAAAAAACAAAGGTAAAAAGTCTAACCATTCTAACTATGAGCAGAAACTGTTGGTTACTTCATTTTCTTTAAATTCCAGAACTCTTTCGTGAAAACTTGACGTAAAAATGTCCTTTAATGAATAGGCTTTGCACATGATATAGCAAGCAAATATGCTGAAAAAATAATTTTAGAAGTAGTTTCATTTTAAAGTCAGTGGTAGATTAAATAAAAAAAACAGACCGCATATGCTTGTCAGACCACATATGTTTTCTTTCTTTTCTTCAGCTTTACCAAAAAATATCTTCCCTTTTTTTTAAGAATTCACCTCTTTTTTTAAGAAGACTATTTTTCTTTAGATGTTTCTGTCGTTCTGCGTCATTGAATAAAAATTTCTTATTTTTTAACGCTTAGGTATGTCATCCAAGGTCATTTAATTAATTTGAAATGGTTTCTAATGATTAATTTTACATTTAAATCGTTTTAACCTGAGATACGTTTATTGACTTATCCATTTTTGCTTTAGAAATGAAAATAGTGTACGTTCCAAATATCTAAAAATTGGTTATCATCAATAACGTTGAAAATTTCAATCTCTTCAGTGTTTTATGTAAGATATCTTTAAACATTTTTTGAAATATTTTATCAAGTTTTTTGTAATATTTATATATGAAATATAAAACAAGAATTACAAATGGCATCTAATTCACCCTAAAAGGGATTATGCTTATGGTATAAAGCTTAAAATTTTATTAAATATTTTTATTTTGTTTTTAAATTGATGTGCTTTAGTAAAGTAATTTTAAACAAATACAATTAAAGTTATATGCTTAAAGTGTCGATTAGGTTGAATACCGTGTTATAAAATCGAGATGTGTTTAGTGATAGGTAAAATTCCCCTCCTCTATTAAGACTGAAAAGGTATAATTTTTATATTTATTATATTATATATATTTTTATATTTACTTAAATTGATAAACCTTACTAAAATCAATATACCATGAGAATATAAAAAACATTTTGCAAAATTTGTTTATCTATTACAGTAAAACTGCTTCACATATTTAACGACGTATTTTCTATTAAAATAGTTTAGAGAGAGATAAGTAAAATTTCACTGCAGTACTTAAAACTAAATCAGTCTCATTTTTTTTATTTATTAAATTAGCTTATTTTCATTGATCAGCTTTACTAAAATCGATATAATATGAGGATAAAAAATAATATTTGTATTCTAGCATATAGCCCGTCATACGACGGAATCAGAAAAAGTTTTAATTTTCCATTAAAATACCGTATGAGGCAGGTAAAAAAGACGGTTTGTTTTTTGGCTGAGCATTATCTGGTACAAGCTCAATAATTTGTTTATCTTTATACGCCAATAAAGTTTCCTGATACTGTGAATGCAGTTTAAAATCCCGTTGAATTCATTTAGTCAAACCATGTGGTTATGTATAAAAAACAAACGAACAAACTTCTTAAATTTCAAAGATATGTAACACAAACGCTAGATATTTATTAGTCAGTGAAATAGACTCCTAGACTTTTAAGAAAATAATTTGTTAATACCGATGATAAAATTTTCATTGAAACAAAAAATAATCGATGATTCAATTTAAAATTATTATATATGTACCTAATCTATTATTTAAGCCAAGTGTAAAAGAAAATTATTTACGTAATATCTAAGTTCAGTGATAAAACGTATGAAAATAATGCACATGGTATTTAATAATTTAAAATAAGAAATGAGGAAATGAAATGGTTAAAGGAAAGACGTCATACTGCTAGAAAAAATATTATTTTTACCTATTTATTATGTAATAAATGAGATAAATATTTAATCGCCTGCTCTTGACCTGGGAAAATAGAGCTCAAAATAATTGCTTTAAAATCACAAAAAGAGAGGGAAGGGGTGGTTTTCTAACCTTTTAAAAACGACAGTAATTTTCGTTGTGATATGAAGCATATTTATACCTATTTATTTTAGAATCTGGGAGATAGTTCAGGAGAAGATAAACTTACTCGCTATGAATTTTGCTAATCCTAACTCATGAAGGATCCAATATAGATGCCTTTATCTATTCCAGGTCCAAGCACTTCATAAATTCGAGGGTCGAACGCTGGCCGATTGGTTAGAGCGGTGAACGTCGGTAACGGAGTTCGTGGGTTCGAATCCCACTGTGGCATGGATGTT
>CM063506.1:9399100-9446600 GCA_032207245.1 Pardosa pseudoannulata
TTATGATTTAAGTTTTGCATCAGAAATGTAACAAATCCGAAATGAGGTTGCAATAACTTTTCGAATCAACAAGTCTCGAGAGAGTTGTTTAAATTTATGTTTCTTATCATTTGTGTCATATACTATTGTTCACAGATAACAAAGAATTAAATTTCATTTCGATATTCTATTGGAGGTCCATAGATAAGCTTTAATTAAATATGTCAAAATATTTGCTCTCTAATATCACTGATAGATTGCAAGGTTAATCCAAATTCGAAACATTGTTCTATATCAAAAGAAGACAGAGAATAAATTATGTAAAAACTTTTCAACCGATTAATTATATTATAATAAACATGCAAATGAAGTTTGAATACATTGTATTATACATCGAGAAAATAGTCTCAATAATTTGTTTTTATCCTTTTCTATTATTAAATAGAGTATTTTATTCTGTACCAACTGATACCAAACTTTTAAGAATAGAACAACAAACTACCGAGACAAACAAAATTTAAACTTCGATCTTCTTATTTAAATGTTACACATCTCTTGTTTATACACATTAATATTTGACAAATTATTTTATGATTTTAAATAGAATGTGAAGCATGTTATACATGTGATCAAAAGGGTTATTAATCTAATTTTTAAGCATACGTTTAAGATACGAAGATAGTGAGAATCATTTTATTGTTACAAAATTAAAATGTATATTGCAGAAATGATATTGTGTTTCTGAAGGGTAATCGATGTATTTCTGAAGGGTAATCTTCAAAATCGATGCTTTAGTAACTAGATGTAATGACTTCTACAAAGTGAATTTAGATACACCATTGAAGCTTCTTCCGTATGTAACTATTATAATTTTAAGTAAAAGAAACTGTAGTCATTCAGTAACTATGCTAAAAATTTCACAGTTTCCTTTGCTTTTAGAATATTAAACATATCTGTTTTGCTTAGCTAATTTTCTTTTCCATTATACTAAATACATACGTTTCAAATTTATGGTTATAATTATTATAATTTAAAACACTATATTCAATTTCAAATAAAACTTACATTAATCTACAAACAAATCCGAAATGAGATTTCAATAAATTTTTCAATCAACAAGTCTCGAGAGCATTGTTTAAATTTATGTCTCTTATCAATTGTGTCATATACTATTGTTCACAAATAACAAAGAATTAAATTTCATTTCGATATTCTATTGAAGGTCCATAGATAAGCTTTAATTAAATATGTCAAAATATTCGCTCTCTAATATCACTGATAGAATGCAAGATTAATCCAAATTCGAAAAATTGCACTATAACAAATAAAGACTTCACAGAATAAAATATGTAAAAATTTTTCAACCGATAAATTATATTGTAAAAAACATGCAATTGAAGTTTGAGTATATTCTATTATACATCTGGGAAATTGTCTTAATAATTTATGTTTATCCTTTTTTATTATTAAAGAAAGTATTTTATTCAGTACCAACTGATACCAAAATTATAAGTATAGTGTAACGATGCTTTACATGACCGGAACGAAAGAAGAGAGGAAGGTGAACTTTCGCAGAGGACCATTATGGTTAGCGGTAAGCAGACACGCGTGGTCTGGACAAAGCCGAGGCAGTCACTTAAGCGGTGGTACATTAAGAACTGTCAGTACGCTGGAGCCAGTGTGTCTACGCCTTTAGGGTGTCTACTTCCATCAAAAGACTCGGGTAATAATTATTAATTAATTGACGGTGTAATGCACATATGGGCCCAGTTACCGGTGCCGCAATTGAATTTAAGCTGTTTTGAATGGTTGAAATAAAGACGACCTTTCGGCCACATCTGGAAACAAATCAGCTGATCCAGGTGGGGAATTGACCACAATATTGCGTCAACGCGGTTCTGGAAGGTTCCGGATGTATCACGATAGAATAACCGGGACCTCCTAAGAAGATTGGCTAAGCCAAGAAGAGGGCTTTTTCTTTGAGAGTTGTTTGGAGAAGTTGATTTGTGGAGCTCGAGAAGACTCCACTTGTCTGTCCGATTTCCGTTGCTTGCTTTGCTTTAGAGACCTCCAGCGTCTCTGATTTTGCTAAGAAGTCGACTTTCGACTTTGGGATCTCATTCCCATTATCTTTAATATTTTTTCTACTTAGTGATTAGAAGTAGGTCACTGAGAGTGACCCTAACTCTCATTTTGGATCGTCCTGCATCCTTAGTTTCCTCAACGAACTCCAGCGTGATATGCACTCTGAGCGTTTGAGCCTCAGTGTGGAAGCCGACTTTACTGATCGTCAGCCCGGAGATTATTGTGTCAGCGTTTCGTACTGGCACTAATTAGCGAACTATTCCAGTGTTCGAGAAGGACTCGCTTCACTCTACCCACGCTTTGTAATTGTGGTAACGTTATCTCAACAAGATATCTCAGAAGATTTAGAATCTACTGAAATCTGTACAAAGCTGTACATAATTATTCACTTTAATAAAGTATTTAATCCAGAGTAAATGCTTGTCCAGCCTGTATCATTGACGGCCTTCCCTACCCATATTCCAGGACGTCACAATAGAACAATTAACTACCTAGGCAAAAAAATTTAAACGTCGATCTTCGTATTTAAATGTTACATATCTCTTTCTTATGTACATTAATATTTGACACATTCTTGTATAATTTCATATAGATTGTGAAACATGCTATACATATGATCAAAGCCGTTATTAATATAATTTTGAAGCGTACGTTTAAGCTACTAAGATAGTGAGAATCCTTTTATTGATACAAAATTAAAATGTATATTAAAGAAATGATATGGTAATTCTGAAGGGTTTTTTTTCTTTAATAGCTACGTTTTTGTAACTATCTGTAATGACTTCTACAAAGCTAATTTAGATACACCATTGAAGTTTCTTCCGAATAAAATTATTATAATTTTAAGTAAATACATTGTAGTTGTTCAGTACCTATGCCAAAAATTTCCTAGTTTGCTTTGTTTTCAGAATATTAAATACATTTGTATTGCTTAACTAACTTTCTTTTTCTTTATACTAAATGCATACGTTTCAAATTTATGGTGATAATTATTATAATTTAAAACACAATATTTAATTTCAAATAAAACTTACGTTGATCTACAAACTATGATTACGATATCGTGCTCACAGGCAATCACTATAACTCGAAATCTAAACAAAAGATACCCTATAAATTTATTATATAATATGCGCATTTTATTCTTAATGGAACTTTTATAAATAAATAATTTACTTATATTTATCGATAATTTTGAATCCATAGACTAGTTTTCTTCTACTACAGAACACAGATTTAAATCTCACAGTAAATTAATTCTCTTTTTCTGTTTCGTTGAATGCCTTAGAATGTCAGACATTTTGACTGCTCTGAAGAATAATGTTACATTAAAATATCAAACTAGAAAATCACCAGAACTCGCATAGAAACTAGTTGATTATGTTAATCAAATTTTACTGTTGACATCACTGAAATTTAACAGTATCACAAGAAATCATAATGAATATTTAGCAAAATTTTCTAGCCTATGCAATTGCTTTTCAAAATATAAGAGAGCATCTGCTTGCTGTCTGATATTATGATTCCAAAGGCATAAAATTAACACTTTATTTGTTAGAAAATTTTCAGAGATTCTGTAAAGATATAATTACAAATTTCCCATTTTTATTTTGGATAGCTTCTCTGTTATAATGCTTTCTTGTAGTTAAATTAGATCTATTTTTAGTTTCTGCTAAACATTTTATATTACAAATGTCATATATCAAAAATAAGGTTGCAGTAATTTTCTAAAACAGCAAGTCTAGAGACCTTATTCTAAGTTAATGTCAATTCTAAATTAATGCAAATTATTTTGAATTATTTATTGTTCACAGACAACAAAGAAATCAATGGAAACTCATTGGAAAAATTTGGTCGCATGGAAACTCGTTGTATATGGTAATGATTTTCACCTGTTTATAATATGTTTTAACGTAACATAATATTCCACAATATCGCAAAAAATTATGATGAAAATATAGCAAAAGTTTCTAGCCTAAAGAAATGTTTTTCAATGTATAGGAAAGCATTCGTTTAAATGTTTTGATTGGTGAAGCATAAAAGTGACATGACATTTAATTTTCAGACAGTTTCCAGAGCTCCTGTAAAGATTAAATTTCAAATTCGCCATCTTTATTTTCCATCGCTCTGTGTTATAATGCTCACCTGTAGTTAAATATCTATTTATAGTTTCTGCCTTAGTTCTTTTAGATATTTATTGTTCTATGTTATAAATTTCACATATACAAAATGAGGTTCCAATAAGTTTCTGAATCAACAAGTCTCAAGAGAGTTGTTTAACCCTTTCGTGGGTCATTTATTTCTCCCAAAATGTTTTCAAACTTTCAAAACAGAAGTGCTAATTATATTCAATTGATCAAACAATAGATGACAGCAAAAAACTGAAGTGGGAAACAGTCTTCCCATTGTTATAATAAGAAGGCCAATATATTATAATGAGTTTTACTCTTCTCAAAGGTATATTTTGTAAGATCATGTAAGTGGGAAGTAATTTTCCCATGCCCTTCGAAAGGGCTAAATATTTGTGATCCTTTTAATCATCTGTTGGTCACAAACAACAAAGAAATCGATTTCATTTTGATATCATGTAGAAGTTTGATTGCGAACTGAAGACAATTTGAGCCACGGTACCTCAGTCAGCAAAGGTAGGGATATCGTAAGGTAGAGGTATCGTTAAATTATATTTAATGTATCGGAGGATTATATTTAAGGTATCGGAGGATAGAAAGATCGCCTCTCGAGCCGGCCAAAATCTTCAGTAAGAGTGACTGGGACATATAAAATGGTTCTTGATCGCAATATATTTCAAGTTCCTAAACGATGCCTCTAGAACTGGCAGGCCAACCATGAAAAAAAAAAAAAAACCCTTAGACCAGACCTCTATTAAACTTCCTTCCAGGGGCTGTAAAGAAAACACAGACTCAAAGGGAATTTGCCTATCCTGGCGCAAAAGGTGGTCGTCGGACCAAACTCCTGTCCGTTATTGGTTCGGTAAAGGCGACAGAATGTCTGACCTTAGACGGGTATCTTCCTATGATACCAGCATGAATGACAAAGCTTCCAAATTCCTTTGAAAAGCCTGGACATAGAAATCTTCACGACACCAGGTCTAGGATCCGCGCAGTGACGAATTTGGCTTTTTGATCGCCTTGCGGCAATAGGGCTGGGAGTCAGTACAATATTTAATATTAAATATTATAATAACATTTCAGTTTTATTATCTAATATGTTTTAATTATAGTTTTATATTAATGCATAATTATAAATATATATACAAAAAATGCAAAATATAAGATTAGTTATAGAAAATAAAAAAAACTAACATATTTATGAACACTACTTTAAAAAAATCATTGCTTCACTTTATATAAGGCTTTGTTTTGATTTTTTTTCTTCCGAATTCCCTAAATAATTTCAGCAGAACTGACTCCTTATCCAATTTTTTGTTACATAAATGAAGTCCCTTTTTTCCCATGAAGAAAAAAAATCATAAAAATATACCCACGAATTACGTATCAAAAATCACAAATTCATTGAAACTGGAATCAAAAGAAAAAAAAATGGGGCTTTCAGGAGCAGTGAAAAAAACACAGTTTTTGTTTGTTTTTTAAATGTTCAACATAAAGAATTCCTTATGAAAAAATGAGACGCAACCTTCGCTTGGGAAATTTAATTTTATTTCGATGTATGCTTTTTTTTATTATTTTGGTTACCATCTTTATTATTACCAAAATCAATAGCAATGGAAGAAAACACGAAAATTATTTTTTCTGAAGCTGGTATCTCTTTAAAGGGATTTCTTTTATTCGTGATAAATAATCAAGGATTTTTCAAGAATGTGTTAGAAATACTTATAACCGTTTTTGAGATATTGATTTTAAAAATATAATGGATGGTATTAACTGCAGCAATTTGTTAGACTTATTTTATAAACAGTTTTAAATTTGCGGGTAGCTTAAATCTCGGTATAAAAAGAATCCTTCTAAGACATCCGTTTTTTTTAGATAAATATATACGATTTTATTTATTTATATGCTGCTTTTGAAAATTATTTTTTCTTAAAGAAATGGTTTTTCTTTAAGACGTACAAATTATATTTTACATCAAATTTTTTAAGTAATAAAAGTAAATTATTTTAAAAATACACCAAATTAAATCAGTCACACAAAAAAGGATACAGTATTTCCTCGCCATTTTGCGCTTCATGCTTTGCGTCTTCAGTGCTTCGCGGGATTTCCCAAAATATTCATCAAAAAATAAAAATGAAAAAATACAACTATGTAGCCAGCCACATTGCAGAAAGGACCGTTTTTCCATGTTGATACGTGAAAGAGAAGGATCCCTGCATGTGAAACAAAGAGATGAGTTGACACAGAGTACATACCATGGGCTCTACTAAAGGCGAGTGATTGGTTTCTGATATGACATCGACTAATGAGAGTACGAGTGGATTTATCCTTATGAATTTTATCATCGGCATTAAAACCAAATTTTTTTTCATAAAAGTCTAGGAGTCTATTTCCCGGACTCATAAATATCTAGCGTATAAGTTATATATCTTGAAATGTAAGAAGTTTATTCATTAGTGTGTTTGATTTTGTGATAACCACACGGTTTGCAATCGATTCGCTAAATTTTGGACATCATTCACGTATGAAGCAAAATAATCACAGTCAATATTAAAACCTCTGCTGTCCATCCTATCACGTAATATGACAAGATAAATTTAAGTTGCCAACTAACATGCGGCCATTAAAGATAAACAAATTATTGAGCGTGTACCAGATAATTCTCAGCTAAAAAACAAACCGTTCTTTTTACCTGCCTCATAGAGTATTTTGCAATTCTGGAAAATTAAAAATTTTACTGATCCCGTCAAATGAAGGGCTATATGCTAGTTGTCATAAAGTTCCATTTACTTTCCATTTAATTCCATAGTTCCCATTTAATTCCATAAGCTTCCTTTAAAAATTCCTTATGTGTAACTTTCCTGCCGTGCTCCCAATTATCACGTTGGTGAGGCGAAAAACCTTTTTTTTTAACTCATAAGACGCCCTGGATATTCAATCAGTTGACATCACACATACCAGGAGCGTCACATGGTGTTCTCCTTGGCGAGCGCTGCGTTGCAATAGCTTTATAATTTTCGCCCTTTTTGATGATATGACATACAGCTCTCCACTCATTGGCATGTTTTTAGTCCTGCACTTGGCGGTTTTCCCCCGTGTCACCAGGCAAATGGAATGCTGATGATCTTCCCAGACTGGCGGTTCTCACCCAAACAGATAGGATGGAAGAGAGAAGAAGACTTGGATCAGGAGACGAGAAAAGGCGCTGCGAGTTCCGTCCTCCATAATCATATTAATTTTTGTACATTTTTATTTTCTCCTTTTTTATATTAATTTTTATATTTAAAACAAAAGTTCAATCGTCTTCTATTAATTTTTATTTTAATTTTATATTAATTATCAATAAACAGTATTAAGTCAGTAACTTCTCCTTTCCTTTTATTTTGATGCCTATTGTGTTCCTTTTTTTTAATTTAAAATTTAAACTTAAGTTGGCAAAAAGGCCAAATTCAATTTAATATTAAATATTGGGTTAAGGCCATGACGTGTATTACCACTTTACGTCACCCACTCAAGTATTATTTTTATTGTTTTTTCTATGGGTTTCTTTTTCAGGTACAAACAATCCTAGTTCCCCATAGAAAACCACTTAATTCCACAGTCAACAACCTATTACCAGATTACCAGTAAAAAATAACAGCACAGAATTAAATCATTAACAGACTAGTCTTCATTATAACAGCAATTTTTCCATTAATCACAAAATAAAAAGTTCTTAAATAATGCTCTAACTTTAAAAAAAATAAGGTCTTGCCTTTCAAAAACGGCATAATCAAAATGAGTATTTCTGTCAAAATCTGATCATCACAGGTTTTTGCAAATACAGTACTTCTATTACTTTGCATAGAAGGTTTTCACAAATACAGTACAGTGTTTCCTCGCCACTTCGCGCTTCATGTTTTGTGGCTTCAGTGCTTCACGTGTTTTCCCAAAATATTCATCGAAAAATAAAAATGAAAAAATACAACCATGTCGGCAGCCACACTGCGGAAAGGAGCGTCGTTTCATGTTGACGCGAGAGAGAGAATGATCTCTGCATGTCGAACAAAGAGATGAATTGACTCAGAGTTCATACCACAGGCTCTTGATATGACAAAGTCTGCAAGTGAGGAAGAAAAGGAAGAGGAAGACGAAGAACAAACTGAAAAGCGTGGCCTTACCCTGGTGAATCTGTAACAACTGTGCAACATGCCAAGAATTTGCAGAAGACATTGACGACAATATGATTCGAGCTGTCGAGTTCAGCAATCGTTATAACGTGGTTATGTCCTTGTAAGGGGAATTTTGAAGGAAAAGGAAAAACAGAGACAACTCCTTCAACAGAAGAATCTCTCAATGTTGATCAGAAATCAATGTTGATTAATATTTATTACTGTATAAGGTTTTGCAATTAACCTTATTAATTAACATTGACACGTTTAAGTAAATACTATACTGTTGTAATTTTTGTCTTAAATGTGTAATGTAGAAATACTGTTTATATCAGGGCTTCGAACCGTAATTTTTTTGTTCCGGTTTTCGTTCCGGTTCAACTAAAAAATTAATATCGGTTCAGTTCCGGTTTTCGCTCCGCCAAAAATAACGGTTTTCGGTTCAGTTCCGGTTTTCGCTCCGCCAAAAATAACTGTTTTCGTTTCAGTTCCAAATGAATAATTTCATTTTATGTATATTCTTATTTGTACTAAAAATATAATTCTATCATAAACAAAAAATCTAATTCTATCAAAATTTAGAAGATTTTATTCTTTTTTTAATTGGTACACTATGTGAATTGATACAAACAGCAGGCCTAATGAAATACTACTATTACGAAACATTTGAATCGCCGCCATAACCAAACACCCATTTGATGCGCAGAAGATTTAATAGATGCTTCATGCTACGTCACTTAGGGCCTCTCCTGTCTATTTACTCCTCCCTGATCTAAACAGTCTATACAAACATCCGTGGATGATCGCATGCTGAGATGTGAAAAATAAAATATAACTCGATATTTTTCTTAAAAAGTCATCTATACTTCTAGTTTAATCAACTGAATTAAATATGTCTTCTACAAGTAGTTTCATGCGAAACTGAAACAGAAAAATATTAGTGAATATCAAAATAGGAAATCGAGAAGCAGTATACATGTAATGATAATTATAAAGTTGACGTTAAATTAGAAAATATTGATAAGTTGGTAACAGTAACAAAATGACTGAAAGATATATCGAACCGAAATAAACCGATATTTTTTTCGGTTCAGTTCCGGTTTTCGTTCCGACCAAAATAACGGTTTTTTCCGGTTTTCGGTTTTCGGTTCAGTTCCGGTTCGAAGCCCTGGTTTATATATTACAAACACTCGTGTACCCGCATACATGAAAATTTCTAGGGGCAAATCCTACTTCGCGGTTTTTCAGCTTTCGCGGAAGATTCTGGTCCCCATTAACCACAAAAAACGAGGGAACACTGTATTGTTTCAGTTAATATACCAATGATTAGCAGTTTAATAAGGGTTATGCACAACTATGCTTGAACTATGTGATGCAAGCATTTTGCTTTTCCCACCTGCTCGCTCTCCCAAAGAAAAGTGTTAATGGTAAACGTTTAGTCTAATTTTTTACCTTAATATTTTACATTGCACATAAATTGAAATGGCTTCTTCCATTTTTGATCAACCTTTACTAATTTATGAACGAAAATACTCAAAAGTATATATTGAAAGTAAATGACGAAAACGAGTCACATGGATAATCCACTGTATTAAAACAGAGTATACTTGGCGCAAAGTTATCTAAGTCAATTTTTGTAAAAGAGTTTGAATTTTTACAGGTAAACAGTCAAATTTTTGTTATTCAAGCTTCAGTTAAAGTAGAATACAGAAAATTCCCTATAATGTAACTATTAATGTTACGAATGAAAACGAAGCAAGTTGCTTGTTATATTTATCCTATAACATACATCTTTCTATAACTTATGATGCTTTAGTTTAATAAGTATACTTTTTTGGTCCTGATTTTAATGCAAAATATCCGGCTAAATCCCAGTTCAGGGGACCTGCCGAACCAAGTTCAGTGAGCATGCCAAGCGATGTCACCAAATTCTAGAACCCAGTTTTCTGGCAAACCTTGTTCTATATATTATTTTCTACTTTTTAAAATTTGTATTCATCTTATCAAAATTTCGAACTTTTTTTTTGTTTCAAAATATGCTTCGAAATTGGGTATAAACTTAATACAAAATAAAGCACAAATTGTAAACATCACTTGGAGACAATTTGGCACACTTGTAGTAAAATTGATCCAAAAACATGGCGGCCGGAACCCGGAACTGGGATTCTACTAAATATCCTTTTTATCAACCCTTTGCCTGCCCTGTACACTACATATTATAAACATATCTAATGCTTTATATGCTTGTATATCAAGTGGGATACACAATGAACTATATTTTAGACATAAGCTAAAAGAAAATGCTCAGAGCAAAGGTGGCAATATTCACTAGGAACGAAATCTTTCCTTTTCATCTCGGTAAACCATTGTTTCCATTCAGGTTTTTTTAAATTAAAACGATAAAAGTTATTTTTTTTGCTTGCATATGTCTTTTATATGTTGTTAGTACATCCAAAAGCTACACAAGAGCGAGACATTTCTGGAAAGGATAAAATATGAATAAAATTTACAGCGTATATAAGATCAACAGTAAGCAATGGTGTAAACGAATATGTAAACGAATGCATCACGTGATTTTCTCTACTCTCGGTACCAAACGGTGAATAACCCTGAATAGTAATATAAAAAGATGGAAAGTTAAAATCTGCACTTCTGTAGTTGCTACCTATCTCCCTCGTGTAGGAAAGTGTACAACGGATCCAATAGAGAATATGCGCATGACGTCAGGTGCAGCAAAAATTGCAGCACAACTTAATCGTTGGCAAAACATTTGAATTTCCTACGGATTGTGCTTGTTATTGGGGTTTTAATTTTTTCAATTATCTGTAAATGGTAGCAAGCTGTTGTACGTATGGATGTACTGATCGTTTCAAAAAAGGTGAAAATATTGTATTTTAATGTTTTCCTAAAGATCCTACATTGCGAATGCTTTGGATAAGAGCTTCGAAAAAGCAAGACTGCACTTCAAGTACTTCTTCAAGAATTTGTGGCAAACATTTTCAGAATGGTAATAAAACGTTAACCTTACTGTAATGTAATAGATAATATAAAATAATTATGCACTAAAAATTTTTTTATTACAAAGTTTTTTTCATAATTCTAATGTATTTTCTATGTATTTGTGAAAAGTACTGTACCTATAAACGTGATTATTTTTTCGTCCTTAAAATGATGAGGTTTTGTTCATTTTTATTAGATTCTTATTTATGCAACAGTTTATTGTGCCTTTTAACATAATCAAAGTAGTTATACTTTGATTATGATTCTTAATAATACTGTGTAAATTGTTTAATTTTAAAAATATATATATGTAATTTTGTAAATGCTAAAAAAATCTATTTTGAATTACTTGGCCAGTTTTTGATGGTTCTTTCCCCTTCATTTAAATAAAATTTAGTTTTATTGTATATGTGATACATATCGAAGCTCATAAGAAACAACGAAAACAAGCAATGTTTTGCCAATGGAAATTTGAGTTTTAGTCAACACTTGTATTTGTTTACAAATATGTTCTTTCTCTATACATACTGAGTCTCATTTTAACAGTAAGTCCACGTTTAACCCTCCGAGTGGAACAACACATCGAGGAAAAAAAGTCTCCAAAAAATACACTAAAGGTTTACTGTGTCAGTGGCCAAAGCATTCTATGATTTTTTCCTTCACCCTTTGTAAAAAAAAATTAAAAATGGTATACGGGAAAACCATCCTCGTTATTGTCTCTTTACTTCCGGTTATAAATAGATATATAAATAGGTATTATAGATTGTTAGTTTTAATACACATAAAACTCGTCAAGTCTCGAAGATCATCCAATAAGAAATAATGGAGTCTAAAAGTACAAATAAAAATATTCTTTGAGAGACTTATTTATATTTTTTTAAGAAAGTCGTCCAAGATATTTAAGGGGTGAAATTTGAGATACATACGTTACCGCAAAAGAAATTCTTCGAAATAGTGATTTACAAATCCATGAAAAGCTATCAGAGTCTTTGTGCCTCAGGAGGTTAGGGGTACATCCCTCAATAAATGTCAGTCAAAGAGGGGTGCAGTTTCTAAACAATCCAGCTGATCCATCGACCGCAAATCTCTATGGGGGAAAGCACTGGCAGAAATGTACATTACATCCATTTTAGGAGCGTTTTTGGAGGTCGAAAATTGTACGTGACAACCGCTTTGAAGACATCATCGGTTTGCAGCAAGTATAAGTGCGAACCGCTTAGAAGGTTAAGGCTAATATGGAGCTTCACTTGATCGAGGAGCACAAGGGCTGAAGACTGATTAAAGCTCAAGTGGTTCCTTGCAATTTAAAATTTACATTTACTGATATATACAAAATTTTCATAATAGTGGTACAACTATTTGGCTTTTACATTCATTCCTCCTACAATATTTAACAAACTTTAATAAAATATATCATTTCTGAGAAATTATAATAAAATAAGACTGACATATTTAATTTACCTTTTTATTCCTTTTGCCGAAATTAAATTCACTTAAATTATTTAAGAAAATAATTATATCTATATTATTACTTTTTTCGAAATAATTTTAAGACAAGTAATTAAATGTATTAAAGCAAATGTTTTCTTTGTGTTAAATAAAAGCCAGTTGGTTTATATTTTTCCGAATTTCCAGACGATAATATCTTTTTTAATTAAACATTAAATGATATCATTATGAAAAATACTTAAAACAGTAAAAAATCTTGTTTTTAAAAGTATTTTAATCAAACGCAAAAACAATAATATATTTGTTAACTAAAGAAACAGTCTCAGTGAGCAAACAAAAAGTTCGTTAGAAATAGCATAGTGATTTTTTAAGCAGAAAATTAAGAAACATATTTTTGCTGAAACAAAATACTTTATCATTTGGGATTAAAAATATATGTTATTAATTTATGAAATATTTTTAGTTTTATATTTATCGTTTAAGTATATGTGCATTTAGAGTGTAGTAGTTTTATTGTGTATTTAATTTAAAATTCTCAGAAATTTATTCTTCACTTAAAATAAATCCTTTATTTAAAAAGTTAATACTGTTACAATTTTTTTAATATTTTTAATGTGAGTATAAAAATTTATTTTAAAAAATAGCAATCAAAAATGCAATATGTAAAATGTAAACATGTTTGAAATTATGTATATATTAAATTCAGAGTTCACTGGCCTTCAAACTTTAAATATTTGCATATTGGAGAGGAAGAAATTAGATTTTTCAGTTTCAAAATTGAGTAATTTTTAAGACTTTTTTTCAAAAGAGTACCTGTATATGTATATGTGTGTTTGTTTGTATGTGTGTGTATACAAATGGAGGGCAAAATAATACGAACATATATGAGAAAGTATGACGTATTCGCACCTGCAGTACAACCACGACATCTGCATCAGAGGTCTACAAACTAGTGGGCGTGAAGAGAAGGTATCAGTCTTTTAACAGTAGTCATCTGCTTTGTATGCTTCTATCGAACTTTCTGTGGTAAGTTGAAATGTCAGGCCAGTCAGAGTTCCAAAGAGGAATAATTGTTGGAGTGCATTTCAGTGGAGCCGAAGAAAGCCCAAAGAAGCGTTTCATCCTGAAAACATCTTGATGAATGTGAAGGGTGGGTATGGCTCCATTATGGCATGGGGTGCTTATATCTTGGCGTGATCCTTGCCCAATTGTTATTCTGCACAGGATAATCAAATTTAATCACTATCTAGGCATTATAGGGGAACATGTCCATTGATTACGGAAACAGCAAACCTTTTGGGGTTTTCAAGGAGTTATGACGGCCGTTATGACAGCGTACACGAAAGAGGGTAAGAAGACTTCTTCAAAGCACAACAGTGGCCGAAAATTAAAACTTGCTGATAGGGATAAACAGGTCTTCAAGCTCATAGTAAACTGAAAGTACAAGTAATCGTTATCCGAGATAGCATCCGAAATGAACAGTCATATCCATGACCCCGTTTCAACAAAAACTGTCAAAAGGGAACTTCATGCTGCGAACATTTATTACAGAGTGGCAATTCGTAAACTCTTGGTTACAGCAACTGATGCTTTCAAGCGATGTCAATGGTGCAGAGATCCCAAAGGCTAATCTCCACAGCAGTGGTAACAGGGAATATGGTCAGATGAATTGTTATTCACCCTATTTTAGACGACCAGAAGGTTTATGTCTGAAGAAAGCCCAGAGAATCGTTTCATCCTGAATGCCTCTTGTCAACTGTGAAGCATAGGGGGGGGGCTCCATTAAGGTATGGGGTGCGGTATCTTGCCACAGTCTTCAGCCACTTGTTATTCTGCACGGAAGGATCAAATCCTATCACTATCTAAACATTCTAATAGATCATGTCCATCCTTTTATCCAGACTGTATTCCCTGGAGAACGAACGATTTTTCAACACAATAACGCCCCTATCCACACTGATAGGTGTGTTCAAGAATGGTTCAAAGAGCATGACGAGGAAATTGAAAATCCCAGCTAGCCCTTTCAGTCTCCTTACTTGAATATTATTGAACATTTATGGGAATATTTGGAGTCGAAACTTCATTCATGATTTCCACGTCCATCTGCACTTTCGGATTTAGAAACCGCTCTGCAGCAGGAATGGCTTAATATCCTAAATATGTTTTAAAATAATCTCTAGAAATTAAACGATATTATAATAACTGTAATAAATAACTTTCAAATTAAAGAAACAGTAAATGCAGTTTAGAATCACAAAGAATTCCTTTATTCAAACCATGTAGTTATGTATAAAAAACAAACACACAAATGAACAAACCACTTCATTTTCAAAGTTATTAAACTTAAAAGCTAAATATTTATTAGTCCGTATAATAGACTCCTAAACTTTTATGAAGAGAAATTGTTGTTTATACCGGTGATAAAATTTTCATTGCAACAAAAAAAAATTGGTGATTAAATTTAAAATTATCACATATGCACCTAATCTATTCTTTAAGCCAAATATAAAATAAAATTATTTACATTATAGCTCAGTTCAGCGATAAAAAGTATGAAAATAATGCTTTAAAGAATTTAAAATAAGAAAGGATAAAATGAGAGGGTTAAAGGAAAGACGTCGTAATGCTAGGAGAAAATGTTATTTTTACCTATTTATTATGCGATAAATTGATAAATTTTATCGCTTTTTCTTAACAGAAGAAAATAGGGCTTGAAATAATAGCATAAAAAGCTCGAAAAGGGGGAAGGGGGATAAACTTTAATCGCTTTGAATTTTGCTAAATCTAACTCATCAAGAATCCAATATGGATTCCTCTATCCATATCAGTTCTAACTGATTCATATATTCGAGGACAGACGGACAGATAACTTATTATTATACACTGTCTACCAATAAGTATTTGGACACCTGTGATAGAAAAGAAAACTGACTTGATTCAAAATCAATAGTTGGAAAGCCTCCACGAGAGTCAATTACAGCGTGAACCCTCCGGGGCATACTTTCCACAAGTCTATGTATTACAGCTAGAGGTATTGTCTTCCACTGGGCTTGGAGCAGACATACAAGTTCCTTCACCGATTTTGGGAGGGTAGTGCACCCCTTAAATCGGCGATCCAAATCGTTCCAGGGGTTCTCGATAGGGTTCTGGGAAGACCAGCCCATTCGATGAACTCCATTGGCACCATACCAAGCCTTGATTAACATCGAAAAATGACAACTGGCATCGTAGTCCTGAAAGTAACAGTTGCCCATCCCATAAAACTGCCATAACGTAGGAAGTACATTGTCATTCAAAATAGTGCAGTAGGCATCGGCGTTGAGCTTACCATGAATGGGGATCAAGGATCCCAGTCCATACCAGGAGAAACACCCTCAGACCATAATTCCACCTCCGCCGAACTTGACTGTTGGCACAACGCATTCTGGCAGGAGACGTTCTCCAGACAGACGCCAGACCCAGACCCTGCCATTTGAACGGTAAAGGGTGAACCTTAATTCGTCGCTCCAAAGAACCCGTTTCCACTTATCTAGGGTCCAATTTCGATGTGCTTTGCACCACATGAACCGAGTAGCGCGGTTGAACTTCGTAATCAAAGGCTTATGGGCAGCAGCAAGACCATGAAAACCAAGCAGATGTGCTACCTTACGGTTAGTATTGATTGAAACAATACTACCGGATGTCTATTGAAACTCCTTCTGGAGGAGGGCCATCGGTTGGGTCCGGTTCTTCTGAATTTCTTTGGACAGCACTCGTCTGTCATTTCTCCCAGTTTCGTTGGTCTGTAGACTAGGGGCACATTCCGACAATCACCTCTCACCTTTCACTTCTTAATCACATAGGCCACTGTCGATTTTGGGTACTTCAAATCGCTAGATATGTCCCTTAAGGATCAGCCACATTTGTGATACCCGATAATTATACCTTTCTCGAAATCAGAGAGCTCCGAACTGCGCGGCATCTTGCATGCGACTAATGCCGATGCTGTTTCCTAAATGATGTATACCGGAGCTGTCCGGAACGTACCTCAAGACCGCAGATATCGCCTTTTGCTTAGGTGTCCAAATACTTATTGGTAATCAGGGTATAGGGGATTAAGAAGAAAAATTCATAATTCCAAAAGAGCGATATTAAATCATAAACATTCATATATTTTTACAATTTTATTAAGTACTCAAATAATCGAACAAAATATTTATAGTATCCATCATAATACTTTTGGAAATGTATCAGATCCCTTAATGAATATGAACTCCCAATAACTAATAAAGTGTAAGTAAACATTAGACTCATAAAATTACACTTAAATTGTTCTAATATAGGGAGAATAATAAAATATGTTTACGTGAGTATCAATAATCTCAAAAAAGAAATATGAGTTCCTTTATAAATTCAACATATGTTAGACTGGTCTTCCGTATCTCTTTTGAAAATGTGATATTAAAGATCAAAGGACGTATTCTAGGTATGCTTTAGCGTCTGTCCCACTGAAGCACCATAAACGGCTTCCTTCAACACACACCGCAGAAAATATGTAAACGGCAACATACTATCTGGGCAAACCGAGAGGAACTTTGAATTTTAGTCTTTGAAAAGTAATCGGAAAACGCGGTAGAACTGCTATATTAGAGAAACTCAATAAACTTGTATTTCATTTCGCTTTGAAACTTGACTGACAGTACCACCCAGTTTCCTAAGTCGAGAAGCGGGGAAATGAAATATATTTCACCACTTCTATATATTTCTACAAACATCTTAGGCGAAGACTTCATGAAATCTTATTTTTTTACTGTTTGGGCAACAACACGCGGAATTTGTTTAAGACTTGAAATCTGAAATGTAGTGATATGAAGAGTGAATGTCTATTTTAAATTAATAATCTAATGTAGGAAAAAATACTGACACTCTTTATCAATTTCTATAGCTGAAAATGACAGCTAAGATTTTAGTAAATATATCACTTAAAATTAATTTTTCAAGTAAAATATTTAAAAGGAATTGTTTACAGAGCGTCCTAAATATGTTTTAAAATTATCTCTAGAAATTAAACGATATTATAATAATTTTAAAATTTAAGATTCGTTTTAAGTTTTGTATGAAATATTTGATAATGTATGAAAGGAATATTTGCAAACAATCATTAATCCCTTTTTTGTGTATGAGGTATTATATATAAAAACATATTGTAACTGTCAAAAATTGGACTTGCAATTTTTGACTTAATATTTAAATGTTAACATACAAATTTTGACTTAATATTGAAATGTTAACATATACCAAATATATTTTTCACATATACCACACATATACCAAATAGCATTCAGATATACCAAAATGCATGTTTTGAATAATAGCTGTGGGCTTAACAGCGTATGGTTATTTTCTGTGTTTGAAGTACTACAGTGAATAATTTTCTAATGAGGACTAATGAGATATGTATATATGACTTACTGCTGATACAGATCGAGCACAAACATATGTGTTATCATTGGGATTGGACCTGAAAAGTTTAGCACCAAAATCTTATTAACCCTATCCTGTGCCACACACATTTGGTATTGTCGGTATTTCATTCTTCAAAGTTCAAACATAGAATGATGTAGATATTACGTACCAATGACTTATACCAAGCCTGTTGAGATAACACAAAGAAGTAAGATACCAGATACAAATGAGAGAAGACTTACCCTTTGGCAGACTCTTTATTTACAATTCTATTTTTGAACAATCTGTTGACGCAAATAAAACATATTACTTCTCAATATGGAGACGCCTTAAACTGCTGGAATGTTGGAACAACTCTCTGCCGATGATGACGCTATGTTCAGATGAACAAAATGATTGAGCATTCCCTGTCTCTGCTGAAGTTCTCAGTTCTCTCTGTCTTGGCCTGCTTTTCCTTTGAAGGAGCTTTCAAATCTGCCGAGCTAGATCCAATGACTACTGTTGCCAGGGCCAAAGACGACTGACCCGCGTTTGCATCCCCGCGTTAGACCCACGCACTGACATCGCTTTCGTCCTCCGGTCCGTCTCCCACACTAGCGTTGTCCAGTAGTATAACTCTTTGATACAATAGAGAGCCGGGTGATAGTCGAGTAAGTCGTGAGTTTTGTGCTTTAGGTAACACAACAAAAGTTTGACTGCAATGAAAGTTAAGATATCATGCTTCTTGAAAGCCTGCAGTTAAAACAAAGCTATTTTTTAAATCTTTACCATTTTTATAAAAAGTGAATCACACACTGTTTATAAATTTTTATCTGACAGTGCCGAATAAGCAGGGTATATTTGTGCTGGATTTTGTACATTCAAAGTCTGCATTTAGTATGCATGTCAATTGCTTTTACTAATCAGTTCTAACAAGTAGATGCTGGTCTTGGTATACCTTGTGATTCGAAAACTATAATGCCAAACCATGAATACAATATACATACATTTTTATAGAAATTCCACTAAAAACTGATTAAAGCATATTTTGATATGAATGTTTCAAAGGTTTTTTTTCATTTACTGCAAATTTTTAAATATTTATATCAAAATATGCAGTAAATGGAAAAAATCTTCCTATAAGACATACGAAGAAAACAAATTCCATTACATTTCTTACAAATTCCATTACATTCCGAAGTTACAAATTCCATTACATTCCTTCAATAGTATTTGGTGGTACAAATGAGTATCGAATATCGTAATCTCATGTCAATTATCTTAGTACCCAAGGTCAATGTAAATGGTTTGCTGGGTACCTGGCAACAGAAAATTCATATTCCTCATCTAAGACTAAATCAAAAGCTTCATTCGATGTTCTGTAGCAACAGGGAGCTTATAAATACATTCCGGTGTTACTTTAAACTCTGATTGAGAATTTGCCCTATCAAAATATGCTACACGTAGACGTTATTCGGGTAAAAACTTAGAGTAACAGAACATGTTTCTTTAAATAGCAGGTACGTATATATATTTTTAAACTTCAGTTTTGAAAGCTAAATGAATGTTGGAGTTTGCTTATAACAAGTAGAAAACTTAAATATATTTTTTAATTAAAATGTAGAGAAGTCAAACAAAGATAGAATTGTAACTGCCGATACAAATAAAATACTTTAGACAATACATGGTTACATATTATATAACAAAGCATGTGAATTTAAGAAAGAACATCTAGAATTGACCAACTTGTCATTCTCCTAGAATTAAAAAGAGAAATATCTCTAGAAAAAAAAGAAATATCTCTAGTCTGCAAGACATCTCAAGTATGTCTTGCAGACTTAAAAACGCTTCTGTAAAATGGGTACAACAAGACGCATTGAATTCGAAAATGTAATCATACATTTGCAAAACCATTATAATAAAGAATTTTACAATTCAGCAAACTTATATGTTGTGATTGGGGTATGTAGATTATGTTCGTGGTCACAATGTCTTCCAAGTTTTCAAACGATACCTCACGTAACAGGCGAAAGTTGGGGTCTTCTGCTTGATCTTTTCTTCTAAACTAAGAGAGTTCACGTGCATGAAGACGCTCTTTCACCCTAGCGGTCCTTGTTAAAAGAAAGGTGTACCCCTTCGCCTGAATTCTTAGGGCGTGTAACCTACGTGCTTGGATTGTCGACATTGCGTTAACAACAACAATTCAACATGAATTGCTTAGACTTAAGTTTTTAGAACTGTTACGTGTGAACCAAAAAGCATCCACTTTACCATTAAAGATACAGTTGATGTTTTACACCCACGTCATTACAGCCAAGTATTTTTAATGTTTATGTGATGAATATGTCCTGCAAGTTTTCTCTCTCCCTCACACGCATCCTACATGCATATATATATATATATATATATATATATATATATATATATATATATATATATATATATATATATATATATATATATATATATATATATATATATATATATATATATATTATATATATAATATATATATATATATATATATATATATATATATATATATATATATATATATATATATATATATATATATATATATATATATATACATATAGATATATAGATAGATAGATAGATAGATAGATATACACATATATACATATATATACATATATATATATATATATATATATATATATATATATATATGTATATATATATATATGTATGTATATATGTATGTATATATGTATGTATATATATACATATGTATATATACATACATACACACACACTTATATATATATATATATATATATATATATATATATATATACACGGACAAGTGGTTAAAACATGGAACAGACATTTTATTTCGTATAAAAAAACTTTTTTATTGTAATCCTTCCATGGCTATGCAATTTATGGTGTGTCTTTCTTCTATTGCTTTATCGTTTCTGAGTTCCAGCTATTTTTAATTATATCTTGCTTAATACTTAACCCGCATTTTTAAGATGGACATATATATATATATATATATATTATATATATATATATATATATATATATATATATATATATATATATATATATATATATATATATATATATATATATATATATATATATGAAGCCCAGTGGCGTTTGGATAGAGCTTCACGATCCCACGACACAGGTCCGAGGTTCGATCCCCGGGCTGGGCAAGATTGACTCAGCCTTTCATCCCTTCAGTGGGTAGATGAACTGAGGACCAAGCGTGCTTGGGAACTAAACACTGGGAGTTCCACGTAAGATTCACCACCTACCATATGCTTCGCCCCCCCAGGGCACTTGATCACGAAAACGGAGATTGGCACCGTAGGTCCTGGCCCCCTAGGGGCTGTTGCGCCGAGGAGTTTATATATATAATATACATATATATACATATATATTTCGAGCTATAGTATTTTTTTTTGCTACCGTCTATAAATCAAAAGAAGATGCAAGATTTAAAAAATAAATACTACATCACTATTTATTAATTTTCTAGATTCATGTGATCAAAAGATATTTTTGCAGTTCTGTTTACTTATTTGTATTGCTTGCTAATTCAAGATACATATATATATATATATATATATATATATATATATATATCGCTAGAACCAAAAGCGAACTATTTGTCTAAATCTAAGCACTTTATTTGTTTCGCGTGTTGTGCAGCATATTTTATAACTTTTCTCATAATATCGATCTCGAAAAGCTAACAGCCGAGCAATAACCTCACGTCTGGCAGCTTTAAAAGGTTGTGTGATAATAAACTAGGGCCGTTCAATCTCTATAAAGATAAAAACGATAAGTTTTATTGCTTATTATGTAGCGCGGAAGGATAAAGAAAGCATTATTTCGTGAGAGGTTTCCTTTATACCTGCGGAAGGAATCATTGATTTTATACGTATGTAATTCCGGATTTAAATTGTGTTACATTTATGGGCTTCAAGTTAATGTGTTTTCCTCGTATTTTTAGTGTAACTGCGCGATTCGCCTGTCTCTAAAACGATTTAAAACTAAACGAGGTAATTTGCCGGATATCCTTCTAGTTTCTTCCAATCGCTTTTGCTTTATTACGAAGAATTTGTTAAAATTACAAATTAATTTAATATAAATAACTTATTTGAAGCCAATGCGTATACTTTATCTATTGTATTTACTTATTTTTATTAATTTCTCAAGTAAATTTTATGCCAGTCTAAATTATCCACTTTGTAACATCGGAGATATCTGTAACTGGAAATCATTATCCATTATCATTTATCATTAATTGGCAGTTGGTAATTTCGGTTATTTGTAGCGATAATTTTTTTCAATTACCTTTGTGTGATGATGATAACTTTAATCCTTCGTTAGAGATTAATATTTGTAAGAGTCTCAACTTACCATTAACTACTATTTATGTGCTTTAAGAAAAAAACAATTATTTAAGTTTCTATGTCTTAACACATTGTACGAGGGACATGTGCTAGTAAGTTTTCTGAAGTTTGATACTTGAGCGCGGGTCAAGTACTAGTATGATTAGTATAACAACATAATTTGTTTGTGGGTACAAAAATAACGGTATATACAGAAAAACGAATCCGAATGTTCTTGTCTACTACATAGATTCTAGAAAATTTAGACAAATAAAAACTAGTTTTTACATCAGTCGATGCGTAACCACAGAACGGGAAAAATTAAAACTATATACTACTATTTCTATTTGATTTTTAATATTTACGATACTATTATAAATTTATCGACTAAAATATATTTTTTGTTTACAAAAATCTTATGGGTTTTTTTATATATTTCTATTTATATATTTGTTTATATATTTCAATATAAAATACGAAAAGTTTTTTAAAAAAATTAAATAATTTTCGATTTATTGAGATTTAACTGAATAACTAAATTTAAGTGCAAAACATCCGCTCCCGATTCAATTTCTCTGCTAAATGTACCAAAGATTATACCAAATGTACCATAGAACTAACCATGAACACAAGAAACGTATAAAATGCCCTATTTTTAATACAAAATTTCACATTAGTCTCAATTTTTGTCTGTAGAGAAAATTTCGATTAATCTCCCAGTTTCATGTAGATAATAATTTTCATTATATTTAAAATAAACTATATAGTTTTTAGCACAAAAGTGAACTACAATTTTGAATCTTAAACAATTTTTTTATTATTCCTTTATTTTTATATTTAAACTCATTTATTATTTTACACTGAATTTATTAAATTTATTAATACATCCAATGATTTACACAGTAAAACTTTGTAACAAAAAATTTACTATTCTTCGGAATTCTAGGAGATAATTATACTGAATCTTTCCTGTCTAAATAAAATGAATCATATACCAAAGAAACTTAGAAAAACGCTCTTTTTTAACAAGAAATTTCAGCATATATATACATATGTGTATATATATACACATATATATACATATATATACATATATATATATCCATATATATATACATATATATATATACATACATATATACATATATATATATACGTATATATATACACATATATATACATATATATATATATATGTATATATATATATATATATATATATATATATATATATATACGTATATATATACATATATACATATATACATATATATATATACATATATATATATATATATATATATATATATATATATATATATATATATATATATATTTATTTATTTATTTATTTATTTATTTATTGGGGAAAAAGGTGTTCGTCTTTACAAAGCAAGAGTTTTCCCTCGTATGTTCAAAAATACACATTTTGAAACCAATACCGAGTTATGACGTGATTTTATTTCCGAGAAACTTACTATTCAGCGAGTTTTTTTTTTTTTTTTTTTACAATCAAGAGGGATTTTTCAAGATTGGAATTAGCTGAAAACCACACAGAAAGGAATTTAGTTGTTTGAGAATAGAAACTATTATATATATATATATAAGTACTAAGTAAATTTTTATAATTTAGATATTTAATATCTTTTCAGAAATATCTCTTAAAAACACTATAGTTTCAAATCTCGTGAAAAGTTTTTGGTTTTACAGAGTTTCTTTAGAAAAGTATCAGAAGCGCACAATTCTTTGAATTTTTCAGCACCTTAATATTTTTAAGACTTCTTAATTTAACAGTGGATTTTAAGCTTTCCCCAATTTTAATAGTTATATTTCTATACTATAAAGCATTTGATTGTTACCCCGTTCTGTGGAAACTGCTTTCTATAAGAAAAAAGTTTCTATTTTATTTCTATTAGAAACAGGAATAATACAAATCGCATTAACTTTTATCGCGTTTATTGGAAACCACTGCAAAATGCTAAGTAGAATTAGTAATAAGAATTAGAATTCGTATACGTTATATAGAAATTCAGAAATAAATTGTGCATAAATCAGATTTATATAAAAGTATTTCTCAAGGCATAAATTTATTATTGATACCGCTACTAAATAAAAGTTTATAATAAAGATACAAAGAATTTGTAGATTTTTATACGTTTGAATTTATGTTTATTGAATATAATCCATAATGTTCATTTTTTTTTCTTTTTAGGAAAATTTTCTGATAACTGGAAGTGATAAAACCTCAAAAATACCAACTATATAATTTCAACACATTAAATAATTATTGCCATACATTGATGGATGTTGAAAGACATTTTCGTTGTTGAATGTTCTAGAAATATCAGCACAAAAAGCTCATTGATCCAGCTGTTCTAAAATTGTTCACAAAATTAACTCGTCGAGTAAGTGCTATCATAAATAAAGTTTTCAAGCTATTTGACTTCTTAAAACTTCTTCAAACAAAATAACAAAAGGCTAATTGACCTAGTTGTTCTAAATTTTACAAAATGATACTACCAGGAAAACAAAGAGATGTATTGAACATTTAAAACGATACGTACGGAAAAACGAATAATCCAGTAAAAATGAATGCTGTAAAATTACAATGGTCAAAATTAATCAAACAATCAATACAGTAACGATAAATCTAGATAAATTGTAACACGTCCTTCAGAAATAAGAATAGAATAATCATTTTACAATACTAAAATTTAGTTATTTGAAAAGAAAACATTTAAATTTTATCTCTTAGATTCAGAAATAATGTTCCAAAAAGTTTCCTGGAATTTTCCACTGTCTATCACGTATCATTTCACTTTTAAATCATTTCAAAGGAGATAGAATTACTTAACGGCAAAAAAAGCTTTATATTATAGATGCACATTAACTAGGGAGAGTATGTCACAAAGCAATGTATTGAACATTTGAAATGATGCATGCGAAAAAACGAATAATCTAGTAAAAATGAAAGCTGTAAAATAACAATGGTCAAAATTAATCAAACTATCAATGTGGCAACGATAAATCGAGATCAATTGTAACACATCCTTCAGAAATAAGAATAGAATAAACTTTTTACAGTATTAAACTTTGCTATTTGAAAAGAAGACATTTAAATTTTATCTCTTGGATTCAGGAATATTGTATGAAAAAGTTTCATGGAATTTTCCACTGTCTATCACGTATCATTTCACTTTTAAATCATTTCAAAGGAGATAGAATTACTTAACGGCAAAAAAAGCTTTATATTATAGATGCACATTAACTAGGGAGAGTATGTCACAAAGCAATGTATTGAACATTTGAAATGATGCATGCGAAAAAACGAATAATCTAGTAAAAATGAAAGCTGTAAAATAACAATGGTCAAAATTAATCAAACTATCAATGTGGCAACGATAAATCGAGATCAATTGTAACACATCCTTCAGAAATAAGAATAGAATAAACATTTTACAATACTAAAATTTAGCTATTTGAAAAGAAAACATTTAAATTTTATCTCTTAGATTCAAGAATAATGTACGAAAAAGTTTCCTGGAATTTTCCACTGTCTATCACGTATCATTTCACTCTTAAATCATTTCAAAGGAGATAGAATTACAAAATAGCAAAAAAACCTTTATATTATAGAAGCACTTTAATTTAGGGTAAATATGTCACAAAGCGATGTATTGAACATTTGAAACGATACATACGGAAAAACGAATAATCCAGTAAAAATGAATCCTGTAAAATTACAATAGTCAAAATTAATCAAACGATCAATGCAGTAACGATAAATCGAGATAAATTGTAACACATCCTTCAGAAATAAGAATAGAATAAACATTTTACAATACTGAAATGTAGCTATTTGAAAAGAAAACATTTAAATTTTATCTCTTAGATTCAAGAATAATGTACGAAAAAGTTTCCTGGAATTTTCCACTGTCTATCACGTATCATTTCACTCTTAAATCATTTCAAAGGAGATAGAATTACTTAACGGCTAAAAAAGCTTTATATTATAGAAGCACATTAAGTAGGGTAAGCATGTCACATTTCGTTTTAGACGGTAAATAAATAAAAAAGTACTATCCCAGCTCCTAACACCCACAAAGTAACGTTTTCTTTATTCCTTTGATCATGCCACCATATTGTGTAATAAGCAATAAAATTCAGCGATTTATATTTATTGACATTGAATGGCAGTATTTTATTACCAGACTCTCTTTGAAGCTGTTGAAAGGAGACTCTTTGTTTAGCTTCTAGTTTAAAAATCAATACTACTAGAAAATAGGCGCAATAAAAAATGCATTATAAACAGGAATAAAACAACATATTGTATACTCGTGTCTTAAATTATATGTTACGATTATTTCTTTCATTTGAGAGTTATTGGAGATAGTTAAACTTTAAATATATTTTTAAATGTATTCCTTATATCTACAGTAAACATGCCAAACGTTTATATTATTATAACTATCATTGAAAGCCACATCAGAATTCTTTCAAGGTGATATGTTCAAGTAGGTATTATTCAATTCAAGAGACAGTAGCTGTTGAGGGTTAAAATCCCCTATATAATAACAACCTAAGTTATCTGTCCGTCTGTAATAGAATTTATGAAGCGGTAGAATGGATAGAGGCATCCATACTGGATTCTTCATAAGTTAGGGTTAGCAAAATTCAAAGCGAGATCAAAAACATTCGAAAAGCACCCCTTCCCCCCTTTTTGATCGTTTAGTGCCATCATTTCAAGCCCTATTTTAACCGGTTAAGAGTAGGTGATTAAATTTATCAATTTATCACATAACAGATAGGTAAAAATGACATTTTTTCTAGCATTAGGACGTCATTCCTTTAACCGTCTCATTTAAACATTTCTTATTTTAAATTATTTAAATATCATCTGTATTATTTTCATGGGATATGAACTTGGATATCCCATGGATATGGGACTTGGATATGGTAAATAAATATTGCCTAAAATAACAGATTAGGTACATGTGTAATACGTTTAAATTTAATCATCGACTATTTTGTTGTTGCAATGAAAATTTATCACCGGCATTAACAACAAATTCTTTTCATAAAAGTTTAGAAGTCTAATAAATAAGACTAATAAATATCTAGCGTTTAAGTTAAATATCTTTGAAAATTAAGAAGTTTATTCATTTGTGTGTTTGTTTTTTATACATAACCACACAGTTTGCAATCGATTCTCTAAATTTTGGAAATCATTCATATATGCAGCAAAATAATCACTCTCAATATTAAAACCTCTGATGTCCATCCTATCACGTAATATGACAAGATAAATTAAAATTGGCAAATGACATGAGGTCAATAAAGATAAACAAATTATTGAGAGTGTACTAAATAATTCTCAGCCAAAAAACAAACTTTTTTCTACCTAACTCATAGGGTACTTTGCAATTCTGGAAAATTAAAAAAAAATTCTGTTCCCTTCATATGACGAACTATATGCTAGTCTCCATTATAAAAGCAATTTTTCCATTAATCATAAAATAAAAAGTTCTGCATCTTTCAGAATGATTTTAGATGTTCTAAAATAATGCTTTAAGTTTGGAAAAAATTATGGTTTTGTCTTTCAAAAACTACATAATCAAAATGATTATTTCTGTTAAAATATGATTATCACAAGATTTTCTAAATACAGTTCTTCCTTTACTTTGCAGAGAAGGTTTTCACAACTGTAGTACTTCTTTTACTTTGCAGAAGGAAGCAAAAATCATTTTCACAAAACATAAAGGTTCTACAAACAATTTTTAATTATCCACAAATAAAAATGCTTTTTTATAGATGAGCAGAGTTGGGAAGGATTCTCAATATTTAGTTTAAAAAAAGAAAAAAATGTTTATGTGTGTGTCTGCCATGCTTATTCAAGAACAACGCTGTATATCAGCCGGCTCCTCAGACCTTATCGCAACCAAGCAAAGAAAACTCAAGGGACAATTCAAAATATTAAAAGAGAGAGGTTCGCCCCTTTGCGAGAAGTAAATTTTAGGTCAACTGCAATGATTGTTCATTGAACTATTGACCTTTAAATTCTATGCTTTTTTTTTCATGAAATAAATCTCACGCACATGCATTTTGCTAAAAGAGAGAAAAAAATTCTGAATTTTATTTTTTTTTACTGAAAACATTAGAACTAAGGTCAAAGTTGTTTTTACACTCAATCTTTAGTTCAAATTTTGCAATATTTTTTTACTAAATACATTTAATCTTAACTTTCATAATTCTCAGTACTAAGTTCTTTCTACAACATCACAAAACTTAATTTAAAAAAAAATAGTTAAAATTTGTATATTCCTTTGAGCAACAGCCTCTAAGAGACCAAGCCTATGGTGCTGTTATATATCCGTTTCCGAGACCAAGGGCCCTGGGATATGAAGCATATGCTCTGGTTAGGTAGCGAACCTTACGCGGAACCCCCAGTGTTTAGTTCTCAAGCATGCTTGATCCTCAGTTTGTGCACCCACTGAAGGGATGAAAGGCAGACTCCCTTGCCCAGTACGGGGCTCGAACCTCGGACCTGTGTTGTGGGAGATTGAAGCGCTACCCCAACGCCACTGGGCAATTTATATAATTCACTCTAATTCCATTAACATCAGTAATATATTAAGAACATATCTTAATATGGAAAAAAACTAGGCGTAATAGTCTTTAGATACTTCATTCTAGATACTTCAAATGCCAATGATATTTTTAGCTATTATTTAAAATATTTAAATTATACCATAATTAAGGAAAATAATACACAAATAAGACCATATTTTGAATGCAAAAGAGGAATCATATGACAGTGTCTAGCATAAAGAAAATGTTTATTTATGTTATACACAAAACTTAAATTATTCTTTAACTATAACCGAACAAGTCTGCAGAAATTCATAGGAATATTCCATTATGAATAATTCACCTGAATATATACACCCTCTCGGCAGTAATTTTAATATAATTCAAGATAATGTTTAAACATAACAACCAAAGCACACCACAGGTGCTCAAAATCGATCCACGAAATTTTGCTACAAATATAAGTGCCATGGGGGTTTCGAATGAATTTGTTCTTCGATGCTAATCATCTAGAAGTTTTCTTCGACAGATCCCGTAATCAGCTGGAAAAGCGTTGATACAAATTCTATAAATCTTTAATTTATTGCTCTGGAAGTAAAAAACCTTTAAAGGCTAAATTGTTTTAAGTTACACTTAATGGGGAGACATACGCTAAAATACCCTTTATGGGAATTAAAAGATCTGGTCGCTACGTCACAATTTTTAAGGAGAAAAAAATACCAGCACCAAGAACATGTTCTTTAAATTTACTGTTGGGATTTTCGTAGAGAAGGGAAAAGTGATTTTAAACTGTTCTGAATGACTTTTAACTTATATAAGAGAAGAGAGACTTTAAAGGAGATGATGGAAGTTAGAAATATTTTATATAAATCTGTAGATTTATTAAAATTTATACACATATGCATTCTAGTATAATTAAATAAATCCCAAAATTTTAACTATCAGGTAATTTACTTAAATACTTTTTTATGTTTAAAATGATACTTGGGATTTAATTATCCTTAGGATTTAAGAATAAATTTCTAAAAAGCCTTCACCAAACACTCTTAACATATTGTATGCGGGACACGTATTAGTACCTTTTCTGACGATTGATACTTGAGAGCGGGTCATGTACTAGTACGGGTTAGTGTAACAACATGGTTTGTTTGTGGGTACAAAAATAACGGTATGTACAAGAAAACGAAGCCGAATGTTCTTGTCTACTACATAGATTCTAGAAATATTTAGACAGATAAAAACTAGTTTTTACATTATTAGTTTTATGATTGCTCTTTTTATTTTAATGTAAAAATGTTTATATATAACGTAATTCGAAAAAATTAAAACTATACACTACTATTTCTATTTGATTTCTCATATTTACGATACTATTATAAATTTATCCACTAAAAAAAATTTTTTTTTGCAAAAATCTTATGGTTGTTATTTATATATTTCTATTTATATATTTGTTTATATATTTCAATATAAAATACGAAAAATTGGTTTAAAATTAAATAATTTCCGTTTTTTTATATTTAAGTGAATAACTAAATTTACACGTAAAACGCCTGCTCCCGGTACAATTCCGCTGCGAAATGTGCCCGCACACAATGTGTTAATATTCATTTAACAAAATCTGTGTACTGGTGTAAGTTTTAGTCTTAAATCCTAATGTATATTCTGTGTTAATTGTTTTCAGTTAAAGTCGTTGATGCTGGGAAGATGCTACTTAAAAAAATAAAAAACAATGTCAGTTGCAGCACTTATCAAGAAATGGTAAGCAATGGTACATCAGTCGGCACAGGCAGCTATCTCATAACTGGAGACTTGCAGAATCGAGGCTCCAGCCTGCCAAAGTTCCACCCTTTTAATTAAACGAGGATGGGACACTTAAAATAAGTTCGTGGTTGCAATGTCTTTCAAGTTCCTAAACGATATTTCTCAAGGGGTCAGGCTAATAAGAACAGATTAATAAGAAAACTCCGAGGCTAAGCCTGGGGGTCTTCTTATTAATCTGTTCTTCTAAATTATGAGGGCCCACTTGAGCAAAGTCCTCCTTTTACCCTAGAGGTGCTTATAAAACGAAAGATGTACCACTTAAGGTTTAGTCTGTCTTCCTCACTCAAGTGAAACAGCATATTACTCTTAGCTATCAGTCACGTATAGAACCTGGTGTAGACTTTTCTTACACCATGGAAAGGGGGGCAGAACAACAAAAACTTAAAAAAGTGGATGATCTTTTTAATACTTCAACTGAAAAAAAAAGAATACCAGGCAATTCATTTAGATATAGTCGTGTGCTCGTTTTCTATATCAGTCTCCTCTGTTGTAGTTCTGATCCCCTTGCATATCTTTAGACTTTCCCCCTCTAAAAAAGGGGAAGAGTTGCCCTGACATTCCTTGCTACTAAGTCGCTATCTGTTCTCAACTTTTCAAAAGAAAATGACTAGCGTTAGCACTTGTGTAAAAAAAGTAATGCAGTCAGGAGATCTTAAAATAAACATACTGTCAATTTCCACCTAAAATCAATCTCTATTGCAAAGTTCTAGTTAACAAAAATAAATGTTCTCACATATCTCTATATTTTCAATTATTAAATTAGACAATTATTATTTTTTACATTTTAAACAATAGTGGAAAATAATTAGCACTACACTTCAATAGAAGACAATCATTTTTCTTACTGTAATTTATTAGGTTATATTGTCACGTAGATAGATCTGGAAGAATAAAGACACTCAAATACCACCACTGTTGTTGCTGTTGTAGTTGTTGCCAATACCACATGGACTAGCCAAGAATGTGGGCAAGAGTCCACACGAATTAAAACGAAGGATTGCTACTTCCGTTCGACGAGAACCGCTAGGGTGAAAGAATATCTTAGCTTAAGTGGGTCCTTCTAATTTAGAAGCAGGGACCAACCAGAAGCCCCCAAACTTGGCCTAACACTCTAAGAGGTATCGTTTGGGAACTTAGAGGACATTGTAACCACGAACCTATTTTAAGTGCCCCAGTCATCTTTAACGATCAAGATGGATCTTAAGCCGCCTTGGGATCCAAACCTACAGCCCTTCACTTACGAGAGCGTTGCCTTTGCCGACTAAGCTATTACGGCTCAACAAAACCATAAAGCGCTTTATTTAAAGCTCAACAGTTGGCTGACAGAACTAAGAACTGATTGGTAAACTGAGCCACTTGCCTTTTTATACCCCAGTAGAATACTCTGCGGCAGCATTCCAGTGAGCTAAAAAATATTTTAGTAACTTCTAGAATTAACTAAAGAAGCTTTAGAAATGAATTAAAATTCTCGCAACACTTGTGCGGGGATTTTAACAAGGGCCCTCTCACTTCTGGTCTCACTCAAGTCTGGTGCAATAGTGACCGTGCAAGAGTACTCCTTGGGTAAAGCTTTAAGCAGCAATATAAATACCAACTATTTTTTAAAATTTGTAGTTTGTTGGAAAGAGTCATCAGTTGGGACAGAACTGCTCGTGGGTTGTATGATGCCCATTTTTGCTCTGTATGTTATCACTACTCAATGAAGAAACACACTGTCAAAAGAAAAATTGTAAAAAAAAAAAGATTTGGGACAACAGTTGGAACACCATAAAGAACTCGGAATATGTGTCAAATTAAAACGGGGACCGAGATGTCATTCTATGTGGCTGGTTAAAGACATTTTCATTTGATTAAAAAGAAAATTGCGTTTGCAGAGATTTAAAGCAAGAACGACATGATGGCTTCCTTCCTAATTTTTAATTTTATTTATTTACTAAAAGTCGATTTAAATTTAGAAAATTATTGATATTTTGTTAAAGTTAACTTACAGACAAAAATCGTTTCCTTAACAATTCAATCAAGAATATATGACTCATATATATGATATATGACTCATATATACTTATATATATGATATCATTAGCCTTTATTGATAAAAATAAATTCTAGGCTTAGTTACTTCAAGCAAAGATAGTGCAGATTTAAACGCTACGTTTTTCAAGGGATAAGCAAAAGATTTTTTTATATTTGTATTAAGAGTTTTGAAATGAAATAAAATAAGACTTCGAATTTCATTATAACACCATTTAATATCAAAAAGTATCCGGTTAAAAGAAATAATACGACGATGATATAAATAGTTTTTGGATATTTTTTTCCATTTGTAAAATATATTTTTCTACTGGTAAAACGGTTTCGAAAAACTGAATTGTTGTTTTAGCCCCAAAGGATTATAAATATATCCAAAGTACCATTTATGGGAATTAAATTATTATAGAATTCTGCATAAGCGTTGGTTATTCTTTTTTCAAAGGAATCAGGCAGTGAAAAGCTTTGAGGCGAAACGTTTATCACAACAGTATTTCTTCTTGTTTCATCACATAACAGAGAGCAATTGCTGTGCATCTATTATTAACGTATATGCCATTTTGAAAATGATATATGAATAATTTAAAGCGCATTTTGAACACATGAAAAATTTATTTCTTTCAGTTGAAGAATTTGAGCATTTTTTAACACATGGGTAGATCATAAATGAAATAGTGAGAAAATGTTTGGTTTTCCCTTTCATAAAACTTTAACTCGATGTTAAGAGTTTTCTCGCGAAGGATGTTAGATAACAAAAACAAGAACTCTGTAATATATTATAAATAATTTAAATTTTTATTTCAATAGACACAGTACTTTTTAACGAAATTTAAGCAAAATTTCATTTCCACTCGAAGTAGTTTTTAGGAGAAAAACATCGAGAATTATTATTTTTCTTTGAAAAATTCACATATCTTGGTATAAAACAATACATCTGCAGCAGTTTTAGGCAAATACATGAAATATTCACATAAACCTTCAGAATGCCTTGCAAAGCTTTCATTACATACGAAAAAAGCAATTCAAATGTAACATTCTGAATATAAACATTTAAACAAAATCTTTTCATGAATTTTGCATTATCTGGTTATATGCAGTAAAAATATAAAGCCTATAAAAATTTTTCTTCGTCAAAACTATGCACCGTAAAATGCATATTGGATGGTCCTATTATAAGAAATTGTTGCTGCGAAATATATACACATATACATGAATTATTCATCGATATCTTTCTTTCGGTGTTCTGCCCTCTTGTTTGTATCACATTACTTGCACTGAAATCTGATACAATTTATTGATATTACTAACTTTGTACAGCAAAAAGATTTTTTATCCAGCAAATAAGAGTTTATTTGTTACTCTCATCCGATGAAGCTAATTTAGTGGGGAAATGTTCTTTACAATTCTAATTCTTGTATAATAAAGAGATATTGCAGAATTAAAAAAGTTCGTTTTTACCGCCAAACATCTGATTTTTCCTACCCACACAATTATGACATTTTGTCGCAACTCTAAGAAATCAATTTGATTATATTCAGTTTTGATTATTTTATGGGTTTAGTAAATTAAAATTTAGTAAAAATATTTGATTTAGTCACTCTTCAGTGTGCTCATTGCATTTGAGAATAATTTTTATACCATATTGATAACATTTGTGATAATACAAGCAGTAAGAAAATTGATAATCCTTTGATGGGAGCAGTAACGTTTTGAGCATTTACCATTTTTTATGGGAGCACCATATGGGTGGCCAACTTTGCACCCTAACAAAGAAAACAAACAAGTGGGTTAGTTCTCCTAATTTAGAAACAGGGATCTATGGTAGTTTCTATGGTAGTTTCTATACTCAATACATAACGAGTTAGTACCTGAAAAAGAAACTCACAGAAGAGAAATTAAAAAAGTATATTATTTGATTAGTGGTGACGTATAATGAAGTACGTAAAATATAAAACCTATAAAATTTTTTCTTCGTCAAAACTATGTATCGTAAAATGCATATTAGATGGTCCTATTATAAGAAATTGTTGCTGTGAAATATATACACATATGCATGAATTTTTCATCGATATCTTTCTTTCGGGGTTCTGCCCTCTTGTTTGTATCACCCATAGTTACTGCTGTGAAATCTGATACAATTTAGTGATATTACTAACTTTGTACAACGAAAAGAATTTTTTTCCAACAAATAAGAGTTTGTTTGTTACTTTCAGCTAACAAAGCTATTTTAGTGACAATTCTTGTATATCAAAGAAGTATTGCAGAATAAAAAAGTGCGTTTTTACCTCCAAACATCTGATTTTCCCAACCCCCACAATTATGATGTTTCGTCCAATGTGAAACTCTAAGAAATCAATTTGATTATATTCAGTTTTGATTGTTTTGCGGGTTTCGTAAATTTAAATTCAATAAAAATATTTGATTTAGTTACTCTTCAGTGTGCTCATTGCATTTGAGAGTAATTTTTATTACATATTGATAACATTTGTGATAATACAAACAGTAAGAAATTTTACAAAGTGGGAGCATTAACGTTTTAAACATTCGTCCATACAAGACATGGAATTTATTTACCATTTTGTTATGGGAGCAACATATGGGTGGCCATCTTTACACCCAAGCACAAAGCAAACAAACAAATGGGTTTGTTCTCCTAATTTAGAAGCAGGGACCAAGCAAAAGACTCTCAGACTTAACTTGCCAACTGCAGAGGTATCTTTGGAAAACTAAGAGTACATTGCAACCAAGAAAGTATTTTAGATGTGTAACAAAGAGTTACAGTTCAACAACACCAGCGCGAAGCTGACCTAGAGGAAAAAGCGAAATGAGTGACTCTCCTTCAACCCCATTGGTCAAGAGGGGTTGCTTACCACTTAATAGACATCTTCGGCCAAGGCAACGCTGACTTACGAACTTTTTTGGAAAATCTACAGGCCTCTTAAAGAAAGAACAATGAAGAAGGAGTGTGCAGCTTAATTTCTTCTGCAAAACTTCTTACACCATTTCTTTTTTTACACTAAGACGCCGTGTTTGGTATATCTTCGACCGAGTGTGGTCCCTTTGGCATAATGGCCTAATTAGCACTTTTATTTCCTATTAACACCTTTACTTATATTCAAAATAAACAAAATTCAGCAGGAGTTAGCATTAGTTTTTTTTTTTCAATTTTATATTTTCTTACGAGTACTCTAGTTATACTTGCGGCTGGCCTAGACGCTCTGTCGGTCTCATTCTACAACGAGCCCCAACCGCCATTAATGAACACGAGGACCCTTGGCCAGGTCGAGACTCAAACCCATAATCCTCAAGTTAACAGATCGCATCCTTTTTTGGACTTAATTACAGAGCTTCACAACACAGCTTCACCCCTCTGGGCCACAGATCCACAAGTCCTTGGTAGACGGCCGGAGACATGTTGTACCAGATGTTTAAGCAACTGTTACGCAAATCCGAGATATTGCGATTTGGTGGTCTTTGAACTCTGAGCTGTCGTCAAATGACATCACAAATGTGTTCCATGGGATTAGAATCCGGTGAGTTAGGCATCCAGGATATTAACTGGAATTCAGCATCATGTTCCTGGAACCACTCCAACACAATTTTAGCCTTGTGACACATTACGTTGTCCTGTTGGAACATTCCATTTCCAGCTGGAAAAACAGAGGCCATGTAAGGGTGCAACTGGTCCCCAATGCTGTTTATATACCCTGTAACATTCATGGTCTGCTCTATCACAACCACGGGTCCCAGAGACCCCCAAGAGAACATCCCACAAAGCATAATACAGCCACCACCGGCCTGTGTATGACCTACTGTACATTGATAGAGCAACTGTTCGCCTGGAAGACGGTGTATCCATCGGACATGTCCATCGGAGTGATGAATGACAAACCGTGATTCATCTGACCAGCAACTATCTCCCACTGATCCATGGACCAGTCGCGGTGTTCCCAGCCCCAGCGTAGGCACAGTTGGTGATGCGCTTGATCAGCAAAGGCACAGGAGTGGGACGTTTTCTGTGTAGCCCCATATCCATCAGTGTCTCCTGAACAATGTGCTCCGATACTATTCTACTTGGCCCTGCATTGTATTGGGTTGTCAGCTGAGCTACCATCTGGCTCCGGTTTTGCTTCACCATGCGACACGACCTTTTTCTTTAATAGAATATAGACGCTCAATACCATGTCGTCTACTGCTTGTTTCACCGTCATTCATCCACTTTGCATAAGTCTTAACAACTGTAGATCGTGAACAACCCACGAGTTGCGCAGTTTCAGAAATACTTGTTTCGAGTCATCGAACCATTACAATCTACCCTCTATCAAAATCGCTTAGATCCGCAGCCTTTCCGATGACACACAGAAGTTAAGTAAAAAAATGATTCTTCAGACTCTCCAGCAGCACTTAAATACCACTTTCAAATGATCACGTGCCTTTCACGTCATCCAGGCGAGTTCATTGCAAAATGTAGGGGTGGTCATAATGTTTTGGCTCTTGATTGTACGTCTGCCAGTACTTGAACCCGACACTAACCACTAAATCATGAAAGGCCAAACTTTTTTAATGCAAGCTTTACTGAACGTATATACCCCATAATTTCAAACCCCAGTCTTCTTAGGACCTCCTAAAACTTTAAAAATGTTAGCTTACTACAGTCATTTGTTACAAAAATTGCAATATTAAAAACTGAATGCATGTCATGTGTTGCATAGCCTGCAAATTTAAAAGGTTAGAATGTATATTTACTTTGCCTCTCTTGGTCAAAATTAGCCGCACATGTTATATAGTGGTTATCGTATTGTGTTCCCTCACTATGGTTTAGGTTCGATTCCCAAGTAATGCTCGGATGTATTTGTGTGTTAACCCCTCATAGCGATGTTTTCCTATGTATATTGTTCCCCTATAATAAAAAAGGCGATAAATCAGCAGATTTTATGGTAGAATATTAACAAAGGCAAATGTCATAAATTCGTTTTGTCAAAGCATTCGTTTTGCCATCCAATTTTTTCTCTACTAATACAGGTAGGTGTTAGAAATTACTGATTTTTTTAATGTAAATGGAGTATAATAGTCATTTGTTACACAAACTACAATAAAAAAAACTGAATGGATTTTCAAAATCATGTTGCAAACACTGTATATTTAAAAAGTTAAAATGCACATTTGTTTTGTTATTCAATCTTTTCGGGGATCCTCCAGCTATGTGCTAAAAACAAAAAGTTAAAAAGAAATTAAAAAGAACGTAAACGGACTACAGCAATCATTTCCTAGAAAAACTGCAACTTAAAAATCTAAATGGATTTTCAAAATGATGTGTTGCAAACACTTAATATTTAAAAAGTTAAACTGTACATTTGTTTCGCTCGCCATTCAATATTTTCTGGACTACACGAACAATGTGTTTAAAACACTCAAATTAAAAAAGAAATGTAAATGGACTAAAACAGTCATTTCTTATACAAACTGCCACCTAAACAACTGAATAACTACTATACACAGGTGTTGTAGCAATGCAAAATTTAAACAGAAAAAAATATGGGAAATCAGTGATTTTCTATTATTACATAAGCTAATCAAGCAGCTTAAGAGGCAATCAAGAAAGTCTTTCAAAAACCTTGAAAATTGTACCAGTAAAACTAAAAATTAGCTAAATCTGCTAATATAAAACTATGTTTAATGTACTGATTAAACAATTTAATATTTGTTTGGTTTATCAAAACTGCAAATCTGCTTAATATTTAATACACAATGCATTTCCTTTTTAAATAAATTATATTATTCTTGCGAATTTCATAAAACAGCAACCAATTTGTTTATAGACAGCAGAATGAATATTGTGCCTTCCCTTTCGAACAGATCTAAAAGTCATTTTCTTTAACCTCTATAAAAGGAATATTAAAATCCATGAAGCTACGAAATACTCAAATATAATCATCATTCATGTATTAAATCACGCTTCAAACTAATCAATATAATCTTATTTATGCATTCGTTTTAGGAGAGCAATCAAGTAGAAACATACTTTTCGCAGACTTACAATTTCTAAATTTATTCTAATACAGTGTACAGTACCAATCGTTTATGGTTGGTTACGAATGCATAAATGGTGTTTGTAGCAAATATTCTACTAATAAGACGGAGCAAAAAGGGATCTTTGAGATTTGATAGTAAAAATTAATCAGCTAGATAGTGATACAAATTAGTAACATTCTATCTGATATGAACTGAATAACTATTTATATTATATCAAATTTTAAAGCTTAGGAATTCTAATAAAACATTGTGAAAGGAAATACATTAAAACACCCATTCAAAGATTCAAAATTCATTAACATCTATGATTTGGCATTTTCGATTTCAACAACAAATGCTCTCAAATAACAGGATACTGGGAATACTTTATAAAAGATACAAATAGCTGTTAAATACGATATGCTTCATCATTTTCTATCTCTTGTAACATAAACTTAAAATTAGTTTGGGTTGATTAATATAAATGGTCCCTACCAGATTGACGAAATTCTATCCAATATAAACATTATCTTATTTGGAGTCAGACATACTTATGATGTAGTTCAGGCATTAAATGAACGAAAATAAAACAGACACGTGATTACTCCAGTAATCATTAAAATAATTACTTTGATAAATAATTAGGAACGCATTTATCTTTTTATTTTCAGGTATCCAATTTAATATGTCTCAGATATGGCGGATCTGGTAATTATTCAATTGAGGTTATCAAATGAGACTAATTTCTATACTAAAAATAATACAGTTTACCTTTAATATAACATTGCTTAAAATTATTGACAAGTACAGGAAAACAAAATTAAAAACTACTACAAAAAACTTTGGAAACATTTCCATGACGCACTTATTTTTGAATATTTCCTTTTTAAAATAGCTACCTCGCATTATTTCAATATATTAATGAGCTTGGCTTTTATTACACCTGAACCCTTTTGTCAAGTCGATTCAACAACATCTTTATTTTGCAGAAAATACAACAATGAATAGGATAGGCACGGTTTTTAAACTTATGAATTACTAAAGACGCAAGTTTAAGACGCAAGTTTATATTAATTAAAACTGCTAAGGCATCAATATATTGATATAACTAAAATATCAATTTTTCTAGACTACTAGGAATGAAAAAAATTGATTCATAGCTCAAAGAGTTAAAGAATGAATATACATGTTCTATACATATTTATACTAGAAATGTGTTTTACTCAATATGTAACTTTTGTATAATTCCTAAACATATTTTGTTGCAAAAAAGTTGGATAACAACAACAAAATTACATATACACTGGTGAAATAAACTAAGAGGATTTGCATATTTCTCGAACTACATGAAAAGAACTGAAATGAAGGAAAAACCACTCCTTCTAGATAAAAATGTAAATCTTGCCTCGGCAAATACGTAAGCGTACAGTCTGTGTAGGCGGAGCCAGCAGAAAAACAGGCTTTATGCACGTGGAGTGTAAGGGTAATTGCATTCGTTAGCACACCTCGGTGTTATCTTGCAGCAATCTGTTAAATTCACATCGGAACAGTAAAAATGAGTAACCATCAACGTTTAGATGATGAACTGAAATAATTAATCGTGGGGAGGCTAGAGTTAAATCAATCGCAACTCCAGATATTCAGAAAGTTTAATGTAACGCCCAATTTTGTGTGTTACCTATGGAAACAGTTCAAGGATACTGGATCTATCGAGAGAAAGCCTGGGCAAGGTTGTCCAAAAGCCATGATGACTAGTGAATATCGCCATTTGTACATTTTAGTGAGTCGCAGCAGAAGGGTTACAGATTTTCAGCTCTCTCGGGACATGTATGCAGCCACAGTAACTCGTGTAGCAAGGTTGACTGTTTCCAAAGATTGAGAGAGGGTTGTATGTCAGAAGACCGACTGTTTGCGTCCCGCTTTCTTCTATGAACAGGAGAGTCCGATTAGCATAGTGCAGGCAGCCGTACTTTCATATGAAGTGAGCCAGAAACCCGCTACTTACCCTCCAATGTCCGCATAACCGACAATTACGGCGATGGCAGAGATATGGTCTGAGCAGTCATCATGTTCTATGACCGCACACCTCTCCAAGTCTTTGACAGAGGCTCTGTGCTGGTGTGAGGCATATTGCTGAAGTCTTGAAGCCCTATGTTTGCCTCCTCTACGGTGCAGTGGAGCCCAAGTTCATCTTGCAGGATAATAACGCAATGCCACATAGAGCTCTTCTGGTCGACGAATTTCTCGAAAGTGAGGATATTCGGTGGGTGGATTGGCCAGCTAGGTCTCTAGACCTCACCCATATAGAACATATCTGGGAAGGGCAATTGCAATTCACAACACCCCTAAGAAACATCCAGGAACTGAAAACAGCGTTACTAAATAAGAAGGAATAATTGTCACAGGCACTGATAAACTGCCTTACTTCCAGTATGACATCACGCTGCGAGGTTTGTATAGCTGTTAGAGGGGACCGTAGCCCCTATTGACACATTTCTTTTGTATATTCTGTCACCGCTGTTTCAGGCCTTCAGACTCCCCTGAGTGTTATTCACGAACATGTGTGTCTATTGTAACTTTTGAATGCTTATTTTGTTGTACTATATCAACCTATATTAACACCAAACTTCATTAAAATTTGTCCAGTAGTTCTGAAGATCTTAGATCATATATGCATATTCTCTTAATTTCTTACACCAGTGTTGAATCCAGTTTCATTCAATATTAAATACATTCATGAAATTCTGTACAAATTGATTCGTCTTCAAAGTCGAATTTTGGTCTACTCTAGTCTTGTTATCATTGCCATATTCTTTATATATGTCAAACGTTCTTCTTTATTTTATCTATAGTAAAATTTCATAGTATCAAATAATGTAAAATCAGCTACATCTATTGTAATAAGCTACCTTCATGTAAAATCAACAGCTCATTTTCGCTTGAAGCAAATTTGTAGAAGCACTATATATTTAATACTGATAAGATCAGTGACCAAACTTTTAGAGATGCCATTCTTCACAAACAGATAACTTCAATTAATAATAAATTCTGTTCTGAATCGAACTGAACTTCATAAAGACATCTTGCTTTTGATTTAAAAAATAAATAGAAATATAGATTTACTAATAGTAGAGATTGAATCTGAAGGCTATATGGATACAAGCCATTTTATACATCCATGTTATTAAGAAAAATGTGGGTTTGAGATATGAGAAACCTTAAAATAAGTCTATCAATTATTTTTCATTTTTAATGTGAGGTTCTATCATTTAGTCTCTGGATTCTGAATCTTGCCAGCTTTCAGCTGAAAAAGTGTAATTCAATTATTTTGGAGACCCAGAGCTTTCCACAATTCCCAAAAAACTTCAGATCTCTTCTACGTAAAATCCTCATCGAAACACTTCATTTTCGAAAAATGAAAGCTATATGGGTTCGATGTGAATTAGAGCAGTTTGGGCTCATTCAGTTGGGTGACCTTGTAATAGCATACAGCCCTGATATCGACCTTTGAGATTATTCCCTTACAACCACACTGGAATTTTTCATTGGTAGAAAAAGATTTTCGACTCACAATGAAGTCAAAACTACCATGGAATGGTAGGATAAACGTTGAATGGTTGTCACTTCATGGCACAACATCCTAAAGGACAAATTGGGCTGTACACACACTATTAAAATGTTTGTACCATGACAAACATTCTACAAAACGATGTTAAAATAAATCTAAAGAAACATTAAAGAATTTGATGACGAAACAGTGAAGAGTAAAACAGGTAAATTGAAATACCAAGTACACAAAAGAGAACAAGATGAAAACAATGGTGAAATCAGATATGAGGTGAGATTTGGGGAATCAGATGTGGGAGTAAAAACCGAATTAAAAAAGTAAAATATGATGAAATATTTAAAAAGATCGTTAGTGTTCAGGGTTTGAAATAATTTAGTCTGATGTTTTTGAAACGGGACAATCAACTAGAGCATACGTTAGAGATATGTTGGCTGTAATTATTTCACGTTTAGATATTGTGTTCCGGAATAACGCTAAAAATAATACAAATATTTTCAGCCATTTAAAAATGAATATTTTGATATAAATCTTGAAACCGAAATTTTTCGAGGTTACTACACTTCATTTACTTTGTACAAGGAAGAAGTAATATTCTAAAACTCTTTTTCAGAACATATCAGACACCATAAAAATCAAGAATTGCAATTTTATTAATTATGAAAACTACATTATCTAACTATTGTTCACAAATGAAAATAGTAGTACTGGTCTACAACATCAAACTTCATTGTTGTATATATATAAAAAAAACTTATCCTTTGAGGCCTTATATTTATCTAAAATGTTATTCATCAAAAGACTGTTTACATATCAGATTATTTCAGAAAGCATCGAATTTCCATTTTAAATTAATTAACTCTCAGCTGTCCTACCTTTTAAGCTGTAATAAAATGTAAAAGTGTTAAAATAAATTCTTTACGACATCAATTTACTTCATAGAAAGCGAACTTATGTTATTTTACCTAAGCCTCAAAGGATTTCAAAACATTTCTCGGAAAATAGCTGAAGAAGGAGAAACATATAATAAGGCTCAAAACTGGGAATCAGAAAAGCATCCAATCTCATTTATTTATCAAATTCTTTATTAATAGGATCCGGAATTTCAGAAAATACTTAGTTTTGGAGAAAACTTTCGAGAATTCTGGAATTAAAATATATTTAATTTGTAATGACTCTGCTTCTTATCTATTGATTTTTAATCTTATATCGGGCAAGAAAAACATAAACTGGTTATTCACTAAAAGTAAGTGAGAAAATTTAAATGGTGGTAATAATGACATGCAGTTGCGTTATGTCTTTCGATAACTGGAAAATAATCTTACATATCATTATCATTTTTTTTTAATACAAATACCAAGACACTTAAAATTCGTGGGTCCCAAAGCATTTTTTTTATTCTTTTACGCCTGTATTTTTACCACCTGATGCATCTTTTGTGTACATTGTCTTATTAATTTATAATATCATAAGCTGATGTAAATATATGATTTTAATCTGTTCTCATTTGTTGTCTTTTTTTCGCAAGATAATATGTAACGGACAAATATGTTCTTATGTTTGTTTTAAAACTGTGCACAGGGGTCATCTAGAAAATAAGTTTCCCACAGAGAATAATGGCGGTGAAAAGACACAAAATATAATGATCCAAGACTGGTGTAAAAATAAGTTACATTCGGTTGAGCTTTTTTTACTTCTTCCCATAAGTCATCTCAAAAACATACCAGAAGAGGACCGGTTTGAACTAGAAAGAAACTTCTGACTTCTCCCAACCAATAGAATGGTCCGTTGGTTTAAGGAATTCTGACCGCAGCCGGAGACCTGTTTTTTCTCCTCGAGGCAGTTTGATCTTTGTTAGAGGACAAGGTTGTGACCAGAGGAGAGTAGAAGGTGAACGCTGCTGGCATCCGTGGCTTGAGGGATAGACCTTTTGAGAAAAATCATCGCCATATTGTTTTTTAGACATTCCTTAGACATTTATTTAATTGTATAAATTCATTTAATCAAAACATATTTGTCCATGTGTTTATTAATGAGCATTAATTTCTTCTTTCTCAAACACTAGGCCAACGTATCATTATTTTTACACCAGGTAGATTGTAGTGGTGTGTATCGTAGCTTATTGTGAGAGAGGCAGTTATGAATCCTCGATTACTCATATCTATGCGAACTAAAATGTTGACTATAATTTCTTTTCCCACTGACACTTTTTAAACACAGAAAAAGATAGAGCCAATCAAATTCTCTTGTAAATTTCGTTTAATGTATGGACCTAATCAGATCAACAGCAGATATTTTTTTTTTTTGGTATCGAAGTTTTTCTAAGGTAGGCATAATCTCCAATGCTGCGGTCGGTCATCTACCACCCATGACGACCTTTCACTCTTCCGATCTTGCTTCCCAAAACAATCACCTGTTATCAGACTGAAAGAAATTCCTATTTGGATCTTCTAATAAAAAAACCAGCAAGCAATTGCGACATGCTGGTTTCATTCCCACGCTGTGTACTGTGACATTGAACAACAAAAACTATATACTGGCAATCCTTATACTGTCAAATAGCTGAAATATTTCTGTAACTTTTACAATAAAATCTCCAGATAATAATTATTTGTTTTGTGTATTATTGGAAGCATATTTCTGAATAACACTCATTTTAAATGCTTCCCGTGACTTTCCAACTCTTTGCCACTTCATACATATCATGTCTTTCATGGATGACCAAGCATCATATGTGACTTGTAACGTTTTTAGTCGTGGTTTCTCGGTCAGCAAAGGCAGCAGTTTTAGCAAGCAGAGGATTGCGAGATCGAGAATCAAGCCGGCTAAATTTTGACTGTTTTAATTAATGGCCGCTAGGGAAATTAAGATATTAGGCATTCACAATGTCCTAAAATTTTCCAAGCGATACTTTTAAGTCCTAGACTGAAGATCTTTTACTTGGTTCTTTCTTCTGAATTAAGAGGACATACTTAAGAAAAAACGGTCTTTTACCCCAGTAATGCTTATTAAACGTCTTTAGCCAACGTAGTTTCTGGGTCAAGTGGAGCTGCATATTACGTTTAACCATGGACCAGTCACATATTACTATTAAGGCTGTTGGACCTGGTGTAGGCTTTTCTGTCACAGGGGAATGAGTAACAATATTTACGAAATTATGTGGCTTATATTCAAGGAGTTTCGTCTGTTACAGAGAAATTAGTTAAGTGAGTCCAATACCTGCACAGCATTTCATCCACCTGCCACCCGTAGCACTAGTTGTAAGGATAACGTCTCGTGAAGAAATTCTCTCCTTTACTTAATTTTTGAGCGGCAAACATGTAAACGGGGTTGAAATTCCCCTCCAGCTGGTTGAGGCTAACAGTCATTATATAATGTCTTGTCCAAGTGTCAGAATGGTGTCGAAATTTTGAAGCTGGGACAAAAAGGTTCAGTGATGGCTGCTAAGACATCAACGACCAACCTCTCTACATTCCGGACTTTGCTTCAAGCGACTTTCCTCTCTTTCCTAAGGAGAACTTAGGAAGAGGACAATTCGCTTCAGATGACGACGTGAAACATTTTGCGATTAAGGAGATGAACACATTGAGACAGGATTTCTACAAGGAGGAAATATCCAAGAAGTGACAAATGTCTAAACTGATATGGAAACTATTTTGAAAAATAATCTCATGTATGTACAGTTAGCTATATTGTTTGTAGGAAATAATATGTACACGTTTCATTGCAAACTTTGTAACTTTACTCTTTGATTCAATATCTTATCAAATCATCGCCGATCTATGGCCAAAATGTAGATCACTGCTCTTCGATACTGGAGTTCATTGGTTTGAATCACATTGCAAGTAAGGATGTTCGTAGCCGTTTGGAATTGGCTAAGGAAGGCCAGGAGCCTGGTTGACTGGGTCACCACTAATAAAAGCGCCATCGTGCGGCCATGAAGAACCTAAACCTATACCGCAAGGATCAAAGTACCCCTTCACTAATGGCCATCACAATTGCCCTGTGCAGTGATTGCTTCCCTCACCAACACCTGCTCTCATGTCAGAAAGTTCCATGTAGTACACCGATTCAACCGGACTTTTAACATGGGCAGGACTTCTGCGAAGTATCCCCCGCACTTGTGGAAACTGCACTGGTTATACTTATTTGTCTCGATTTTCTACATTTTACTTTGTTATTTTATATTATATGATCGGAATGCTAACTTGGCCCCTGCGTAACGCATTGCTGCCAGAAAGTCAGACCGAACCAACAATTCAACACCCTACACCCGATTTCGGGTGAGTTACTGTTTACAGGTAGTTCATGGCTTTAAGTAGTAGGTCAAGGTCTCATTATCCCTTGTGTTGCAAAACAGTAGATTGTAGTGCTCTAATACAAACCATAACAGTTATAACAGTTATTATAAAGTATCATTTAGGATAACTGTTTACGTTATAAAGGTAATTTTGGATTTGTTTTGAAGCCTACATCAATGATTCTTAAAAGTTTTATTTACAACAAAAACAGATGTTTAATTAAAATAACTAGAATTTATGCATAATTTATGTACAGTAAAAGTGTGTTTAATAAAACCTAAACTGACATTCAAAAGCCTAAAAAGAAAAGTTTACCTTATTTAAAATTATTATAATATAAAATATATATATTATTACTATTTATTCTTAACATTTTTAGCAGCATAGGGTAACAATCTTGAGATTATCTTCATTTGACTGCAAATCCATTTTGAACCATAGTTATAATTTTTTACTATTACTTCAGTGTCAGATTCTCTTATTCTTATACTTAATTAATTCCAAACTTATAGTAAATTAATAGTTTGCTTTTACACTTTTGTACAAACAACACATTAAAATAACACATTCAGTTTCGAATTGCTAAAGCAGCAAA
>CM063506.1:9451600-9454100 GCA_032207245.1 Pardosa pseudoannulata
CTCGATTGCATTCGAGAGTGAAAAATTATAGCAACATAAAGTACAATGCAGCTCGAATTATCTCAAGTTTGCACAGTTTGGCCAGTTTAGCTTGCTCGAGTTAACTCGAGCTTGCACGTTAAGGAGTTAATGCTTCACTAGGGCTAATTTTGCCATGAATAAAAATATAAATTTCCCATAAATATAAGTATCTGGATTTTAAGAGGTTTTGGTTAATTAATTAAAAGTATATAATTATATATAACAATGTCGCATTCTGCATCGGTTAAAGTCATCAAAAAAAAGCAAAATATACAATGGATGGAATGTCTTTGTGTGTTGGTAAATATCGCCAATAATTTTGCCAAAATTGTCAAGGGCCAAATTTGCCCCTATTATTAAGTATTACCCTTGTTCTGAAATGTATAGAAATTTATGTTTTCCCCATTGCTTTATCTAAAATACATTTAAAGGGTCAAATACTTCTATTTCTATTTGCTCGATACATTTACCTGAGTGTGTTGTTTTTATGATAGATGTCTGTTTCTTTTTCATTAAAGGGCACAAATCATAAGATTCTTTTTTTGGCAGGTAATCGCAGATATGTCACTAATAAAATAAATCTATCCACCACGGTCCTCCCTACCGGATAGCGCGGGGATGATGGAAACGTTTATCTGAACTGTAGCTTCAGAAACTTATACTCTATAGATTTCATGAGAGACGAAAATGAATAGCATCCGAATTCATTCATCTTCATCGGCTACTTGCACAAAACATCTATCATTGATAGGAATGAATCCTAAGCTGTATAACTACATCAATGAACTTTCTATTCCTTGAGTACCTAATTATTAGAACAGAAATCGGGATTTTTGTATGCGTTTCTCTCTCTAGTGACTATGGTTCTTAGCTATTTCTATCAGCTATTTATGAGCTATTTATCAGAATTTCTTTAGATGAAAATAAATGTGAAACGTTTATAGCCGTAAATAAATTTGGCTTGATTCTTCAGGAATATTTTTCCAGTTTTCATGTTTAGGATAATTGTGTATACTTTAATAACATACATTACATAAAATCCTTTTGAGAATTAGATACACTTAATGTATTTATTCCAAGCAAAATTAGATAATACTAACATTTTTAATAAAATCATAACAGTAAAATAAAATATTTGAATTAATACTCTGATTTATTCATTACTACCTTTTAATTTTCTTTAGTTGCTTATTACTTCTTAATCTACAATCAAAACTGCTTTTCAACACATTGGCAATTTATTTTTTGAACTAATGTAAGGAATTTAATTCATAAATTCTAGTTTAAAAGTTTGAATTATTAGATTTTTAAAAGCAATATCGTTTTTGTTATTATTACACTTTTGCAGTAGCGTGTTCAATGGAGTATTTATATAACCCCCTGTAAAGATTTCTGCATACATATATTATATATGTTTGAACTGCTTTATTAGTTTTGAGATATGAAGTGGAAGAAACACCCAACAATCGAAAAATTTTCGCTCGGCCCATACACTTTTGTTCTAAGCACTAAAGTATGGATCCATGTACAAAACTCGTAAGCAATCCTAAAAAACTCTTTAACTTTCTGTTTGTAATAATAGGATGAAGTTTTTGTACTTTAATATCAATCAATCATACCTACTATTAAATATAATGTTGTAAGGCTACAATTATACACGCCAACAACATAATTTAAGCCCAATGTTTCTAGTTCCAAATACCTTCATAATCGTACTTTGTCCATTACATTCATAACGTGATAAAGAACTATTTGAAATTAACGAGCATAAAAATTATTTATTATAATATGTTACATATATATATATATATAGATATATGTATGTATATAAGTATATATACATACATACATACATATATGTATGTATGTATGTATGTATATATATACATAGATACATATATATGCATATATATACATATATATCATACATACATATATATATGATATATATATATACACATACGTACATACATATATATATGCATATATATACATACATACATATATATATATATATATATATACATATATATACATACATATATATGATATATATATATATATATATATGCACATACGTACATATATATATATATGCATATATATACATACATACATATATATATATACATATATATACATACATATATATATATATATATATATATGTACATACATATATATGTGCATATATATACATATATATATATATATATATATATATATATATATATACATATATATATATATATATATATATATATATATATATTATATATATATATATATATATATATATATATATATATATATATATATACATATTCATATATCTATACACATACACATCTATAAATATATGCACATACGTACATACATATATATGCATATATATACATACATATATATATATATATATATACATATATATACATACATATATATACATATATCAGTGGCGTGCGGTCCATATGTGCAG
>CM063506.1:9459100-9464100 GCA_032207245.1 Pardosa pseudoannulata
CCGTTAGCATAAGAATTTCTTTTTTTTTCTTCTATAGCACTATAGTTAATTCCAAGTTCTGGACATCAGTCCTCTCCTTCTAATCCTACATGTGTTAGTGCCCCTCTAATCTCCCTTATTTAAGACTTTTAAGCCGCTATCAACAGAGTCAAGCCATCTAATTTGGGATCTTTCTCGCTTCCTAGTTCTCACAGACTCGGTAAATGGGGATGTTATTACTGGGTTGGTATTCTCAGCTCTAACTAAATGCCACCGAATCTTGTGACTTTGTATGATCTGAACTCTGTCTGTTTTTTTTTTTTTGGGGGGGGAGGGAGGGGTATATGTTTTACAGTTATACATTGATCTCCAAACAGCATATATACAAACTGCGGCAAATATTTTTCTCAGTATTTTGAGCTAAAATGTCAATAGTACTTTTTTTATAGTTCAGTCAATGCCCGACATTCACAGCCATTACGCAGTAGGTCTCATAAGGATTTACTGTTGAGAAAATTCCATCATTCCTGGCTTTTCTTCAGCAAAGTTTGTTCTTCTAATGGTTTAAATAATAAATATGATTCTGTTAATGAAGAAACTGCCATAACGCGTGAATAACCAGATAAAAACATTTTCGAACATGGAATCGGACACGGGCTGCCAACTTGAAAGATCACTATTTTACCAACGAGAAAAGTAGTAAAGCAAGTGTTGGGTAACAGTGAAAAAATCGATGCTTATTAAAATAAATTAATTTTTCTAAAACTTTGCTCCCTGCCATATACACTGCATCCCTACCAGGAAATAATAGTAATTTTAGGAAAATATTAATCCTGTGCATCATGATGTCATAACTATAGAACAAAAGTGTTGTAATATTTCTCCAATACATATATTATATTTTGTATTTAAAATGAAACACAAAAAGGAAATAAACATTAAAAAATCTTGAGTTTTGTTCGCTGCTATATTATTTTGAAAATAGGTTCCTTTTTCGACTTATAAAAGTTTAATACAATACTTTTACATTTAACAACTTTTTTTATTTGAAATGTTTGCAGATTTCTAGATCATTTTCAAACTAATATCTTCAAAAATTCTTTCAGCGTTAAAGAGTAATACATAATTTATTAATTATAATATCATTTCCAGAAGAATTGACAACAATTGTGTGACAAATATTGTTTAAAACAATAATTTTTATTCGTAAAACAACTCAATATCAATGTTATTAAAGGTAACTATTTATTTTACTTTAACCATTTTCCTGTCCTGTTCATAACATATTATATATACATAAAATTTTTTTATATATCACGTGATACACAATGAAATGTATACAACAGGACTTATATAATTTATATTTTATATCATTATGTATCACATGAAATATACAAACGTACAAATTAATATATCTGTATATAATGCCGTATTGGACAGGTAAAGTGTTACAATGGTAGACTGTCTGTGGATAGCATGATTTAACTGAATAAAATAGTTTATATGAATAACCGGACTTTCGAACTTAATGGATTCCAAACGTACTCGAACGGAGTTCGGCTACTGCACAGTAGAGTAACTAGTCTGTGTGTATGGGTAAATAAAATTCTCAAATAAAGGATATATTCAATTCAAATTAGTTTGTAGATTATATTACACAAACAATATAACCAATTTCTAAAATAAAAACATCCCATTATCATAAAACATATCCAAAAACCTTCTTAGAATTGATCTGAATTTCCATGCAAAATTCCATCAAGATAGGTCCAATCACTCAGGAATACTTAACATTCATACTCGCGCATAGAAACACAAAATTTTATATAAATTGGTGATGCAATTTTATAATATATTCATGCTTTTTTATTGACGATAGACATAGTGAAATTTCAGCTCAATTTGACATCGAAAAGTTAACGAAAAATTTATTGAAAGATTTAGATCAAGACAAGCATCACTTCCAGCTAAATAAAAGCCAATAAAAATACATGTGACTCAAAAGGAAAAAGAATATTACGAAACCTGCATTACTGTGTGTAATACTAATACATTAATAGCATCAACAAACGGAAACATTTGTATTTGAAAGGTGATATGAGTCTTACTGAAAATAGTTAAAATTTTCAAAACATCCATTGTCTAAACTAGTTTCCTGTGGTCTAGTTTAGAATTATTATTCTAAACTTGAACATAGAATTATTCGGAGCACGATGAATAATATAAATGTAATATAAGATATTTAACATGAATGCATTGAATTTTGACTTCAAAGAAAATCCTTGATCCCTATAAATATAAATGCGTATATTTAAAATGAAAGCGTATGCATTACTGTCTTTCCGTGCATAAAAATAAAGTTAATAAAATATGTATTGCAAGCTAATAATAATGACAATTTTCGACAAAAACTGAGATAATATTCTAGAGTTAAATAATTATTTGTTGTGATATCGTGGTTTCGATAGCTTTAAAAAAAACATATATTAAAATTTAGATTCTATGTACTTAACTGTCCATTAAATTAGCGTATGTCATCAAAATGCTAAAATGTATCATTAAAGAACATAATGTTGAAAATGTCCTCACAATACTTTTAATGGCATCAATGAAATCCGTAGGCATATAGTAAGCGATTTACTTATTTGGGATTCGTAATTTTACTCTTATGTTCTCTAACATTAAATATGACACTTTATTACAATGTATATGTAGACAATTACAATATATTATCTTCAGCCTTTCTTGTCACTGCATTCAAGTTGTAGCAGTTCTTTGGAGCGTTGTATTAAGCACTTAGGCAATGATTATACTTGTGTTGCTATTTTGTGTTGATATAAAGGAGTTTTTTCTGTTCTAGCAAACTACACATTTGGGGAATTGGGATTCCCCCTAATCTTTTATATAAGTGAGAAAAAATGAATGTAAGCTGCCTAATAAGGTATCCAAGTATGTGCAATAAGCAATTCCGGCCCTTCTGGCAGGATAAGCGCTAGCTACTGTTAACACACCGACTTGATTTATATCTACGCAGGATCCAACGATGATGCATAATGTGTTAATAATATCAATTATAATATTTTCAGTGGACCTAATTAGAAATATTTCTCTCAAAAGGTAAATCGTCTTAATTTTCCTTTTGTAACAAATTATGCAATTTTAGAACAATTCCTCTCAAATGATATAATGACCAGATTTATTCAGTGTATACGAAAATCATGCAGAATAATATATTAATGTTTCACGTATAACTATATATAAGTTATTTCATTAAGTTAGCTGGTACCAGATCTATTTACTATTAGAAGTCGCTGAACATTGCTTAGTCTTGAGTATTTATAAATGTATGTAAAAAGTATATGTATATATATATATATCTATATATATATATATATCTATATATATATATATATATATATCTGTATATATATATATATATATATATATATGTATATATATATATATATATATATATATATATGTATATATATATATATATATATATATATATATATATATATATATATATATATATATATATATGTATATATATATATATATATATATATTATATATATATATATATATATGTATATATATATATATATATATATATATATATATATATATATATATATATATATATATATATATATATATATATATATATATATATGTGTGTTTATATATATATATATATATATTGTACATGTATATATAGATATTATGTATATATATATATATATATATCTATATATATGTATATATATATATATTTTTGTATAAATATATGTATATATTAATATATACATGTATATATTCATATATAGTGTATATATATTATATATATAATGAGATATATGTATGTATATATTGATTTATATATTTATATATTTGTGTGTGTTTTTATATATATATTTATATGATATATGTATATATATTTTATATTTCTATATGATATATATTTATATATATATATATATATATATATATATAAATATATATATATTTTTAATATATATATATTATGTATAATTTTTATATATATATATATATGTATATATATGTATATATATATTGTATATATATACATATATATATATTTATATATATTATGTATATGTATATATATAATATTTATATTATATATATATATATATATATATATAGTTTTATTCATCTGTCCTCGATTTTTGATAACGGTTGACTAAATAAAAACGGTTTAGAAGAGACATCCATATTGATTTCATGACGAGTTAGGTTTAGAATAATTCAAAGCGAATAAAGATATCTTCTCCTAAAACTATCGATCTGATTCTAAAATAAATTGATATAAGTATGTTATATACAGCAAAAGTTATGTGTTGTAAAACTTCCGTATTCTTCCTTTATATATATTGTATAATATTTATATTATATATATATTGGTTTAGACCATATTAAATTTATCAATTTTTCACATAAATACGTAAAAATAACATTTCTTCTAATTATTATGACGTTATTAATTATGATGTATTTAATATTTCTTAATTATATATATATATATATTTATATATATATATATATATATATATATATATACTGAAATTTATAGGCTGAAATATAGATGGCTCTACTAGTATTAAATCCATATGATTTTTAGTAACTCTAACCTTCGAAAGACAAGTGTATAAATTTGACAGCTGTCGTATTAGTTCGTAAAATATAGTATTTCAGTGAAGCAACTTTTGTTAGTCTGAAAACATTGGATTAAAAAAGAATTTTGTGTGTTAGCAAAGCAATGCTTTTTAGAGAAAAAAAAATACTATTAATGATTTGAGCATGTGTTTGAACTGCTTAGAATATACAAATTTATGTGTAGATGTGTGGCAATGAGAAATAGGTTCATCATTTCACACGGAGTTCAATTGACAGCTCAAGAGTGCTTACGATGAAAAACTCCAAATCTATGCAAATCTATAAAAAGTACAAAATCAGTATTTTGGATGACTTAAAGTAATACATATCGGCTATCTTGA
>CM063506.1:9469100-9504100 GCA_032207245.1 Pardosa pseudoannulata
AGTGCCTTGAAAGAAAAAGAAGAAATCCCCATTAGGCACACTTTGGTGTGAGTATTCAAATTGTTTTCATAAGCTAGTCTGTACATCTTTAAAAACATAAGTGTATCATAGTTCAACATCATGAACTCTGATTTAACAGTTTACATATGTGTATGTCAGTAAAATATAGCTGTAACTTTACTCTTCCCATTTTCAAGATTTTATTCAACGAGTCAAAGAAATATTTACACTCTTAGACTGAAAAAATGACGCACTGAGAAGGTGTAATGCAAATTGAATACTAATTGATATTCATACAGGTTTCGACGGAATATGCAAAATTTTACAGCTTGGCAGACAAAGAATGAACGTGTGTCGCTGTATCTGCTAAACTGGCAGGATATTTAAAAGGAGAAATTTCGATTCCAGGTCACAAATTGTTTGCGAATTTCATTCTGTGTACTCTATTAGACAGTATGATGCGTACAGGTGCCGAACGTTATGCACAGATTTCAGCTTTTGAGAGAGGATGTATAGTAGGGCTCAAACAAGCTGGTTGGTCTATTCGGCGACTCGCTCAACATTTGGGCAGGATCGATGATAATATCATCTCCTAATACTATCGATGATACTATTAGGCGATGTTGTCAGGAATAGGTCAACCATAGCTGAACACAACATCAAGGAGGAAGCAATCAGCGTAGAGAAAAGACAGAATGTGAGGACTGAGCAATCGTCAGAACGGCACTCACAGCCACACATGCATCATTATGAAGAGTGTACGTGCAATTAGTGCTTCAGTAACCACAAGGACCATTCATAGGTGGATTACGGAAGGAGTGCTGAGGAAACTGTATCCCTTGCGCCGATTATCATTGACCTCTGTACAACTACAAGCCCGTTTGCAATGTGTCGGGCTCATTCAAACTGGAATGTCACTGACTAGAGTAGAATAACCTTCACTGATGAGTCTTGCTTTGAACTGAACCCTAATAACCAGCGAAGACGGCACACATGACAATAGGATATGCCAGGAGTGATGATCTGGGATATCATTTCATTTCATAGTAGAACACCTTTGTTTGTCATCTGTGGCACACCTACAGCACAGTGGAACGTCGACGAAGTTCTACGCCCCGTTGTGTTGTCCTTCATGTTAGGCCATCATGGGTTTATATTTCAGCAATATAATTCCCAGCCGCACACTGCACATGTTTTTACTGTTTGTCTTCGTGGTTTCCGAACGCTACCTTGTTCAGCAAGGTCGCCGGATCTCTCTCTTATTGACCACGTTAGGAGCATTATGAGCAAGGACCTCCAACCAGCTCGGGATTTTGAAGATCTAAAGCGTCAGTTACATAGAATTTGGTACTATAGTCCTCAGGAGAACATCCGCCACCTCTGTCAATCAATGTCAAGCCGAATAACTGCTTGTATAAGAAGGGAAAAGAATTTTTAAGAGATATTTTAAGTGTAATAATTTTGATATATTACACACACACACACACACACACACACATATATATATATATATATATATATATATATATATATATATATATATATATATGTATATGTATACGTATATAAATATACATATATATATATATATATATATATATATATATATATATATATATATATATATATATATATATATATATATATATATATATATATTATATATATATATATATATATATATATATTATATAAATAAATAGGTAAAAAAAAATATATATATATATTTAATGACTGTTAAATTTAGGCTGTCTTGCATTAGGAGTATCCCCTATATAATAATAGCCTAAGTTATTTGTACGTCTGTCGTCGATTTTATGAAGCGGTTGGACCTGGAATGGATAGAGGCATCCATAGTTAGCAAAATTCAAAGAGAGTAATGTTTATCTTCTCCTAAACTATAGATCCGATCCTAAAATAAATTGGTATAAATATGCTTCATATCACAGCGAAAAATACTGCCTTCTTTATAACGTTCGAAATCGACCCCTTCCCCTCTTATCGAGCTTTTAAAGCCATTATTTCAACTCCTATTTTCCCCGGTTAAGAGCAGGCGATTAAATTTATCAATTTATGCCATAATAAATAGGTAAAAATAACATTTTTCTAGCATTATGACGTCATTCCTTTAACCATCTCATTGAATCATTTCTTATATTAAATTATTTAAATTATGCCTTATTTTCCTACGTTTAATCGCTGAACTTAGATATTACGTTAATAATTTTCTTTTATATTTGGCTTAAATAATAGATTAGGTACATATGATAATTAGGTACATGTGATAATTTTAAATTGAATCACCGATTATTTTTTGTTGCAAGATGATTCTCATCCAAAAAACAAACCATTTTGTTTTACCTGCCTCATAGCGTACTTTACAATTTTGGAAAATTAAAAATTTTACTGATCTCGTCATATGACGGGCTATATGCTAGTTGGCTAATAAAGATGCACAACGGAAGTGATTGTCACGTAATTTGAATAGGGGCAAATAATTTCGTCAAGTTTAGGATATTTTTGAGATCAAATTTCTTAACTTAGCGATATTACTTGCATCTATTCAGATCACATAGTACTCATTTCCGTTACATATTTGTTCCTATACTGTATACTTAATGCAAGAAAGCCTAAATAAAAGCAAAAACATATAATTTTTTTTACAAATTATCTGTCAATGTTGTCATTTACACAAGGATTGTTAATGTGGTTTTAAAAAGATATTCCATTGAGGATTCTAAGATATTTGTTTTAGTTTTTCATGTTATAAAAACATGTTTACAGAAATGACTGAGACATTGATATCAGAATTTATATATTTGTAAAAAAAATCTTAAAATGCATATAATGCATATTACTTTTAATTTACTATTATATAATTTTCTAGTATTGTAATTTTTTTCAATTTATATCTTTATTTGACTTATACACTTGTAACTGTAGTAAAATAAATATAAAATAATATATAAATAACCAAATAAAATTTAAAAATCCCCTAAATGTTAGAGCATACCGCGATTATAAAAACACTGTTAAAACCTTCAGAAGCATTTTTTTCTGGATTTTTTTTTTAAATAATTTCTTTAAAATTGACTATATTTAGAGCTCTTTAAATGTAGTTTTCTTTAAAAAAATATTCATAAAAATATCTTCCTGAGCCACACAGAAATCCCAAATGCATCGCAAACATAAAAAAAGGGAAAAAATCTTTTCAAAAGAAAAAAAAACACTGCTTATACATGTTTCTCCGGTGTTAAACATAAAGATGTTTTACAAAAAATGCTTTGCAGGCCGTGCATTGAATCTTTAATTTTATTACGCTTTACGCACTTTTTTTCTAAACATTTTTAGTGTTTTCAAAACCCCAAGCAAATCAAAGAAATATGTTTTTTATCTTTTTAATGGGGCAAACCCATTTAATAAAATATTTTATAAATGTTTATGTATCTCAAGATATAAAAAATGTAATACTTCGAAATATTTTCTTGCTTACAGCTCCTTGCTAAATAAGTAATTAGTTTTAAAATTGCGTCATATATAAAGTATGTATCTTAGCTCATCTATGAAACATACTTAGTAATAAACATGTTTATTTTCTTTTTATCCGCGGTGCATAAAAGCTTAAATAACATAGGTTTTTTGTCTCTGTTTCCTAGCTTAACTCAATGCACTAAAACTAAAAAAAGTGAAAAAGTGAGTAAAATGCATTTATAATCATATATTTAAAAGTACTATTTACATTTATTTGGGCAATTTCTATAAATACTTGTTTGGTTTTCTATGCATATGTTTTATCATGTATATGTTGTATATGTTGCATATGGTCTATGCATATGTTTTATATCTTGTTATTTTTCGTAAACATAGTAAACATATCTGCCCTCTTTATTTAGGCATTCGGCACATCTTCTATATATATAGATATTCTTTTATTCTTCTTAGCTATTTCTTCACTGAATCATAGTTTTTATAAAATTGGGAAGCATTGCTTGATGATCCCTATTTATTTTGTAATATTCAAATAGTCGAAATTCCAAATCATTACAAAAATGACGCCTGGTTCGATGCTGATTTTTTTGCTTCTGATTACAAAATTTCTTCTTCTGCAGAAATGGTATCCAATAGTTTTCCAAAATATTTCATTTCCCCATCATAAATACGGTAATGCGTCCTAACAACAAAAAAGAATTTCGAAAACATGTTTCTCAAGACAGAACTGTAACGCATACACAAGTACAGTGTATGACGGTACGTTATACCCTGTGGCTTTTCCAAAATATCTCTCCAAACAATTTTTCCGGTGACTCCTTCCTTTTCAGGAAATACCTTGAAAGTCAGCCAGACGGGAAATCATTTACTTTCGGTTTGGTTTGGAACGGTACGGTTTACTGTTGTGGCTTTTCCAAAATATCTCTCCAAACAAATTTTCTGGTAACTCCTTCCTTTTCAGGAAATACCTTGAAAGTCAGTCAAACGGGGAATCATTTACTTTCGGTTTGGTTTGGAACGATACGGTCTACTGCTGTGGCTTTACCCTGTGGCTTTTCCAAAATATCTCTCCAAACAATTTTTTCAGTGTCTCCTCCCATCTCAGGAAATACTTTGAAAGTCAGCCAAACGGGGAATCATTTACTTTCGATTTGGTTTGGAACGCTACTGTCTACTGTTGTGCTACACGAGGGCTTATGAGACTGGGACCTACTGCTTAAAGCCCATTTCAAACGAAAATCCATTCCATTAGCGGATTCGAATTCGCGAACTCCGGTACCCAAGAGTAGTGGTCTACCATTCGGCCCTCGTTAGGCTCACCTACTTTCAGAAAGAAAAAAGAGAGGAATGTTAAATAAAACAAGTCGATGGTTATATCATACCTTGCGTGAGTATTCCAGGGTTATAATGATACATGTCTTAAGTGCTGTTTAAAATATACATAATATATAATAGTTAAATAATAAGTATTTAACAAAATTATCATCTTAATATCTGATAAGTAAAGTAAAACTCTAATAAATGTAAAGTATTTAGCTAAGAACTTTGGTCAAGCTTCTGAAATTTCGCAAAAAAAATTTATTAAAGCCATCCACAAAAGTTCCTTCACTTTTTAATACTTTTACGCCCTTTTGTATTTTTTCATTGTGTATCACTTCAAAATTGATGATCTATCTACAATAATATGGAAAATAATTGAGTTTAAAGATAAACATAAGAGTAATTCTGAACTTGCTGAATAGAACTGTAAATGAATAAATTTAAAGAATTAGTTGCACTTCCCAAGTTTACTAATTCTTAGTTACAAATATCCCAAGTTTAAAATACTTTTAACAATCTGACTGCTCAATTTGTAAACCATAATAGCTTCCAAAATTGTGCACTATTTTCATATTTTAAATCTTTAAATATTGGGGAATTGAAATACACATTTTTCCTCTCTAGAAAAGAGGAGTTAAGGTTAGCAACGTTCGAAATCCGACCCTTCCCCTTTTCTAGCATTTAATGTCATTATTTCAAGCCCTATTTTCCCCGGTTAAGAACGGGCTATTAAATTTATCAATTTATCACATAATAAATAGGTAAAAATAACATTTTCTTCTAGCATTATGACGTCATTCCTTTAACCGTCTCATTTAATCATTTCTCATTTTGAATTATTTAAATATCGTCTGCATTATTTTCATACGTTTTATCGCTGAACTTAGATATTACATAAATAATTTTCTTTTATATTTAGACTAAATAATAGTTTAGGTATTTATGATGTATAATTTTAAATTTAACCATAGATTATTTTTTGTTGCAATGAAAATTTTATCACCGGTATTAACAACAAATTCTATCTACCTCCAGGGTGTAGTGGAAATAATAGTTTCATTCCTTTACTTCCATTAATTACTGTGGCAAAAAATTGGGAAGAACTTAACAATAATTTAGACGTATCTAAGAAAAGTTTGAATTATCTTTCTAAAGGAATTCAACGTGATTCTAAACTGCATTCACAGCATCGGGAGACAGTATGGAAGCTGGATAGTCACTAACCAGATACTCGTAAGTGATTTTATTTATATATATATATATATATATATATATATATATATATATATATATATATATATATGTAAGGAAAAGTAAACTAGATCGGACACTAAGGTAGACATTTTGTATAAAACCCCAAAGACCCCAAAAATTCTCAGGGGCTTTGAAATCTTAAACCAAGGGTAAAAATTCCCGCGTCCTTTTGCTTACCCCTTTTTAACCTCTAACCTAAATTGACCACTCGAGATACAGTTTATGCCCTCAGAGAAGAGGTCTAACCAATTATAATTCTACATTGTCATAGCGGACACTGTAATAAATTTCCAAACAAAAAAGAGATGCATGCTGTGAGAGACTTCATGCTATCTGACCCTTCAGTTTGTCCTGTCCCTATAATGGAGTGAGAACCCGTCCTCCAACGTTGTGTTAATAAAGGTCTTTAACTAAAAGGGTGTCATTTTTATGGGCTATGACTGCAACCACCCATCGTGAAGTCTGTCCTACTACATATATATAATATATATATATATATATAAACTATTAAAAGTAAGAAATATGTATGGTTTTATATATGTTTTATATATTTTATATAACAATGTAAAACCCGCTAAGCTTTACATTGTTAATCAGCGATCCTCTGTCCTTCATATTAGCATTAAATGACTGCCGAAAATCACGTAAGTATGTTATGAGTGACTTTATTTTAGGATTTTTTATTTAGCCTTATTTCGATCTTACCTTATTTCTACCCCCGACAGTTAATTTTACAAATAAAAATGTCCAACAGTAATTTATAAATGTAATTTATTTATCGTTTTCTTTCTTCTGTTAATATAGTAAACGTATTAAAACGCATGTAATAAATTAATTCGCTTTTTATAGAATAGGTTGTTCTCATAATTTTATATTTTTTATAGTCTTAATAAATTTATTTTAAAAATTTTCGAAAAACTTTCAGATTTTAATTCAAGTAAAACATAAGTCAAATGTTACTTTCATTTAAAACTTCAATTCTTATATACTTTTAATAATGGCATTTACTGTTCCTAAAAGGTGAAAACTTAATTACAACTTTGAAAATCTGTGTTTGTCTAAGTTGTAAAATGTAAATACTGCTTCAGAGTTTTATACTCTCCTAAAGAATTTTTCAATTCCAAAATGGGTAAACAAATTATAAACTTTACCCATAGTTTTGTATAATGTCTGAGAATATGCAAATTGTCTTTCACCCCTAAAAAGTATATTTTAGAAATTATTTAATTTGGTTTTTTATAATAAAAAGTCTCTCGATGCATATTTTAAATTGATTGAAACGGTCTCAAAAAATAAATGTCTTATATGAGAAATTTAAAATGAATTTAAAATACTATATACGCTTTGGAAATTTTCAGGGCTACAAGTCTTAAATAATAAATGCTTACATAACAGAGAAAATTAATAAGATAACATTTGCTTTATTCTGATATTTATTTTAATCTTATATACACGTGTCAGGAGGGTTTTTATCATGATTAAATTTGTCAACACCACTGATATTAAAATAAAATGATATCTAGTATTTTTTTTATCATCTTTATTGTTTATTAACGTAAAATTTATCATATTTTATTATTTCAAACATAAAGCCTTTTAAACTACCCAAGGGTTTTGGAAGCTTATTAAATTCAAATTATATGTTTTAAAAAATAAGGAAAAGATTAGTTTTCTGAAGCAATTGAAGTATAAAAATATACCATACGTAAAGGATGCATATGGAAACTTTATCTATTATATGATGTAAGTTATTAAAATTTTATTATACTGCATCTGAAGTGGTTTTCTTTTATTTTTATATATGTCCATCTAGAGTTCTTTCTAACTAATCTCCAATTATCAGACTTTAAATGAATGGTAAAACACTGTAATCTATCTATATAACATCTAATGTTCCTATAGATGATAACAAAAAAGAATATCTATTGGTAAATTAGGGTACAAAAATCGTGTATCGAAGAGGACCCTATTCCATTGAATTCTGGTAAGGTTCGAAACCGGAGTTCACGTTCCATCCATGGGGCATGGATATCAGTACCCATTGGGAATGTACACAAGAGAGTGTTAAGCTGAATTATAACATAGAAGTGGTTAGTAAATCGAAGAATAAAATGTCGAAGGAACCTGGGATAATATTAAAAATGTCTAGGAAGTGTCTAGTCGCAGACTGAGACAAAAAGGCTGTGGTTAATTTTAGACTAAGAACTGGACATGACTGCCTAGCCGAATACTTGAACAAGATAGGGAAATTCACTAATAATCTGTGCCTCACCTCTAAACAGGCAATGGGAATAAAAAACACTTATTAGTCTGTCCAAACCTTAACTCTATTATCATAACTTGCCCTGGGAGAATTTTAAAAATGCCTAGGAAGTGTTTAGTCGCAGACTGAGAGAAAAAGGCTGTGTTTAATTTTAGACTAAGAACTGGACCTGACTGCCTAGCCGAATACTTGAACAGGATAGGGAAATTCACCAATAATATGTGCCCTACCTGTAAAACAGGCAGTGTGAATAAAGAACACTTATTAGTTTATGATAGCCTTGACCGTATATCACAACGTACAAGTTATTTTTTTTCTTGCTATATTGGATTTCCATGGATCTCATGTCCTGAACATTTAGCCCCCTAGTCTTTTAACTTTGGGTCTTAAGGGGATTAATTATAATTTACGATTATTTTAAATATTGCTGACTTTTAATCATTGTTTTTAAACATCTTGGTATTTTAATTGTCTTCGTATTCTTAAATATCTTGCTATTTTAAATGTTAGTTTTATTTTTGATATTAATATGATTGGCCTATTTTGAGAAATAGGTTCTTTCCTTTTATTTATGTAACAACAACAACCATTATCATACTGTTAATAAATGGCTACTTATGTGCATACTAAATAAAAATTATTTTCATTATTATTACCAACGAAACTAAAATAGAACATTCCAATTTAAACTAATGTTATAAAGAGATAAAATTCAGATGTTTGTATGGCGGAATAAATCTGTGAAACTATTGAATTAATTTTAAAAATTCTTTAACTCATAGAATGCTGCACTATCCTTGAGTAATAAACTCTATTTTATTTAGATAAAAATAAGCCTTTATTTTGAATCCTTAATATTTGTAAACCGAGTTGGAAGAAAAAGCTCGGCTTAGATGCTTTATTGACGTGAGCTGACTAAATGGTTGTGTTGGGAATTGTAACGATACAGATGGAGCTGTTGCGTTGCGTCTGATTTGGGTTGGATAGCATAGTTTAAGGATTTTATTTTTCGTTATATGTCTGTCTGCGTATTCTTTTACTTTTAAACTAAAGTTTTCTGATTCTAATTATTGAATTACTATGTAAAACTTCCCACAACATTTGTGGAACTAACCAAAGCCAAGTTGTAATGAATGAATTCACAAATTAAAAAGTCATTAATTCAAAACTTTAAAATTTGCCGAGTTCATTCATGACGGATGGGGTACGTAAAACAGATCTGAGATCGCAATGTTCTGAAACATCTGGCGGTGGAAGGTCAAACCTGGAGGGGGTTCTGCTCGATCCCTCATTCTTCGGTACTAAAATACTAGGACCCACTTTGAGAAAAATCATTCTTTCGCCCTATGGAAATCGACCGAATTGGTGGGCGCTGCTCTTCGGCTTCGGAATTCACGGGTTTGATTACCGCTGCTGGCATGAATGTTCGCAGCTTTTCGGAATCAGCTTTAAGCTATAGGTTATAGTCTCATTAGCCATCGTAGCAAAACAGTAGACTGTAGCTCTCCAAACCAAAGCCGAACGATGGCCGATTGGTTAGGGTGCTGTCCTTCGGTACCGCAGTTTGTGGCTTCGAATCCCAATGAGGCATGTATGTTTGTGCCGTTCGGAATCGGCTATAAGCTATAGGTCCCTGTCTCATTAGCGCTCATAGCAAAACAGTAGACAGTAACTCTCCAAACCAAACTAAACCTGTGGTGCTCTTCAAACGAAAAGCTCAGCCCTTCGCCTTAACACTAGCAACCTCTAACTCAAGAGATTGTCTCATCCAAGTAATATTAACAACAACAACAGATCTAAAATTTATCAGCAAACTTATAATTATATATATTTGTTTGTGTTTTATATAAATCCACATGGTCTTTCGTAAACTCACTAAATTTAGGATAAACTTTGTTTGATATCTTTGATGTCTCTAAACGGTCCCTGCCAATATTAAAACATCTTCTTCAAAACCTATTACGTCATTTGATAGCGTAATGGAATTTTAACTAATTGAGAATTTAAGACATAATGATTCAGCTGAAAATAAAAATTTTTACAGCGTTATTAAAATGTTTTTTTTAAGATATGTTGTTGTTTTTGTTTATAATACGACTTGGTTGAGTCAAACTCGAGAGCATGAAGGTACTTCTTTTTAGTTGAAGAATGTTGAGCATTTTGTTTTAACGAGCATTGCTAAGGTAGGAGAATGACTTGTAGTTGTAGTAGGGTCCTCGCACTTTAGAAACAGGTTTCAAGCAGACCTCCAGACTTGAAGTGTCACCTCCAGAACTACAGTTTGAGCTTGGTGGCTATTACAATTATGAACCTATTTTATATGTCCTAACTGCCATTAATGATCTTGGTGATTTGGAGCCGGCTCGAATTCACAAACCTCCTGTGTGTTGATGCCTTTGCCTCCTGAGCTACTGCGACTCACATTAAGCTGTACAAAGAAAAATTGCTATTAAAAATGTTGTGATGAAAATGTACCCCACCAAATGTTTAAATGGAAGTTTAGTTAGCATGGTAAGTTTTATCTACTTATCGCCAAATTTCCATACCCTGTTTCTGAAAACATTTTCACATTTTCTTGCTGCTTAATACTGGCCTGGGTTTAGCTGTATTTTTATATAAAGCATAATAGGAATTCAATTTATTGCAATATACAAAAAAAATGTTTTCCCTTATACAAGTACACGGTTAAACCACCAGACATTCTGTTGAGGGCCATAATAAAGTGGACTGCAAATTTAAAACTTAACAAAAACTTAATTAACAAAAATATGACAGGGTCATATAAGACCAATGGGCTCTGATAATCAAAATATATATCAGGGATATATAAGAGCAATGGGCTCTGATAATCAAAATATATATCAGGGATATATAAGAGGAATGGGCTCTGATAATCAAAATATATATCAGGGATATATAAGAGCAATGGGTTCTGATAATCAAAATATATATCAGGGATATATAAGAGGAATGGGCTCTAAACAAGCTTTCTCATGGGAGACTCGGACAACGGTTCGACCTTCCTAGACGGGGTCCAAACTCTCACATACTGGTTACAGTACGTAAAGAGAACAAAAGGGCGCGCTGGGCACAACCATTGCGTGTATGGGGTCAGGGGAACGTCGATATGTACCGAAAACATTCAAAATATGACATTTTTTATAAGTCATAATTTATTTGAAATGCAATTAGCTTACAAAAGTGTTTTGAAAACTCCACATGATATTAACAATTATGCATACCTAAACTAAAATTGGATAATAAGTGGTAACTAATATGTGTCGTGTACTTGAATCAGAATAAGTATTATCAATATATTCTAACATCCAATGCGAAGCAAAGTAGGGAACGGAATATTTAAAATGCGTTCTGAATTTCTAAAAACATTCAATTTTGCCCTAACAAACTATTGTTACAACAAACTGTTGATTTAAATAAACAGGGAAAAGCCCAAAATGGCCTTTTGTGTTTAGCGCAATGGCTTAACATTCCAGGGTGCCCTATTCGATCCTGGAAGAAGCACTAAACATCTGTCTGTATACCGAAAGAATGTTCAGGTTAAATGATTGGATATGGATGTTATCTCTTGGGGAAGTTAGAAAGTGTGAGAGGGATGCAGAATCAAAATCAAAAATCTCCCCTTCCTGAGGATGAATAAAATTAAATTTATTTTCTATGTGAAATTATGAACTCCTTGCGACTGTCAGGGTTTATGGCCTGTTGTGACATGTAAGTAGAAATCTTTCAGTAGACCTGGCCGAAGCAACCAATGATAACAGATCCTCAGGACAGTCCACCTACTGTCACACTGAAGATAGTTGTTCCTGCTTAGCATTCCATCCATTTCAGTGTTTGTATTTCTATGGCAGGAGCACCGAACTTTTCCGTACTGGCGCCAATAAGGCGAACTTTGCCAGTTCATGCAAGTAATGAACTCCTATTGAAACATCATGTGCTGTGTCGCTGGCTACGTTCTTTCTGGACTTCTTTATTCTTTATGGAAAACATACATACAATATTCGTGATACAATCATTACAATAAAATACAAATACAATAAAATGGAATGGCAAATGAAGAACTATATATGATATATACAAGTAGATGGGAGCAGCAGATAGTGAGACAACAAACTGGAGACTTCCTTCCATTGAGAAAAATGTACATGACTCCATGATATTGATGGTGCCTTCTGTTGATTTCTTGGATAATACAAGATTTAGAAAAATTTCAAAGTTTCCTGGAAAGTATCTCTCACAGATCAGAGCTTATTCCAGTAGCACACAATGATTATTTTTTTTTATTTGAAACACAAAACTTCAATAGAATTTACAACGACTGCATTTTTCTGTTTTCTTTACTGAGACGAAAATTAAACCGCCAACAATTTCATAAACTCATTATTTATAAATTGTTGAAGCACAATTAAGAGCCGGAGATCGCAAAATATCTTTTATTAAAGACACCAAAATAATAATTATAATAATAATAATATGAGGTAAATTGGGTTTTTATAGTTTTATAAAGATCCTGAGCCCAGCCAATGAAATTACAGCACAAGACAAAACTAATCAAACAGAACCAATGAAAACACAAAAGGATCAACTCAAGAAAACCTCGCACGTCTGAGAAAGCTATTACTTAATAATAATAAGCAGCCAAAACGCCAAGTCGCCAAGTATGAGTGCGATTACATATTTCAACATAAATTAAACAATGTTCAGAATAATTAACAGTTAAATAAGATTAAAATAAACCAAAGTTGAGAAATTATATTATTGAAACGAAAACTCAATAACCTGACTTATTTCTTTCTAACACAATCATTGTATACTAAAACAAAATAAACGTGCATTTCGAACTAATATAAGAAGAAATGTTTATGTATGTCAATGATTATCGTTACTTGTTAAAAATTATATTAAGTACTTAGCAAGTAATGAAGCACTCAAGGCAAGTTTTTAAAAAAGCAGTATATTTGGAGCGAACAAATATTTTCTCCAAAATATTGGAAGTGTCATACTCATCTTAATATTTATGAGACTCTTGGGAATAATCATCGACAGTAAGTGATTCTCTACAACGTAATTATAGAAATAGTAAAGTAATTTGGCAACAGTTCTTTAAATTTTTGTAGCCACTTTAAACAGAGAAAAGAAGATCCCATATATATTTGTCTCTTTTTCTAGATGTATGCAACGTCTTTTGTTAGTTTTAACTCAGAACAAAACTCTCATGGGTCCTTACGTTTCAAGTGAATAATGTCCTCGGAAAATTCTTTTTTTAGGATTCCTAAAGAGACAAAATAGATGTTTTTGTACGAGCAGTATTTTAACCTATTAATGGCCAAGTCATTTCTTTCAAATATTTAATGATGAATATCTTAAATCTAATTTAAACTGCACACAATAAAACAAAAACGATACTTTAAAAACTCAATATTACTGTCTGCCCTCATTAGTAATCAGCTGTAATGTTAAATAGAATAAGATGACATTTATACAAGAATAATAATTTCGTGACGAGAGATTTTTTTGGTATCACATGTCACCGCAGTACTGTAAAGTGAAACTTTGTAATAGTTAATGATGTCGGCCTATTTACCAATTTACCTGCTGAAAAGTAAATTTATATGCAAGACTCAAAAGTCATAAAATACTAAATCAAATTACAAACGTATAAATAATAGCAGATACTCAAATATTTGGGAGATTATTTACATAATCACCATGTACTTTCATTAAAAAGAAAATATTGCTACAAGGTAGCTCAAACGTTTAACAAAGTATTATTTGGCTGTTCCTATAAAGAGACGCTCTCAGCCTTTCTTCCCTTCAGTGGGTAGATGAACTGAGGAACAATCATGCTTGGAAACTAAACACTGGAGGTTCCATGTAAGATTCGCCACCTAACCGGAACATATGCTTCGCACCCCAAAGCCCTTTGTCACGTAAACGGAGATTGGAACCGTAGGCCTTGGCCCCCTAAGGGCTGTTGCGAAGAGTATAAAGAGACGCTAGACTTTAATAGATTGTAATAGGGTTTTGTAGATAAAACAGACACGCATTTAATAAACAAAACAGATAAGCGTTTTGTAAACAAAAATTTCTTAAATTTTCCATACTCTTTCCTTCGTTAGTGTATCATTTTGCTTGATAATTACTGAATACGAAACATCCAACATTCTAAATCATATAAATTCTTTAAAAGAGACTCCTTGACCAGACTATTAAAGAATATTATTTGGTATAAAATGTCAGACTAAGGAGACTGAAAGAGAGACATTATATAGAAATCGTAAATACCATCATTATATAAGATTTTTCATCTATTTCCTGTGATGAACTTGTAACATAGAATCACGAATAGATAACACTGGAGAAAGTATAGCCAGTTTGACTCGCATAGCCTGAATATACATGGTTAAATGCTTATATATAATGTAAAAATAGTGATCACATATTAAAAGTCTATTTGTAAGTAAATTTTCTTCAATTCGCTTACAAAGAATAGAAACATTAGTTTCTTTCTTGCCCAAAGTTTGTTTGGGCATCAGGGATATTTTAATTTTGATCTGCCCAAAATGGATTCCGGTAACATTGCTAAAGAACATTAGAATAGTTCTTGAGCTCTGGTTTACTCGTAAACCAAATTAGTGTTTTGATTGTTTGTAAAATTAATATTTAAAGTAGACTCAACAGCCAAAACATTATGACCACCTGTCAATAACGTGTGGACTCCCCTTTGACGTGCAACACAGTTTCAACCCACCTTGGCATGGATGCCACAAGTCCTTGGTAGTTGGCTTGAGACAGATTGTACCAGATGTTTAAGCAACGGTTACGCAAATCCGAGATATTGCGAATTGGTGGTCTTTGAACTCTGAGATGCCATCCCATGACATTCCAAATGTTCTATCGAATTAAGATTCGATGAGTTAAGCGACTATGACATTAACTGGAATTCAGCATCATGTTCCTGGAACCACCCCAACACAAATTTAGCCTTCTGACACGGGGCTTTTTCCTGTTGGAACATTCCATTTCCAGCTGGAAAAACAGAGGCCATGTAAGAGTGCAACTAATCCGCAATGATGTTCAGTTACCCTGTAGCATTCATGTAAAATACTGCGATTATTTTCTCCAGACACTCCCGAGTTCCAAAGCTGAATGCAGAAAGAAACTAGAAGAAACATAGTAACAATTCTATTGAATCTAGTAGGATTTATGTAAACTGAAGAACTAAATTGAAGCTTAAAGCTAGAGTTTTTTATTGACTGCATTAAGTTCTATGGATAGCAAACTAAAACTGGAAATGGAAGTGAGTAGTTTACTGTTCAAAACAGTTTCAAAGATCCCAAAACAAACATGATAATTCTTCCAGATTATGGCTTAAAACTTTGCAGTACATTATACTTTAAACTGTACGTCACAAAAACATGACATCTGAATAATATGGTAAAGCATGAACACAAAAATTTATATTTTCACCCATCCACCGCTTGTTATCACTTACAAACAGTCTTTGAAATTATTTATAGAAAAAAAATCAAAATATATCTACTTAGGAAGTATCTTACCATTTCTTACTTCCCCTTATGTAATTATGAATTATTCTTTTGTAAGAATATATTAAATATCCAGATTTGAAATAAATAGTCTGATTTATTCCGAATGCTACATTTTGATTTTCTTTTTATAAAAATATATTTAAACCAAAATCCTACAAATGAATCTCTTTACATAATCTTAAGTTTCAAATTTTATTCTCTCTCTAGGAACCATTTCATGGAATAAATTATACTAGAACTTTCTCCACTGAATTACTACATGGAAATAATCCAACATACTTCTGCTACCCATTTTCTCGAATGTTATATTATAAAATACATATTGCAGAAATTCTGGAAATAATTTGTTCATTTGAAACAGGTTTTAATTTTGGAAATACAGAAATTTCGAGATGATTTGCAGAATCTTTCTCGGAAATTTCCCGAGGGAAACTTAATGACAAGTTCTGGAAGGAAGTGGAACAATTGTTACTTGTTGAAAGGTAATGCCTCATTTCACTTAAGAGTATTTTCATTTCAGGTATATTTTTAAATATCGACTATCGACTTTGGTGTTCGCGTTCTAAATTTTGTTCATCTTTTTCCTTAAAATAAAGCATTCCTTTATATAAACTGAAAAGCAAAAAGGAAGATTTTTAATTTTAACTAAATTGTAATTAAAACAAACCTCAGTCTTTAATTTTTTGCAAACAAATGGAAACAGGGAACTAGAAATCTGCTCGGATATTTTGTTAGGGTTTCAGTGTTCTTCACACCATGGGCCTATGATTTAAAAAATATATATATTTATTTTTGTTTTGTTATACACCTACAAACATTAAGCGGATTCAGAAGCTCTTGTTCCATAGAAACGAATAGAATTAAACTAATACTCTAAACTTACTCTGCAATTAACACATTGTATGCGGGGCACGTACTAGCACGTTTTCTGACGATTGATACTTAAGCTCGGGACACGTACTAGTACGGGTTAGTGTAACAACATGGTTTGTTTGTGGTTACAAAAATAGCGGTATATACAGGAAAACGAAGTCGAATGTTCTTGTCTACTACATAGATTCTAGATAAATTTAGACAAATAAAAACTAATTTTTATATCAGTCGATGCGGAACCACATAATAGGAAGATTGATTAAAAAATCAGATTAGATTTAAAATGAACATTTTATTTATCCTTGCGAAAATGATATTATGTATATGTATATTTATATATTATATATATATTTGTATATATATATATATATATATATATATATATATATTTGTTTGTCGATTTATATATTTGTTTACATATTACAATATAAAAAACGAAAAGTTGGTTAAAAAAAATAAATAATTTTCGATCTATTGAGATTTAACTGAATAACTAAATTTACGCTCATAACGCCCGGTCCCGGTACAATTCTGCTACGAAATGTACCCACACACAACATGTTAAGATCGTAATTGTATTTAAAATTTAGTGGATTAAATGGAATTGGTATATTTACCTGGATGCGTTATTATGTTTTTTAGTTTTTTTCTGCTTTTTTCTTCGGAAATAAGGAGTATCTGTAAAAAACTATAGCAACATTCTAACCTTCTAGCTCATACACTATTTAACAAACAATCGATAAACTGTTTATGTTTTCAAAATAAAACAGTGTTCAAGAACAAATTTAATATTTCTTTGGCAGTGTCACCCAAATCCAGTTCTGGCAATTCAACTTACGATATTTGTTATGCTTGTACAGACTTTGGGCAAAAAAACAATTGAAATTGATGTGAGTTAGGATTAATTCAGAATAGATATTTAATATGCAACTACTGTTTACCAATTACATTGCTGTACTTATCTACGTACATTCATTTTTGCGAGAGTCAGACTTGTTATACTTTCTTCGGTGTTATCTATTCACGACCCTGTGTTTGTGTTTCACAACTACGTCGCAAAGAAAAGATGTTTTTTTTTAAATGTATGTCAAATTTCAATATGATAATTCATTAAAAGGTCTATCATATTAAACAGTTTAAAACAAGAAATTATTATTATTATCAATATACATAAACAAATGTAAGAATTTTATTTTAGAATATTGTGAAGTAGGCATGGACCTATATGTGTATATATATATATATATATATATATATATATATATATATATATATATATATATATATATATATATATATATATATATATATATATATATATATATATATATATATATATATATATATATATATATATATATGTGTGTATGTGTGTGTGTGTGTGTGTGTGTGCGTGTGTGTGTGTGTATGTGTGTGTGTAATATATCAAAAATTATTGTCCTTAAATTTTAAAATTCTTCACATTCATATTCTAGATTTCTTAATCTTAACTTTCACAGCTACCTAAGATGAATCAAAGATATGTATTATTGACCTGCCACTCTTTCCTAAAATATAGACTGAATTATTGAAGATTTTTACAATTTTAATACCGTTGTTTTCAGTTTCACTAATTATGTTTTAACATGCTTTAAAATAAATGTTGAGAAAAAACTCTTTCTCATAGAAAGTCATCTCCGTGATTTTCCTCTTCTTGGGCTCGAAATTTCACAGATTAAACGGATGTACGTTTGTTTCTTTTCTGTGTAAGACGGGTCTGTCAATTTTCCATCATTAACATGGATATAAAGGCATTTTACTAAGTTTTTTGCTTGATTTTGAGCTCGGAAAGAGAGCTTTTTTCACTACGTTGACTGCATCTGGGTTGCATTACCAAGCAAGCCATTTTACCGGTTATACACACATATAAATATATATATATATATATATATATATATATATATATATATATGTATATATATATAAATATATATATATATATATATATATATATATATATATATATATATGTGTGTGTGTGTGTGTGTGTGTGTGTGTGACGTGTGAATTTTACTCACCACTACGCATGAATTTAGCCCCTATTGATCTTAAGCTTGGAGAGAGAGCTTTCCACCTTGTTCTCCACCTTGACTGCATCTGAATTGCATTGCCAATCAAGCCTTTTTACCGGTTAAATACACACATATTAATATATATATATATATATATATGTGTGTGTGTGTGTGTGTGTGTGTGTAACGTGTAAATTTTACTTACCACTACCCATGAATTTAGCCCATATGTTTCATTGCCCTGGTTTACTGGGCAATGGGCATAAATACGTAGTTTTGCAGTCGTACCATTAAAACAACAGCAAAGTCCACAGTAGAACTTTAACTTTAATCAAGACTAAGGAATAAACATCTTTATTAAATGAGCGATCAGCATTGAATAATCATCTTTATCCGTCATCTTTACCACTCATCTTTACCACTCATCTTTACCCACTCATCTTTACCACTTCTACTGCAAACTTCGTCCCACAACAAGAAGATAACTTAGAGTTTATTTCCACGAGATCTGCAGCTTAGTCAGCGTTATTAACAGTCAGAAGGGAACTTAGACGTTATAAAAGTGAATCATTTTTCTCTGGACAGCTAGAAAATGTGCAGGGTGGACAAATAATTAGCATTTATTCCAGAGTTAGCTCTAGTAGACTGATAAAAAGAAGTCCTTTAAATAAGATATTATACGACTGAGAATATAGATATGAAAGAGTGAGAAAGGGAAAAGGAGAATATTAAATAGATATTTTAGGTGTATATATATATGTAATCCTTAAATTATAAAACTGCTGGACAAGGAGAAATCTAAACAGCTAGAAGTAATAAATATGAAGTCTTTCGACATTGAAGAGAACGGCACAAATCAAATTAAAACTTTATTTCAGAGCTGCAAAAAAGGACATCTTTATTACTCAATGACAGACAAAAGAAAGACACAAAAATCACTCTTCTCGAACAGAGGTACACCCAAGAGCGAAGACAGAAATAATTTTCCCCCTTACTCAGCGATTTTAAGTGCAAGATCGGGAAAAACGCTAAGCCATGTGCCGGACACAGCTGGGAAACGTGTTGAATAAACAGAAGATTTACATCTTTAGGATGGAAAGATTTGGGAAGAATTTTGAGTCAAGAACGCTCCTTTGATAAAGATATTTAAAGGCTAGGAAAAATATTTTAAGGAATTAGAATGGGAGAGAGGAGGTTTTTAAGGAAATATTTAAGTTAAATAATTTTGATATATTACACACACACAACACACACGCACATATATATATATATATATATATATATATATATATATATATATATATATATATATATATATATATATATATATATATATATATATATATATAGTCAAAATCGTTGCAAAACTATGTGCCAAACCCTCTATATGTACTAGTTAAAATGTCAAAACTAAATTTTTAAAGTTTCAGTGTTATAAAGATCTTTTAAAAAATTCAGTCTAAAAAAAGACGAACAATTCATTTTATAATGAATTGAAAAAAGGCTGTTAAAATGAACGTTTTAAGTCTCGAGTGATACTATGTCGCCTTAAATAGAAGAAAACTAAGTACTTGGACCTTACTCATTGATATTTTGATAAGGACACAAAAAAGACCGCCTCTCGTACATTAAGCTGCTATTCCAAAAATTCAGACGAGTTAATAGCCAAATTTTCTGAAGTCTTATCTTTATCTAATGCTATAAAGTTTTCATGGTGTCATTATTTCCCCTTTCACAGTGAGATACGGATTACCATAAATTAGAATTCAAACAAATGCATTTTGTAAAATATTTTTAAGAAATATTTTCTTAGAAAGTTCTAAGCCTATAATTTCTGACGAGGCACTATAAATAAATCTGAAGATTTATATGTTGCTGTAATCTTAAATTTATTTCTAAGTGTGAAATCTGCAGCAAGAAAAAGCTGTTTTTAGTACTTATCGATAGCAAAGTTAAACTTTTAAAATATTATCTATATTATAATTCTCAATAATTTTTTTTAATACTATGCTGTTATTTAGTTCTTGTTTATAAACTGAAACATACATACCAGTGTTACATAAAAGCAGTTTGTTAAATGCATTGTAAATTACATAAAAATAGTCCAAATTGGTCAGATCTCATTAAACACTATAAATACACCCAAGAGCCAAAACATTACGACCACCTCTACATTTTGCAATGAATTCGCCTGGATACGTGATCAAGTGGACTGCTTCTGGAGAGTCTGAAGAATCATTCTTTCCCTCACTTCTGTGTATTAATGGGAAAGGCTGCGGATCTAAGCGATTTTGATAAAAGGCAGATTGTAAAAGCTTGAAGGCTCGGAACAAGTATTTCTGAAACTGCATGACTTGTGCAGTTGTTCGCGCTCCACAGTTCTTAGTACTTATGCAAAGTGGATGAATGACGGAGAAACCAGAAGTAGACAACATGGTGTTTCCTCTGTTTTTCCAGCTGGAAATGGAATGTTCCAACAGGACAACGCCCCGTGTCACAAAGATAAAATTATATTGGAGTAGTTTCAGGAGCATGATGCTGAATTCCAGTTAATGTCCTGGCAGCCTAACTCACCGGATCTCAATTCGATAGAACACATTTGGGATGTCATGAGACGACAGCTCAGAGTTCAAAAACCATCAATTCGCAATATCTCGGATTTGCATAACCGTTTCTTAAACATCTGGTACAATCTGTCTCCGGTCATCTACCAAGGAGTTGTGGCATCCATGCCAAGGCGGATTGAAGCTGTGTTACGCGCCAAAGGTGGGTTAACTCGTTATTCACATGTGGTCATAATGTTTTGGCTCTTGAGTGTATTGTTAAACTACAATGATTTGTTATTCTGCAAAAATGAGAAAAAAAGGTCAGGGAAACAATTTGGAGATGCCAAAGAGTTGAATTCCATCACTTATCGAAGAATGTGAATATAGAAGTTGCAAGTTTAGTAACGGAAATTAAATAATATGAGAGTGAGTTAGCGATTGATTGAAATTATCTTAATAAAAGTAATTCCAATCCCACGATTCATCTTTTATTGTTATGTGTGGAACCTTCCCTTGTGCGTTTGCTACTATAATATTATTGTAGCTTACTACTCAAGTAGGTACATAAACGTAAATGAATCTCATTACTCTTATTGCATGGTCTGAAGAATCAGAACTCCTTTTAAGTAATCTTAACACATTGTGTGCGGGTACATATCGCAGCGGATTTGTACCGGGAGTGGGTATTTTGCTATTTTGCGCGTAAATTTAGTTATTCAGTTAAATCTCAAAAGATCGAAAATTATTTAATTTTTAACCAACGTATTTTATATTGAAATATATAAACTAATACAAGAATAGAAATATATAAATAACAACCATAAGATTAAACAAAAAAATATATTTTTAGTGGATAAATTTATAATAGTATCTTAAATAGGAAAAATCAAATAGAAATAGTAGAATATAGTTTTAATTTTTTTTAATTACGTTATATATAAACAGTTTTCCATTATACAAAAAAATGAAAAGAGCAATCATAAAACTAAAAATGTAAAAACTAGTTTTTTTGTCTAAATTTTTCCAGAATCTATGTAGTAGACAAGAACATTCGGCTTCGTTTTCCTGTATATACCGTTATTTTTGTACCCACAAACAAACCATGTTGTTACACTAACCCGTACTAGTACGGGACCAGCGCTCAAGTATCAATCGTCAGAAAACGTACTAGTTTGTGTCCCGCACTCAAGTATCAATAATCAAAAAACGTACTATTACGTGTCCCGCATACAATGTGTTAATGAACGTACAGCACCATATAGTCAAAAAATATAAAATATTTCAGCAAATGAACTACACTTCACGCTTAGGACTCTTTTGTGGTTTGAAATATCTAGATTAATATTGTAATTTATAAGTCACAAATGTAATCCTATCAAGAGATGAACAATGGCTGAATTGATAGAACACTATCTTTTGAGATTTTAGTCCATGAGTTTCCAATCGCAATAATGGCATATCTGTTTGGTTATGGCTTATTGTAAGATCCAGTCTAATTAGTTTTCGTGTATCAAATAAATATACCACAATGCTAGAAACTAAACCAAACGTTATATCGTCACCCTTTGTCTGTCAACACTTCCTGATATAAGGCTATAATTTTGATTCTGCGTTTTGAGTAGTAAGACAACGAATCTAAATTAAAACAAACAGAATGTCATTTCTAAACCCAATCTCTCATAAAGAAAAGACAAACGGTATCCGAATAATTAAGACACTCTCTTAAGTACTGGTGTTTGTATTCTCGAATCCCACTGCTAACATGGATATTCGTTCAACTTCACACAGTAGGTTCCGGCCTCGTTAGCCTTTCTTTAGTAAAAATATTGGACCTAATGCTCCAAACCAAACCAAATCATTTAAATCAACAATTATGTAATAAAAATATCATTCCTGAACTCACTAACGTTTTATTTTTAGACCACATGAGTTCAATAAACCTTCATGATTATGTAACATCTGCATTTGACTCTATCAAAAATTTGTAGATATCCTAACTTGTCAACAACAACCCAAAATGTCTTGAATCCGTGTCAAGACATTGATTGTATTTAAATTGCAGTTAGTTTCCAAGACAGAAAATCAACATTATTAGAATAATCCTTATATAGCTGATCAATGTTTTATTTTCAGAGTGTTAAGCTAAACATTAATTTAAATACCTAACATTAATTGTGGAATTACAAAAATTATTAAATTTACCATTTAATATAGCTATAAATACAAAGTCAATGTCAATAAGGCAGAAATAAATTTAATATGGATGGCTGTTTTAGGTTTAGGAAATAGTAAATTGTGAAATGACTATTATGTTTAAATTTTATTTATAATGTCTTTCCATTTTAACTACTTTTATTCCCATAGTATAATAAAATGTTTGTAATTATTAAGATTTTTAAAAGATTTTTTTCACCCATGCAGGAAATATCACTATTCTGTAATTATACAAACACATAATATTTAATAATATTTATATTTACCAATGATTACTAAAAGGATATCACAAATGTTTATAAAAATAATATATAATGAAAATTTAACAGTGATTTAATGATTGTTTTAAAATATCACTGATCTTTTTTAATGCCCTGACCTACAAATAAAATTGAATTAGATGCGTCCAAAAAGTAGTATTTAACTGAGTAGGTCAACTGAGTAGTTATGTGTAAGCTGAGAAAAAAAAAGTTTTACTTTAAAATTTTGATTGTTATATAACACTAAATCAGTTCGATATATGATGTGAAAAGGAGAAAAATTAAATAACTTTATAAAATAATTATTTATCAGTCCTTTAAAACTTTGATTACATGGAGTTTATTGAAAACAGTTTGTGATGAGTTAGCCTTGTCAAAATCTTAAAGCCAAAATGATGGCCAAGTGGGTTAAGCACTGCTTTTCGGTACTGAAGTTCGTGGGTTTAAATTACACCGATATCACGGATGTTCATAGCCGTTCGTAATTGGATTTAAACAATAAGTCCCGGTCTCATTAACATTTCTGTAGCAACAGATAAGGTATAGCTTCAAAACAACCAACCAAAGTATAATGTTCACATGAATGAGCTGTGGTAGCTTAGTTCGCAAAGGCAAAGATCTCTTAACCGGAAAGTTAAGGGCTAGATTTCCCCAAAGATGCATCATGTTCATTGATAGCGGCTGAGATATGTAAAATAGGTTGAAAGTCACATTCTCTTCCAAGTTCTGAAACGATTCCTTTAAAGGTGACAGGCTGAACCTGGGGGTCTTCTGCGTGGTCTTTTGCTCTAAATTAAGAGGACCCACTTTGTTTATGTTTTCTTAGTAAACAGAAAAAAAGGGAACGGGGAATGAATGATGACTCCAACTCATCGTCTCATTGTATACTCATATGTCTCATTGCATATACTCATATGTCTCACTGTATACTCATTTTCATGCTCCTTGTATGCCAAAAGGTAAATTTTGTTTTTAATTATCGCTTTAGGTTTTTAGCTTTACAATTTTAAAATTTTATGCTGAAGAAACTGTTGAGGCATAATGAAGAACCGCAGATCACAATACACCTTTTATTAAAGACACCAAAATAACAATAATAATAATATTGATGATAATAATAAAAATACGAGATACATTGGGCTTTTATAGTTTTATAAAGATTCTACCCCCAGTTAATCAAATTACAGGCACAAGACAAAACTAATCAAATTTAATGATTGTTTTAAAATATCACTGATCTTTTTTAATGCCCTGACCTACAAATAAAATTGAATTAGATGCGTCCAAAAAGTAGTATTTAACTGAGTAGGTCAACTGAGTAGTTATGTGTAAGCTGAGAAAAAAAAAGTTTTACTTTAAAATTTTGATTGTTATATAACACTAAATCAGTTCGATATATGATGTGAAAAGGAGAAAAATTAAATAACTTTATAAAATAATTATTTATCAGTCCTTTAAAACTTTGATTACATGGAGTTTATTGAAAACAGTTTGTGATGAGTTAGCCTTGTCAAAATCTTAAAGCCAAATGATGGCCAAGTGGGTTAAGCACTGCTTTTCGGTACCGGAGTTCGTGGGTTCAAATTATACTGATGTCACGAATGTTCATAGCCGTTCGTTGTCGGATTTAAACAGTAGGTCCCGGTCTCATTAACATTTCTGTAGCAACAGATAAGGTATAGCTTCAAAACAACCAAAGTATAATGTTCACATGAATGAGCTGTGGTAGCTTAGTTCGCAAAGGCAAAGATCTCTTAACCGGAAAGTTAAGGGCTAGATTTCCCCAAAGATGCATCATGCTCATTGATAGCAGCTGAGATATGTAAAATAGGTTGAAAGTCACATTCTCTTCCAAGTTCTGAAACGATTCCTTTGGAGGTGGCAGGATGAACCTGGGGGTCTTCTGCGTGGTCTTTTCCTCTAAATTAAGAGGACCCACTTTGTTTATGTTTTCTTAGTAAACAGAAAAAAGGGAACGGGAAATGAATGATGACTCCAACTCATCGTCTCTTGTATACTCATATGTCTCATTGCATATACTCATATGCCTCATTGTATACTCATTTTCATACTCCTTGTATGCCAAAAAGTAAATTTTGTTTTTAATTATCTCTTTGGGTTTTTAGCTTTACAATTTTAAAATTTTATGCTGAAGAAACTGCTAAAGCATAATGAAGAGCCGCAGATCGCAATACACCTTTTATTAAAGACACCAAAATAACAATAATAATAATATTGTTGATAATAATAAAAATACGAGGTACATTGGGCTTTTGTAGTTTTATAAAGATCCTGAGCCCAGTCAATAAAATCGCAGACACAAGTCAAAACTAATCAAATACAACCAATGAAAACACAAAAGGATCAACTCAAGAAAACCTCGTAAGTCCTAGAAAGTTATTACTTAAATAATAATAAGCAGCCAAAACATAAGTTGCCAAGTATGAGGGCTATTACATATTTCAACAGAAACTAATTATTTAAAAAAAAATATTAGATGGGCACAAAATAATGCCACATAATTTGAGATTGTAACTGAAAAATAAAATTGAATTTCCGTGAAAGGCTCTATTATATTCAAACGAATCCTTTTTAAGTTATCAACACAGAATTTAACCATTTTTATTATCCACCAAGAACCTCTATGTTTTTATGTGATATTACTTTTCCTGTATTTACAATTCATAATACACGTTTACATGCTTAGATTTGGGTGATAGTAAAAAGTATAATTCACAAAATAATAAATATTTGATAGTGAAAAACCTGTAGGCGTTCTTGACTGAAAACAAATGCTGTAAAGTATTTTAAAAGGAAAGTCAAATCTTTACCATTTAAGTGTTCTTTGCTAAATCACGATACAAGTACGAGTTAAATTCTTTATTGATGATCTAAACTGGCAAACTGACTTTTCCCTAAATCACAGCTATATTTTTCATTTCAATAATTTATCTTTATTCTGCATTTTTCTGCATATTTCTGACTCCCATTTGTTCTGAACTATCCGCAGTCCTCAACTTTGAGATATATCGCAAACTGTGTGTCACAGACGAAACCAGCAGGCATCTAACGCAGTAATTTACCTCTCGCAATTAAAAAAGTAGAAACATTCGAGTTTAGGGGTAATTGCGCGTCATGATTTTTAACTTTTGTGAGGTTTTAACTACATCATTAGTAGAAATTTTACGCTCTAAAAATTATGCATTGCAGGAACGTGGAAAGTTTTATTCGTTGATGTATGGTTTATCTCGAACAACTACATCATTCCCCAAATTTGTTCTAAAATTTTACTTTAAACTATACATTTAACGTAAAATTGGAAATTTCGTGATGTCACAGCCTAGAAATATTATTTGAAAATAATCTGTTTTTGTTATTGTTCATTAATAATTATTTATAGAGTACGTACTATTTAAAACACTTCATTTTACAAAAATAAGTATTTAATTGCAAATTTTTTAACAAAGATGATTTAGTCGAATGGAATTAAAAAATCAATCCTTAGACTACTGATTAAATCTAATTTTAGTGAGTGTCAATCGAAGCGTTTCAGTGCTTAAGAAAACACAACCGCATCGAAATTTTACAATAATTTTATTTATATCTGTAACAATAAGTTGCATTCGGTTCAGCTTTTTTTTATCTCTTCCCGTGAATCATCGTCAACGACATACAGAACAGGACCGGTTTGAACTAGGAGAAACTTCAGACTTCTCCCAACCAATAGAAGGGCCCGTTGGTTTTTCGGAATTCTGACCCCTCCGTTCTTGAATTGACCCCTGTTTATTCTCCACGGGGCAGTCTGATTTTTTAGAAGACAAGGTTGCTACCAGAGGAGAGTAGAGGGCGAACGCTGCTGGCATCCGCTGCTTGCAGGATACACGTTTTTGGAGCGACACGAGAAAAATGAAAATCAACGCCTTTTTTAAGGCCGACGCCGAGTCGAGAAGAGTCTTCGATATCTACAAATGATAAGTTGTATTCCTTAGGCATTTAATATATAAAATCATTTAATCAAGACATATTTGTCCATGTGTTTTTTAATGAGTTTTAATTTCTTCTTTCTCAAACACTAGTCCAACGTAACATTATTTTTACAATATCCTAAAGTTTCTTCGAAAATCTACTTTTCAACGTAACTGCCTCAGTTATCTCAACCTTTGTCCAGGCTTGGCAGAAATTTTTCAATACCTTCTGCAAAGAAATCAAGTTCAACGTCAGGTAACCTGTCTTGGATTATAGCTTTCACATAGGAATTCAGGTGATAAACCCGTTGCATTGAAAGTTCTTCCATGTGACCAAACCCATAAAAGTCACAAGGGGAAGTTCTGGAATACAAGGAGAGTGAGCCCATATGTTTGCTATATTATATATGATCATTTTACAACTGCTTAACATACCATTTCCACCATACACTTTATATGACTGCGCAACGAATCTCGCATACATTTCCCAACTGGACGCCTTCTCCGAGACATGTTTCTGAATAATTATCAGATAAATTAAAATTATCACTTGAAATCAAATTTCTCATATGACACAGATAATTTTTCTTTAAAATAGCTTTACACTGAAGCCTGACAGAAGAATGCAATTAGCTTTTTGACTGGCTTTGCATGCAACCACTTTGGAAGTAAAATTCAAATCCAGAGAATCTGGTCTCAAACCCAAATGTGCTAGGTATTCTTGTGTTATCCAGTAAAATCCATTTATAATTAGTTTTTTTTCGGTACGGAATGATAAATACATTTTAAAGATTTAAAATTTAATTAGTACCTACAAAGTTTAACATATATGTACCAAAAAAGTCTGCAATATTCAGCTTAAAATTAAAATCAGTTATTAAGTGATATAAGTAGCTAATATGTTTATCCAAGGTAAATTTTATCCGAGCATCTAAAGATGACGTTTTTAAATACGGAAAATCTTTTGGGAGCTAATGGCTTCGAATTCTCTAGCATTAACTGATGTAATTGCAGGGGCATCCATTGTTACCAAGAGTGTTACATAAATACGAATTTGGTAGACAAATAAGACGTTTCCAGACAGATAATGTTTCTCCTATACAAGTACGCCGAACGATGGCCAAATGGTTAGGGCACTGATATTTCTGTACTGGAGTTTGTGGGTTCGAATCCCGCTGGGGCAGGGATGTTCGTAGCCGTCCGAGTCGTCTTTAAGCAGTAGGCCCACATCTCAATAGTCCTTGTGTTGCGTAAAGTAGACCGCAGTGCTCCAAACCAATCAGCTAGAACCTAAACAAGTACACTGCCAGTCTACTTCTGTAGTGCATTTAGTCTAAGTTTCACTACAAAATTAGATTATGTACCTCAAATTGACATCATTCTACCTGTATGTAGCGATGATGTAATCTATGCAACTAGTTCTGCTTGAGTATGGGGCTAGTAATAAGGCAGTAATGCCGGACTTTGATTTAAGTCTGACTCTCTCTCCTTTTCTATCTATCTTTATTGTTCTCTCAAGCTATCTATCAATCTCTATTATCCATTTTCTCTCTATTCCTCTCTATTTATTTGTCGATCTATATATCTCTATTTATCTCAATCTCTACCTCTGTCTCTATTTATCTACCTTAATCTCTATCTCTACCTCTCTCTCTATTTCTCTCTCAATCTATAGCTCTACCACTTTTCTTTCTATTTCTCTCTTTTTTATATCTATCTATTTCTCAATTATTCCTCAATATCTCTCTTTTCTATATCTATCTTCTCAATCCATATCTCTATCACTTTCTCTCTATATGTCTCTTTTCCTAGATCTATCTATCTATATGTAGATATCTGCATATATATTAAGGATTATGTCGATTTTATGGAAAACTGGAATTAAAGAATGGTGAAATGAAAATTTTACGATAATCTCTGATTAAAAAGATAATACTCCTCCTCCTTCACAGAGACCCGTAACAGTGGTTAGATATAGCTGTAGATGAAATCATAATTTGTACTCGTATTGTTCGAATCAGCCAAAATATATTGAAGTGATAAAAGTACAAGCAGCGTTAAGTTTCACATGATATCCACTTTTAACAGCTTGCATTTGCAAGCTGAGAATAAAAGTCAGCACATCACTGTGATTTTAATATTTCATTCTACAAAATACATATTAACAACATATAGTGAATTAACCTAATCAAATATATATCTTGTTCATTATAATAAGTCCTACAAACTGTAAAAATATCATATCATCATTTATATAAAAACACAAGATCCATTTGTAAGAAAATTTAAATAAACAATGTAATAATAATTTTAGTTCTTCAAAAGAAAATTTATGTATAAAATCCTCTTCTGGAAAACTTCAGTCTGTACATCACAGAGTTCTTAAACAGAAATTTTCGAAACTTTGAAGTATTTGGCCTATTCCAGAAGATTTTAATTCGTAAAACAAAGATTCTGGAATAGGTATTCGAAGTCTTTTTCGCAAATTTCTCTTGGGAATCTCTTCAATAAGGTCGGCAGAAAATAAGGCCATTGTTCCTCTCTAACGACGCATAAAAGAATAATTTAAAAAGATTATTTTTGGCAAACGAAACAATGTTTGGGGCTTTAGGATTAGTATCATTGTTCTTGAAATAGTTTTTTTCCTGGACTATTAACTTTATTGATGTATATGTAATTGGTTAACTGAATTTTGATAATTTATTAATTAATGCATTGATATTCATCAATATCTCTTTTATAATGTTACATACTTACTGACTTTAAATCATTAATCTATTAATACATGAATCATTTCTGCCGAATATATATTGATGAATAGCTTAACTCTAATTTAGTATAAACTGCATTGAATATCACATATATCTAATTTAAATAACAGTCTTTCATATTACAGCCAGTCGTTATAAAAGATCAGCTATAATCATAATCATCTTACGATGCCATTTATAAAAAAGATACCATTTATAAAATATATAGGAATAATATACGATGCTATTTATAAAAAGTTTCGTAATAAAAGATTTACTTAAAATCACATGTAAACATAGCACTACAAAATACTTTACAGTAGATAACTTTTTCTCATATTTCCAGCCAATGTACTCTTCATGATAAAAGGTTTATTTAGTTTGGATTAGATCACTAGGGTCTAAGAATTTTACTACACGAAGGCTAATGAAACCGTGATTTATCGCTTAAAACCGGTTCCGAATGGGTATGACCGTCCCTGCCAGCAATAGAATTCGAATTCATGAACTGGATATGGAATAGCAGCACCCTATATATTCGTCCATTGATCAGGACTTTATTTAGTATCACATATAAACACAGTACTGTAAAGTGAAATTTTCTAATAAATACAGCTATTTGTCATAATTTCAGTCACTGCTGATAAAGTAAATTTATGTGCGAAACTTGAAAAATCATAAAAACTCTTCCCAAATAACAAAATTATAAATAATAATTGATAGTCAAATTTTAGAGGATTTTTAAACGATTAACCGTTGAAAAGGATAATTTGTTTGGAGGAAACATAAAAATTATATAAACTATACGTTAGCTGTTTTTTAACAGCGAACCCCAAGCTGAGTTAGAAGCATTACGGTCTACAGTTTCGCGACATGAATCCTAGTGTGACCGGGAACTGCAGTTGATAGACGATTCCGAACGTCTACGAACAACCATGCCACATGTGGGTTTAAAACCCACAAACTTCGGTACGGGAGAGTAGTGCCTTATCCATTCGGTCATCGTCCAGCGCTATGTCAATCGTCCCATATATCCGATACAACTATATGGATTAACAGGTTAATAGATTTTGAATTTATGATAGTTCCAGTAAGTTTTACAACAAGATGTTTTATACCTAGAAATAAGAAGTATTTATTTTTAAAACTGTCTCATGGTTCTGATTTTAAAAATTGCTTGAACCTAAAAACCTGTCATAAAACAAGTCATTTTTTCTTTAACCTGATTTTCAAAGCTTAGTTTATATTTAGTATTTTTTTCTCTTAATGTATTTTGAAACAAAACTTGCCTTTCACACCAAGAGTAATAATTTAACACATCGCGTGCAGGCAACGTATTTTTACGTTTTTTGCAGTCTATCACTGTAGCGCGGTTCACGTAAAAATACGTATTTAGTAGATTTGTGGTGGATACCCGCTAACCACCACAAATCTGCTAAATACATATAATTATATGTATGTGAGATATTATATGCGTGTTATTTGCGTTGCTGTGGAACGAACGCTTTGATTTTTTTTCTTTTCACAAGTTAGGATTGTCGAGTTACTCTGTATTTTGTTGTGTTTTTTCGTCTTCAATCGAATTCCTATCTCCAGAACGTACAAGTCGTGTTTTGTCAATGTGAAGGTTGGTTTTTTATTGTTGAATACAAAATTGATAAAATCAGCCGTTGTGACAAAGATAGTGATGAAGAAATATGAGCTGACTGATTATCGGACCTTTATTTTAAAAATCGTTTATTTTTGTAGTTTCGTAAAAATATTGTTTTTTTGTTAAATAATTATACAATATTTATTAAAGTGTAAAATAAAAAAATTCCGTTCATAAAAACAAAGTAGTTTTCGATTTACTGCTATTTTTCTCAATAATTAAACTTTCGCGCGATTCACGAAAAAAACGGCCGCTGCACGCGTTGACGGTGAAGTATACCCGCATGCCAAAAACTAATAATACACTACTTTGAATATCCTATTCTATGTAAAACATCCCTTTCAAATTAAAACATCACATTTCTGTCATTCATATACAAATGACTTTCAATACATCGTTTTTGAATAGATTAATATAATTACTAATTCATATAAGCCCTTATAGGAAGTATAAAAAAACTAAAAATATTCGTCTAAAATACATCTTTACTCCTCGGAAGAGAAATAACCTCTCTGAAAAAGAAAGTTTCAATTGTTTATAGTCTAGGTCTTATTCCACATCCTAATTATAAAAGTATTTGTGTAAGAAGTATAAAAGTATTTGCTCTTCTCAGTCCTTATAATATTACATTCGAGCATTCTCAAACAAATTAATTCAAAATAACAAGGTATAAAACAAAATTTAATTTCCATAAACCAATTAACTAATTTATTATTGATATATAACAACAACAGTGCAGGAATTTTAATAACCACAGATGACTGAAAATGTAATTCCCATTATAAGTATTAAGAGACTAGTTGACTCTCAAAATTAATTAATTTTTTAATTGACTCTTCGAAAATTGAAAATTATTAAGTTTCAACCCTGGGATCTATCCTAAGAAGCACTCAAGTACGTATCATAAAATACAGTCATACACACCTTCTGATCTAATATTTATTTTTGAACTGATAATCTAGTCATGCGTTAGTAAAAGCATTTTTATTTCTTTAGCTCCCATTACTACATTATGACTAGTAAAAATACTTCATTTTAAATATCATACTATGGAGAATAAAGTAACGTTTTATTAAAAAGAAAAAGGTAAATGAAAGCATAAAGCTACTGAAAACTCAAACTTCGTTGTAGTTGGTCGAGGCATATTTAAAAAATTAAACACGTCAGGTCTTATGTGCTACAACATTGCGTCTATTATAAAAGTTCATATTCAAGAAATCTGTCTCACTTTCCTTAATAGCGCGCATATCCTTCCTATTTTGTTTTTCTTTTACAAAGGTACATTTCTTTGATAAAATCAAATGTTAAAAACACGTTAAAAATTTCAATTTTTACTCTGGTTTACTGCATTTATGCCATAAAAATGGTGGATACATATATACTTCAACATTTTTAAGATAGTTACTTGTTTTAACAATTTTTCTCAGGTTCACGCTTTGGTACCGCAGTTCGAGGGTTCGAATCTCTTTGATGGCATGGATGTTCGTAAGCCTTCGGAATCAGCTCTAAGCAGTAGGTTCTGGTCTCATAAGCCTCATGAGCAAAAGAGTAGACTGTAGCGCTCTAAAACCAAACTAAACCTCAGATCTCAAGAAAGCTTTAACTATTTCACAAACCTCAGTGTATCATACTAAGCTATAAGATATAGAAAGTTATTTTATGTTGAAATTTCAATTAAAGTAATTATTTTAATAATCAATTTTGCATTATAATTATTTGATTGGAGTATATAATTGAGCAGTCAAACTAAGACGTATTGAAAAACAAAGTTTTAAATTTGTATATAAATAAATTATTACAAACTAAAGTTTATTTTCTTTGCAAATCTATTATGTCGTGTATGTTACTTTTAATATTTCTAAAAACATTTAGCAAAGCTTAAGACCTGGGTTTTCTCTATCTTCTTTCTCGAATCGAGAAGTTTTTTCAGACTTCGTAACAGTGAATATTTCTGCTTTTGGACTTAGGAGAAAGGGCTCAATCTCGCTTGCTCTCACCCTGGGTCGAGAAAAACAAAGTTTTGAATTTGTATATAAATGAATTATTACAAACTAAAGTTTATTTTCTTTACAAATCCATTACGTCATGTATGTTACTTTTAATATTTCTAAGAACATTTAGCAAAGCTTAAAAGCTGGGTTTTGTCTATTGTCTTTCTCGAATCGAGAAGCTTTTTCAGACTTGCTTTTGGACTTAGGGAAAAGTTCTCAAGCTCTCCTGCTCTATCCCTGGGTGTGAGTCTGGTTTTCCTTGTATTTATCATTTAACTTACAAATAGTCGAATTCGACCAACAACCCGTAACAATAGAGTAAGCGAAATATTAGTCGTATTATTTGCTTTTTCAAATTTTTCATATTTTCTACAATGAAAAATTGAAATAACACTATTTCGCCAGCATAAATAGTAAGCTTAACCTACTTAATGTTTGATATGAGACAAGTTAGCTGTAGAGATTTTACTATAATATTTGCTATATATTGACTATATATTTTGATAACATTAAAAGATGCATGTGCTAAAATAGCAAGAATGCTGGTATTTGTAACAGGTGGAAGTGAGATCCACGGATCACTATGCATGCTAACGGGTTTTGAAGCGCCGTGATAGCGATCGTGAATATCGCGCTCGTAAAATAATAACTGTCATTTTCTTCACTTGTATTATTTCCGTTTTTTGAAATGAATGATTCTAGATTTTTTTTTAATTTAAATTTCTTTGAATTTAGGAACCCTCAAAAATTTTCTGGCGACTCCCGGTTCGCGAACCACTGCCCAAAGCCACGGAAAACTGAGACA
>CM063506.1:9509100-9549438 GCA_032207245.1 Pardosa pseudoannulata
GCTTCACTAACGTGCCGAAACAACCTCGCCGTTCAATTTCCAAAGCCACACTAAACACAGAGCATATAACTTATCAAAGTCCGTCGCCTCGTTAGTGCGTCGTCGGCATACCATTAGGTGCCGCTCTGACACGCCAGTGCGTCGGTGGCAGCGAACGTGTTAAGGAACTGATTTCGATTTCAAATCACCGTCAACAAAGTTCGACATTTCAACATTCATCAGATTTCAAGCTACATTTTCAACATGCAGAACGCACCTCTACATGAAATGCTTCAAGGAGCCGGAATTTTGGAACAACAAGCGATCAACTCAATTATACCCCCAAATGGACAACTAGAAGATACCGTCATTGTCAGAATGCTTCTCCATTCAACACACTTCAATCTTTACACTGCTCACTTTGTACCATTTCTTTAATTGTATAATTTTTTGTTATCAATTACATTTTATTTTCTATGACTTTTCAAACTTTACCTTTGTATAGAATAGTTTCCTTTCCAAACAACTTTGTTTAGAATAGTTTACAATGGTGCACTTAAACCGGTTATCTTTTCACTAATGATTTCAAAAATTTTCTTATGGCATGTATTGTTTTGATAAATCATAATTGAAAATTTAAATCTTCGAGTTAGCTTCGATACCTGTTTTCTCCGAGCGGAGCTCGGTCACCCGGTACTATTTTATAATGTGTTAATTAATTAAAAAATTGTGACACTTCATACATAAGCCTCAGCATATCTATTGATTAATTTTATTTTCAGGTACTATTGAAAATATGGTTTTGCTATGCAAGTTTAGATTTGTGAAAGACTTAAATTATTTACTTTGATTTCTTTTGTATAAAGTCTTACTAAAATCATTAATTTTCTTGTTCAGATCATGGAAGTACCTAAAACTAGGGAAAAACTTGTATTCAGATTAATTTATCCATTTTGAAAACACAAGATATCAATTGAAGACACAATATTGAATGGATTAATAGTCTAGTATTACAACAAAAACTTATATCATCCGGAAAATAAGTTATTTTAATTTTATAACAGAAGCGTTGCAATGGATAAACTTTTGTTTGTCATTAATCTATGGATATTAATTCATACTGGCACCTCTGTCCGACTTGCAAAATATTATCAAAATTAGTCAATTATAAAAGTACTAGCATATAGCCCTTCATATGACAGGATCAGTCAAATTTTTAATTTTCCAGAATTGTTAAGTACCCTATGAGGCATGTAAAAAAAATGGTTTGTTTTTTGGTTGAGAATTATCTTTCAACAAAAATAACGGATTAAAATTATCACCTATGTACTTAATCTATTATTTAGGCCAAATGTAAAAGAAAATTATTTACGTAATATCTAAGTTTAGTGATAAAACGTAAGGAAATAATGCAGAAGCTATTTAAATAATCTAAAATAAATTATTAAATTAGATAGTAAAGGAATGACTTCATAATGCTAGAAATTTTTTTTTTATTTTTACCTATTTATTATGTGATAAATTGATCAATTTAATCGCCTGCTCTTAAAATGGGGCTTGATATAATGGAATTAAACGCTCGAAAAGACGGACGGGGTGGATTTCGAACGTCTTAAAGATGACAGTATTTTTCGCTGTGATACGAAGCTTATTCATATCAATTTATTTTAGAATCGGATCTATAGTTTAGTAAAAGATAAATTTTACTCGATTTGAATTTTGCTAACCCTAACTCATCAAATATCCAATATGGATGTTTTATCCATTCCAGGTCCAACCGCTTCATAAATTCGAGGACAGACGTACAAATACATGAACTGTTTACAAAACATGAAATGTTTATGTGGCCAGGGACATCCATACAACAATAAGGGAATTTAATAAAATAAAAATTATAAAAATTATAAAAAGTTGAAAAAATAGTAAAAATTTAATTTATAAATAATAAAAAAACTTTAGGATTAAGAATTTAAAAGAAAAAGCAGAAAATATTAAATTAATTAGATATTTAGAAAATTTAGTTACGTCGGGGACAGTACCGTCAACCCTAGAAATGCGACGATGAAATGGGAAGACACTCTACCGAATGTTCCACGCCTACACATGGTGAAGGAACTAATTAGAGTATATGAGGGTCGATTAAAAACAGTCCAGAAATTTAAATATTACACTCCGCCCTCTCTATCCTATCAGAAATGAATTTAGTATAGAATAAGAGGGAGAATAAGGATCGAAATAATAGCATTAAAAGCTCGAAAAGGAGGGATTGGATGGATTTCGAACTCGCTTTGAATTTTGCTAACCCTAACTCCTGAAAAATCCAATATGGATTTCTGTATCCATTCCAGGTACAACCTATTCAAAAATTCGCGTACAGTCTGACAAATGGACAAATAATTTAGGCTATTATTATATAGGGAATGGCTCGCGACTATGCTTAAAGTTTCTAATGCGGCCGTTTAGTCCTTACAAGATGGAAAACCCTAATCTAGATTTATTTATTGTGAACAATGCTTACCCAATCCACCTGGGATGGAAGAAATGGAAAAAAAAAAAAAAAGAGTAGAAGTTTTTTTTTTAATTTTTTAGCTTGAACTGAAGATTTTTAACACATTTTGTGCTAGTAAATTTCGCAGCGAAATTGTACCGGGAGCATGCGTTTTACGCTTAAATTTAGATATTCAGTTAAATCTCAATAGATCGAAAATTATATAATTTTTTAACCAACTTTTCGCATTTTATATTGAAATATATAAACAAATATATATATATATATATATATATATATATATATAAATACAAATATGTATATATATATATATATATGTATTTATATATATATATATATATATACATATATATATGATTTTTTAATATACATATATATATAAATATAATATCATTTTCGGATGGATAAATAAAAAGTTAATTTTAAATCTAAATTGATTTTTTAACCAACCTTCCCGTTCTGTGATTCCGCATCGACTGATGTAAAAACTAGTTTTTATTTGTCTAAATTTTTCCTTAATCTATGTAGTAGACAAGAACATTCAGCTTCGTTTTCCTGTATATACCGTAATTTTTGCACCCACAAACAAACCATGTTGTTACCCTAACCCGTATTAGTACTTCACCTCGCTCAAGTATCATTCGTCAGAAAACATACTAGTATATATCCCGCGCTTAAGTATCAATCGTCAAAAAACGTACTGTACGTTTCCCGCATATAATGTGTTAATATATTAATGTTGTTTGGGGAACTATCACTAGCTAATCTTATAGAAGCCATTTTTCTTTGTTGCTGGTTATGAAAACATCTTATTTCAATACGATAAATGCCTTAATGTGCTGTAGGATTCTGTGGAAATTCAGCGTAAGATTCTAAATCGTTATTAAATATCCATCTTTGTCCGCATTGATCCCCCGTTTTTACAAAGTAACTGAACTTACTTTCCAAACAACCCTCGCCTACTTACAAACGCTATTTTTGTTTCGACAAACTACAAATGCTTTGATTTATTTCTTTCATTAGCAAATAACTCCGAATAAAAATTAAAGAAAAGGTGGCTGCCACCCTCTTAAGATTGCGAATAAAAAAAAAAGAAATATCGTATTCAATTGATATATCGCATTTCAAAAACGTAATTCAGAAGAGATATTGGATCGTAAGCAATATGCCGTTTAAGGCTTTCGAAGATCTCGAAAATGAATCAAGAAGTAAGGTATAAGTACAAAAAGAAAGAAAAGTCCTTCAATTTTCTAAGGAATCCAAATCAAGAGTAAATCCCCGCAGATTATTGTAAAGAGCTAAGACTTACATATCTGCCAACGCTGTGACTATTCTTGACAATTCTAATCCCTCAATGGTAGAGATTTAAAACAAAATTCGAAAAAAAAACATTCTTGTTCAGAAGAAAATTAATAGAAGCATTTTATCTCTTTCAAAATCATTATTCGCTTTTTCTCTAAATGGAAATCCCCCAATCTCTTTCTTAACGGAAAACATTTATCACTCAGTTAAATGTGTTTTTAAATTGAGATTTCTCCACTACGTTTGGGCAAAAGTAAAAAAATGTTTGAGAAATGTGTTTGAATTCTCGAAATGTCATGCAATGAATAAGTCTTTTGAGTCAATAAAATAATGGAGCGTATTCATATTTCAGTTTTAATTAGCAGAAGTATCGGTGTTTTTATTTGGTAAGAAGAAAAATTCGAGACCGCGGAAGTACATGCATTGCCTCCATTCACAGTTTTTACGACGTTGGCAATTTTAAATTAAAATGACGGTTTCTGAAAAGCTGTCTATCTTTTAATGTGCTTTAAGTTATTATACAACTGCGTCGCTTTCAAGAGGAGGAATAAATCACGTTTAAATTAGGTTCACTAGCTCCACCTATTGGACAAAGCAGGAACAAGTTATTTTTTATTAATCGTGGAATTATTTTACTTCTTTAACCACTTGCCTGTTTTGCACGTACACCCTACGGGAGTGGTTACTTCGCCTTTAATCCCTTCCCTGCTTTGCCCGTACGCCGTACGGGCACAGACTTCGGGGCTTTAGTGATCTGCCCGTACGGCGTACGGGCAATCTGATTTCTATTTCGCTTGCACTGTTTCTGCGGTATTTTTTCCACTTTTAGTAACAAATTACTCGTATAGATATCCAGTAAATGATAGTTTGCAGTTTATTGTATTTTCTACTCTGATTAGTTCAAAAGCTCGGATTTTTTAGCATGCTTTGTATCAGAAGACGAATTGTTATCTTTCTGTGTATAGCTTTCTGGTTATACTTTACTAACCGCCTGATAGTTTTATTGATGTAAGAGTTGAATAATATATTTTTACTTTTAAATAATGGATAATCCAGAGTGTATACAGCTAATTTCTTGTGATTCGAACTGTGACTCGGAATCAGAAACTCAATTATCTGTAAATGATAGTAGAGAACGTTTACTAGATGACCTGGATAGTAGTACAGATGGAACCAAGCAAGACAATTTTTTTAAATTAATTGTGATAATCCTTCGGATCTGCCTCCTAGATTTACTTTCACTGGAATTCCAAAAATTGACTTAGATATCTTTGAGACTAAAGGTAAACTTCAGTTCTATGATGCTTCCATAGAAAGAAAAAAACTGTAATAAATGCTTAAAAATATTTGAAATGTTAATTTTAATAACATATCTTTACTTAAAAATGTAAAATGAACAAAAAAATGCAATAAAAAATGTGACTGTTTTTGACCGAATTCTGGAAAAAAATAAAACTGTCAAAGGGTTAATGATTTGCCCGTACGATGTACGGGCAATCTGATTTCTTTATCGTTATCGCTGTTTTAGCCGTATCTTTAGTGTTTTTAAAGTCAATTTAGTCTTATAGATGTCCACAAGATGTTAGTTTTCAAAGTGTATTCTGTTTGGTTTAAAAGCACGAGCTTTCTGATCATTCCTCGAGTTTTTGAGTTTTTCTTTGACTTGAGTTTTTAGGATACTCAAGCCAGAGACTGGCATTTTAGAAGTAATTCCATCTACAGAGAAAAACACTAAGACCTGTAAACCAGTGCATGTGTGTTCACTGAAGAAAAATCATGGCTCAAAAGAACTAGAAAAAAGATTAGGAATTTTTGTTCCGGACCGTGACATTGGACTAAATATGATCTTTGAAAAATCTGGTTAAGTAAATGTAGTATTTGCATTCGAAAATAATTGTGTAGTAATTGTAATCGAAAATATTTGTATTTTTATATGCACAGCTATAAGTGTAACTTTCCTGCCTGGTGTACATGAGAGATCAAAGATAACTTCTAGGGAAAACATTATTTTTTTTCCTGCAAAAAAGTGGTTATACATGCTTAAAATAATTATAAATATTACATTTACCAACATTTTTCAGCTTACAAATGTAACGTAAACAAAAATATACAATAAAAAAATTAGACATTTTTTGGGTGGAATTCGGGAAAAATATATTTATATATATGCATGTATGTATGTATATATTCTTGTAGTCAATTTTAATCGTCATATTTTACTAAATTATGGATTATAAAAATATTACATAAACAAATAACAAACCATTTAGAATTTACACTGAAGAACCATTGCTACAAAACTTTGTAGATTATTTTTTATCACAGTGTACTTTTAATGAGTTACTAAAATATAAATTCATTCACAAAATAGTGCGGCAAAAAAGATAAAACTCTTGAAATAAAACCTCAATAATACCAGTTTATTCGAAACATTGTTACGCTAAACCCTAAACTAGAATCGGTCCAAAAAAGAACTACACTTTGAATTTATTACTTTAAACAATAATGACCGTTCTAATTCATCACATAGCTTAGACAAAAACTGTTTTGAAAGGCTAATTGAATAAACTTTCAAACAAAGTTACAATAGAAAAACAAATTTTGTCGAAAATGGACAATTAACGCGTTTATACATTCTAATTAATTACTTTAATGCATTCGCGCTTTATCTAACTTTAACTGCAAATTTGATTTTGACGATGTTAACAAAAGATACAAGCGTTACTTTCCCTCTTCACCATTATGCCGTTACAACACGTAAACATTGTTTATTTGAATTTCGAAACAATTTACCAAATTGTGTTTTTGAAGCTGCATGTAAAATAAAAATAATATACATACAATTGTATATTCACATACATACATGTATCTTTGTAACAGAACGTTTATAAGAATGAACGCTTTCATATAAAGTATATATAAAAAAAAATTTTATTGAAAGTTGAACTACCATAAAGCATTTTTAAGAAAAGAATGAAATTTTCATAGGGTGATAAATTACTTTATTAAAAGTATAGTTTGGAGTGCTACGGTCTACTTTTTTGGAACACGAGGGATAATGAGACCTGGACTTATTGTTTAAAGCCGTGCACTACCTGTAACTAGTCACCCACCCGAAGTCGGGTGTATGGAACTGAATTGCTGGTTCGGTCTGACCGTCCGGCAAGAATGCGTTACGCAGGGGCCAAGTCAGCATTCCGCCCATAAAATTTAAAATAACAGGGAAAAAATGTAGACAATATAGACATATAAGTACAACTAGTGCAGTTTCCGGAAGTGCGGGGGATACTCCGCAGGATTCCTGTCCAGATTAAAAGTCCGGTTGACTCGGTGTACTACATAGAACTTTCTGACATGAGAGTAGGTGTTGGGGAGGAAAGCAATAACTGCACAGGATAGTTGTGATGGCTATTAGTGAAGGGGTACTTTGACCCTTGCGGTGTGGGTTTAGGTTAAAATCTTCATGGCCGCACGATGGCGCCTTGAAAGCCGATTCCAAACTGGTACGAATATCCCTACCACAGTGGGATTCAAACCCACAAACTCTGGTACCAAAGATCAGAACCTTAACCATTCGGCCATCGTTCGGCTCTTAACGGTTGAAATCAGTAAAACAATATTACCGTTATAAAACCCACTTCTTGTGGAGACACTACTAGTGGCACTTAACACACTGATCGTCATGAAGTCAATTATGACCGACATCAGATTAATTCAATTGAGGGTTGAGGTCATAGGTGAACGATAAATTAGAATAAGCTGTTATTCAGAACTGTAGGTATTCTCAGTGTATTTCACTTTAACGAACATTGACTGACAAGCTGATTTCGAAGAAATCTTGGTAACGGGAAATATATATGATTGGCAACCAATATGTTAAGAGCTTTAAAACGTTTTTGTACTCAATCATATAGACATTGATTATGTTATTGCAGTATTTCCTTCTAGACTGTTTCTATGAGAATATATTGATTTTTAGGTGTTGGTGTAGTAAGTAAAGGACAAAGCAGAAAACAGCCTTCAGTACTGCTGGTATCATCGTATCAACAGTGGACAAACATTGGGTTATTTGCTATTCAGAGAGTAAAACTTTGAAACTTCTAGCCATTAATCGGACAGGTAGTCTTGTTATAAAATAGAATGGCAGTGAAGAAAGGGTGACTTTGGCTTCTACGGTGGCAATATCTTCCACGATTAGGAATAATATTTAGTAGTGAATACGTATGCATAGTATAATCAGTAGCACCATCCACACTTATTGCTAATGCAGTAAGAAGTCAACAATAAAGTTGTGGTAGTTACCTCAATTCCAACGAAATGTCTTATTCGTGCCATCCTATGTAGTAAATCGACATTCTACAGAAATTATGACAAGGAGCTTCCTCTTCAAGAACTCTTTTAGGATCAAAAATAATCTCCAAAGAAGAATGCTTACAATAAGTTCCTTATTAATATCATCAAACCGTAAAATCACAATGTCTTATATAAAGTCTTTCTTCAAATCTGTGTTAACACTCATTCATCATAATCGCCATTCATGGTCTGAAAACCCAGGGTGGGTCAAGGCCTTCTGAACCAGTCAATTCCAGGCACTCCTGCTTGCAGTCAGACTCCTCCTATTCTTAGTCTTAAAGACAAAAGTCCTCTTTGGTTTCGTGAATGAGTGTTAACACAGGTTTGAAGCAAGACTGTATATAAGACATTGTGATTTTACGGTTTGATGATATTACTATGGAACTTATTGTACGCATTCTTCTCTGAAGATTATTTTTGATCCTAAAAGAGTTCTCGAAAGCATCGCAGTTTGGGTTCCTCCTTCTTCTAGTATTGCTTGATCTATCCAAAAAGATTTCTTTGGGTATCTTATTGCTTTTCATATGAATAACAAGCCCTGCCCCATCACGGCAGCTTATCTTTGTGAAATGGACAACTTCTGGCTCCTTAAATAATCTGTAATTTTCAATGGTAACTTTAATGTCAGATACCATTTTCATGGGTTCCTCCAAAAACACTTCTTAATATCTTTCGTTCTACAGCATATAAAGTTCTTTTCCTCCTTCCTAGTCAAATCCAGGTCTCAGAAGCGTTAGGTTAAGACAGGATGAATGAGAGTCTAGTAAAGTAGTAACTTTGTATGGATAAAAGATCAGACTGATTAAAGGTTAACACTCATTAATCAGTTGAAAGAATAGTCAGAATTACACCGTGAAATTCCTCGGTGTCATCCAATTTTACAGTCTGCTGCCAGATTTCTGATTTCCTTAACTATCTTTTATTTATTGCTTTTACTTTTATATCGTATCCTTGACACCATCTCATATCATTCTTTCAACATGTTATTAATGTGTCAGATTCAAATCCTGTAATTTGCGAATGCAGCAAACGTAGAATAGATTTCAGCACACAAGCTACAATACAATACTTGTTTAACTAATCAACGGCCCCCTATTAGTATTTTCAGCAACAATTTACAAAACAAACTGCTGAGTCCACGAATGCAAATTTATTTTAACATTTTATATGTTGCTTATTTTTTTCTGGTCTCTACATCATAAATTTTATTGTAGTTAAAATATTTCGCAATATTGAAACTTTCGTGATTTTAAATTTATATGCTTGTAGTTATACTTATACATTTCTAATTCAACTAACTATAAATGCGAATAAAAATATAAACCCTTTATTATTGCTTATGATTTTCCTATTTATAAAATATTAAAGTTTGACACTTGACAAGATAATTTATCCAATCGAGAATGTAATACTTATATTACGATAATTAAACACTTTAATCACTATAAACTTTTTTGTTTCTTAATGGATATCCTAAATTTAGTCATAGAATGGGGAATATTATTTATTATCAGATATAATATTAATAAATTCAAATTTAGGGTACATCATTCATAGAGAATTAAACATGGCTTAATATACCATTTGTATTTAACATCAGGAAAAACTCCATAATGATTATTAGTCAGTTATACGCTTTGTATATAGTTTTAATCTACTTTTTATTTTTTTAAATGATATTACAGGTTTAAGTAATAAAAAAATGCGACTTTAATTTCACGTATGTACAATGTTTTAGTACTATATAAAATTATTAGTTTTTCTAAAGCTACAGTTTTCTGTAGTCAGTTACGCGAAATGTTTACTATAATAGAATAAAATTAATCATCGGTAAGATCGGTTACTCTAATTATTAAAAAATATTCCAACATTTATATTAATACTATTTCTCTAGACTTCTGTGTAATATAGTATCATTTGAAATACTGAACAATATCTAACACCGAGTCCCCAAAATATATAGTGGTTAGCGTGGTGTGCTCCCATTCGATGGACCTGGGTTTGGTTATAGAGTAAGTTTTGGATTTATTTGTGTTATCTTATAGGAAGCGATGTTGTCTTATCTATTAGGTGCTCCCATAATAAAAGGGTCAACAAAAATTGTAGGGTAAAATGTTGGTAATAAACACACTTGCTCCGCATTTGAAAAAAAAATATTCCAACATTGAATGTTTGAACAATTCTATTTAGATCACATGCTACAAAAAATGACTTGAAAAACCAGAACATTAGAACAGAATTACATCTGCCCATATACACAAATCAATAAGTAGAACAAGTTGCAGCATTCTTCTCATTAAATTTGCTATTTACTTATAGTTTATTTACCCTCATGTTTTTTATATAAATGTCTTTTATTCTTTGGTATGTAAAACATTTTAATGATTATTTTATTTAATTCAATGAAATCTAAGCAAAAGAGCAATTTTTCATTCCCTATAACTTTCAAATTACAATGAGAGAATGTGACTTAAAAACTGTAAAGAGTTCAAAGGAATTTTTTAAATCATTTCTAGTTTTCCACTACACAGTTTGAAAATACAATATAATCTATTATATAATGTACGCCCTACATATCGTCTTAGAAAATTTTTGATTCAAAATTTATCTCTGATGAAGCAGCCTTATTATAACATCTTATTTGTTATCCCTAGTATATAGATAATTCTAAAAACCTACAATGAAAAACTTTTCCATATCAAATTTCAAACTTTCTGCTGCTAATATTGTGGAAGAACTGAATGCAACATACAGTAGAAGAGTTTGCTCAGGCACTGATAGATATGTGCTTAAAAATATTAGTTATCTTGGGAAATTATTCAGAGTCGATGTTTAACCCCTTAACATGCACGATCGAGTTAACCTGAGGGTGCTAAACTAGCCAAACTGTGCACACTCGAGATAATTCGAGCGGCGTTGTATTTTATGTTGCTATAATTTTTCACAGTTGAATGCAATCGAGAATTGAAAATAACAGTGTAAAAAAAGTCGTTTTATTGATATTTATCACTTACATGGAATTGTAAGCTATAACACTTATTCAAGCATAAAATATATATATATTTTCTTTAAATTCAACATTCTAAATTGTGTTTTTTACATTAAAAAATTGATTTTTTTTTGGCCGGCCTTTTTCAAAAAACTGTGCATTAAGGGATTAATCAGGAAAATGGAATATAATTTGCGAAATGTCATTTAAATAATTCTCCTGAATTGTGGGAAAATGCAATCCAAGCAGATGAAAAAATTCATTTTTTTTAAATTATGTCAGTTTATAGTTTTGGAGAAATCAAATCCTAAGCTAAGTGTTAAGTTTGAATCCAACTGTAAAACGTGCCATAGTTTAGGAAAGTATGTCATCAAAGGTGGGTTTTTTTTTTTTAATTTTTTTTTTTTTAGTTTATACATTAACTCTTTAGCGGACAGCAGTTTTCCAGAGAAACCATCTATTACACATAATTTCTTTGCTTTATATATATATATATATGAAAGGATTTTTTACTATTTTTTTTAGTGTTTTTAGCATTTTAAACTTACAACAGATGGTAGAACTGCACTAAATTTATTTTTCATTTTGAAATATAAATATTTAAACTTGCTGTACCTAGAAAGTCAATAAATCATTTTTTCACATCTGTGACCCCCCCCCCCAAAAAAAAATTATATCTATTTAAACATTGCTTATAAATTGTTAATTTATTTCTTATACAATTTTAAGGATACTTATTGCTCTTCTAATATAATAAAAATTAAGAAATTATTGTGTTCACACTGTACAAAGGGAAGGGTTTATCAGCTAAATTACTCCTCAAACCTTCCTATGGTTCCTATAAAGAAACCCCTAATGTATATAAAGAAAAGTTTTCATATATTTTAGATATATAAAGATCATAGATAATATTTATAAACTAATGTAATTAAATCCATAAGAACTTATTTTAGTGATCTGTAAAGGGTTAATTGCAGGGTAATAGATAAATAATTTCCTTAGACACATTAAAGATAAATTTATAAGTGTTGAGAAACATTAATTTAAAGATGATTTCAATCTTCATCAACACAATAGTACGAAGCAAATAGCTAATCTAAAAATAGGACTTGTATAATATGTCTAGACGGCTATAAACACCCCCATAATCCTCAGACCTTAATCCATTTGAAATTCTGTGAGAAAAAAATTGAAAAAAAAAATCTCAAAATAGCATTAAACTTGCAAAATAAAGGGACAATGGGCAAAATTTACTTAATCTGACAATAAAAAGCTTGTTGATTCATCGAATAAGATGTACAGACTGTAATCAATTTTAAGGAGTATGCTACTAAGTACTATGTAACTGCTTTGAAAAAAAATGTATATAAATTGTACAAGTGAGTGCAAACTTTTAGAATCTAATATCTTTGCCCTTTTGTACATTTTACGTTTTTGTTTAACTTTTTTCTACTACGAGTTCGTCCTTTTATAAGATATGTACGGCAAGAGAATAGCACAAATTAGTTTAGTTTGTTTTGGTGTGCTACGGTCTACTTTTTGCACCACAAGAGCTAATGAGATGGGGACCTACAGCTTAAAGGCGATTGCAAACGGCTGTGAACATCCATGCCACTGTGAGATTCGAACCCACGAACTCCGATACCGAAGGCCAGCACCCTAACCAATAAGCCATCGTTCGTCTCGTAGAAATTAGAATAAAAGCTTAAGAATATTATTATTTTTATATTGTTTATAACAAAATTTTAATCAATGTATGAAGACTTTCAGTGTACGAAGCGTGCAAAAGAGTGAAAAACAATGAAGACTAAAGAATCATTTATTTCATTAAAAGTATTTTCGTTAAATAATAATATTAACCATTCTCTTCCGTATAAAAAGTATTTTTAAAAAGTATTTTTGCTTCATTAATGCTCGTCATGTAATTACCTGAGGGATTCCCGATTCCGTTCAAATGATCATTTGTTACAGAAAAACTAAACTGTTTTAATAACTCAGAAATTATTTCTGCAGGGAACAGTTTAAGCAAATGATTTCTTAATTGCATTATACATCGCCGGATTTTTTAGTATTCGTTCAGGGTAATATGGTAGATCACCGATACTAGTTTTTTCAAAAATGCTTTTCATATTATTTCTCTGTGCATCAATCTTTCCTTTTTTGTTATCGTTTCCTCCTGAAAATAAAATAGAACGTAAGTTTATTCTCGTGGAAAGTTTCTTTTGTTACTTATCATAAAAGAATATATTTACATATTAAAAATTCTATTCTATAAAAACCAAATAGCCTCAAAACTCAATTCATTTCTATTGTTTTCCTACACTAGAAAAACTCACGTATTACATAATGTAGCTGTATTGGTAAAATTTTGAAATTTTAAATGTTAGTTTCATGAAATAACATTAATTAGAATTATAATTAATTTTATAATTTTTCTTTCATAGAAAGAAGTAAACTTTATTTATAACAGAGATGACCAAATGGCGACACTGTAGTAAAATATTACGGACCGTAGAGGGTTTATGAAATTTATAGCTGAAACAAATATTACATTGTTTATAGTAAATGTATTATTATATTATTGGTTATTATTAAAATACTTATGCATATAATTCTTAACTGTTGTATTGTTAATGAATAATATTTAAAAACTTTAATAAATTACTGTTTTTAATTTTCTCTAATTAATAATACATGCATAGTGATATGAACTTCTTGTGGGTTGCCCCCCCCCCCAGCAGTTCCGGAGCATTTTCTTCTCTTTGTATATTAAATGTTTTTAATCGACTATTGCTTTTTAAACAATGGATATTCAAACAAGGTTATTATAAAAATTTTATTAAAATATTTAATAAGTACAGTTCTCCTAATGCAGGTGAGCCTGAAAATGGCAGTCATTAATATATGCCGTAATTTCGCACCATCGCATTGTCCGCGGGCTCGATTTTTTATTTAAAAAATTTCATAAATCATCAGATAGTCCGCACCACTCCATAATCCGCGGACTATACGTGAAAAAATATGTATTTTAGTATGACAGTATTAAATCATTTTAAGAATAAAATTCTAAGCATAGCAGAATGCCAAAAAGTATGGATTAGGCTCAATTAATTCCACCTTTAAAATATGAAATAATTTCTTCTGCCATAGACTCGGAGACGAATTTTAACGGAAGAAACAGAGCGGCCTACATTTCTCTGTTCGAGAACCCAGCTATGTAAATCGTCTTCTAATGCAGGCCATTGTATTTTTCCACGACGATTGGATCGCTTTCTTCTCATATTTTTAATGTTTTCTTTTGCTTGCGCCAATTTCTTACTGCCTTCTCGTCGACCTTCTGAATTACTTTCAGCTTGAAATCAGCAATAAAACTGCGACGATGTTTTAAAGACATAATGAATGACCAATATTACCGCAAATCAAAACTTTGAAAACAAAACACACTGATCATCGTGCTCAAATGACCTTCGACCCTCAACCTTCAACCTAGAACCCATCCACTTGATGTTGTCAATCGGAGCTGTTAACTATCGATATTTTCCCGTACTCCAGGACACAATTTAAGATGCGCTACTTGTTACTACTGATTCGTTCTGTTTATGGATTTTTTTTCATGTTTTATTAATAATACGATACGATGTTTTCTTGGCATCTCATGAGTCGTGCTTTTGTTTGATCATACGCCGTTGGCCGATGTGCTTTTTTTACACCTTCATTCGATTTTGATGATTTGAGCAAGGAACAACCAGCACATAGTCCGCATCGGCAGATAGTCTGAAAAATTCCTTTTTGCTGAAAGATTTGCTGAAAAAATTTGATTTTTAAACACAGATAGTCCGCGGACTATAAGTGCGAAATTACGATATATGATAGCTTTGCATATTTCTTAAACTTTAACTTATACATCAGTGTAAAAAGTCCATCAAAAATATTTTGTAAAAATATATTAAAAAATTTTAAACTATTGAGTCAGCATAAGAAAAATTCTAAAAACCACAGGAATGATCTGCTCATTTACCAACAAATCTAAATTCATTTATCATTTTCTTTGCTAAAAATAAAATGTCTCCTATTCTTGTACTTTGATGTAATAAATCCATCAAAAATATTTTGTAAAAATATATTAAATTTTTTTTTAAATATTGAGTCAGCATAAGAAAAATTCTGAAAACCACAGAAATGATCTGCTCATTTACCAACAAATCTAAATTCATTTATCATTTTCTTTGCTAAAAATAAAATGTCTCCTATTCTTGTACTTTAATGTAATAAATCCATCAAAAATATTTTGTAAAAATATATTAAAAAAAAATTTTAAAAATATTGAGTCAGCATAAGAAAAATTCTAAAAACCCCAAAAATGATCTGCTCATTTAACAACAAATCTAAATTCATTTGTGATTTTCTTTGCTAAAAACAAAATATCTCCTACTCTCCATGTAATAATCCGCAATGTTTGCTCTTTAAAATCAAACTTCAGTTGCTCAAATAGAATTTTTCATAAGCTGACATAGTATTTCTAGCGAATTTATATTGATAATTATGTTAAGTCTAAGTTATTATGAACTTCAAAGGGCAAAATATAAATATGAAATTTAAGTAAGTTTTGTTGAATATTACAACCTGTCCTATCATATTATTTTCACTTTGCTTGGTTAAAGTTCCAAATATCTCTTGGTTCACTCACTTAATGGAGCATCACCTGCAGACTCATCCTTCAGGTTCTTTGGAGATTGCATTATTACCGAGTCCTTCGGCAATGCTGGAGGCACAGGAACTTTGTTAACCACAATTTCTGGAGTTTTTGTAAAAGAAACTTTTTGCCGTAGAATGACGTGCACTGGGAATAGGAATGGGAGCTTCTGCTGCCTTTGATCCTTTGGCCTCCCCATGCGTCAAAGACTGTTTCGTTTTGAAGGACTTTGAGCCTTTGTGGCCCTTTTCTTTAGAGGCCGTGTTCTGATTTGAACTTCTAAAGAGTCCACTGAAGCAAGTCGCATAAGAGCATAAATGGTTGCAACAATTAGCCAATGATTCTCCAAGAAGTTTGACAAAACTCCTGTATAGAAATGTAATAGTACAAGACATATGTAATAGTACAAGTAAAAGACATATTCGTAAAATACAAATGGTAAAATTTTGAATGAAATTAACCCTCACGTACAGCTTAATCTCATATGAGGCTCTTGGTTCAAATTTTAAAAAAAATAGTTTGAAAAAAGTTTTCAATTAACTTTTATCTAAAGTGACGCTTTTTATGTATCTAGGCTTCATATGACTTCAAAATTTGATTTAATCCTCGATAAAAGTTGATAGCATGAGATTGAAAATATGATGTCTTAGATTTGTTTGATTGAGTACAAAACCAAATATATTTCTTTGTCTTTGATGTCCACTTACTAATAGCATTTTTAAACACCATTTTTAGCAAATTAATGTTTTAATATAAGTATAAATTTATATGAGGGGGTAATAACTTTTGTGTAGCTCATTTATTTGTCGGAATACAGCATAAATTGCACAACCAACGTAACCAATGCGCAAATCAAGATCTCTATTTGGGACTTGCTTTCGTTGGCTTTGCATTTTATGCTAAATATAAAATTTACCCTCTAAAGAGCACTTTTTCTATTAATTTTTTAAATATAGATGTATTTGTACCCCCACCAATTTAGATTTCATATAAGAATTATTTAATTTTCTCTTAACTATCATGAAAGTATAATGGATCCTTAGCCACTGTGATGTGCCTGGGAATAAGCATGCGGACGCGCTTTCTAAAAAGGGCTGTTTTCTGCACCAACCCATAAATTGTGCCTCTCTAAGAAATGTTTAGCGGGTCATCCGTGAACATGCTCGTAAGGCTCGATTATGCCATTATAGGATTATTGCTTCCGAAAAAAAATGGTCTTTTTTTTGGGCAGGCAAGTATGTGGCACCTTGCCCAGAGCTATTGGTGTGGCCTGTTCCCGCCTTGAAACTGGACATGATTTTCTTCAGGATCTGTACAAAGTTGGTCTTGCTGGTTCACCAAACTGTGTTCTTTGTTCTCAGCCCCAATGCAAGGAGATCACCTTTCTTTTGTCCTGCCCTACAGGATGTTATTTCTTCGGGTTCCTTTTCGACTCTTCCATCTAATGGGGCAATTTCTTGTCTGTATTGGACTGTAAGGCGTCGTATGCTCGAAAGAGTTCAAGCGAGCATAATATAAAAAAAATGATGAAAGTATTTGCCCACATAATCTAGAATGTCATTTTAAGGTTTTCACCACGTTCAAGTCAAATTTCTTTCAAAAATTTTAATTACTTTTTTGGATACATTGAAATTAAAATTTAGATTTAGATATCAATACCATATAAACATAAATAGTTTTACGAAAATCACTAAAATATATATAAACTTTTGAAAGAAAATAGCAATATTTAAAAAATAATGATATATTAAAATTTACTGTTATATTAATTTACATTCATTTTATACTGCAAACTAAATATTGGCTTAATTTTGAGGCATATGCTGATAACAAAAAGTTTTATAGCAATAAAGAATAATATAAATCGTTTTTTTAAAAATTGCTGCTGTAAATATTAATGTTTTCAGCCATTATTAATATTTGTGTTATTTTTTGTTTTGATCAGAGTTCCTGCAATTAATTCCTAGCGAGAGAGTTAATTGCACAAACTTTACACTTAAAAAGTATGATTACTTACCAGCAGAAGCAAACTAAAATGAAAGGAATTGCAATGATGAAATTGCTAACAGAATCCATACTACATACGGGTCCGAAACTAGAAAAAGTTAGAATAGTTAAAAGGAATTGAAAACTGATTTCTAAATTCATAAACATTTATAACTCTTCAATAAAGTTATGCATTAATTCGTTCCTTTATTGGGAGTATTATAATACTGAATTGGATTTTGTAAGTAGTAAACTTTTAATAATTTAAAAAGCTAAATACACTGAGGTTAAAAAAGATAAACTCCACAAAAATTATATCTTTTTTAATCATTTCGAAATGAAACTTGCAACAAAAAAAAATCCTTCACATAATGACGCGCTCTTTGAAGGATTATTTGTGGCTCACGATAAATGTACCGCGTTCCCTTTTCATTTTTGTGTATTATTTTAGAAAATACTACAACTGATAAAGCTCCGGCAATGCTGGGTTAAAAAATCGGTCTTATTGTCCGTTTAATTCTCAAATTCCACAGTTCATACCGATCCACTGATTAATTCACCGAGAACATTTAGATACAAAATATTTAAGATATCCTGATGTTATAAAAACAGTGTAACACATTGTAAATTACATTCGCACCAATGCAAAAAATCTTAGAAAATTTAAAAAACTCCTTGAAAAATTAAAGAACGAAGAACTTCCAAATGACATTCCTTAAATAATTTTCTGTAAAAAAAAATGTTTAATACCTTTTTGCATACCTTTAAAATATGTATTTAAGTAAAAATTTCAAATTTTGAAAATTCGCTCGGACTATCAAGAAGCTTGGCCACTCCTGAATTATACTAAAGTGAAAAAAAAAAATGATTACTTATTTATTTACGTGTTTATCAGCAGAGTACGTAAACTTAACAATGGAAATCAAATTAAATTTACCACACATCGTATAGTATCAACTATTATGCATTAGCAACTTGAAATACTGGATGTGGGAAAGTTTGAGAATCCTTCAGAATAGTGGAAAAGGCATCTTGTATAATTTTGTATTATTTTTATTTAATCTATCCTCAGCCTTAAAATTTTCCCAACTTCTTGAAAATTCTGCACCCCGTAGATAATGTAAGAGAATATTTCACTACTTAAAGAGAAGTTTTCTTTAAGTCTCTCACTGCTTCGTCGTCAATTTAGTTTGTCTAAGTAATGCAAATAGATTAACTTCAACTCATCAGGAAAAAGCACAATAATCATTAACTGACCATTTTTTAAATTTTCTGACCCACTTACGTAGTACCTAAATTTCTTTATTAAATAATGTTATTATTTCTTTTTACCAGTTTCTTACCCTTAAACTGTTTCATTTTCTCGTCGTTGCATGTTTTTGTAGAAATTATTTTGCAAGCAGTCGTCAGTTCAGATGTGCAATTTCGACCTATTAATATCCTATTTAAATACCAAATACTTATTTCTTGCTAAAAAATCGTCTCAATGAGGATTCGTTAACTTTATTTTACTATATAATGCCCATTTTTAATGTAACGTTTGTACAACTACATCGTATTATAATATACTATAAGTGATTCCATTTTTGTTCAAACATGTGTGTGTGTGTTTAATGACTATATTTTTACTTGAATTAGAAATTGTGTAGCAAAAAATGACGTACATGGAATATATGCAAACAGTCGCAAAATTTAGCTCATTGTTGATGAAATGTATGTAATATAAAGGTAAATGAAAAAAAATAGATATATATCTAAAGATGTCTGATTATTAATTTAGCATTATCAGTAAATAATGTACTTTATTAAAACATTCATATATAGATTAAAGAAAAAATTCTAGAGCTGGCTTTCTCCTTCCCGGAGAGATTCAGCACGAATATATATATATTATATATATATTTTATATATATATATTTATATATTTATATATATATATACATATATATATGTATATATATATGTATATATATATATGTATATGTATATATATATATATATACACATATGCATACATATATGTATACTTATATATATACATGTATATATACATATATACACACATATATATAATATACATATATATTATATATATATATTTTATATATATATATATATATTTATACACATATATTATATATATACATAGAGCATTTAAATAATATATGTGTTGTGCATATATATATATTGTTTTTGTTTTTGTATAATATAAAATATAATTATTATTATATATTATATATATATATATATTATGTGTGTGTGTGTGTGTGTGTGTGTAAATATATACATATAAATATACAAAATGCCATACATACACAGATACAAATTTATGTATATATATAATTTGCACGATGACTAATTATAGTTTTCGCATTTCTAAATATAAACGTTCTCTAAATTTTTGCTTACAATGTAGATTTTAAATTCAAGATTTAAATTTAAATAGAATTTTTCCTAGATTTATGCTACAGAGATAGTATTTATATTTTTAGGAGTAACTCGAAAAATTTATTTTTACGAAATATAGAAAAAAAATCACATTCCGACTATGAAATTTGAATTTTTCTTTTAGGATGTCTCTCTGCACTCTTCGCAAAAATCAGACCATACATTTTATTTTGTAGCTTTTACTTATTTTATTGATTCAAGAGTTTATGCATTTTATAACAGATTTTTTTCCTCTTTCTCAAAAGCGATTGTATCAAGGGTGAAAAAACGTTAAACTTCATTACCAAAACCGTTTTTATTACTATCAGACGAAAAAAACATTTTATTTGTTTTCATAATCCTACAAAAAAAGAATTTTTTTTAACCATAAAAAGTGTTGATAGATTTTTTTGATTTTGTAACATTTTATGACATTTCTGTAAAAAACAACTTTTCTAGATAATAAAGAGAAAACAAATTTCCGAAGAAAAAAAAATACTGAATCACGAAATTGCATTTGTAAGGATTTTTCTATTGGATTCTTAATTTATTTCTAATCGAGATGTTTGTGCTTTATATAAATAAAGCAGTTAGTATGCATATATGAGAAAATTAAAACATTTTCAGAAATGTTTTTAACCTATAATTCAAGATTATATAATAGATAAATTTATGGATTTTTCTGCAATTTTTGATATTTTATTTAAAAATATCTTAAAATAATATTTTTTAAATTTGTATTTTACAGTAAAATTATATTGTTTTTTATTTTAGATATTTAAATCAATTTAACAATGTTTAGAAAATTCAAGAATTAGTTGACTATTTTATGTATTTAAAAAAAAAAAAAGTTTTTTATGAATTTTAAAAAATAAGTCTTTTAATGTATTTTTTACATAAATAAAAATCAAATCTTACGTATACAAGTTTGACTTTGAATTTTAGATATCTGTAAAAATCTTAATAAAATATTTTTTTAACACAAATTACTGTCAGATTTATAAATTAAATTTGACAGATTCTCCTACATTTCTGTATTTTAAAAAATAAACAACTGTTTAGTGATTACATGCACAGTATTATCCTGTGCGTTAAATCTGCAAAAAAAAAAAATTAATATTTGTAACTTAAATACAGAACAAAAAGCTTTAGTATTTTTAATACCTGAATTTAGAAAAAATACAGTCTTTTAATGTCCTCATTTGTTACAAAAATACCATACAATTCAAATCATATACGTATACAAATCTTGAAATATTGAAGTTAAAGATTTCAAATTTTGCATGCTTGTATAAAAAATATCATAACTATATTTTAAATTACTGTCAATTACAAATTACTGTCAGATTTATAAATTAAATTTGACAGTTTCTCCTGCATTTCTGTGTTTAAAAAATAAACATCTGTTTAGGGATTACATGCGCAGTATTATTCTATGCGTTAATGCAAAAAAAAATTAATATTAACTTAAAAGCAAAAGAATTTTTAAACTGAATTTAGAAAAAATACTTATGTTATTTGTACAAAAAAGAAACATTTAGAAAAATCTTTATTTTAAAGACTCATTTGTTAAAAATATCATAACTATTTAAATTACAAAAATACCAAAAATCATATACGCTTCTGCATTTTAAAAAATAAACAACTGTTTAGTGATTACATGCACAGTATTATTCTATGCATTAAATCTGCAGAAAAATTTAATATTTGTAGCATAAATACAAACAAAAACAGAAAGCTTTAGTTTTTTTAATGCCTGAATTCAGAAAAAGTCTTTTAAAGTCCTCATTTGTTACAAAAATACCCCACAAATCAAAGCATATACGCTTCTGCATTTTAAAAAATAAACAACTGTTTAGTGATTGCATGCACAGTATTATTCTATGCGTTAAAAAAAATCTGCAAAAGAAATTTAATATTTGTAATTTAATTAAAAAAAACAAAAAGCTTTAGTTTATTTAATGCCTGAACTCAGAAAACATAGTCTTTTGAAATCCTCATTTGTTAGAAAAATACCCCACAAATAATATATACGTATATAAATCTTGAAATATTGAAAATAAAAATTTCATTTTGCATGCTTGTGTAAAAATATCATAACTATATTTTTAAAATGTTTAAATACTATTTTAACCATATCTGGGATACTATATTTAGGGCCCGATTAAGGCAAAGTTGGGCCCAGGGCCTGGTTGTCTTTCGTCCCCCCCCTTCCTTTCAAGACAAAAAAAAAAGTTTATAAAAGAAGATACAAAAGAATATTTTGGGGGAAAGTTTATATTAATTTTTTTATGTTTACATACCTTTGTAGTACAGTCGAATGCCAAAAATCTGTATATCCTCAAGGATGTAAACTGTAACACTTGCAATTAAGTTTTTATATAAAAAAATAAAATAAAATAGCATAGGTAAGATTAACAAATAATAGCTATTCGTATGTTTTAAGACAAAATTAATAAGAGAAAAGAATAATAAAATTCAAATTTTGTTAATTAAATTATTTAAAATTTAATGATTAAGTACCAAATAATAATTAAGTACCAAAAATATGGGTTCCAGGGCCTAGGCCCAGATGGCCCGTGCTTTATCCAGGCCCAGCCATATCCCCTCGGAAAGAATATCTGAATTCAAGTCATTCATATACTACTTTTAGACATAAAAATGTCTAAAAGTAGTTTTAAAGTGGAGCCCATAAAATTATCATATAAAAAAAAGGAAAACATAAAACAAAGCACGGGTCAGTTGTATTTTCCCTTACCTTTCTTTTTTTTATCCGGTGTGAGGGCAGTTTTTCACAAACTTATAAAAGTCATTTTATTGTTAATTGAAAAAATTTAAAATTAATTTATACATTAAAAAATCTTTTATCTTCCCTGTTATACCCGAAAGTAAGACCAATTTTTGATAAATAATTTTATTTCCAAATCGATTCTATGCATTCAAATCATCATTAAAATTTGTTATAAATATTGAGTTTATCAAAATATGCAAATGTTTCGTCATAAAAAATGGCATTTCTACTGAGTACATTTTTACTTCTATATTTTTACTTGTTCAGTGTTTGTACATTTTTTATTTAAAGTTGGCTTTTTCTCAGAAAACCTAACCAAACTCTAAAAAATATTTTTACAGAAATAAATGTTTGAAAAAGGGTATGATTTTTCTTAAATTTTAAATACGCATAGTAATAAAAAAAAATCCACGAAATAGTTTCTGCAATAAGCGAGACAATGAAAAAAAAACATTAAAACAAAACTCTCCTTTTTCCTATGTAAAAGGAAAGTGATAAATCTTCCCTTACAAAATCATGTACTTTTGTTTTACAATCCTGTTATATTTTAAAACAATTTATTTAGACACGATATATTTTGCCCCTCTTACATTAACTTCTGTCAGGTTAAAAACTTGAGGTAATATATTTAACCAATATTATGAATATATCAGTGATATTTTAAATAAATTTATTTAGCCATAAATATTTTAATAAATTATATTAGCTTTCTGTAACAATAAGTTACATTCAGTTCAGCTTTTTTTACCCTTTCTCGTAAGCCTTCTTATGTAAAATAATATTAAGAGTAAATCACTGATATTTTAAAATAATTTATTTAGTCGTGATTTAATATTTTTCTCCACTTTCATGTAATATATTAGCTTCATTTAGTAAAAAATTTTAAAAATCGTAAAACTGAAAAAATTATATTAATAGATATGTTGTAAAACAATATTAAGAATATATCAATGATATTTAAAAACAATTTATTTAGCCATAATATATTTTAATGAACTATATTAGCTTCCTTGATTAAAGATCATAAAATCTTAAAGCTATAATCTTAAAGTGAAACGTTGTAAAATAATATTAAGAGTATATTACTAATATTTTAAAATAATTTATTTAGTCATGATTTAATATTTTCACCACTTTCATGTAATATATTAGCTTCATTTAGAAAAAGATTTTAAAATCGTAAAGCTGAAAAAGTTATATTAATAGATACTTTGTAAAACAATATAAAGAATATATCAAGGATATTTTAAAACAATTTTTTAGTCATGAAGTAATATTTTAATGCTCCACTTTCATCAATTACATTAGTTTCGCTCAATAAAAGATTTTAAAATCTTAAAGCTAAAAACCTAAAGTGATACATTGTAAAACAATATTGAGAATAAATTAGTGCTGTTTTAAAACTATTTACCCATGATATAATATTTTACCACTTTCATGTCTTATAAGCTTCAGTAATTGTAAAGCTAAAACCCTAAAGTGATACACTGTTAAAATATTATTAAGAATAGATCAATGATATTTTAAAACAATTTATTTGGAAATAATATATTTTAATAAATTATATTAGCTTACTAGAGTAAAGATCATAAAACCTTAAAGCTAAAATCTTAAAGTGATACGTTGTAAAATAATATTAAGAGTATATCATTGATATTTTAAAAGAATTTATTTACTCATGATATAATATTTTTCCACCACTTTCATGTAATAAATTAGCTTCATTTAGAAAAAGACTTAAAAAATCGTAAAGCCGAAAAAATTATATTAATTGATACGTTGTAAAATAATATTAATGATATTTTAAAACAATTTTTTAGTCATGAAGTAATATATTAATTCACCACTTTCATGAATTACATTAGTTTCGTTCAATAAAAGATTTTAAAATCATAAAGCTAAAAACCTAAAGTAATACATTGTAAAACAATATTAACACATTGTGTACGGGTATATTTCGCAGCGGAATTGTACTGGGAGCGGGCGTTTTGCGGGTAAGTTTAGTTATTCAGTTAAATCTCAATAGATCGAAAATTATTTAATTTTTTAACCAACTGTTAATATTTTATATTGAAATATATAAACAAATATATAAATAAACAAATAAGCAAATATATATATATATACAAATATATATATATATATACAAATATGTATGCAATATATAAATATACATATACATAATATCATTTTCGCAAGGATAAATAAAAAGTTAATTTTAAATCTAAATCGATTTTTTTTAATCAACCTTCCCGTTCTGTGGTTCCGCATCGACTGATGTAAAAACTAGTTTTTGTCTAAATTTTTCCAGAATCTATGTAGTAGACAAGAACATTCGTCTTCGTTTTCCTGTATATACCGTTATTTTTGTACCCACAAATAAACCATGTTGTTACACTAACCCGTACTAGTATGTCACCCTCGCTCAAGTATCAATCGTCAGAAAACGTACTAGTACGTGTCCCGGATACAATGTGTTAAGAATAAATCAGTGATGTTTTAAAACTATTTACCCATGATATCATATTTTACCACTTTCATGTATTATAAGCTTCAGTAATTGTAAATCTAAAACCCTAAAGTGATACATTGTTAAAAAATTATTAAGTATAAATCAATGATATTTTAAAACAATTTATTTAGTCATGAGATAATATTTTGGTGAACCCCTTTCATAAATTATGTCAGCTTCGTTCAATAAAAGATTTTAAAAAAGTAAAGCTAAAATCCTAATCTGATACATATAAAAAATCCCCTATATAATAAAATCCTAAGTTATCTGTCTGTCTGTAGTCAAATCTATGAAGCAATTGGGCCTGAAATAGATAGAGGCATCCATATTTTATTTTTCATGAGTTAGAGTTAGCGAAAGCTAGTTCGAAAACGTTCGAAATCTACCCCTTCCCCCTTTTTCAAGCGTTTAATGCCATTATTTCAAACTCTATTTTCCCCTATTAAGAGTAGGAGATTAAATTTATCATTTTTTACATAATAAACAGTTAAAAATAACATTTTTTCTAGCATTATGACGTCATTCCTTAACCATTTCATTCAATCATTTCTTATTTTAAATTATTTAAATATCGTCTGCATTATTTTCATGCGTGTTATCCCTGAACTGAGACATTATGTAAATAATTTTCTTTTATATTTGTCTTAAATAATAGGTACATCAGTGATAATTTTAAATTTAATCATCAATTATTTTTGTTGCAATGAAAAGTTTATCATCGGTATTAACAACAAAATCTACGAGTCTATTTCACGGACTAATAAATATCTAGCTTTTAAGATATATAGCTTTGAAAATTAAGAAGTTTGTTCGTTTGTGTGTTTGTTTTTTATACATAACCACACTCTTTGCAATCGATTCGCTCAATTTTGTACATCATTCATATATACCGCCAAATAATTAAGGTCATTATTAAAATCTCTGCTGTCCACCCTACCACGTGCTTTGAAAAGATAAATTAAAATTGGCAACTAACATACAGTCAGTAAAGATAAACAAACTATTGAGAGTGTACCAGATAATTCTCAGGCAAAAAACAAGCTATTTTTTATCTTCCTTATAGGGTACTTTACAATTCTAGAAAATTAAAAATTTTACGGATCCCGTCATATGACGGGCTATATGCTAGTATTATTAAGAATAGATCAGTGATATTTAAAAAAAAAAATTATTTAGCCAAATTTTGCTTATATTAGATAGATATATAACTTTTGTGATAACCTTTTAGTTATTTACAGTATGTAAAAATGGTAATAGATGTTATGTGTTTACAAAATTATATAGAAGATAAGTAGTATTTAATATATTAATAATCATAAAATCAATGTAATATGGGTTTGCAGCTAGTTTATATTAATAACAGTTCTGTGGGTATTATTAACACTGTTTCTCAGTCTTCACTATATTTCATAATTCAATGAGATAGAAATATCAAATTTTCAGCCAAATTTCACCTGGCCTAAAGTTTGCTGTCACTTTAAAGTCAATGAAAGAATAAAAGATTAAAGAAAGAGACCAATCTGAATAGTACTTTTTTTCTAAACCATGACAATATCATAGATTAAGTAGATTTTTCTGTTTCTCTAGTGAAACGTTGTTCTTTTGTTTCACCTAATTTATTTAAAGCCTAACAATTTAACACTTTGTAGGAACCGTCAGTTTCGTCATTCTTTCAAATCGTGAATTCCCAAATTCCTCGAATATCTGTAAATTTTATTTTAGAGACAGCTTCGATTTTTATCTATATACAGATTCCTAAGTTCTGATAAGTCTGACCTAATTTTATCGTCAATACATGCCTGGAGAATATCCAGGACGTGAAAACAGATTACAGGTTGATTAGCTGTCAACGCAAACTTAAGAGGCACCTTAACCTCGATTTTTATAATATTTTAAACTTTTAACTATATTCTTAACATGAACATAGCTGCTGTTACTTAAAATACATGACACTAAAATCTGGGAGAAAATAATTATTAATAAAATACACAACTTTTTTCCTAAAAATTTAATAGTGTGAGAACATTCTTTAAAAATGTTCCCAGTGCTCTAAATATTTGCCTATCCACTTCATCTTGTAAGTGAGTGTTTAATACTTACATGGAAATAAAATAAGGCTTCATGTTTCCCTTACGTTAAATATAAATTATTTAAAACTGTGATTTAAATTTGTACAATGCCGTAGCAATATTTTTCATTGTGTCATATATGATACACCTTGTAACTCGATAAAATTTCTTACACTTTAAAAAAACATACAAGGTACTTTGACGTAATTTAAGAGCACATACAATTTCCATACAAAAAAGAACTATATTAGTTACACGAGAAACATGTGTAAGACGTCAGTTTGTGTAACCAGAATTGCATCAAAACGCCTTCGTAGTCATTCGGTGAGACTAACTGGAGAGAAGACCGAAAGTGATTCTAGCGCTCTTTAGCTTCGACTCTGATTGGACAGGTCGGGTTTGCCATCCCCATCCCCATGAAAGAGAGTTAAAACCGCCGGCGTGATTTCATGAAGAATTAAAAATTCTTCCTATTCCAAATTTTATATATAGACTCTCACTAAAGTCCATAAAAATTGAAATAATGATTTAATTAAGAAACTTGTTAATTACGATCCCACCGATGCTGGCAATCTCCAAAGATCCTTAATTTTTGTGTGTTGTTTTTATAAAAAACTGAAAAATCTCCAAAAACAAAAATTTTTTTAATTGTATAAAAATGTAAAAAAAAACAGCTTTAAAATAATTAAAAACTTGCCATACATCATGTTTCGTACACATTTCTAACATCAAAAATACATGAAATTTGATTGGACTAATCCCTGTAATTCTATTGGTCCTCTCGTGGCCATTTGAATCGCCCCAGAATGACAAAACTACTGTCTCAGTGTACCGATGTCCCTGTCCTCAAAAATATTTGTGTTTTTCTATCCCTAAGCTTTCTAATCTCTAGTTCTTGTGTTATGAACTCACGAATCCACCTCTCTATCCCCTTCTTTCATCTTTTAGCTGTTTTATTTTCTGCTCGTTGTCATTTTTCTGCTTACTGTTAGAAATCTCTGGATTAGATACCCCGGCCCAGGCAATCCAATTGCACCATCGCCTTGTATGCCTCTCAGCAATCAGGAGATTATGGCAGAGGAAAGAAAGGAGAAGGAATTAGCATAAGCAAAGACTGCTTCCACCATTTTCTTTTAGTGATTCATGGGCGCCTTCTTCACTGACCACAAGACAAGGCCGGCAAGGGAGGGGATTTAGGGGACCGGTCACTCCCAAAAATTTCAAAATGGATGTGTCATCTGCCTAGCTGTGCGTAGACAACAGTGTTCTAAAAAAAAACACCGTTTTGACCACAAACGTCTTACGGAGCATCAGGCTTTTATCTACCCCACACCTCCATCCCCTAGAGTCATTCGTTTCAAAATCATTTTCCGCAATCTATTGTATATAGCCTTCCTGTCTGTGACATTCCATGGTGAGTATTTTGAGATAGATTCTATCTTCTAAAATAGCTTCAACTTATTACGTTAGAGTAGATTTAATCAGAAAAAAATTTAAGCGAATAAATCTAAAATGGTTTTTAATGTTGATTTTAATATTAAATTCTTTGTGCAGATACTTCATTACTCATTCTAAGCTTTAAATTTGTTCATCTCTTTTTTTAATCATTTTGTTATTTAAAAAACCACCACATTGTGTTATGGTACTCATTAGGAGTATACATATGTAAGAAAACCTGTAGTTTTACTGAAGTATCATTCACAAAAAACAAATGTTTTTCCCCTTGGCCTCCCACCAAAGATAATTTCTGGCAACGGCCTTGCCACAAGACACTAACATTCTAGTATATAATCAAGAACTAATTGTACGCAGACTTTACCATTTTTACAAAATACTGTAAATAAATTTAAAATGATATCTCAGTTTTAAGTGAAATTTTAAAATAAATTATCTTCAACGGTAAATCTTCTCACATTTATATCTTTTGTCTATATTACTTGAGTTTATTAACATACCTAGTTCAGAGCTTCGTATGTGCTGTACAGTGTGATAGCGTATTTACTTTTTTTTAAACTTCTTTTGCAACATGGCATAATACTTCGAAAGAATGTATAATTCAATTAAGAATGAACATGTGAATATTTAAAGTTCCTAAATTAAAGTGTCCTTGTGTGTACATCTGTACATAAAAAATAGTCGAAATTTATTTAGTTATGGCCAAAATGGGTTACAATTATTATTTCATTAAATAATTGTAATAAATTAACTGCGTGTAATTATTCTATTAAATTTTAAAAAATCAAAAGTTTTGGAAATTGAAATATTAATCAAAGGTTACTTAGTACAAGGAAATAAAAAAAATTAAATTTTACTGGTGTGCGTCTGATATTTATTATTTAAAAACTATTATTTTAACTATATTTTTAAAATCGTCATGCAAACTACATTTTAAAAATCGTTTCTGTGTACTGCATGTTTATTTTTAATTGAATTACGAAATTTTGAACCATTTTTCATATGTGCTCAAATGTTTAGAAGAAGTATCTAATAAGAAAAATAATCCATGAGGAATATTTGAAGTCATCAACATCATATAAGAAATCAAACTAATTTTTTTAGTTTAAAAACTGGAATGTGCGACATAAAATTGGTTTAATTGATGGAAAATACTCTATTACAAAAGTTTCCCTTAAGTAATATATGCTTCCAATATTGTTTGAGAAATAAAAAATGTATTTTTGTCCCTATTTCAACCATTTTGAAGGTCCCATGTTCTCCTTAAAATATATTTTAAGTGGAACTAAGAGTAAAAATAATTTACCGAAACATTGCTCTTCGGAAATTGCACCCCGACTCCTTGTAACTCTGTGACCGAAGCAGGTGTGACATTCTGTTGCAGCGTACTTCCCGTTGTAATGGTTTAAATGACAAGGTATACAATATCCGTTCTCCAGAAAATGACCAGGCAAGCAGGGAACTGAAATAAATATTAAAAATTTCTCATGTTAATGCTTAGTTGTTGTCGTCTTTCGTTTTGAAGAGCACTGCTAGGTGAGAGAATAGCTTGTCGCTCAAAGTGTGTTCTCGTAATTTCGAAGCACGAACCATGCAGATGGCTGGCTGAGCCTGCTACCTACAGTAGTATCATTTGAATTTAGAGCATATTGTGACCATGAAGGTATCTTATTGGGTCTTTCGGGTCTCGATATCGTAATCCTCCAATTCCCTGAGCCAATCAGCTACCATGACTCGATAACCTTTTCATGCACATATTATGTACAAGTAGTTTTGCTCTTTAAGCGGTCAATTATTTTTACCAGAAATGCCTACAAAAAAGGCATATTTTTTATTGCATATAATTAAGTACCATACTTAATAAAATAAGAATAATAAGAAATTTTCTATTTTTTTTCACTTTTAACGCTTTTACAACATTTTTTATTTTACAATTTTGGAACACAAAAACCCCTAAACGTGTGCTTTTCTTAAGTACATTCTGCATGCAGTGAAGAATGGTTTACAAATTCTACAAAATTCTCTCATACTTACTGTCGATTTTGAATTTTACACTTTTTTAAACAAGTCTTTTTGTGTATGGTACAATTTGAAGCATGGTGTAATGCAAAGTCCTACGTCACAATCGGAGCAGAAATACCGTATTTCTTTTCGGATTCTCTTTTCATTCTCATTTCTTTTCGAACAGCACACTGCACATTTTCTTGAAGGTCAGTTTCTTATCTGTGGGAGCAATTATTTCCAAAAAAATGTCTCTCTGTCAGTCTCAGAAGATTTGGCTCCAAACCTGGTCGTCCACTTCGGAAATTTATTCCCGAACGATATTTTTCGATTATAAAATCAACGAGATCAAGACTAAATACTAGTTGCGTCTTTTTTCCTCAGTTTTTACGGTAGAAGACATATGAGTTCCATACAGCAATGTCGAAAAATATTATAATTAGTGATGAAAAATACGGGTAAATCGGGAAATCAAAGGGCAAAATATTCGTACCCTTACAGCGTAGGGGCAAACCAGTTGAGGCCAATTTTGGGTAGCACTTACACTGTAGGGGCAAACCTCTTAAGGGATTAATGGAGGAGAAATCCACATCAAATCCAAACAGATGTAGTATAGGATACTTAGATTAGTATAACGCTCCTAGATGGAGCTGTTAAAATCTACACCGTCTGTAGTCAGAGAGATTACTTTTAAATTCAACGGAAACGGTTAATAAAGAATACTGAACCTAAAATAATATACTCTTCATATTTGACGTCCAGCTTGGAGCACGACAAATATAAGAAGGAGGGATTTGAAATTCCCGTTTCTTTAACAACTATTTCCAACTATGTATTTTATTAACTAAACAGTACGGATAACGCTATCAGGGATGTAGTGGTGTTTCAACCACTGTAATGCTACTGCTGTAGCGAATCAAAAAATAAACTCCAAAAAATAAGCTTTCGTTAAAATTCTTTTAATTCGAGACTGACGTGTATAATAAAATAATAATGGAAGAAACAAAGCAAATAAGGGTCTATACAATGCTTGCAGCATGCAATTGAAGCATCATCTGGCGAACGTTCTTGTGAAGCAAGCTGGATCAGAAGCGCTTCCGAGGGCTTCTGCCGCGTGAGAATGCTCTCCTCTTCAGAAACAACTTAGTTACGCCGCGGCTTGCACTCCTCGTTCGTTTCGAAATTGTTGGTTGTTTGGGGCGCCTTAACAGATTCGCTGTATCCCCCGTCGTGAGACTTAATGGATCATTCAGGGTGAGCATCTGGATTTATCAGTTCTTTTAAGATTACACAATTATAAAACAATAACATTACATGAAAGGTTAATACACAATTTAACCCTAGACAGCATATAAAAATAGAAAAGTGATAAAGTGAGAAAGTAATAATTAGAGAGTAGAAAGTTTAAAAAGGGATAGGGAGTTTTTATGGTGATGCAAGCATCAATTTTAAAATTTTAATCATTAAATCATTTTTATATTTTATAATTTTTTTTTAAGAATACACAAAACATAATAACAAAAAGGAGGAAGTTAGGGAAAGCAGAAGAGAAGAACGAAGTATAAGAAATGATAGAGTGCTAACTTGAGTAGAAATAGCAAGAGTCATAGTAGCGCCATCTAATATCGGCGCGAGGAATTAGGAAATCAATAATTTGGAATAAACAAGAATTTGGAAAAAGCTATGATTTTAGGGAAGCATGGCAGCTCTTGGCCGCTTACGATTCCTGGTTTCCCTGAAATCATAGTCAGGCAGCTCGGCAATTATTTCATTATTGATATTATTAATGTTGGCATAAAACTTAATGGAAATATTTCGGCAGATTTCACTAAAATTTAACATGTTGAGGTCACGCCGAATGACTTCATTACGTAAATAACGCGGAGCTCTTGCTATTCCTCTGAGGAACTGATTATGAGTACGATTTAAAATATCATAGTTAGCGGGGAACGCAAACGACCATATGGGTGCTGCGTAAGTTGCAGCTGGTAGTATTACTGTTTTATACAGTAATACTTTATTTCTAATAGATAAATGAGGGCCGAAAAGTAGTGAACGAAGCTCAACTTTCCTGGCAATGATTTTATTTTTAATGTTAACTATGTGCGGTTTAAAAGTAAAACGTTTGTCAATAGTGACACCAAGATATTTAATAGAGTTCTCCCATTCGATTACCTCGTCGTACATATGAAGCCGTGGAGGGAGTTTGAAGGAACGACTAAAATAAATTGCCTGGCATTTGCCGGGATTTAGTTTAATCTTCCAGTGTGTGAACCATATTTCCAGAGCAGAGATGTGGTGTTGTAAGTATGAGGCCACACTATTAATGTGGTGTGCAGATGTATAAATAGCTGTATCGTCGGCGTAAAGTGCGAGGTTTGTAAGGTCTGATCTAGGGATGTCATTAATATATATATTGAATAGAGTAGGACCTAATATGGAGCCCTGTTGTACTCCAGCTGTGATGCGTTTAGCGTTAGAATAGGTGTTGTCGATACGGACTTTGAAAAATCTATTGCAAAGGTAGTGTTTTAATAAGTGTATAAGTGCATCAGGCACACGGAGCTGAATAAGCTTGTACATAAGTCCTTCGTGTGTGGTACGGTCGAATGCCTTTGCAATATCTAAAAAGAGTGCAGCAGTTGGCTTCTTGTTAAGTAGACCTTCGCTAGCGAATTCTACAACTCGAAACAACTGGTGTGTTGTGCTATGGCTTTGTCTAAAGCCAAATTGCTCTGGAATGAGACTGTCATTTAAATCTAGGTGAGTTTGAAAACGGTTCAAAATGATACGCTCGGTAATCTTACTGAGAGAACTCAGGAGGCTAATCGGGCGATAATTTTCTGGTAAATTTCTATTTCGAGTGGTTTTAGGAATGGGGCAGATTATAGCAGTTTTCCATGTTTGGGGGAAATATTTTAATTGCAGAATTTTATTAATTATGGCAGTGAAGTATAAAATAATATTTTTAGGGAAATTTTTAACAGCTTTATTGGAGATATTGTCCTGCCCGGGGGACTTAGAATTTTTAAGGCTATTGATGATATTGATGACTTTATTAATATTAGTTTTGGGAATATTGTAGGTACAGGGGGTAGCAAAGAAACTATCAACTACATCTTTAACATGGGAGTCGTGATCTTCGTTCACTAAGTCCGCGTTAGGCGCGAACTGATTTTGGAATTTATCACCAATTGCCTCGGCTTTTCCGAAGGGATCGAAGTGAGTCAACGTGTAGCCATCTATCGGAGGATAGTGGTAACTTGACCTTCCGCGAAGTCTCCTCTGGAATTTCCAGATAGAGTTATCTTCTACGGAAAGGCCAGAGATGAACTCAGCCCATTTTTCCTCATTATGCTCGCGGATTCTCAATTTTACAGCAGCGCTGAGGGCAAAATACTCTTGCCTTGAATGGGGGGTGCGAAGGTATTTGTACAATTTTCTTGCTGTGTTACGTTTTTTGATGAGTTCACGAATATCCGATGGAAGTTTGTGAACTCTGGGGCTGGTCTTTTCCTTCGACGAATTTGAAATAGCTGAATTTACCCGAGTAGTTAGTTGCAACACAGAAGTTTCTAACTGATCAGTATTATTAATAAAAGGAAAAATTAATTTAGAATCGGCAAGAGTATCCTGGAACTGTCGCCAATCGGTGTAAATATTAGGTTTAGACTCAAGACAACTTATCCTCAGATCCACTGTCAGTAAAACTGGCAAGTGGTCAGAGTCAAAGAGGTCGAGAGTTGCAGAATTAATTTTATGGGGGATATTATAAGCGAGAGCAAAATCTATTACAGAGGGGGCACTTTGAGAAAAATGGGTGGGAGAATTTGGGTAGTGAATATTAAGATAAGGGGTATTGGTGATAAAATTTAAGAGCTCTCGCCCTCTATTTACACCTCTACAGTTCCAGGCTGTATTATGCGCATTAAAATCACCGGCAATAATACAGTGAGAGTGATAATTTATGATCCTATTAACATCCGAAATGGGGAAATTGGAGTTGCATTTAAAATAGGCCGAAGTAATGAGAAATTTAGAATTGCGATCAGGCATGACCATAATAGAAAGAGAATCCATGTCGTCAGTTACAAGGTCAGTAACTTCATAATGATTGATGTCTCTGCGGATGTAAATCGCGACTCCACCCGCAGGTCGCGCGCGAGCAGAGACAATACGATCCCGACGGTAGAGCGAGTAATTGCTGATATTAAATTTTGCTCGCGAGTTCTTAGGGAATATAGTCTCCTGCACTAAAACAATATCTATGTCAGAAGACTCTAAGAAGTCGCGAAGTTCGTTAAGTTTACGCGCGAGACCGTGTGCGTTCCAGTGAAGAATCTTTAGGCTATCTAGGGTGAGAGGAGGCCTAGCCATGACTGCTTACCCCGACCACAAGTTCGAAGATCGAGAGAAGCCGCTGGAGAGGGTCAATGTCTGATTTCGTTATTTCACTAAAGTTTTTGAAGAGAGCCATAATATCGGCAATTTTAAAGGTTTTCAGGAAACTTTGGATTGTTTTGATAAAGTCCATCATGGATCCAGAGTCCGTGGAGTTAGATTTCTTTCCGCTGTCTGAGGGAGTAATGGCGGCGGCGTTTTTCCTTTGGGGTTTGGGATTAGGGAGAACCTCTCCAGGCGACCAATTGAATTTCTCCTGTTTGGGGGGGGGCAGGGCTTGCTGCGCTCGTACTTGGCGTAGCGCTGGGAGCATTAGTTGAAGTTGGATTATTGCGGGGAGCCTGTCTGGCTTCCCAGGCGTTAGTTCTAGGGGTAGGAACTGACACGAAATTAATTTTACTGTTAGTTGGAGGTTGCTTTTTAGCAGCTTTTTTGAAGGCTGGGTACTTTATGCATCCACGGAAATTCGCGGTATGATTACCGCCACAGTTTGCGCACCTGAAGTGCTCAGGGGTGATAACACAGTCTTTGGCTCTGTGGTTTTCACCGCACTTCAGGCACCGAGGAGTCAGGCCGCACTTCAAAGAAGAGTGCCCGAACTCCTGGCAGCGATAACACTGCGCAACGCCTTTGTAGCGGTAATCCTCGAATTTGACCGATAGATAACATAAAGTTTTAATATCGTGCAATTTATCTATTGCAGCATTTTTCCGTAAGGTTACTAGGCACAGGGGGATGGGGGTTTTAGTTCACCGATTTTTCATATGGGCGATTCTGAGGGGTTCGAGACCATAATTACTTAATTCTTGTGCGATGTCCTCGACCTTAATGAAGAGTGGCAATCCTCGGAGTACGAATTTAACTGGTTTTTCCTCTTTTAGATCTAAAGATCTAACTGGTATTTTACTCTCTATTAGAAATGCTTGAATAGATCTAAAAGAGTCAGCACAATCTGTACTGACTTTGATTTGATTGCGTACAAATTTAGTACTTATATTTTTTGATAAAGTGTGGACATGTGCCAACAGCTGGGGACAGTTATCATCGATTTCAAAATATAGGTTGTATGGCTTTTTTAGCCTAACTTCATCATTAGTATTTGGGGTGACATTATTTTCTGGGGCCGTGGTGGCTTCTTCCATCTCAACTGAATCGTTGGCTAGGACCTCAAATTTATTTTTAAGTGGAATATCACTATCATTTAATCTTTTTCTTTTTATATTTACAATAATACTCAGAAGTCTTAATTTACTGTGGTTATCCTTAATAATTTTGAATCCGTGGATTGCTAGGCAATCATTAATTTTGGCTTCACATTTATCATAAAATAGGGGGAAAAGAGCAGTCTTAATGAATTGCTCAATTTTAGAACTACCAGATGCTAAGAGTCCCTGAATTGAATCCAAAAAAGATCTCACCAGGGTGCCGTCTTCAATTGATGGGTCGTCCGTCATCTTGTCTTTCAAAACTACTTCCTTTTCGTTCGTTCTCGCCTGGCTGCAACTTATAAGGCGGCCGGTCGCTGTCAAGTACGCGTCTGCGCACGCAGATCTTCTGCCGCTTGTTAAAACTTTGCATACCAAATGAAAGTACAAATAATTAGTGGTAACAAAATTATAATTTGAGGACACCACATTACTCCCCCTCCAAAGAGAACGGAGTTCATGTGGCACCAACACTTGGCAACACAAAACGAACCCTTCTACCATACCTTGTGGTATAAGGTTGAGTATGCTCAACTGAAGTGTCTTGCTCTAGTGGCTTATTCTGGGGAAGAATCAAGAGCCGAAAATAGTCTATATATAGAAAGGCAGGTATTAATCTATCGATATTTATTATCTGGTTTCTACCTTTTATAAATTTTATATCTGTAGTGAATTGAGAAATGTAATAAATGTAATTTAACTGTCGTATTTGGCGGGGAGATTCAATTTTAGTCTGCATGAAGGCGTAAGTGAGAGATTTATGATCAGTGTATACAGTAAACTGCCGAGCTTCCAGGATATGCTGAAAATATTTTATGGAAGAGTATACACTTAGCAATTCAAGATCATACGTGCTGTAGTTCTTTTCGGGAGTCCGCAATTTACGTGAAAAAAATCCTAAAGAAACTACACCTTCTGACTTACGAGCATGTAATGCACCACCAATCGCGGCATTTGAAGCATCGCATACTAAAACGAGACTGTCTTCGTCGGTAAAATAAGCTAAATGTGCTATGTCAGTTAAATCCTTTTTACATTTTATAAATGCATCTAGTGCACAATTGTTAAGTTCAATTGGGGTACTATCCTTTTTTCTTTGCTTTTTTGAGATAACTGGTAAGTGTAGCCTGTACCATGGCAGCATTTGGCAAAAATCGCCTATAAAAATTTAACATAACTAAAAATCTACGAAGTTCTGCTACAGTTTTAGGAATAGGAAAATTTTTAATATTTTCAATTTTATCTTTCAGTGGAGAAATTCCGTTTGAGGTTATTTGACAACCCAAAAATTCTACTTGACTCTGGCCAAAAATACACTTAGCAGGGTTCAATTGTAATCCCGCATTTTCTAATCTGGTAAAGATTTCCCTCAAATGCTGGAGGTGCTGGGTTTCTGATGACGAAGCAACGAGTATATCGTCAAGGTACACTACTACAAAGTCGAGGTCCATAAGTACCTCGTTAATGTACCTCTGAAATGTCTGTGCGGCATTTCGTAGCCCAAAAGGCATATAAAGATACTCAAATAAACCAAAAGGGGTAATTATAGCTGTCTTTTCGACATCATCAGGATTTACAGGTATTTGGTGATAAGCCTGTAATAAGTCTAGTTTAGAAAATATATTTTTTCCAGCCAACATTTGAGTGCAATCGTGAATATGGGGGAGAGGATATCGATCTGGAGTGGTAACGGCATTTAAACGCCGATAATCCCCACATGGTCTCCAATCGCCAGACTTTTTCTGCACCATGTGCAAAGGACTAGACCATGGGCTTTTGGAAGGCCTGACTATACCTTTTTCGAGCATAACTTGAAATTCCGCTTTGACTACCTTCAGCATAGAAGGGTTAAGTCGTCGAGGGCGAGAAAATACAGGTTGTCCTTTCGTAACTATATGGTGGAAAATTTTTGTTTTATTCAAGCCAAAAGGGGCTTTTCGCTTTCCGATTAAAGCCGGAAAATTACTCAAAAGACTGGTGTATTGAGTAGAAATGTCGTTTAAGACATGAATTTCCTTAAAATTGCCTTTCCAAATAAAACCACTGGAAGAAAGTTTTGTTTCAGGGTCGACTAAACAGCGTGATTTTCCATCCACAAGGAGTCCGAAGTGCTGCAAAAAGTCCATGCCAATAATAAGGTCCTGAACATCGGCTATAACAAATGGCCAAGGAAATTTTCTTCTGAGATTGAGGTCAGGTTGTAAAAGTACTGTACCGTATGTTTTAATGGGCGAACCATTCGCAGCAAACAAAATAAGCTTAGATGCAGTAGAAGAACGATTGCAGGAATTTATAAAGGATTTTGGTACACATGAAACTTCAGCTCCCGTATCTACAAGATAACGGTTAAATGAAGCTGAGTCAGTCACAAACAACCTATGAACACGGCGAACAAGACCTGCTTTACTCATTGTTCGCCCGTGGAGTTTCCCTCATTAAAATTACAAGGTTTGTTACACTTACGAGCTTTATCGGCAAAATTAACATGATAAAAACACATAGTGTCAGTTCGAGGTTTAAATCTTCGTCTGGAAGAACTTCGCGAACGAAAACGATATGGTTTTCTAATAATATCTTTAGTAACTAGTCTGCTAACTTGACGTGCTAGTTCTTGAACTTGTTTTTCAAGATCGCTGAATGAGCCAGAACTAGATTGTGAAACTGAAGCTATAGCTTGGAAAGATGTTAACTCATGAATTTTATCCGCCATTACAGAAAGCTGATCTAATTTTTCTTGGCTAACTGCCAGGATTGCCTGAATGTTCTGGGGTAATCGCGAAAGCCAGAGTGATTTTAAAGCTTCGTCGCTAAAGTTGTCTGCAGCTAGGTTCATCATAGTCAGCAGCAGTTGAGATGGTTTATTATCACCGAGCTTAACTTCTTGCAAGAGCTGCCGTAATTTAGCATTTTCAGATGCCGTAAATACATCTATCAATTTATACTTAATAGTCTCGTATTTTTTATCCTTTGGGGGCTGTAATATTATATCCCTAACACTCTGCAAAATCTCTGAGTCAATAGCAGTTAAAACAGTATTATACATTGTTTCGTCAGCGACTATACCAGTCAGCTTAAATTGCGCCTCCAATTGGGCAAACCAAATTACTGGATCATTCTTCCAAAAAGGACTAGGTTTAATTGCTACCCTATTAATTTGGGCCTTAGCTTCTTCTATTTCAACACTCTCGGTATTTACAACAGGGTCAGCCATTATATATAATACAATAAACAGTACTAAATTAAACAGCTCAACATAGAATATAGAAGGTATAAAATAATATAGTAGAAGTAAATTTCAATTATAAGCTTTATAAAATAAACAATTTCACTTCTATGAAATAAACAAACACATGCCGTGCACAAAAAATGTTGCAAATTGAGACATGTTCAAAACACCTGGGTCACCACTTTTATGTAGTGGTGTTTCCACCACTGTAATGCTACTGCTGTAGCGAATCAAAAAATAAGCTTTCGTTAAAATTCTTTTAATTCGACACTGACGTGTATAATAAAATAATAATGGAAGAAACAAAGCAAATAAGGGTCTATACAATGCTTGCAGCATGCAATTGAAGCATCATCTGGCGAACGTTCTTGTGAAGCAAGCTGGATCAGAAGTGCTTCCGAGGGTGAAATACGCTGGATTCCACAGCCGCGTGAGAATGC
>CM063506.1:9549538-9664538 GCA_032207245.1 Pardosa pseudoannulata
TGATCAACTTCAATAAAACGTGTATATTTTATTTCATATATCCAATGGTCGAATGGTCAGGCGTTTTTCTTCTGTACCGGAGTTCATAGGTTTGAATTTTGCACACATATTCGTTGACTTTCGGTATCAACTTTAAGCAGTAGGTCTCGGTTTCATTAGCCCTAGTGCAGCAAAACAGTCGACTGTAGTGCTCCTAACCAACCATCATATAACCAATACAGAAAACTGATAATACATGCACATGGATATTTTTCGACAGTCTCCTTATCAGTGCAGGTATTTGTTGCATTGTAAAATGAGCTTCAATATTCCCTCCTTGTAAAACTCCTATCATTGCATGTCCATACACATTTTCACTCCGTGTTCGTTAAAGGTGACTGAGGTACGTAAAATATGTTCATGGTCACAATGTCCTCCAAGTCATCAATCAATACCACTGAGGGTGGCAGGCTAAGTCTATGGGTCTTCTGCTTGGCCTCTGCTTAAAAATTACGAGGACCTATTTGAGTGAAGTCGTTCTTTCACCTTAATGGTGCTCATTAAAACGAAAGGCACACCCCTTGGCCTTAATACGATAGCCTGCATGCTCAATCGTACTTGGTTTGTACAGACCAAGAGGCATGAGAAACAACAACAACACATTTTCGCGAATTGTTTCCCCACCTCTTCTGAAGCGAATCGTCCGCCTCCTAGGTTAAAGTAAAGACAAAAAGTAAAAGTCGGCTTGGTGCGAGAATTTCATACAGTTCATAAGACCATCGCGCTGTTGAAGTATCTCTGGATTATCATCGACTAACCTTCCTGCGGCCTGAAGTTTGCTTATTTTATAATCCAGAAATTGGTTAGTTGGCGTTGCGCCCATTTAGAATTTATATGAATTCTCATGGGAAGATGGTTGTCATTACCCTGAGAGGATAGACTTCTAAAAATGGATTCTCATAGTTTAGAAGAAGGGACCAAGCAGAAAACCCCTAAGGCTTGGGTTGTCACCTTCAGAGGTATCATTTGAGAACTTGAAGAATATTCCGACCACGAACTTATTTTACGTGCTTCAGAATCTAGGAATTACAAATCATGTATAAAATAAATTCTTGTTTATGCTAAATTTAAGAAAAATGTTACAAATAGAAACTCCAACCAAGCTGATGGACCTACACAATATCTTTTTTAAATTCTCTAAAATTAGCAGCTGTTTCATTTTAGTGACCTACAAAATAAACTAAAAAACCTTTTTGTTAATCAAACAACTAATTTTTATCTTTCATACTTTCCTTTGAGTCATACTTGAAAGATAAGTGAACTCTTTACACAGTTCAAGAGTGGTAAAAATGTGTTGTCTAAATCCCTTTTTTAAAGAAGGCAAAAAGTTAATGAATGCAAAACAAATGAAATAAAATGAAAATGAATGCTTATAAAAACCTCTAGTCTTTGGTAGAAAGTATTATAAAAGGATCTTACTGCAAATCGATCTTGAATGCGTACCCTTCATTTCAAATCCAGGTTTACATATGTTATCCTCTTCAGTTTCAAAATAAGAAATGGACATCTCTCGGGGTTCTTCACGAATTTTCAACCGACGACCTTTCATAACACTATATATTACTTTTCCTTTCACCTTCAAAAGATCAAAATAAAGAATTAAGTTTGATTTGTCAATAAAAAAAGGGAATTCCATCAAAAAAGCTATTTGTTAGATTGGGTATGATAGCTGAACACAAATTGGATAAAACTTTCTTGACATTTCCCTACAAACGTTAAAAATAAATCTTAACTTGTGAAATACCTTCGCTTGAATACCTTGAAAATAGAATACTATAGGGACTACCTTTCAGAATACTTTGGTGACATCCGAGATCTCTTCCAGGACAGAATAAGAAACTACTTTTTACAAAATGTGTGAGATATTTCGAAAATTGATTCATTTAAACAGTCGATTTATTCATCATGGATAGAATAAAGAATGTAGATAAATTTAAATGCTAAGCTGCATGTGTTACAAAAAAAAAACAAATGCAATATATCGGTTAAATGAATAACAGAATTAAATTCCTTGTTATAAAATTTTCGTTTCTTCAGTACATTCTTTATAGGAGTATAAATGAGGGTGTTACTCAAAATACATAGGACATTAAATTCTGTGGTAAAATAATTTTAACTGAAACTGAAAAAATTTCAAATAATCAATCAACATTCTTTAAACTTTCTCTCAACGTTCCATTATCTCTAAGTATTAATTGCATTAATATTTTTACTGTATATTTAGCATTTATATATAAATAGATAGCTAATTTCACATAACCTGATCTCTAATGTATATAAATAATGAAAATTAGAAACAATTTTAACAATGTGTTCCATTGTGTCGCATTTCACACTCTAATTAGACAAAATACTCAACGTCATAAAATAGTTATACTACAATTTCAGGTAGATAAGCCACCGTTTATACGTGTTTAAAATTTAAATTTAACGTCTGCGGCGTATATCTGACGGAATTTTATTTTTTATTCTATAAAAAAGAAATTTTTTCACTAAACTTATTGTATTTGTTTTTATTACATGATTTATGCAGGTCTTTTATTCCATACTGAGCAGTACAATATCAACCCCACCCTTTCGGCCTTCTATCGTCCAGCTCTAGGAAGAATTAGAAAAAAAAATCTAAAATAAATGATCTCGTTGGATTAGTGTCATAGTCAACCACATTTTTGGTAAAATACCCTATATAATAATAGTCTAAGTTATCTGTCCGTCTTTCCTCGAATTTATGAAGCGGTTGTTCCTGGAATGGATAGAGGCATCCATATGGTATTCTTGAAGAGTTAGGTTTAGCAAAATTCAAAGCGAGTTCAAAAATATTTGAAATCCCCCCCTTTCTCCCTTTTCGATCGTTTAATGCCATTATTTCAAGCCCTATTTACACATAAGTAGATAACTCTTAAACTATCCATCCGATTCTGAAATAAATCGGTATAAATATGCTTCGTATCACAGCAAAAATTACTGTCGTCTTTAAAACGTTCAAAATCCACCCCATCCCCTTTTCCAAGCTTTTAATGCCCTTATTTCAAGCTCTGTTTTCTCCGGTTAAGATCAAGCTACTAAATTCCTCAATTTATCACATAACAAATAGGTAAAAATAACATTTTTTTAGCATTATGACATTATTCCCTTAACCATCTCATTTAATCATTTCTTATTCTAAATTATTTAAATATCGTCTTCATTATTTACCATTGAACTTAGATATTACGTAAATAATTTTCTTTTATATTTGGCTTAAATAACAGATTAGATACATATGTGATAATTTTAAATTTAATAATCGATTATTTTTTTGTTGCAAGATAATTCTCAGCCAAAACACAAACCATTTTTTTATATGCCTCATAGGGTACTTTACAATCCTGGAATATTAAAAAATTTTCTGATCCCGTCATATGACGGGCTATATGCTAGTATTTAGATAATTGGAAAACAGAGCAAAAAGAAATTTATTACTATAACTAGATTATCAGTGTCAACAGTTAAAATTCGCCTTGAAACAAACGTAAGTTCTGAAAAACAAGAATAAAAGTGTTGGAGTACCGATGATCCGATGATTTTGTTTTAATCAACTATCATGTGTGCGGTGAATACGCCGGAATGCCTTGTTAGATGAACTTCCATTTTTGTAGATTAATTATAACATGGACATCGTATAAGGCGAGACAACTTATCGACTCGAAATAATGGTAGTAAATTTTATGATAAACATTTTGTGGTGGATCTACACCTGCCATGTTGTTTCTTCTAACTCCTTGCTAATTTATGGAAAAAATAAAATCTCCAAAGTCCACATTGCATTTTAAGAACTCTTTAAACAAATTATACCAGCGGATTATACATGGGCAGTGTATACAGCGAGGCAACTTTACTACCCGAAATAATGGTACCAAGTTTTATGATAAACATTTTAAGGTAGATCTACACCTGCCATGTTGTTTCTTCTGTCCTTGTTAATTTATGGAAAAAAAAACAAAATCTCCAAAGTGCACATTGCATTTTAAGAACTCTTTAAACAATTTACTACCTCGGGATATCATAGGAAATTCTCTGGGATGCTATCTTTACCTTTTGTAAAAATTATTGAGAAATATATATTTAATTTTAAATTGTTTCTAAGAACTTTTAAGTGTTCTCTTTTTCAGATGGAAATAAGAACATTTGACAGACATAAATGCTGAAAATAGGAAAAAAGTAGTATCGTAAACAATTTGCTGTTTTATCAGGTGGGATAGTTTTTGAAAGACTTCTTAAAATGAGTTCTGGCTAGGAAAAATTTTACTTTTCCCATAACTAACATTAAGCGTGAGGAATCCACTATGGCAGGTATAAACCCACCTTAACAAATTAACGCCCCGATCATTTTTATTTAATACATATTGATAAGTATAATCAATCTATGTTAATTAGCACTCTTGAGTGAAGAAAAAATATGAAATTTAAGCAACAGTCCTGTTATATTTATATTTATAACCAGTCCTTGTTTGTTAACACCCTGTCATTAAAGTAACAGGAATATAATTTTTTTAAAGAATTCTTAAAATGAGTTCTGGCTAGAAGGAATTTTATTTTTCCCATAAATTAACATTAAGCGTGAGGAATACACTATGGCAGGTATAAACCCACCTTAACAAATTAACGCCTCGATCATTTTTACTTAATACGTATTGATAAGTATAATCAATCTACGTTAATTAGCACTCTGGAGAAACGAAAAAATATGAAATTTAAGCAGCAGTCCTGTTATATTCAAATTTATAACCAGTCCTTGTTTATTGACAACCTGCCATTAAAGTAACAGGAATATCATAACAGGAATAAGTTCATGTTTGAAAACATCATTGGATATTATTTATAAAAACGAAAATTTCCAGATGAAAGGTTTATTTGATATCTATAATATGTAACCACAGTTCTCTGACGAGAATCTTTGTAATAAATATAATTATTCGTCTTAATTGTACTTAGTTGAGGGAGCTATGCAAAAAGCAAATTAATAACGCAAGGCTTGAAAACAGGTAAAATGTCGATTCAACTTACAAAATTATAAGTAACAAAGTATATGTTAAAATTTAAGAGATTGAGAGATATGCTTTTTTCATCTATCAAAGACCAAGAAAATATCTTTCTGAGATAGCATAAAAAATTCTACACACTATTTCATGAACCATCTGTATAGGGACGTTGGGCATGTGTTAATCAAACAGTCCTGAATTTTCAGAAACAATTTAGGTAAAAAATAATGAACCTGAAATCTCAGTGGCATTAATAGGACTAAAAAACCTCAAATTAGAAAAATTGCTTTTATATTTTAAAATGAGAAAGTAAAAAAAGAGTTCTTATTGAAGTAAGATGGTTGATTACAACTACAGTAGAACCTCTTTTTAACGACCCCCCGATACAACGACCCCTTCGTTAGAACGACCATCTTAAAAAGTCCCAATTATTTTACCATAGGAATAATGTTAATTTTGAATCATTACAACGACCCCAAGCGTATTATTTTTCGTTAGAGCGACCGCCAATTTTAGACCGCAGAACTCATGAGCAAGTGGGCTATTTTAAAATTATTGTACTGTGGTGCAACTTCAAGAAACCTGTACTCCTCTCTTTGTGTCTGCTTAAAGGGACCCTTTCGTCACGTACGACATTGATGTCCTAGGTAGATGACACTCCAGACACTAATGAAATGACCCAGCTCCTCCGTGTCAAATTTCCGGATCTTCAATTGTCTTTAGATGAGTTTGTTGAGGTAGAAGAAACTTTACAGTGCTGCGAAGAAAATTTGAATGCGTACGATTTTATTGCCCGTATTACCGGAAATGAAGAAATCTGCGATTCCGACGACGGAGAAGAAATCGTCCAAGATTTTGAAAAAGTGAATGAAAAAGAAGCCTTCGATGAAATCAATGCCTTGCGTCAATATTTTGAAGGACAGTTTAATTCTAAAGATTTCCTTTAAAATCTAACGGATATGGAATCCGTGATAATGAAAAATTCCCAAATGAACTTGAAACAGGCGTTAATCAGACTTTTTTTCAAAAATTCAGTAATGGAAATACAAATAAATAGAAGTGTTCTCTGGGTATAAACTGTTTCATCATTTCTTTGCTCAATTTTTATTATTATTTTTTCAATTCATTACAACGACCTTTCGTTACAACGACCATATGGTCGTTATACCGAGGTTCTACTGTACTTTATTTAATTATGTTGGTATGAGACAAGCTTGGTTTTTGAGGATAGTATTAATTGTTATGTTAGGTCGAATTCTGTCAATTTCAAGGTATCTCTAAGCAAAAATTTGTTTAATTGATTTTGAAAGTATCCCTTTCATACATGCAAATTAGACAATTAGAAAACAATATGCAATAATTTAATAACTAAAAATACAATTTAGAGGATAAAGATGACTGGTAAAATATATTTATCTTACTAAGCAAGTACCTGTTGTTACAGTACTATTAAATATCATTGCTCTAAAAGCAAAACATGATTCTACAGACTTGAATTTTTTTTTGTTCAATATAATTTTTAATAAAGAGCATATTTACCAAGGCTTAAAGTTGCATTAAAAAAAGAGAAAAAACTAATGAAATCGATCAATAGTATCTTTTTTTCGTTTAAACTATAAGATTTTTAAAGTTAGGATAATGTCCAAAACGCTGCTCCATTAGAAACTATAAGATTTTTTTATAACAGTTTCTTACACGATAAACTATGATGTTGCTATTTTAACACTATTAAGCTCATAATATATCATTACTGGTTTAAGGTGTCTGCTTATTTCAAAATGCTCCAAAATTGTTTATAACATAAATAATATCTCATTTTCTTGGCATTGTTTTAGATAAAGCAAAAAATAGAAAATTTCTTGGTATTCAGAGTGCAACTTAAATCTTAAAGAGACAGAATTTATTTAGATTACATATATTTTGTTTACATGTTTATCTTTTAAGTTTAAAAGAAATTCTGAATTTTTTTTTACAAAACCCATTATCAAAATAGGCTTTTTTTTTATCTCTTAGCTATCTCGTTTGACCTCCTAGATTTAAATTTAAAGGAATAAGTGGATTTACTTTTCTTCCTCCTTAACCTATGGGATAAAATTATTACTATAAATTGATGGCTTGAATTACGTTACGAAATTACGTTTAAACGAACTTAGTTTTTCTATGGATTGAATAATTATCTACATCTACATGAATTAAAAGATTTTCAAAGCCGAGAGAACTGTTTTTGATTTTCAGTTATTAAGTTTACTTTGGACAAGTTTGAACCTTTAGTTTTAACACTATGAAGCTAAACTTATTTTTTTTCTATTCTTATTAATTTGCTTATTTCAAAAAATGCGAAAATGTATTTATAACATAAATAATAAATCCTTTTCTTGTCATGTTATTAAAAAAAATAGAGAAATCCGTTGTGGATCAGAACTGTTCGAAATAAAACATATCATAACAACAACAAAATCTTAGCCCCTGTTGTAACGGGAATTTGTCTCTTCAACAACAGTTTTCCAACTTTCTCATTCATATTTTACTCAAACTTTATATATTCCCTTAATCAGTTTTAATGACAAAACAGGAGTTGGCCCTTTTTTAACAAGAGATGCATTGATAAGCCTTTTGCTTTTCCTGTATGAGCGTTTGTTGCGTTACATCCTGAATCTGTCTCTTCAACAACTGTTTTCCAACTTTCTCATTCATATTTTACTCAAACTTTATATATTCCCTTAATCAGTTTTAATGACAAAACAGGAGTTGGCCCTTTTTTAACAAGAGATGCATTGATAAGCCTTTTGCTTTTCCTGTAACAGAATTTATTTAGATTATATATATTTTGTTTACATTTTTATCTTTTAAGTTTAAAGAATATCTGAAATTTTTTTACAAAACCCATTATCAAAATTGGCTTTTTTTTATCTCTTAGCTATCTCGTTTGACCTCCTAGATTTAAATTTAAAGTAATAAGTGGATTTACTTTTCTTCCTCCTTAACCTATGGTATAAAATTATTACTATATGATGGCTTGAATTTAAAAATTACGTTTAAAAGAACTTCGTTTTGTTATGTATTGAATAATTATCTACATCTACATGAATTAAAAGTTTTTCAAAGCCGAGAGAGCTGTTTTTGATTTTCAGCTATTAAGTTTACTTTGGACAAGTTTGAACCTTTAGTTTTAACACTATGAAGCTAAACTTATTTTTTTCTATTCTTATTAATTTGCTTATTTTAAAAAATGCCAAAATGTATTTATAACATAAATAATAAATCATTTTCTTGTCATGTTATTAAAAAAAATAGAGAAATCCATTGCCGATCAGAACTGTTCGAAATAAACATATCATAACAACAACAAAATCTTAGCCCCTGTTGTAAAGGAAATTTGTATCTTCAACAAATGTTTTCCAACTTTCTCATTCATATCTTACTCAAACTTTATATATTTCCTTAATTAGTTTTAATGACACAAAAGGAGTTGGCCCTTTTTTAACAAGAGATGCATTGATAAGCCTTTTGCTTTTCCTGTATGAGCGTTTGTAGCGTGACACCCTGTAACAGAACAACTTAAAAATACTGATGAAGGGATGATATCTATCTGATGTCGTATTCCGACACATTACGTGTACTGAATAAAACGTATAAGATGACACATAACAAACATATAATGAAGTACTCTAAACACAACGTGTAAAGACTCTATAGGTTACAACATCTGCAGAAAACAAGGAATATCAACATCTGACATCATCTTGCGGCGAACCTAATTGTGCGTGAGATACTGTCATTTGTAACATCGTCACTAAAACACTCCATGCTAAGGATACATTTCATAGAGTAAATCAGAGATACATACGCATACATGTACAACTTGGACTACTTTTGCTTATCTGCCAGCTAAATTATTTTATACTAGTATATAGGTAACTGTAAAATTGACTATACACAAGTATAAAACTGTTAAAAAGTCATATGTTGTATTGATAATACAGATATTAATACAACCATTTGATAAACAGTAATTTCCTTCAGATTTTTTCTACTTATATTTGATGTACAGGGCTGTAGCTAAAATTTAGTTTCGCACGAGGGATACATCTAAATCTTTTTATCTAACGAAATCAAAACTTTAATAAAAAAGTAATGTAAAATTTAATACTAATACCTGTATTATGAAATTATACAAAATGAAATACTATGTATAACTTAAAGTTTGTTCACGATCTTGTGTAATATGTTTCAATAATTGTGAAAAACAATTTGAAGCAGGATATTAAAACTTTAAAAAGTTTATAGGAATCTTAAAAAATTGAATTCTTAATAAAATATGCAGTCTTTTAAAATTTAATCTCAATTAACCCCTTAACTTGAGCGCTCGAGTTAACTTTAGCTTGCTAAACTGGCCAAACTGTGCACACTCGAGATAATTCGAGCGGAGTTGTGCTTTATGTTGCTATCATTTTTCACACTCAAATGCAATCGAGAATTGAAAATAACAATGTGAAAGCAAAAAAAAAACAATCGTTTTATTGATATTTATCATTTACATGGGATTGTAAGCTATAATACTTACTTATTCAAGTATAAAATATTTTTTTTCTAAATTCATTGTTCTAAATTGTATTTTTTACATTAGAAAAAAATTTTTTTGGAAAGCTTTTTTCAAAAAAACTGTGCATTAAGGGTTTAAGTACTTTTGCCTCAATGTTAAATTGAAATACAGTCCAATTGAATTGCAATAAACTCTAAAATTTTATGGGGGGTGGGTTCTCAAGTCCATCGAAATTCCCCACCCAATTGGTTAAGGCCCTGTTGATATGAGTTTTAAATAAAATGTCCACTTACTTCTTCTTTCGCATTTTCTAATGCCTTTCTGGTACACTCAGCGTTACAACTTCTATTTGGAATGCCAGGGAACAATACCGGAACAGTGATTTTCAGATTTGGATTCGCAAACTGCCAAATATTAGTTTCATTATATTTTAGGGTTGAATAAATGCAAGAAAAATGTTGAAAACTATATCAGTCTTATATTACTTTTGTGAGAGTTTCTACTTTGCTCTGTCATAAATTATATAGATACATCACGTATACATTCATAAAGTAAGACAAGTCAAAAACTTGTATTTTTGAGTTATCAACAGGGTAAAATCAAAAACAGTTATGTTATTTTATGAGTCTTCGCTCTTTCTTGTCGCAATTCTACCACTGATTTTACAAAAAAAAAAAAACCAGTATTAATAAATAATAATAACTGCATACATATATATGTGTGTGTGTGTAAGGAAAAGTAAACTAGATCGAGAAACTAATGTAGCATTTTATATATAAACCCTAAGACAGCCCAAGAAAATTCTCAGGGGTTTTCAAATCTTAAGTCAAGTGTAAAAATTCACGTGTCCCTTTGCTTTCCCCTTTTTAACCCCTAACCTAAATTGACCACTGAGGCTACGGTTTATGCCCTCAGAGAAGGGGTCTAACCAATTATAATTCTATATTGCCCTAGCGGACAATTTAGGAAATTTCCAAACAAAAAGAGATGCACGCTATCAGAGGCAGATTTTCCTAGAGATTCTCCCACAGATTTTGACTGAGATGTTGAACTAGGTGTTAAGGGCCTTTTACTTCTAACTTCATGCTAGCTGACCCCTTATTTGTCCTTTTCCTATAATGAAGTGGGAACCCGTCCTCCAACGTTCTGTTAATAAAGGCTTTTAACTAAAACGGTGTCATTTTTATGGGCCATGATTGCAATCACCCATCGTGAAGTTCATCTTATTACATATATATATATATATATATATATATATATATATATATATATATATATATATATATATATATATATATATATATATATATATATATATCACTCTCCCACTAAACGACAATAGAGTCCTGAGTACATTTCCATAGCTTTATTCAAATCTCAGAGCACACTAATCATCAATCATCTTTAATGGCGTCGCACATTGGCGCCTAACTTTTAACAAAGGCAGGCTTAGCTGCTTCGGGTAGCTACAGAATGTGCACACTGCTCTCTGCCCTAGATTATTGCATGTGAGCCGTATTTATATGACTAATTCATCACGCCGCGTCACTCCCAGTAATGAATCCCTAATTAAAATCTTTTAAAATTAGTCTACAATTTAAATCCTGACATACACACACACACACACACACATATATATATATATATATATATATATATATTTGCTACGATAAGGACCCAAAGGACAACGAAATAAAGACAACTGGGATCTCAAACTATCTCAGTTTATTCATGTTTTCTCTTAAGAACGACACTACCAACTGTTCGCAAACATTGTACATTCTGTTTTTTACAGTTGTTTGTACCAGCCAATTAGCAATCAATACAAGTCACGTGGATGACGTAACTTCAAAGTCAGAAATCTATTTTTAGCTATGCAACTGGAAGGAATATACAGGAGAACATTCGAGAACATTCGCTAGGGTTGCTAGAAATACCGGAAAAACAGAATCGGGATCGAAAGTGATAAAAATATAATTGCATATATATATATATATATATATATATATATATCGAATGAAAAGATTATTTTTTAATTCAACTCTTAAAAACGTAAAATTGAGATTGAATTAAAAATGAAGCATGTACTACTTTGATTAGACTAAATTGATACATAATCATTATAATGGGATAGGGTAACATATCTAGTTGTTTTCAAAGCCTTTAAGAACTGAAATGCATACAACTGTAGACTGTCGGTAAATTGGGATCAGAATAACTAGGACGGATACAAAAAACTGATGGAGCGAATAAACATGAAATTCCTACGAAAGTCGACGATAGTACTGATTTGTAAAAAAAATTCTGAAAAAATAGAAGAAAGACTGTTCTGAAAATGAGGACGAAGAAGCTGTGAAAGAAGGGAATAACAAAGATTCGAAATTGGAATGTTATGAATTTTTAAGTGATGAGGATATTGTGTCTCGCGTCACTGTCGTTTGGAAAAAAAATACAAGAAATTTCGAAGAATGTCCTAGTAGTGATGAAGAAATCTTGTAACTCATAAAAAATTAAGTCATAGTAACATAATATTATACACTGAGATGTTAATTAATTACTTGGAATAAAAACTGCTGAAAATTTTTGAAAAATTGAGTATTAAAAATTCTTATAAATGTTTCGTCCAGCAGCCATGATGCTGGATCAGCGGCAGCAATTGCTTAATAGTTTTGTAAAGTGTGTTTATTTTGTTACCGTTGAGCGTAGCTGCATCTGAAAAAAAAAAAAAAAAAAAGAAAAATTATAGTGTTCGCTTAGAGTGCGGAGCGGGGGATTAAATCGGCTAGAACCAATATAATCTGCTTTTTCTTGATGTTTCTTTAAAGTGGATGGTTTGGAAACGTTTGCAATGAAAATATTCAAAGTCATTGTAGCAAGTAAATTCTTAATTCCGTTAATCATAAATCTTATTGGGTTTTCATTTTCCCTACGCTGATCCAATCCGTGTACATTTAATTCTATTTGATTGTGGTTATGTATTATGTATCCCCCTCGTTCATATTATTCTAATCTATTGTACTGTGTTAAAATCTTAGATGTTAGTAGTCATTAATTCTCTATTGATAGTAATATATTTGCTTTCTAATGTCAAATTCTAATCTACAATAAACTGTTAGCAAATCCCTTCCCTTTGGTCATTTCTCAATCACAAAGTCTTTATTTTAGATTATATATTTAATTATACATTCCACTAATTCTTAACATCTCACAATAAGAGTAACGGATTTAATTTAACCCGACAAGTCACGTAGCCGTGCAGTTCTCAGCTGAAAAATCAGAGAGTCACAATAGCAAGTGAAACAGCTACCTAAATGCTGCTGACGAGGGGCCAGTTATGGTCCGGGTTAATTAAACCAGCTCGATAGCAAACACTACAGAAGTAAGCTCGAGACTACCAAGATGAAAATAAAAAAGAAAGCACTTGGGTAACTAGAGTGCGTGATATTCGTAAATACCTAAAGGAGGTGTGGGGGACGGCAAAGAACAAATGAAAAATGAAAATATATTTCTATCATTTCATTCTTTACGAAGCAGTAAGGTAAGCTTTAATTCTAATTTTTTAAATTGTACTAATTATAAATCTAGTTGACATTAAAATTTATGTTCATGCTCTCTTTTGTATTAATCAAATTATTAATATACAATTGCATAATAATTTTATATTTCTATCATTTTTCTAAAATTTTTCTAAAAATTTGCAAAAATTCTATTTTTTAGACTATTTAGTTATTGAGGACGCGATAAGTCCCGGGATTTTCGTAATTGGGATTGTCAGAGTCCCGACAATCCCAATTGATTGAGAGTCTACTGCTATATTAAATTGTACTAAATAACATATCCTTATCTATTCCCTCATAATCTAGCTTCGAGCAAGGGGATTGCAGATATTACCTCTTGAAATTGGCACTTTCCATGAATGTAGCTCAAATGACATTCATCTCTTGAACAGACTTTTTCCTTCACTTTAGATTCAATGAAACGTCTTGCAAACTCTACACTAGCCTCTGTACAAAGCCGAACAGCATACACGAAGTGAATATGTAAGCTTTTAGACGGGAGCTGGAGCACTGGAGGGAAGGATAAAAAATTCCTTGAATCTAATTTCTAGTACAGTTTCGATATTTTGGCCACATTAGCGACCGATGATATGAATTTACGTCTTTTTTAGTGCTATGCCTGATTACCACTGACGTAAATTCCTGTCTTGCAATTTCTGTTTTTGAATTTTTAGATTGTCACATGTAGATGTATTCATAAGGAAATAGGAATAGGATAGAGAAATATAATTTAGACTCTTTCGTTACTGTTTTATTTGGATTGCATTTTGATATTTCAGTATTTTTCTTATATCGTCACTTGTTACCAATAAATTTTTATCCTTGCCTTAACGATAAAAGTCTATGGCAATCAGCTTAATAATTTCAATGTTTCTGCCTTTATTACTTAATATTAGAAATGCAAAGTTTTGAGGATGTTAATGTGTTAATATACAAAACTAATAAAAAGTACATGTTTTTAATTAAAAGGAGAAATAAAACTAAGGTCTGAGTTGACATTTTGGTTGATTTTGAAATTATAGATAATTTTAAAGCCGTATTTCAGTGAACTTTGCTTGAAACTTCCTACAACATATTCTACTGAATACATTTCATTAATATTTATACAGCATATAAATAACGTATTTACCTGCGATGTGAATCAAAAGAATTTTGCAATACTCCTAAATCTGCTAAAACCTTTATTTCTCTAAAATAGGTTATTTGAATAAATAAATACGGAGAAGTTAGATTTTATTTTATAACATTTGGCGAACTTTCATCTCAATATCTTAAAAATATTGTGAGAAATAATATTTACTGAAAAAAAAATAGGAAACGCGGTTTCTAGGAAAGTAAAATTAATGGATTTAATACCGCTGCAGGATGCAAATAAAATAACAAAAAATAAGCAACGGAAATGTAAATTTCATATTAAAAAAGTTGTACGTATTTCGGATCACACCAATAGAATTTCGATTTTCCAAATCCCTGTGTGTTTTCATCTATTTTGTTAGTATAAAATGGCTTTTAATGAAGAAGACTTATTAGTAGGATACCTTTTGCTCACATTGCTTATAAAATGTATTGGAGCATAATATTTGTGTTAGTGCAGTGATAAATAAAGTGGAACTAAAATTTCTTTTCCATTACATACATTTTAAATATTCAAAACAAACATTCTAGTCAGACTGCTTTTAAAATGTATGCACTGTAGAGAGAAAGGAATGTTTCTGGTTGTTTGGTGTTTTGTCTATTTTTTGTTTATGAAGGTGATTGACATTGCCTCGAGGGGTTGGACTTCTATGAGTAGATTCTTGTAATATAGAAGCAGCAACTAAGAAGAAGACACCAGAAGATTGGCCAGCCACCACCAGATGTATCGTTTAAGAATTTGGAGAATAATGAGACCACTAACCTATTTTACGCATTCCAGCCATTATTAACCCTCTGGCTGCTCATCCCGCGATTTCCATGGCCAATTCAAATGTAGCAAAATTTGCTCATCCAGCGATTTTAACGGGCAAGCGTTTTTCTTCCTTTATTAACCTCTTGCCTTATGAATCGATCGACGATTGTGTGTGCCACTTTCGATGAAAGCTTTTCTCATGCGTCGCGACCAGAAGCAGTTTCATCACTAACTAAATTTTGCACACGTTTTTTTTTTACAGGACAAACTACAATACTATCTTCCGGTGTATCCAAATCGGTATCTGTTTCAGTTTCTAAAGTAAAATCAGGACACTTTCCAGCACCGTTATTAGTATCAATTTTCTTTTTTGCCAATCGGTTAAATTTTTAGATTTTTTTTAAGAATTTTTTAAGTACCAACAGTTAATTATGTATTGCATATAATATAATACTCTATTGCAAATACGCCTAAGAATAAACGACCAATTCTTATATTGCAACTATAACAAACAATAACGAAAAATCAAAAACTTTATCGCCCATAAACAATAACATATCTGACACGACCTTTTCACTTTTGGTCAGACAGAATCATCACGTGTATGATACGAGGTTCTCATTTTAGGTACAGAATTACGATCACGTCTCCTATACGTTGTTGGCCGAACGCTGGCCGATTGGTTAGGGCTCTGATCGTCGGTACCAGACTCCGTGGGTTCGAATCCCACTATGGCATGGGTGTTCGTAGCCGTTCGGAATCGGCTTTAAGCAGTAGGTCCAGGTCTCATTAGCCCTCGTGTGCAAAACAGTAGACCGTAGCGCTCCAAACCAAACGAAACCCATACATTGTTTTAAGGCAAAGGATTAAGGAGCACATGACGCCTTTTGACCGTTTAACCAGTGAAATAAATTATAGAGTATTAGACGTTTAATTATGTAATAAATAGAATTATATGAAAAAAATTATAATTATATTAAATAATAAAATTACAGATATTATGTTATAAATGTAAATTAACTGTAATTCAATTGAAATTTATTAAAAAATAAATTTTGTATGTGATAACATCTGAAATTAGTTTTTCTGACTGCTTTGTTTCTCATAATAAAAATCAATATAAAAAATCTTTTCTAGAAAAAAAATGTGTATTTCAATTCTCCAATATATATACAGTGAAAATTCTCCGAGCGGCCACCCTTCTAAACGGCCAATTTTTCATGGCACATATTTTTCGACTCATAGACCTAATGGTAAAATAACCTGCATCAGGGGCGACCCGACCCCTCTAAATGGCCACCAAGTGGGATTAGTCCTTTCATTTTTCGGGAAATTCTACTCACTCCATGTTTTAATTTTGAGCGAAAAAACTCAAGGTCAGGTTTATGGTCGGATATAAGACAAAGGAATAACTTGAGAAGTCCATTCCCGCGGTCACCCCTTTCTAAGAAAGATTAAATCTGTTATTTCTTTTGTATTCTCCCCACACCCTTCAGACAAGGAATCCCTATTGCACCATCCATAGAAACTGAGGGAGGAACTAGACAAGCAAGCGTTGAAGGTGACCTAGGGTCTTTGTTTGGAATTCTAATCGGTAAACGAAGAATTGCACCTCTGTCAGCAAAAATGTCATTAACGCCAGTTTCATTTCATTAGTTGGTCAGTGACCTGAGTTGCAACGATGTCGAAATGCGTTTTTGTAAATCTCGAGCAGAGCATTGAAGTTCTGCGTGAATATGAGAATGGCAAATCGTCAAGAAAGTTAGCTGAATTATTTAACTGCGGAAGAACGGAAATCAACAAAGTCATCAAAGAAAAGAATTTGATTTTGAAGGAGTACGAAACTACAGAATAAACAGAAATAAATTGTAGCCTTTTTAAAAAAAAAATGTAAAGGAGCATGAAATAAAGTACTATTTTCTCTTTGGATAAGTTTTAAATTTCATTTACATAAGGAATATATGTCAGATTTGTTTATATTACGCATTATAGTAATTACCTTATAATAGTAAATAAAACCTTTCAGAGTGGCCAACCCCTCTCAGCGGCCAAACATTCTCTGTACGGAGGAGTGGCCTCTCAGAGAGGTTTCACTGTATATATATAGACTTAAAATATGAAACAAAAAAAAAATATGCGAATTTTGAAAAGATTTCGGTTTACAAATTAAACAGTCAGAGGGTTAATACGGGCGATCTATAGCTAGCTTAATCCCTGAATCCGCACACCTCCAGTTCTGAGATTATTGCCTTTGAAGACTGAGATACCGCGAATAAGTATTTGTGTTAATGCAGTAAAAAGGACCCAAAATTTCTTTTCCATCGCATACTCTTTATTTATGTTTAACTCTTTAAAGGTCAACAAAATAAATTCATGGGAATTTAATGTAGTTTGTTTATAAATGTTAGCTATAAGCCTTGTATATGTAAAATATATAAATTTTCTTTACCTTCCTTAGAAGGGTTTGCCTTAGAGGATACCAAATTAGAGTTTGAGAAGAGATTTAGTTGAATAACCCCTACCCTTGTACGGCTTGAACATTATGCTTTTTTAAAAGTTTAACTATACTGGGAGAACAATAAATGATAATCTTTAAACAGGCATAATAAATAAACATCTTAACAACTTAAAAGTGTTGTTTGCACAGATACTTTTATTTGAGGTCATAAGTAAGATAAATTGAATCTGACTTCTCAAGTACAGAAAGTTTAAATACATATATTTCAATAGAAAAAGAAATAAATAAGTTAAACGTAGAACTATCATCTGCTATATATTTAAAATATCAAAAATATAATATGTATAAAATGTATCAAATATGTAAAATATATAAAATATATAATGTATTTTTAATATATAAAATGTATAATATGTATATATATATATATATATATATATATATATATTTAAATATATATATATATATATATATATATATATATATATATATATATATATATATATATATATACATACATATATAATCGAAAACTCATCCATACCTCCAAAAAGTTTTTTTTTTAGCTGCAAAAGCTCTTGATTCTACATCATTGGCTTCCATATATCACAGATGTATAAGACTTGAGCCGTAAATATTTATAAAAAGATAAAGTAAAGTACTCCAAAAAGTAAAGTTTTAAAAAAAGATGTTTAATAGGTGGTTTTGCTATGAAACCACTGTCCGTTAAAGGGTTAAAAAAAGGCTAAAAATGTTAGTCAGATTGCTTATAAAATTTGTACTGTGACAACTAAAGATCATTTGAAAACGAAAAGAGCTAAAATACAGTTTCTGAAATGATGCCCGTTCAGCACAGCTATCCTCTATAAATAAATGACTTAAAAATTTATCTTAAATGTCTCACAAATTTTGTATAATTTTATTATATACTAGCCACTCCAGATCTATTAATTATACAGCCTTTGGTCTGGATAATTACTGTTCTCAAATGAAAGTTATATTTATTTCAAATTTCAAATTAGTTTTTATATTATGTTATAGTGGAAATGTTAGCCATGTCAAAAAGAAAAAAACTCATAATCATTAAACTAATAGCGAGTTCATTTAAATTTAATTTTGCCATGATTTAAAAATGTATAATTTTAAGAAGTAAAAAAAACTTAGAGATATTTGGAGATTTTTTATGCTGACGGAAAAGTGCCTAAGTTTTTCACCAGACATTTAAAGGGAACAAATGAATCTACAAACAAAAATATTACATTACATAAATGTTAAATACTTTTTTTGATTCACTAATTCAATATGAATTAAGTTATTACAACATGTTCTAAATAATTTAACCTGTTATTAAAACTAAAAGAGAAATACTTTCAATTAGTAAAAGAATACCTATTCTAAAGATAATACTTACAAAATGGAGGCCTGAAAGGATAAACGTCAGAATCTAGAAGGTTCGTTAAGATCAGTCCTTTCATTTAGGAACTCATAATGAACATACACACGCACATACAGAGGATTATATATATATATATATATATATATATATATATATATATATATATATATATATATATATATATAGAGAGAGAGAGAGAGAGAGAGAGAGAGAGATGTTACAAAGAATACCAAATATTGTTGATCGTGTGGTTAGTAAAAAACCATTCTTTCAAATTTGCAGCAGCTCACTTATCTAATTATTGAATTGGCGTCAAAACGTGGGAAAAGTGAATCCTTATTTTGACAGCTTATCCTCAACATTCCACAACATGACGCAACCGTGTATCAAACTTGGTGCCGGTGGGTGCAGGTAGCCTATATTGTACAAAATTCCAGTTAAAAAATCACTTTAAAGTAAAATAAACAACAAATTAACTCGGATTTCGAAAACATGGCTTGTTTTTGCCTGATACCACAGAAAACCTCCTGCGCCATTTTTCGTGCATGTAGCTATCACCATTTACGCGTAATCGCGATTAACTCTTTAAAGGTCACCTACATAAATTCTTTGGAATTTAATGAAATTAGTTTATAAATATTATCTATAAACCTTATAACTGCAAAATATTTAAAAAAAATTTTTACAATACTTAGAGGGGTTTCTTTAGAGGATGCCATAATAGGGATTGAGGGGGGGGGGTTAACTGGCAAACCCATCCCCTTGGACAGCGTAAACACAATACTTTTTAAAATTTTAATTACATTGAAAAAACAATAAATAAGTGTTCTTAAAAAAGTATAATATATAAACAGTTCAACAATTTATTAGTGTTGTTTGAATAGATATTTTTGTTTGGGGTCATAAGAGGAAAAAAAATCGAATTACTAACTTTCCAGGTAAATACATATATTTTAAAAGAAAAATTAAATTGACTGCAGTACTATCATCTATTGTAAGTTTTAAATGTCAAAAACACAAAAAATAAAAAAATATATATTTCTTTAAAATTCAGATAAAAAATGTTTAACAAGAGGTTTCGCTGTGAAACCACTGTCCGCTAAAGGGTTAAAGACAAGTAAACTCTTATTTTTATTTATATAAATTTAGTCTTATGGTCGAACTTATATCGAAAGAAATACACTTTCAGCAAGTACCAAGACTTCTTTTAGAAAGTATGAGACTCTCTTGGCCCTCGAAAGCTTGTGGTAAAAGACAAAAATGGTCCTCGAATTAAGTTAAGAGAGGTTGAACAGCACTGATGTGGCCAAACAAATTTCCTCTAATAACATTTGGATGGACGTCAAATCCCAAAACATAAATTCAGAATAAATTGAGATTTTTTTAAATTTATTTAAAATAAGTTCAAAGAATATATTCAGAAAAATATTGTTCCAAATGGCAGTTTTAAAATCAAAAATCAAAGCAAAGCGTCCAGAATAACCAAACATTCATCAGGACAATGCTGAGTTGTTCAACCAAATTAATGTCTCAATGTCACGCCTTCAATTTTAAGAGGAAATGACTATCAATTTCTCTTGCTATTATTTTAACAGCTCAATTTTACACGGCAGCGTTAAGAAATCTTGAGAAACATCCATGTAAAAACATTTCTCTGACTTAGTTTTTCACTACTGAAGGCCTAAAAGGAAGTCTGACGGAATCTCTCTAGTGTTCCCAAAAGGCTTAAATAAGGGCTCTTTTTCCACACTATGAAGTGTTATACGATGGAAACTGCTCTAATTCTTACTTTTCTTCTGAAATTCCTCATCCCAGTAACGAGTTTTTTGTTACCTTGACAGTCTCCATCTTGATTAAAATCCCTACTTTAGACATCTTTTAGACATAAGATTATTTTCATTAACGTCCAGAAATTTGGAAGAGCAAAATACTTTTATAATAAACAAAATGCTCATTTCTTTTGAAATGCAAAGAAAATTTTGTAAATTTAAATCCTTCAGCAGACTTACCAAGAAATTCTAATCTAGTGTATGTCGCAAGCTGATTTTATAATGTTTTAAAAGTTAATTACACTTTAACATGATTTAGAGTTGAAAAAATTATATTAAAATTTATATTTTAATGATTTACGCATTATATTCTACTCGAGCTTTATATCTAACACTAAAACTTTAATCAAATTTTAGTTAATAATACTAAATTGTAATTTAGTAACAATTTTTATTTATCTTTTTTTTGGAGCGGGGGCTATTTTGGGTCATTTTGATACATTTTGATGTATTACTGAAGGGGAAATAGTACCTTGCAAGTTGAAAAGACTTTATTATAAAAGCTTAATTTTGATTCAAAATTAAATAAAAATTCTGCTTTGTTTAGAATACTTTTTCCAAAATCATTGATAAAGTTTTAACTTTTTTATATGAAGCAATGCGTGGTTAAAAAAAAACTTAAAATATATATACAAAATGAAAAAAAAAGTAGAAATCTGACAAGCAAAATAACTTTTGAAATCTGTAAATTAGAAACTAATTTATAACATCAAACAGAAGTTAATTATGTGAACCTTAATTATATTTATATGATCGATACTTTAATATTTAAAAATTAGATTCATTATATTAAACAGAAGCTTATTCTATGAACCTGATGTAGATAGATGAGATCGATATATTGTATTTTACAGCATGATTAATTTTCAATTTCTCACAGAATTTAGTTTTTAAAAGTAAAATGTCAGACACCTTTAAAATTACAGGTACACAAAGTAAAACAGATTTTACTTCAAAACTCAATTCTGAATATTAAAATTCTACTTTATATATTTCAAAATTTATCTTCAAGGTGAGATTGATTTTTTTTCATTCAGTGTAATTTTCTATGTTGTTTTAAGAATTTTACTAGTTGAAATAACAAAACTAAGCAATAACTTTCAAACCTAAAATGTGATTTAAAAGTTTTCAAAAAATCATTCTTGAAAAATAAGAAATTTCTTTTGTATTATAAAACTAAAAGTACACTGTTATAATGAATATTATATATAGTTATAATTATAAATAAATAAAAATCACATTTACAAATATTTTAAGTATTAAATAATTCTTTTTAAAAAATTGAGTTTTTTAATACTTTCTTGATTTTTAAAATGCTTCTTGCAAGCTAATTTTCTTTTATTTTCTTGCATTCTAATTTTGTTTTTATTTTTTTTTATTTTTATTACTTAAAAGTATCTTCTGGACATATCTGGGTATTGTCTTACATATATTGAATAGAAATTATAATAAATACCTTTATGGCTGTACATATAAATTTTATAACAAAATTCAGGCTTTCAAAATTTAAATTGAGTTTTAATAATATGAATAAAGTTGAAATTTAAAACGTGTACGGCCTATTAGCACATAGACCAATGTTTCCTAAGCGTCTGTACACGGTCTGCCTTGAAACTGTCGTACCGGTAGCTGAAGAGAGCTGACGAGACAGGTCTGATGCTGTGCTCCGTCTGTTTCTTTTGGCAGTAACTGCCAAATACCGGTCATCATTCGGCGTAGTAACTCGGGGGCGACCTGTGCTGTAACATCTACTCACATTACCATCATGTTTGAATCGTTGCCAAAGCCTGGAGATGACACTCTGGGCGATTCCAAGTTCCTCGGATACTTCCAGCTGGGTACGTCCACATTCCAGTAGTCCGATAATTCTATCAGGTAAAAAATCATCCAAATGCTTCCTTTGTGCCATAACTATACGGTTATTGCACTGAAAGGCTTTTAAAGCGCTTGTGAACAATTTTACTTCTTTGCTACCATTCCTTATATACCCCTTTCATACACTCTCGTCATTGTGACGTACTATCCGCGCCATCTGGTGGTTTCCTGCAATTTGCATATTCTTCTTCAAGATGTGTATGATAATTCTACAGGTGAAATTTTTATTTTAGAACTCAATTTCTGTGTGATTCTGAATTATCCTTAATTTATGGACATGAGTGTAGTATTAATTGTTTATATCATAATAGTAATATACGTATAATGCAAAATATTTAAAATATTTTGCACTTATACGTATTTTAAAAAAAGTTTATTGCGTTAATCTCATATTAATTGATAGATAAAACAAATTTATCGGTTCGGTTTTATGTGATATAGTGAATTTTTATTTTCAGCATGAGATGTAATGAGACAGCAACCTACCGCTGTTACATTTGATAATTTTGAGCAAATGAAATTGGAACATCCATTTAATTTCTAATATTTGCCTTCTCCTTAGCAGATTAAATATATCATTACTCTTGGATACTATTGGATTTCATTACTTTCAATATTTTAAAAACAAATTTAACAAATTTTAAGAAAATCTGCATCGTTCTTCACGAAAATACTCAAACGATATCTCAACCATAGCTATTCACGCTCATATTTTTTCAAGATTTCAATATAAAATAATTAAAATGTTAGCACATACATCGGGTAATCTTGACCAGAATTTCACACAGATAATTCATTTTCCTATTTCTTTCAGATGCCTTATATTTCCTTCGAAAATACTAGTAAAAAGAATTCATCGTCTAAAAGAGAATTTAAAAATGGTAAATTGAACTAATTGAAAATAGGATAGTCTCAGGCTGTTACTTTCTTGGCTTCCTGTTTGTTTTGACTGTACTTGAGTTTGGAATTCTCCAAAGAGTCATTTGCCTGTTGACTACTCTCTCAATCACGAATGAATGTGTGAGAAAAAATTAAAGGTGCTACTATATTGCTGTCGAGATATGTCACAGGCGACATCACTTCATCGACTTCATCCACTATGAGGTCAAAACTCATAGTTCCCCTTTTCCGTCATAATGACGAAAAAGGGGAATTTATGAAGCTAAATTCCCATCTCTGGATACTTCTAACATCATTATGATGCTGAAGTAGCCTGTGACATATCTCGACAGCAATATATTAGCACTCTAAGTAGAAGTGTGGGATTAGGTGTATGCAGGCAAACCATCGTGGGATTCTGACGACATTTTTGAAGAGCAAACAGGTCGCTCGAACTGTTTCTTTTTAGTTAAATATAAGTAATTTTGAAAGTTTTTGAGCGATTTCATGAAATAAACTGCAAAGATTCGGATTGAATCATTTTAACAGAAAAAAAAGTTTATTAACATTATTGGTCGAAGCTCAAATCGAAAATACTATTTAACACATTGTATTCAGGACACGTTCTAGTACGTTTTCTGACGATTGATACTTCAGCGCGGGTCACGTACTAGTACGGGTTAGTGTAACAACATGGTTTGTTTGTGGGTACAAAAATAGCGGTATATACAGGAAAACGGAACAGAATGTTCTTGTCTACTACATAGATTCTGGAAAAATTTAGACAAATAAAAACTAGTTTTTAAATCAGTCGATGCAACTGCTGTAAAATTAAATAATTTTCAATCGATTGATATTTAACTGAATAACTAAATTTATGCCCAAAACGCCCGCTCCCGGTACAATTCCGCTGCGAAATGTACCCGCCCACAACATGTTAATATCATAGAAGCATATAGAAGAATAGATAACAATTAGGTGAACTTTAATCAAAAAAGAACTAATTTTTCAGCTCGAAAGTAAATTAAAACTCTTGATATATCTTTACACAAAATGTGCAGTGGGGACCCTGTCGAAGATCAAATGCGCGCATATCGAGCACCGTCTAAATAGTTAAAACAATTCCAAAATTTAAGGGCCGGTCTCACCAATGTCGGTTAACAGCTAACATCGATTAATCTCTGTATAAACGGAGAATTAATTCCTACCATTGGTTGGCGGCTTGGGTTAATCACGGTTAGTCGTTAAACGACTTTGAGACCGGCGCTAAGACCTCTAGTACGAATTTTTGTGAGTGGTGTCGAAGTTACATGTAAAGTAAGAGAAGAACAGTTAATCTTTAACTACTGAGGACAGTTTTGTGGATTAAAATTATCTACAGCTGTTCATTTATTAATTTTTTGACTACCAGTTTGCAATTTGGTAAGGTATTTTAACAGCAGGCTACATGGAGGTGATGAAATAGTCACTGATAAATTATGCTTTGTAGTAGTGAAAATGCTTATGGACAAAACCTTTGAGAAATCAGAACAGGAAAGTAATTTCTATATGAAGCGTATACCTAGTTTGACTTTTTCCAAAGATAAAAATATTTCATATTTTCGTCAAATTCCGTCATTTTCAAAATCCTTTCTCCCTTAAAAATGCTAAAATAATGCCATTTACTAGCGCAATATTCAAAACGCTACTTAGCCATAAATATACTAAAAACAATAATTCTAATATTAGGAAGAATTTGGTTCCAAATGATATCAAATAAATGGCTGATAAGTTTTCTTTTCGTTATTTCACAGATTTCTGTGCAATAAGTAAGCAAAGCAAAACCTACATCAGAAGCCGGCTGTGTTTACGAATCGAAGAATTCAAATCAAACCTCTATTACAGTTGTTAGCGACACCTGACACAAATGCGAATTGTAAACGAATTGATCTCTTCGTCTAAGACAATAAAATAGTCATACCTCGTTAAAAATTCAGTAAAATGTTTAATGTTTTATATCTGTTTTTAGTAAACTGTTGTAATCACACTTTTCAATTTAAATCCAAATATAATTAAGATTTTCAAGATAAATTAGTGTATTTACGTTACACTCAAAAATCCGAGACAATGACTCGAGTTGTATTCCCTTGCCTCTAACTAAGGAAAAATATACTCTTGAATCTCCGCTTCGGAGTTTTGTCAAATAATAGATTCAGCCCTGCATTTTCGTTGTTAGCATTAAGAGTGTACGAGGTTCTAATTCAGATTAAATTTAAGAAACTTTAAACTCACTGGATTCTTCATTGCATTTAATTTTATTGGGGGCTTCAGACAGGTACTAAATCAGTTTCCTTATATCAATATAATCTCAAATTTTAAATAATCTGCTTAAGATAGAAAGAGGTACTTTAAACAAGTCCTCGGCACTAGGGAATGTATCCTCATATTCCATTAGAATAAAGGATGGGCGTTGTGAGACTTAATAAGATGTCTGTATAAAGGTAAAATTAATATGTAAAGACCTGGACTTATTGTTAATTGATTAAACGGGGGAGATAGACAATTACCTCTTTCACGAGGACTAATTCAGCCAGTTTATATTGCTTAAGATATCCGTCTACCTTCGGGGGTAATTTTTAAAAAATTTTAAATAGTAAATTATGTACATTATATAATGAAAAATAGTTGAAAACGTTGAATAACATAAAAATATTTGTATAATTTTAAACATTCTTATTTGTTAGACTCAAAATATAGAGAAAAATAGCAATACATTATCACTTTTTTGCAAAGCATCAAACCTCAAGTGTAAATCGATATAGTTCATTTAACACTTCACGTGCGGGCAACGTATTTTTACGTTTTTTGCAGTCTGTCCACTGGAGCGCAGTTCACGTAAAAATACGTATTTAGTAGATTTGTGATGGATACCCGCTAACTACCACAAATATACTAAATAGTATAATTATATGAATGTGTGACATTATATGAGTGTTGTTTGCGTTGCTATGCAATTTTTTGCATTTTTTTTCCACGAGTTATGATTGTCCAGTTACGTGGTCTTTTGTTACGTTATTTCGTGTTCAATCGAATTCGTAGCTCCAGAACGTACAAGTCGTGTTTTGTCAATTTGAAGCTTGGTTTTCATTGTTAAATACAAAATTGATAAAATGAGCCATTGTGACAAAGATAGTGATGAAAAATATGCGCTGACAGATTATAGGACTTTAATTTAAAAAATCGTTTATTTTGGGGATTTTGTAAAAATATTGTTTTGTTTTGTTAAATAATCCTACAGTATATATTAAAGTGTAAAATAAAAACAGTTTCATTTATAAAAAACAAAGTAGTTTTCGATTTACTGCGATTTTTATGAATAATTAAACTTTTGCACGATTCACGAAAAAACGCCCGCTGCAAGCATAAGTTGGCGATGAAGTATACCCGCATGCCAAGTGTTAAATCAATAAATTAATATTGTTTATATAAATCAATATTGTTCTCTGAAATTTTTATTATAATTAGTTAAACCACTTTCAGAGAATGACGCTAACTCATAACTATGATCCTGATATTTAAAAATCTACTCAAGTAATAATGTTATCATATTGAGAAATCTTAAAATTTAGGACAAATCACAACTTTTAACAGATAAACTTACTAAAAATAATGGCACAGCAGAAAATCAAGTGCTGAATCAATAGCTGTAGCCTATTTACAGTAACTTTCATAACATCAGATATAACATCGTTTAACTTATTGTTTTTGCCATAAAGCAAAATTTTAAAACCGTAGTTTTGAGAAGAAGTTGAAAGTATAAATAAAGCCAAAACCCAAACTATAATATAAAAATAATTAATTAAAAGGCTCCTGATTATAAAGATTTCTATTTAATCCCCCCTCTGTTTCATCTAAAGCGTTATTTCTTTTTTCCTGATAGTGTATAACACTTTTCTTCGTTTCATGTAACAGGAATTGCATGACACTTTTAAATTAGTTTGAGTGCTATCTAACTTCTGATAGCGATTCATAGTAAAATAGTCTGAGTTTTCCATGTCCAGTTTTCGTAATATTTTTAAACAGTCCTAGTAAATATTCGTTACATTATAAAGTAGCATCATATGCCAGTACCATTACTGTTGTCAGATTAGCACATTCTTCGGCATTCTCTGCCATTTTACTCTGTTAAAACATTCGTTTGCATTTTGGGTTATCCACTGCAAACATTTGTTCAATAACTCTCTAGAACAAAAGTTTAAATAAGATGGTTTTAAAATATTCAGAATGTTATTCGGTAATCCAGGATATTTGGTTTTTAAAGACGTTTTACTTTGAGCTAGAGTTTTCTAATGATTACACAAGCTCTCTTTTCCAACAAGACATTGCCTTTTGGGATTGGTCTTTTGGAACTGGATGAACAGAAGCACAGTGTAGCAACTATATTTTGCTCCATGACTTTCAAATTCCTTTTCACAAGCACGAATAGCAATTCCGTAATAGTATTAGAGCCTGTTTACGTACACCAATTAATTTTCATTTTCCTTCAATTACTTTAATTTTAAAATTTCACAATGTGTTATTTCCCATCTTGCACCTATTTTATATAGGCATAGATTTTTATTTTCGTATTAACTAATTTTTTAATTTAAACAAATAATTACGTTCACTTTCGGTAGCGGAATGCTAATTTCCGATTTTCAAAATTATCAACCAACAAATGTTTAACTGAAGTTTTAAGCAAGCTACAAACAAAATTCAAACTGTTTTACAAAGTTCAGAAATTAAGATTTATTATTTCATCAAAAACAAAAAAAAAGATATTTCCATCAAAAATCGAGTTTTAAATCCAGGCTCTAAGCTACTTTAAAACCCATAATATAAGATCCATGTCATCTGTGGACGTTATGAATATAGATTCTAGCATCAAAAGACAGCGTGGTTTGAAAATCCTCTGGCAATATCCCAGTTATGAAGCTCGATAAAATAATTTAGACTTAGACTACCTACAAATACAGAGCATGCAAAACTTGTCTAATAACTTAAAATGTATTACATAGACCTATATTGCTTATAAACTGTTACGAAATTGTATATGGTATTTCTGTCTTCACGAGGGTTGCTATTTATATTTCTGGCCTTGGCAACAGTAAGTGTTGCTAGGCGACTGAAGACGATTTTAATCGAAAGTTTGATATTTTTAAACATAAATTCAGCAGACGATTTACCATTATAGCTTTATTTGTGTTGTTGACAGTAAATGGAAAAGTTCTTCTCTTTCAAAAAATGGAATTTAATCGTGAACATTTTCGTGCCATTATTTTTCATAACTTTCGACGTGGATTGTCAACACAAGAGTGCTTCGATGAACTTAATTCTTTATACAGCAATAAAGCGCCATCCTACAGCACTGTAAAAAATTGGTATAACGAATTTAATCGTAGTCGATGTTCGATCCAGGATGAATCCTGTGCAGGTCGTCCAAAATCCGTTGTTGTGACAGAAAAGATCGATGCTGTGCGTGAACTGATAAAGCAAGATCGTCATGTGACATACCGTGAGATAGAGGTGTCTTTGGACATTAGTATGACTAGCATCAATAAAATATTGCATGAACATTTGAGCGTAAAAAAAATTTCTTCGCGTTGGATCCCGCATAATCTGACAAACTCTAAAAAAAAAGGCTCGTGTCGATTGGTGCAAGGAAATGTTGGAAACATACGTGCAAGGTACATCAAAGGCTGTGTATAACATTTACACAGGTGACGAATCATGGATATATGCACATGAGCCGGAAACAAAACAGCAATCAACTGTATGGGTCTTCCAAGACGAGGCAAAACCAACAAAAGTTGTTCGAGGAAGAAGTACATCGAAACAAATGATTGCCTGTTTCTTCGGCATTAACGGTCATGTGGCAGCAGTGGCATTAGAGCAACGCAGGACGGTCAATTCTGAATGGTACACGACCATTTGTTTACCAGAAGTCATCGGAGAAATTCGAAAGAAGCAGAAGAACAGGCGAATCATTCTTCATCATGACAATGCGAGCTCTTACACATCGACTCAAACAAAGGCATTTCTGACGGAGCGAAAGATCGAACTGATGGGTCATCCGCCGTACAGCCCTGATTTGGCACCCAATGATTTCTTCTTATTCCCACATATCAAAAATAAATTACGTGGACAACGATTTTCGACCCCCGAATAAGCGGTTGATGCATTCAAAACGCATGTTTTGGAGTTACCTCAATCGGACTGGAAAAAGTGCTTTGAAAATTGGTTCAAACGCATGAAAAAGTGTATTGATCATCATGGAGAATATTTTGAAAAACAATAAAACCAATTTCGATCCTACATATTTGTTTTTTCATTATTAGGCCAGAAATATAAATAGCAACCCTCGTAAGTTTAATTATTTCTGCACACAGTTCTTATCGCAATTTCAATTCAACAGACGATACCAGTTTACAGTTTTCCATTTTTTTTTCAGATTACAACTCATCAGCTTTGTAACATCTAAAAGCAACATTTATCTTGCATTGCTGGATAGTTTATTTAGTTGGACAAACACAAATATGATAGTCCCTCACACATTGGCATTTTTATTTGCCTGGCAAAATAACAAATGTTTCATAGTTAACAGTTTATGATAGAAAATTTAAGACCTTAGTTACCTGTGACTTCATGCCTAAATTTTAATTTGCCGTTCTTTGAATTCGCAGAGCAGACAAAAGTTCCAGAATCTTCTACCAAAACTTCATGGATAGTCAACACTCCATACTTGTCAACTGTGTAATGTTTGGTATTGGAAATACGCTTACCAGCATGGTACCAAGAAAATTCTTTATAAACTTGTATAGGAAATTTTCTCCCGTGGCAAGAAATCTTGACTTTAGATCCTAAATAAATGACAGTTTTAAAGATACCTGGAAAAAAAGAAAAATTTGTTTATCCCAACAGCCGTTATGAAATAAACAGTAATGTTTAGATATTTTATTTCGAATTATTTTCAAAATTATTATAACTTGGTTTCAATGATAAAAAAATGTTCAAACTAATATTTTGATAATAAATTCATGAAGTACTTGGCAATGTTGTATGTAATGAAATTACCTCGAATTCATTCAGTGTGTTTCATTGTAAATTAGTCATAACACTACATAAACTTGAAAGTATTGGTTTTTAAAGGTATTTGATTCATTCACAAAACCAAGAGCTGCATGAAAAATTGGTTTAAAAACTTGTAGAATATTATTCCAGCAATTCATTACTCTAATTCCATCTTAACCCTAAAACACTATATTGTTTTAGTCAAACGTTGTTATTACTGTTAAAATATTTGGCTTCAAATAAACTGTTTTAAAAGATTAACGTTAACTTTAGCTAACAAACTTTAACTAAATATTCATTTTTGTTCTGTCTTGGTGAATGTTCTTAGTTAATAAATTATTGTTCTATTAGTTCTATTAAATGGTGGCTTATAATGATTGTTAAGTCAACATTTTAAAAATTTGTTTTAAAGCAAGTAAAGGCAAAGCTTTCATTTTAAAAAATCGTTATTAGCCTTCCCTCGACTTTTAGTATACTCATAGAAAGGAAAAATAACTATTTTTGTCAGTCATGTTTTTGTTCTCACTTTTATAAAACGTATGAAAGTTACCCCATAAATATCTCTCCTTTCCCTACGCTAACACGTTATTTGATGAACATAAATAATAGCATTAGAAGTTAGTTATAAACTGGAAATAGCCAATCAGTAACCGGAAAAAGTACTTTACCTGCTACTTCCTGTTTTTACTACAATTTTTCTACAATGTACTTATTCGAATTTTGGTTTCTTAACGTACTCGAGTTATCGCTTTCGCATACAGACTTAATTCCAAGAATGGTATTTTCGGACTCAGGGGGGTCCAAAACGTGATAATCAATCAAAACCTGGGGGTCATATTTTTAACCAATTACAATACTTTCTCTTTACTACGTATACTACGAAAGTAAAAATAATTTCTTGCACTTTAAAGCTATTTTCAGCGTTTAACTCATTATGACCTATAATCTCTTTTTAAGAACAGTTACATGAAAGTTTGCTCCATTTTTATGTTTTCTTGTTGCGAAATTTCCTTCTCTGTGAAGATAGATTGCAATCCCATTAACAATCTCCAAATTTTTAAAATTTCTGTTATTTTATAAAATTTTATGATTTGGATCGACATTTTATATTTTAATCCTCGCACATGAATTTACTTTTTGGCAAGTACTTTAGCGGCAATCGAGGCTATTAACTATATCCCTTTATAAAGCCTTACTTTATGGTATTGTATTCACATATAACAGCTAATAAATCTCTTTTCACGCGATGTCTTTGTTTTATAGAATGGTTAAAATTTTTTATGGTTAATATTTTAACTTATCACTAATAAGAGCTGTATTACCATTCACAGTTATTTAAATTTCGTACTTTGTTTACTTTCAGAAGCTCACAATAACTTAGATTTAATCTTTTCATTAATATATATTCACCAGAAATAATGCAAGCATTAATGGCTTAACAGTTTATTGTTTTATTTACAAAAAATACCCCAGCAGTTAGGATGCTTTTCTATGGTTAACAAAGACAAATGTTAGGATGCTACCATATTGCAGTTGAGATATATCACAGACGACTTTCGCGTCATAAAGAAGTCAGAAATCGCCAGAGATGGGATTTTGATGCCATAAATTCCCTTCTATGGCGACTTCTGAAGTCATTATGACGACTTCTGACGTCAAAGTTACGCGGAAGTTGCCTGTGACATAACTTGACCACATATGGTATCCCACAGTTATTCAAGAGATGATATGTTTAATAAATAATTCATAATTTAATCTAAAAAGAAATAATACAATAATTTTTAGCAAAGAGGCATGCATAGATAATTACAGACAGTTTCTGTTATAGTGGTTTTAAAAAACTTGAAACTGATGCTCAAGTAAGTTTAATTAGAGTTTTCTAAAGAGTGCCAAAGATGGCGGTTACATCTGTAAAAGTTTTGAAGAAGAGGGGACTAACAAAAGTCTTTGTATAGGCAGTAATTTCCTGTATGTGAATAGGTTGACCCTAAGTAGTAAATCCTTGATTAGTTTTTTTTTTTTTTTTTTTTTTTTTTTAGAAAAGTGAATATCATAAAATTAGTGCTCACATTTAGCAGCTTTATTCCGTTTACGGATAAGACGCATGCATTTTAGGAACTTAAAACTTATCCTTTCTATTTAATGCTAAGAATGAAAAATCTTAGAATACGACAAGCAATTTAAACTTTTAATATTAAGTTTCATAACATGACTGAATCCACGTTTAGGGAAATCACCAAATCCTTGGTGATAATCGTCAAATTCTGGATTAATGAAGTTCTGCAATATTTCTTTGAAACTTTACAACTTTGCAAGATTGAGATATAATTTTTTAATTATTGTCTTATTTACTTTAAAAGTAAATAGACTATTTCTACTATTTTGAGATGATTCATGTTGATTTTTTCGGTTGTGGGTAGCGAACATACACCATAATTACTTAAAACACTATTTCTCTTTAAGAGTGAGAAATCTTAGACGATGATAAGTAATTTATACAGTTACTTTAAAATTATATGTTACATTTCAAAATATGATTAAACTCAAGTTTAAGAAGACATACCAAATCCTTGATGATAAATGTCAAATTTTGGAATTCATATTTCTTTGAAACCATGCCATTGTATATATTTAATACACTTGTTTTTTCTAACACTGTCTTATTTGCTTTATTTATTAATTTTGTTAACTTTGTATAACTTTTGTATAACTTTGTTAATTTTATAACTTTATACGTTATCGAATTATGTTATTATTATCAGAATTGGCTCTTTATTTACTTTTGCGAGATTTCTCACCGGTTATTTCATAGTATACTACGACTGCAAGGAAATTTATGGCATCAAAATCCCATCTCTGGCGATTACAAATTCAATGTAATATAACTTGGCTTCATTTGTCTATCATTTCCAAAAGTCACCAACGATTCACCTTAACCCCCTAAACTTTGATTATACCCAAAATATTACTGCATCATCACTAGCTATACAATCAGACGGCCTTTGTCGATACTCTTCACATATCTATCCTCAAAAAAGAATTGGGGTTATATGTGAATAAAAGTGTCTGGTGTAATAATTTTTTTAAATTTTACTTTCATCCCTTTTACAAATTAAAACAGTGCCAGTACAAAAATCAGAGAAGAGCAGGTATTAACTGTATTATTATGTATTTTTAGCTATCAAATATTGGTTCAATTCCGGTTGGCGACTTTTTTGTCGCCAACGGCCAAGTGCAGCATACTGAACATTTTTAAACCCCCTTTAATGCAATGAAACAAATCTTTTAGTATTATGGTGATATAAAATGTTATTTTAAAAGTGATTTCGGTGTTATTTAACGTTATTTTATTTTTGCGTTACTGGGCTTCATGTGGATGTTCGAAATAAAATTCGACCAAAAATGAAAATAGGTGTTTTTGAGAAGCTCCGTGTCTTTTCATTAATACTTATTCACTGTGCCTCATCCTTCAGACCTCCGACCCCCTCCCCCTTATTCTAAAAGCATTTCTTGGATCCTTGTATCAGAAATGCAATCCGTAGAATTTATTCAGTACCAGAAATGTATCCGAAATTAGAAATATTTTAAATTTTTGAACTTAGATATAAATTTATAATGAGTCATACGTTTGGAATATCTAGGTGAATTTGAATGCATTTGTACTTAATTCTTTAGTATTATTAAGATGATTCTTTTTATTAAAAAGCAAACAACTTGAAAGAAAAAAACGATTATTTATAATTATGAGGTAAAAGCGAGTAGAAAAAATTACCCTAAAGTAATACATAATAAATTTAATGGTTTGACATAAAAACAGGGTACCCCGCCAAATTGGCGATAAAGCTCTATCTATGGCTTTATCCTGACCTTGCGGTGTGTAAAGAAATCGGCTTTATATATTACTTATACTATTTTAGTATCTGGCTATCTATGTGCAATCCTTTTGTTACATACTAAAGTCACTAAATTTTTATTTAATATTAATTTTGTAAAATTCAATTGATTGACTAAAAGCGTGGTAAATCACATCGATTTTATTGAAAATCCAAACCAGTTAATCTAGTATTCAATTATTTCCGTTTAAATGTAGTTTCTTGCTGGTCTGCGGTACAATTCCATTGCATTTCGTAGTCAAAACTACAAACGAATTTAGGTTATGAATTCTTGTTTTGTAAACATCTCTAGTAATTTCGCCAAAATCACCAGGAGGTACCCTGTTCTTAAGTAACACCAATTAAATGAAAGATAGAAAAAAAGAAGCATACAAATTTTTTGCCAAATTAGCAAAAGGCTCTAAATTCGGAAAATGACACCAATGGGGCTGTAAATTACATCTGTATCTATAATTCATATGTTTCTATAATCAATGAATATCTTTTAAAAAATGTTTTAAATAAACAATTTTACATCTTTTAAAAACGGAATATATTCCAATTTTTTTTCACTTGAAAATTTTTCATATTTTACTATCTTAAAACCGTTTTTATCAATTACGCTAAGAATTTATTGTGGACGGACATTATTTTTCCAAGACAACTTGACATTATTAAAATTAGGTATTTTAAAACACCAAAAAGTAAATTAAGAATACACATTTCTCAAATGAAGCAAAACTAATCAATAATTTTAAAAGTATCGTTTGAACTTGTTGCTAAAAATATTTCCTTATTAAAATGATAAAGTGCTTGAAATAATAAAAATTGTAAGTGCATTCCAATATTTTCATTGCAAAACTACATAAGAAATATTTAAAAATGAAAAAAAGTAAACTTTAATAGAAAAGGCATACCTTTTAAACTTTTATCTTTGATCTCTTTACCAATTATTTTTCTGATAGTTTTGAGAAAGGACAAATCAGTTGAGCACTTATCTATGTTGAAAATTAACAGAAAAATCGCAGTTATCATTTACACAAAATGTGTTATGTCTCGAAAGGGAAATATAGATTAAACTAGTGAAATGAGTAGCTTATGGTCTTATAAATAATAGCATTAGTTTTTAGAAATGCGACAACTTATTTAATAATCATTATAAAGGTCATTACCTCATGAAGATCTCTAGGGACATGCTGTCTCTTTCCAGTTCCAGGATGCATGATTTGAGGTGCTACAATATTGTGGTCGAGATATGTCACGATCAATTTCGCACCATAATGACGTCAGAAGTCTCCAAAGAAGGTAATTTATGATACCAAAATCCTATCTCTGGTGACTTCTGACGTTATTATGATGTGGAAATTGTTTATGACATATCTAGAACGTAATATGGTAACATTCATAGATAGGCTTGCGAAGCACCAGAGAATTTAGCCCCATATCTTAGTTGGAAAACATGATAATGTAATACAGTGAGAGTCTTATGTTTTGAGACTCAGGTAGGAATTTATTTTTTAAGTAATATAAAAAGATATATATATATATATATATATATATATATATATATATATATATATATATATATATGTGTGTGTGTGTGTGTGTGTGTGTGACATTGAGCATAAAACGAACAAAGGACTAAAATCAACAAGAAAACCGAAGTCGGATAACATCCAAAAAAATTAGAGACACTGGTGAAAAGAGTATGACCTGGGTTTTATTTTAGGCTGTCAAATCGTTAATTCATCGTTATCGGTGAAAGTGGTTAAGGAAAATACTTTTCTTGCACATTTTTTTAACAGTTTCGTAAACACACTCAATAGAACAATCTTAATGAAGAAATATTTTAGTAACATACCAGGTAGCAGTTCGAATTGCTCTAAGTGTTTTTTTGTTTACAACCGCCTGAAGTTTCTGAACTCCAGACCGGGGCTCAGTACAACAGAATTGGCCTACGAACCATTTTGTACAATAAAATTTTATTTAACATATTCACACGATTATGGTATAGAGGGGGAGCAGTGGTCTTAAGGGCTTTAAAAAATTCCATAACATAGATTATTGTATTCTTAAAAATCAACCCAATGTCCAAATTATTACCTAGATACAGGTTATTTTTCGGCTACCTATTATTACTGGTGAAGTTAGGATACGCTTGTAGCTGCAGAAAATAGCTTTAGATTTTGTTGGGAAAAATTTGATCCTCCACCATTCAAAAGAACTTTCCAAAATATCAACATGACGTTGAATGTGTTGGTACATGTAGCGCACATTGCTACCTGGTAATCCTTTCACATAGTATCACAATATCCTTGTACATGGTAATCCTTGCACATTGCTGTGCAAGGATTACCGTGTCGTCCACAAACACGGTGAAAATAGTGATTGGGTTATATGGAATGTATTTAATAAGCTAAAAAGGACTGAATCAAGCTTAGTCCTGTGGGACCCCAGCATTAATAACCCTATCATGGCGTACTCCCGGAGTCTTAGAGCTTACCGAAGTGGGATTGTTTTTTTCTGGGGATTTCCTAACAATGACATTACACCTGGAGCAAAAGATATCCATTCTTGTGTCGGTCGCTGCGCCCTGGGTTAGCATGATAGATTATGTTTCGCTGCCATCCATCGGACCGTTTTATTAAGTTGGGATCCTGGACTCATAAGCATAATGGCCTTAACCGGCGAAACTGGGACAATGACGTGTTTTCTAATACTTCTATCTGATAAAGTGTAACGTTTATGGCGCACAGTAAAGGACCTACAAGGAAGGCACGAGTACAAGGAGCACATCTCGAATGTAATTTGTTAATAATAGTAGTGTTAATGAAGTGCACTTACTTTATGGGTAGTGTTATGCATTTAATTTAAAATTTCTGCTTTGCCTGTAACAACAAAAAACGTTTGACCTTTGTGCATTGTACCAAAAAATATTGCAAACTGGACGTCACGTCATTTAGTGGTCAATTTATAAAGTCACATACCTACCCTCTAAACTTCATATTTTACATCGATGCCCAACACTCACTTTTATATAGAAGTTAGACTATAGTGCTCATCCCCTCCCCTCTTCTCAGCGAGCTTAAGTTCGATTAACGACTAAGGTTTGGGTGCATTTGTGTTCCTTCCTAGGAAGCAGTGTGACCGTCAATGAAATATTCCCGAAATATAATGGTCGGCAAAACTGGTGAAACCACAATATAAAGGGACTTGACAACTCAACTTTCGGTTTTCAGAACTTGAGACAAATGAATTTTTGTTTAGTTTACCTTTGCGTTTGGATTATGTAAGTCATGTCCGTAAGTCATGTCTGTATAACCTCATTAAACCTGTAGTCTAATAATTTATTTATTACAATCTTACGTGATATACTCGCTGGATTAACTTTGGGGAGAACCAAACCCCCAGAGAATAGGGTAAAAGCTCTCCCTAATTTTTTCACTTTTGTTTACTTGAGATAAATCGGAATTGGAAGAATTATATTCTAACGATCCATATCAAATTTTGGTCCGTCGACAAGGACAATTTTCGATAAAAACCTGCTCTGAAATCGAAAACTTTAATAAACTAATCTTGTTGTAAAATTAGTTAAATGTTGTTATTCATTCTTCGTTATTTTAAATTACTCGTTTATTCTCGTTCGTTTGCATATCCTTAAAACCTCAAAATGGCGATACCTTTAAAACAATCATTTCGATTCGAAACTGTACGTAAACAAATAGATTTGATTAAGAATTCAATAACAAAGTGTGATGGCAACGATCAAACTCGTAATTCGGTTTCTTTCTTTTATGGAGATAGCGAAGCATTGATTTCATTTAAAGAGTTATTTACTTCTTTTATTTTAAACAAGTATCCAAATACGGCTATATTCACAAATGTGTGTAAGGTATAGCCGTAGTGAGATAAATTATTATCAGAATTTTCTTTAAAAGCGGGTATTTTTGATAATTGCTGGTAGATACTGTGTAATCACTGATACCAATTGGCATCTGACTTTAACTCAAATATACAAACTATTCCTTCTAAAAATGAATAAAGTCGAAAAAAATTGTTACAGCTTGTAGACAATGTGAATGAACTTATTTGTAATTTAATAGGTTAAAATGCCATGTGCTTAGTGATTGAATTACTGTTTATTTTATGTTAACTAAACTGGATAATTCATTTAGGAAGAAATGGGAGTGATACTTTTGAAGACAAACACTGACTTTGAAATGTTCTGCACATCTATTGAGAAGAATGCAAGGGGAAAAACTAAACAAAATAAAACCGAAAGTAACTGGGATGCAAAGAAAGGAACAGAGAATAAAACTTAAAGATCATGTGTTAACAACGCAGTTGTAATAAAAGAATATTTTCCGCTCCTGGAAGAACAGTATTTTGCAACTCACAATAAACCTTATGTTCAGATCTTTAAAAACTTTCATCGTATTCTAGATTACTTCGATGGATCACATAGATCTATAATTTTGTCAAAGATGCCACACAACCTGAAGAAAAATTGACAGGTTTTTTTAAAAACAACTGATTTTGACAATGCTACGCCGTCACAGAAATACAAAATTCAACATTTTTTGGTTAAATAAGTTCATTTAAGGATAACAAACCTTTATCAAATTTAACTAAACTTCTTCCCTTGTATCCTTTCTGGATGCAGGCATGATTTTACCCGTCAGTGGACAAATTGCAAAGGACAAATTTTTGTCAATTGATTCTAAACATCCAGTGGTATTTCCGAACTATCCCCCATTTTCCGCAATCATTTTGGGGTATTCTCACTCTTGCAGCTTGCTTTGATGTCCTGAATCACTTCTTCTATTAAACCATTAAAAGTTTTAGATCTGAGAAAATGCATGGTTTGCTGAAGTTAGTGAGAAAAACCACTTACTCTCCACCCAGGGGTAGTTGCCTGCTTCCCGAATCTTTCCCTGCCGTGCACTCCAGAAAGTTGGAGTCGACTTCGCCGGCCCAATCAACACAAAACGTGCACACAGCAGAAAATATTCTTAATTTAAATTTTACATATGTTTATTTATTTGCTTGTGTACAAAAGCTGTTCACATTTAGTTAATATCATAGCTCATCATAAAAGCATTTCTTGTTACATTCTGGCGATTCATCTCACGCCCGGGCTGTCCAACAGATACATAATCTGATAATGGAAAAATATCCATAAGTGCATCGTCATACATTTAAAGATGTTTTGAAATAACCAGAATATCTACCATTTAAGGAGTCACTGCTAGGCGATAAAGTATATGGCCTTTTACTCTGTCACATTGTGAAAATCTTGGAGGCTTATTATAATCCTTAATAAATTAAATAAAACTGATCTCCTTAAATCTTGCCAAGACACCGTCTTGGCAAGATTTAAGATCAGTCGTTATGTCGATTGAAGAACTATCCACTACTTTATTTCTTTGGAAATAATGCATAAATTCTTGTATCGTTGTTCCTCTATCTACAGATTCCAATGATTTGAAAACAATAACACTAGGGAACTTTTCCTTCGTTGCACCTCTACTTCAATTACCTGAATCAGGATGTAAATCTAATCCTTCTATTAGTTAGTCCTCTTTTCGCAGGAGGAAGCATTGCAACTAAACCCAGGAACACTTCTGGGAATAGTGGACTAATAAATATCTTAACTCCTTAAATCCTTGACGTAAATGGCTAAAGAACATTCAAGCCAGTGAGTTAGGAACTCTTGTCTTGTTCAAAGAATCACTTCTCCGACCTACTCAGTGAAAGTTAGCCCAAATTCAGAATCCATCCAGCTTTTGATACAGTCGCCCTAGTTGTCGCTCTTCGAACAAGGGAGGGCAACAAATCAGTCTTCTTCCAGATGGCCGGCCGGCCGGAAGCTAAAGAACCAAAAAAAAAAAAAAAAAAAAAAAAAAAAAAAAAAAAAAAAAAAGAACTTGACAGCTTATGGTTTTTGGAACTTGAGACAACTCAACTTTAGATTTTGTTTACTTTTCGAGGTTTGGATTCTATTCGTTTAGACTATTTGTGAAAAAACATCACTAAACCAGTATTCTAACAATTTACTCACTAAATAAGTTGTGTTTCACGTGTTCAATGTGGATTAACTTTGGAAAGAACCCAGGTTTATGTCACCTTCTATCCTTTCCACTTTTGATTAATCTTGGGATCATGCGGAATCGAGATAATTCTGTTCTAACTACTGACTTTGTTTTAGAAACTAATCATGATATAGGATGCTACAATATTACGGTCGAGATATGTCACAGGCAACTTTCGCTTCATAATAACGTCAAAAGTCGCCAGAAAGACGGATACATTTACCAAATTCCCATCTCTGGCGACTTCTTACTTCATTATAATGTGAAAGTCGTCTGTGACATATCTCGGCCGCAATATAGTAGCACCTATGTAATTGATTTGGTTCAGAGAGCTACAATCAATTGTTTTGTTACACAAGGGGTAATAAGATTTGAATCTACTGCTTAAAGCACATTCCAGACGGCTACAAACACCCATGCCATCAGCGGCATTCAAGCCTGCGAAATATTTTAAAGAACAACAGCACCTTACCCATTCGACCAAGATTATAAAAAATATATACGTTGGTGGTTCCGTGGTTCAAAGAATCGCAATCGAAAACACGTTTTCTTTGTTTAACACAATTCACGGAAGATAAACATACACATTATTTGCACAATTACAAATTTTAATTATGCCTGAATTCTCAAAAATACGCTGTCTTTTCTTGGTCTCATCGAATAAAAGCATCTTACTGACGAATGGGTAAGGCGCTGCTCTTCGGTACAGAAGTTCGAATTCCGTTGATGGCATGGATGTCCATAGCCATTTGGAATAGACTTTAAGCAGTAAGCCCCGATCTCATTAGTTTTCGTGAAACAAAACAGTAGACAGTAGCGCTCCAAACCAAACTAAATACGAAATAGCACCATTTAGAGCTTGTTTTTGCTACCTTGTATGGGCAAATTCAAATACAGCAAATACCTACGTTAGGAAAAGTTCGTGGTTTATATCTATGTATTTATAATTTGTTTATATATTTTATGTCCGTGATTTTATAATCTGCGTTCGATATAACACTAGCACTAGTTTTCCGTGAAGCTACTTCAAGTCAAAGATTAGAAAAATTTACACAATTAAAAATTGTTGAAAAAAATCAATGCATCGTAAAATAATTTTTGTATGAGGTAATACTCATCAAACACGAACAATAGAATTATAATTGAAGATTAAGTCGTCCATCCACATCTCTCATTGCGTCCTTGATTTCAAAAAGGCTAGTCACTCTTTCTTTAAGGCTAAGTAGCCATCAAATGTGGAGCGGTTTGATTTGAGCATTGTGAAGTTCAGTGCAGTTGGATGAAACTGAGAGAGGATGGCAAGTGAGGAATGCAGTAGAATGAAATCAGTTGTGCTGTGCCGCTAACACTGTATCTTAGCAGATGTTTATGAAATGAACAATTTGAATCACAAGGTTTCCACTCTTTTTACAGAACAAAAATTAAGGACATTCTAAAGACCAAAGTAACTTTTTATAAGGACCTACTTAAAATACGCAGCATAATGATATAAACCCTATTTCCTGAAGAACATATTTTAATGATTATGAACCAGTCAAGGCATGTTCAATAAATACCCTACAATATTTCACAATAAAGTTTTTAAAAATACCTAAAAATTAATATAAGATAAATCTATTGGACAAAAACTATTTTTGAAAAATGTACATCTCAAATTTTTTGAGTGATCAAACTAAAAATAAATTGTGCATAAAATACAATATTATAAACAGTACTTTCTGAGGGTTTAAAAATGACTGATATATATATATATATATATATATATATATATATATATATATATATATATTCCAGCTGATTATACCCGACATTCCCTGGGAAAGAAGAAAGTTTTAGACTTTTCTGTTACATTCAATACAAGGAAAATTAAACTTTTGTAAGTAACTGAAATATCTACAAATCCCCCAACTTAAATTTAATTAAAATATGCATGATTGTTAGTTATTAGGTCAGGGCAGCTGACTTTATACTTTAAACCTTTTCAGTATGCGAAAGATTATTTGTCAAACAAGTTTTATAGCTAGTGACCATAAAAAGTACTGATAAACTAAAAGTATTTTCATAAATTTTTAAGGATATCAAGGAAAGGAATTTTGAATTACTACAGTAATACACTGAAAGCATGTACGTATTTGAGGATTTTCTTTATTATTAATACTGCACTTTTAGTTAGAAAATGTAAAAGAATGTTATGAACATTAACAAATATTTTATATATTCTTAGTATATATATATTCTTTGACCAGTACTTATCACCTGTACTGGCATTCTTAGAACTGGTTTGGGGCAAGTTTAACTCTGAACTCATAAAACCAGAAAGTTTAAAGAGTATGGCAAAAACTGATAGGAAATCATGTGAAGATGGCACATCGCGTCGATGGAGAAACTAATTGCGTTCCAATTTTAAAATTAAGGAGTTTTTAAGGACCTTTGGTAAAAATTAAGTAGTTTTAAGGGCCCTTAAAAAAGAAAGCTAAAATTAAGAAGTTCTTAAGAACTTTTAAGGACCATGGGAACCCTAAATCAGCTATCAATGCTGTAACCATGGATGAGACAAAGCAGCATAAAGTTGAATCGGGTGGAAAAATATCTAAATAATTTAAGATACATAATGAATATTAAAAAAGATATATAACCTTAAAATGAAAAATAGAAAATACACCACTAGAATTGTAAATAATTTTATTTATAAAAAAATTCCCAAGTTGGTGAAATTTGAAAAATTCTCTAAATTATGTGACATTTTAGAAAGTACCATGACACTTTTCAAATCGTAAAGTACCCTGGCAATTCCCTAATTTTCCAGTTTTCCTTGATGTATGGCCACCCTGTTTAATGAAAAGTGGAAAATACTTAAAATAATTTGCATATCAAAAAGTAAAATGGGTATGAGTTTAGTCTAATGTAAATTTTGTTAGATCTCATCAATAACATACAAAGTATACACAAATTTGAATTTATACTTTGTTTTACTGCAGATACAGATATTTACATATATATATATATATATATATATATATGTTACTGTGAAAGACCGAAATCTGGAGAATGTCGACTTTCACCGGTGAATGTCAACATTCACGTAGTCATTTGGTGTATGTCCGAAATATTTGCTAAATACTTTTATTTCTGACTTACACCGGTAAATGTCGACATTCACCATGCACTAATGGTGAATGCGGATTATGTTGGATATTTATATTTTCTTTTCCGTAATTCAGTCAAATCTATAGTACTATCACATGTAACTGTTAAGCATTTCTTTTTGCAATGACAGCGTTTATAGCCATGCCCTCCACTTTTTGAATTAGCTGCAGAGGCTTCTCTCAGCGACATTTCTTGAGAAGAAATCTCATCTGTGGAGAGTAACTTTTCTTTACAAAATATAAACTGATTACGAGTATAAAGATGCTTGAGGGTAATATTTTTGTCGGAATCTTCTATTCCAACAACAACTACCAATACATTTCGGGCATTTGTATGACCACGGTTGACATCAGGGACTTGTTTTCGCACAGTGTCATCAATTTGAGTAGGAGGAAATCTTCGTTGCATTAGAAGATTGTCTTTTGCTACCGCTCTTTTAATAGAAATAAACTTCTGCTGTTTAGTCAGGGCTTGATAGAGGGCCTAGTAGGTTGAAGCTTCTCTTCGATATTTTCCTTTGGAATGGAAACAGAGACTTTGGAGTCTTCCTTCCTGGTATGTGCTATATTGACATACATCATTATATGTTTTAATAATAAAGTATGATTTAAATGCGTAACAAAAATATTTTTTCAACATTCACCATCAGTGCATGGGGATTGTCGACATACACCGGTGATAGTTCGAATATATAAGAATATAATCAAATATTCGGTCTTTCACCCAGATATTTGGTGCATGTCGACATTCGCCGGTGAATGTCGACATTCTCCAATTTCGGGCATTCACAGTAACATATATATATATATACATATATATATATATATATATGTGCTAATGTTGAAGTAAAATAATAAATTTGTGTTTTAAGCAATAAGTATGGAGATGAATAACAAGAACACAATCAGATACTTCATAAACTTTATTACAAAATAATTATATAAAACCAGATCTATAAATGGACGGATTAATACATTTGAAATGCTATACATAGATTTAACATTTCTTGCAACTATAAGAAAAATTTAAAAACTTGATCCCTTTTAGCAAGCATTTTATAAATGCATGATACTAAAATGTTTAATTTAGAAAGGACTAAAAAGTTGAGATATCTACAATCTGTTTACATTTCCAGTTATAACTACTGTAAAACGTAAAATGTTTTCCCAAGCATGGGAAAAAATATATATATTTCAGAAGCATAAACAAATTTAAAGATATTTATATACATATAGATAAAAGAAAAAAACCACAACCTTATTAAACAAAGACAATAAAAATAGCATTAAATATGCCTATAAAAGAAATGTCACACATTAAGAGACACCTAAACAAAATTACAATTTGGAACAAGAGTAAAAATATGAACTGATATGCAAACAATACAAAAAACTAGATTTAATATTAAATTTAAAAGTCCACCATATATGTACATTAAAATGTGCTTGAGAAAAGGATGTAAAAAATAATCTATCATACTTTTTTCAAACAAATACTAATACATTAAAACTAAAAACATAATTGTACAGCTTTACTGGAAATCAGAAACTGATAAATATATTCAAAATGAGATAAAACATTTATGGAGAGGGAAAACAGCTGTATATAAAAATATATTCACATAGCATTTTGAAAGTATGAAAAAAAATATTCATTGAAGTTAGTATTATCACACAAATAAAAATACAAGAAAATACAATAAAACTTTTTAACAACCATATCTAAACAGCAACCTTCTAAAAGTGAAGAGATAATAGAAACATTTAATAGAACTAAACATTTTGTATAGAATTTATATTAAAGTGAATTGCTAAATTCTAAATAATGGCCATCTGAAAAATAGCATTGAAATGTTGGTTTTCCAATCTTCAATTTCAATAAAGCGCTGTATTGTTTTTAAGGTACACTTACTTTATTTAGAGATTATTTAAATATCATTAGTCTTACAAACTTTAATTAGACATAAAATATTATTTTACTTCCTTCTAGTAGGCATATAAATTTCATAGTAAAGATTGTCATAAAAATATAAACAATAGATATTTCATTGCTCCCTTATGTAAAAAAAAAGAATATGATTAAAATGTGTATTCTAAATATTTCACTCTCATAAAATTTGAACCTCTGAATAAAAAGTCTGAAAATCTTGCCAAAAAAGCAGACGGAGTCGGTGTTCACTGCGCTTTTCTCAACTAAGTTTTGCTTGCATTGATAATGCAATTAGTTTGTAGCTGCAAAAAAGCAATAGGCTTTTAATATCTTTAGTTGTGCTAGTATTGTCTTTGTATTTATTGCTATATTCTTGTACAAAGATTTTTACCTTCTTGTATACTGGTAAATAGGTCTGAATTTATGTAATATAATTGTTTGGCAAATATCCTACTCAAACATTTTTGTAGCAATTTTTCTTAGTAAAAGTGAAAATACTTTTAATCATAAAAAATAGTAATAGCTAATTTCTCATCAGGGTGCCAAACTTCAACAGATTTAGGTCTTCAACAGGTTAGAGTTTCGTAGTTCACATGGTTAGTGATACAATCTAAGAAAAAAAATGATGGACAGAATAACATTTCTTACAACTGACTAGTATACCACGTTGTACAAATAAGCATTAAAAGCTAATATATTTTGACTTTGAGAAAGTAAGTCATTTAAGAAGAATAAATTTAATGTCTAGACTATGAATACAAAATAAAATAATTTTCAAAATTTTAGCCAAAAATAGGCTTTATAATATAAACAACTAGATATTTATTTTTTCATAATTTAGACTCCCTGTAAATTAGACTTTAAAAGTAAAAAATATAACCGATGATTAAATTTAAAATTACGGCATATGTACATATTCTACTATGCAAGTCAAATATAAAAGAAAATCACATATCTAAATTCAGAGATAAAATGGATGAAAATTGTGCAGACGATATTTAAATAATTTGAAATAAGAATTGATTAATTGAGATGGTTAAGGAATGACATCATAATGACAGAAAAATGTGATTTCAACCTATTTATTATGGGATAAATTGATACTTTTAAACGCCTGCTCTTAACCGGGGAAAAAAAATGCTTGAAATAATGACATAAAACACTCATAAAGAGGGGAAAAAGAACTCTGATTTCAAATAAATTTTTCAAAAACCTTCCTAGGGATATACCTAATAATTTCCCAAATTTTCATGGCAATTGGATGTATGGTTTTTGAGTCTATCGAGTACAGACAGACAGACACACAAATTCATTTATATATATATATAGATTACCTTAAAGATGCTACAAAATTTAATAATTCATTGTATTTATTTTAATTGTGATTAGAAGAGAAGAAATAACTTTTAATCTTGTAAGTTATAGTTCCCACTATCACCTGAAACAAACTTTCAAATTTAAACTTAAACTGTGAAAATATTCCATAGTAAATATCACAAGACAAAAGAGAAATATAAATACAACTTTTTAAAGATTAAATAATCTCTACAGTCAATAAAGAAAGCATGATTATTTTAAGTATGAATTCAACAACAACTATATAATAAGAGAATAGAAAACAGAAAAACAATAAAAAAGAGTTTGAATAAAATGTCATATAAAAATACATTCAGCCATAGTAATAACAACAAACAGTATAAAACTAAAATATATTAAAAAGCACTTTAAAAATGGAATGTCAACTTCAATATATTTAACTAAGCAATTAAAAATTTTCATCACCACAAATTAGATTCAGGAAACAACTGCCATAAAATCCAATTATAAAACATGCAATAACTATTACATATTGCCTTTAAAACAAAACTTTTTTAAACTACATTTAGATATATAATAGTATAACAAGGGTGGCCATAATGTAGCTTGCAAGCTGCATGCAGGTCTTACAGACAACTGGTTTTTATACAAATAAAAAAATATATGTATAAAACATGTTAAATTAAAACTAATTAATATCCAAAAGTAAGTATTTAATTTCATTTTTTGACAATTAAGAAATTTTATAGTTGTAAAACATTTAAAAAATGTAAACATTTTACTAATTATATAATTTTTATAAAGGAAATCTTTGAAAGTTGGATTTGCTTGTGAAAGCTGTACAAATGTTACCCATCTTAGCAGATTGTTACAAAATAGCAATGTCACTGAATATGGGCAAACATTCTACTCTACAGCAGAGGTTTCCAACCTGGCAGGAGTGCTTCTCATGAGAATTGACTATTGACAGGAGAAGTGCCAAAATATGTTTCCATACTACATCATTAATATGTATTAATTATACCATAAAATATCCTTTTATTAGCCTCTGTGTTACACTTACTTTATATCAATAAAGCACAAATCATTCATCTTTAGTCATTTAATATTTTGAGTCATGATAGCTCAGTTGGCATAGGTAGCAATCTTGTAACCAGAGGGTTTAGTTTATTTTGAAAAGCTACAGTCTACTTTTTTGCAGCACAACAGTTAATGAGACCGGAACCTACAGTTTAAAGCCAATTCCAAATACTACAAACATCCATGCCACAGTGGGATTCGAACCCATGAACTCCGGTACCGAAGGCCAACACCCTAACTATGTAACCAGATGGAAGTTTGAATAAGCCAAAGATTACTGTGTTAATTAATGGTGGTTGGGGCATGTAAAATAGATTCCTCATCACATTGGCCTCCAAATTTTCAAAGAATACTTCTGGAGGTGGCAGACCAGTCATCTATCTGGTTTCTGCTTCTAAATTGTGAGAATCCACTCTTAGAAGTAATCCTTTTAAGGCAATGACAACCATCTTTCCATGTGGAGTCACATGACTTCTAAAGTGGACACTACCTAAACCAACCATTTTAAAAGGCCGTAGTATAAAAATAAATATGCATGTACAAACATACTATAGCTAAACTCTCTTAATTATTCTGTAATTCATAGCTTTCTGTTTTAATAATAGTTTGTAATAATTAAAACTAGCCTATTATTATATATATTTAAAAAATAAAAGCAAAAAAAGAGCTGAAAAAATCTTGTAGGTTGGCTTAGTAAAATTAAGGTTGGAATCCACTGCCTTGAATAAACTTTTGTTTTAGGGGTAAAGAATGGTGTAATTCACATGGAACTATTCTAGATCATGTGACATTGATTCCAAAGAGGGAATCGTATAACTTTCCATGTCTCTTTACATTATGAAAATTTAGAATACATCTCTCATTTACCTAATATGTGACCACCCCTGTAATATAATACACTTAAAGGGAAAGTACACTTCTAAAACTGTTTAAAAATGAATAAAATTTCAGTTTTTTTCATCATTTATTAAAGTATTGTATTCTGAAAAAAATGCCAGCAAAAGTTTTACTGTACAATAGTTATTTGCCAAGCTATAATAAAAAATTCAAGAATTATTCTCAGGCTTCCTGTTTAAATTCCTAATTAGATCTCAAGTTTCTATACAATAGTTTTTGATATCCTTTTATGATTTCTGTTGATCGTGAAATATTTTATGTTTATTAAAAACTTAATCTATACATTTAGAATGCATCTGATACTTTCCCCTTAAGATCAATAATAATGCTTTTAAAAAAATAAGAAAAGAAAGCTTTGTAAGATGAGAATTCCATTTACAATTTTTTTTTTACTTTTAAAATGAAACATAAAAAATTAAAAGGTTTAAAAAAAAAGCCACAGATAAAACATTTATAAAAACACAGAAACTATGATTTTAGAAAAAATCAATACAGATAATGTAAGAAATGTAAAATGTGCTGAAGTTATTTTTGATGAAGCTCCAATTAAGCCACAAGCTGGAGGACATTCTATTTGATTGGATTCTGAAAAAAAAAAAAAAAAAAAAAAAGAGGAAAAATTAACTTCCTTACGAAGATCACACAACATAAAGATAAACAGGCAATTTGAAATTCTAGAAAACTAATTTAAAAATCAGATCCAAACTAATCACATGAAACAAAATTATATAATCTACTTTATCATAACTCAACTATAGTTAACAAAAAACTTAATTAACAGAATGTCTTACAGTGGATATAGAACACAATGTGTTATAAAGTAATATACCTGCTTAATTTAAGATATAATTTAAATTTAACAGTATGTGACAAATTTTATTTGAATATGTTTTCTTTAATTAGTACAAATTGATAATGCTCCATAAAAAATAAAGAATTATTACTGTATTACATAAGAAGCAATTAATAAAACATCAAAGAATACTACTGAAATTACCTTCAAGTAAAATAGTTCTTTGATCACTTCCAAGCCTATTAATAGCTTTACAAGTATAAATTCCATAATCATCAAGTTCAATGTCAACAACACGCAAGTTTGATTCTATAAAGCCTGATTCAGAACTGTATGTTGATATAAAATGCTCCCTTTGGTTATCAAAAATCTGATGTTGATCTTTCAACCACAAAACTGAAGGCTCAGGATAAGCTTCTATGTTACAGTAGAGATCCATATGATAACCTAGAGCTTGCTTATATTGTTTTCTAGGCACAGTAACAACAGGTGCAACTGCAAGACAAATATAAAAGAACTTAAAATTATGCAAAATTTAAATGGGAAGTATTCTGTATTTAATAAAAATTTTAGCATGTAAAATTGAACACAGGCTAGTCTTTTAAGATTTTACTTTTTTTTCTAATTTTTTACACTGTTACACATTGAAGCATAAGTGTTCAGATCAAAAATGGCCCATGTTTTTTTTCCCCATTTTTATTGAATATTAATCCTATTTGAATACATAAAATCCCCTTCAGGGATGCTTGAAGAGTGGGGGGGGGCTGAAATTATTTATGAAGTTGTTATACTGAATTATATATTGACGTACGGATTCTGTATTTGTATATCATTTATCATTGTCTAATCGGTAAGTTTTCATAATTACAAGAGATTGGGAATTTAGTAAATTATTCTTTCATTGTGAAATTAAAGTCTGGTAATTTAATCATTCACTTTAGAAGATCAATCTCAATGTTCAATTACAATACAACAGGCTGTCTCTGTTAGATACTGTCAGGAAAATGGCGAATGTATCAGAAAAATTAGCTGCATATAATGATTTTTTTTTTATTATTATTTATCCTTTCTATAATACTTCTGTGAACTGTTTTTTTTTTAGTCTGAAAAAAGTTTAAGTTAAGCTCTATTCAATAAATAAAATGAGAAAATACATAAAGATGAGTTGGGTTGTTTGGGAGCACCACGGTCTACTTTTTGCAACACAAGGGCTAAGGAGACTGGGACCTAATGCTTAAAACCGATTCCGAATGGCTACGAACATCCATGCCACAGTGGGACTCGAACCCACGAACTTCAGTTCTGAAGGTCAGTGCCCTAACCATTCGGCCATCACTCAGCAAAAGAAAGGTAAATAAAAGAATATATGAACTTGAGAATTGGTAATTTACTGCTCTAAATTCCTTTTTATGTCATATTATGAATAGTATTTTCAAAAAGGAAATCAAAACTTTAATAAGGTATCAAAAGAATATTTAAAATATTGTAATTTATTCTATTCATTTTTAACTTTGAATAATTTCAATCTTTTTATAACTTCTTAAAAGTTTCCTTCATTCCTACTCTGCAAAAGCACAACATATATACATATCCATACATATTATATACATATAATACATGCAATTTTTATAAGATTGTTTAAAAAATAAAATGTGTCAGGAAACGAACTTTTAGCAGTTCAATAGACACCCAGTACAATGTATTTTTCTAATGTAATATTACATAATTTATTTTTAGATTCATCAGGTATACATAAGAAAGTTGCACTTAGTGTGTAATTATTCCCTCATTTTTTAAAATAAAATTACATGGTGAAGAAAAAAATATATAAATTATTTACCTTACATCCAAGAATATAATTTTGGACTTTTGAATTATACAACATGCAAAAAAATCAGATATGAAAAGAACAATGTCTATTTACATACTCTAACAAAAATAAGAAGAAAAGGGCAGGAAGCCAATAATAGTCATAGGAACTTCTGACTACTGAGACCTATACAGTACCGTTTTCACTCTCTGCTGTATACACAAAAAATAAATAACATGTAATGGGAAGAAAGAAGAGTGAAACTAATAATCGGATAATATATCAAAAGTTATTGTACACATTTTTCAATGCAATGAGTATTCCACATGGATAACTGACCTTAATGACTTTTACAATACAATTTTTATTGTAACAAAACCAGTTTAAAATTTACATTTTGCTGAATATTTAATATGCCTATGAAAACAAATTCATAAGATATTTTTAAAAAATTCTAAAAAATAAAATAATTGTACAAAAATTAAATCCAATATGGATAAAAAAAATATGAAAAGGTAAAAAAAAAAAGATCTTTTACTTCTTCCTTTAAAAAAAGATTTTACATTGTTACTTTTATATTGTTACTTTTAAATGTGTTACTTGCAAAAATTGAATTGATGGTATCAATACTTACACTCAACTTCAACACCAACATGACGTCGAGCTCCCGTACCAACACCATTATCAGCTACACAGTAGTAGGTACCACGATCATATTTGCTAATGTTGTGAATTGCTAAAATATTTCCTCTATATACAGCCCCTCCTGTAGGTAGAATATCATTATTTTCTCTTCTCCAGGAAACTTTTGGCTCTGGATATCCAGTTGCAGAGCAATTGAGGTACACAGATGCTCCAGAAGTAGTTTGAACTGATTGGGTACTATTATCCAAGATCACCGGAGGAACTAAAATGTATTAAATAATTAACAAAAAAAGCACTTGAAATGATAAATTAACTTTTTTTTTTACAGTCTAAGCACCCTTACTAAGTTAAAAAAAAATTCATGGTATACCTACCTTAAAACAGTTTGGATACAAAGTAAAACTAGAAAATCAGTGCAAATTTAATGCTGATTTCTGTTTAATGCTTGGATGAAACTCTTTTGGATGAATTTTTCCATAATTGTTACACATTGCCATCACACCTTTGATGTCACTAATGATCTCGAGAACTCTTTATTGAATTTATACAAGTTTTAGAAATAATGTGTCATCACAAACTCACAAAGGATAGATTCCAGCCTTCTTTAATGCTCATTTGTGCTGAAAACTTGCATGTATTAGGTGTGATATAAATTATGTATATGTTTTGTTTTAAGAATCATAAGGATTTTTTTCTTGTCATGAGTAAATTTGTTTTTACAGCACCATGTGTTTTTAAAACCTTGAAAACAAGTTGAATGGTCTATTTTGTCAAGTTTTACTGAACCAAAATTGTTAATCATTTCACATTTGGAATACATTCATGGACCTAAAGGTGCCACAGTATACAGTTTGAGAACCACAGTATTACACAATCAAAACAAGTTAAAAAATAAGAAATTTGTTTGCTTTAAGAAAACTTGTAAGCTGGCTAAATAAGATAATGGTTAAAATTAGATTTATTTCCAACAAGAAAAAGGCTAATATTCATTTATCTAACTTTAGTTTTAATATCAAAAATTAATTTTACTATAATTTACAGAAATATCTTACTAACTAAAATGCTTTGATCTAAAATATGTTAACTTAAAAAATTAAATCTTAACATTTGTTTAAGGGATAATATTGTTAAAGAATCCCTTTGACTTTTGATTAGGTTTGGAGTACTACAGTCTATTCTTTTTACAAAACGAGCTTGACTTTTGACAACTGTTTTGAAAAACCTAATGTCAAAACATATTGACAAAATAATTTATTAAGAAGGTAAAAACGTGTGGTATATTTCAAAATTCAACAAACTTCAGGGCTTTAAACATTTTCTAAAGACAGGGTATCTGCCAAAATAAAATGTTTCAAATCCATGACTTTCCCTGATTTAGCAGATCATTTTCCATGACTTTAAAAAGCTTTCGTTAAAGTATATATGAATAAAACTTCTGATGTACATACAAATAAAATGTATGCTTTTAGAGAAATTACAGGAATTTTATCATAAAAAAACTATAAACTTACTTTATAAGTGTTAATAAACTCACATACATAAAAATAAATTGTTGTATCTACATACCTAAGTTTAATCATATAGCAATTTTTCAATCAAAATGTTTCCAATTTGAATTCAGGGTACTTTGGTATTATCCAGGTGACCATGAATAATAGCCAAATATAACTCTATAATGTTTATATACAGTATCCCTAGAGATAAACTTATATTTTGTGCAAAAATCTTAATTTTTATTAAAAAATATTAATTATTATATTAATAAAATTTTAATCTACAATTTAAGAAAAAACCAGAATAATATACATTTACCCACCCATTAAGCTTTCTTGCTTTGAGTTTCCTTGGTGAACAAATTTTACTTGGTAATATGGTCAATAGGATAATACATAAATACCAAACTCAGTAACTTCAGCTAAATGACAAGTAAATATAGAATTAAACAATTCAATGCATTTTTTTTAATCGGTAGTTTAGCGGATCCATGACTTTCCATGACTTTTACTCATTTTACTTGAAAAATCAAGACTTTCCATGACAAAATTAATCCATTGTCTAAATCCATGATTTTCCCTGACTTTCCAGGTGCGCAGAAACCATGTAAAGACCATTAAATTCAGCTTTAATAGGCATTAGTTGAAGATCTCAGCAATAAAAATGATAACCTATATTAAACTTTATCAGTGAGTTAAAACTACAATAAATATTGATTTTATTACTTTTTCTCTAAATGAAATTTTTTAGGAGGTATCAGGTACAAAAATGTTTGGCAATAAGCTTTTCAGTTTCAAATGTATAAAAGTAAATGTTTTATAGAAATATATATCTATTTATCTCTGAGCTTTAATTATGTGTACCTCCTTTTTACTTGGTTTTCAATTTATAAAAGAATGTTGTACTACAACAAAAAAAAAATTTATTTGTCAATACAGTCAAGCTACAGAAAACAAGCATATAGGCATTTAAAAATACTATATCATCAGTATGAAACAATACCAGTATTTATTATAATTAATAAACTAAAAAAATTTGCTAAGAAACTAAAAATAAATCAGAAATAGGAGATAGGAAAAGGCTTAATGAATTAAACACTTTATTAAATTATTACTCATGACAAGCTTAATTATAATCTGATGTATATTTAGTTTTTTGTTCATTAAACTATGTTTTTACATCATCTTGAATAAAAAATTTAAGTCTGTATATTGATTTTAATATATGAAGACATTATTAAAGTAATACAATATCATGTAAAGCTATCTAAGAATATTTTCAAATCAGCCCTGACAACCCTAGTTTGAAAATTCTTTTCTTTCTTTGTTAAAAAATTATTACTTTTAAATAAAGGCAATAATAAAAACATTAGATACAAAATACAATTTAGATAAACATGTAAATCTATAAATAATAATTTAAGATAAATAAAGATAAATATGTAGATAAATATGTAAATCTGATTCTACATAAAAGTTATAATCTACAGGCATGAAATTTGGTACAAGGGTTCTTTGAGACATGATAAAACTTGTATCAAATTTAACAATTTATTTATTGTTAAGTTGATTACAATTTTTAGCTTTTAGCAATATGAATTGTGATTAACAAATATCCAATTTTTATATGCTTTTATTTGCTTATTTTAAAATTTGCATTTAACATTCATACAAAAGTTATATTTTTAAGTTGTATTTCAACTTTTATTTTTATTGCTTATTTTATTAAATTTTCTAATTTATCAATTTCTGTGTGGTAGTTTTACTGTGTGATACCATGCATTTTTAATTTTTAGACATTTATTTTTATTAACAGATGTTCACATGATTTTAATCTATTAACTTTTAATAAGGTGTATTTAATTTAATGTAAACAAAAATTATACTAAGTTGAACATGAAATTATATTTTGTTTTTACAGGATATTGTGCATTTATAATTTTTATTTCACATTAATGTTTTTTTCATCCTTAGCTTGACATTTAATTATTCAGAAGTTTATTATTTCTAATTATTTAATGGCTCATACTTTCATGTTTATATTTGATTTATGGTACTTTCATACTGGCTACCATTTCAGCTTTCATTAAAATTTTACTGGTATCCAATCATATTTACACACTTAACGTTTAATGTAAAAGATGATGTACATTTTGTGGTTGATTAATGTACTCTCTTTGAAGACACATTTGTATACAAAAGTTCATTCCAATTGGAATTTTAAAATTTATGTGTTATAATATTACTTTTGGCTATTGTAACAATATTTAAGCCTGCTTAAACATGCTTTTTTGATCTAGTCTCATTGAAAAGACAAATACTGTGAAATGTTATTTTATAACAGGGTTCCCACTCTTTTTCCAGAAGAAAAATTAAGGACTTTTTAAGGACTTTCTAAGACCAAAGTAATTTTTTATAAGGATCTACTTGAAATACACGGCATAACAACATAAACCCTATCTCCTGATGAACATATTTTAGTGATTATGAATCAGACAAGGCATGTTCAATAAATGCCCAAAAATATTTCAGAATTAAGTTTTTAAAAATGTATAAAAATTAATAAGATAAATCTATTTGACAAAAACTAATTTTGAAAAAATGTACATCTACAGCTTTTTCAGTGATCAAACTAAAAACAAATTGTGAATAAAATACAATATAATAAACAGTACTTTCTGAGGGTTTAAAAATGACTGATATATGTTTTTATATACTAGCTGATTATACCCGACATTGCCTGGGAAAGAAGAAAGTTTTAGACTTTTCTATTACACTCAGGCCATAGAAAATTAAACTTCCATAAGTAAATGAAATATCTACAACCCCCTACCCCACCCTTCATGTGTTGTTTCAGTAAAATCTGCATGATTGTAAACTTTTAGGAAAGGGCAGTTGACTTTATGATTTAAACGTTTTCAGTATGTGAAAGATTATTTGTCAAATAAGTTTTCTTGCTCATGATCATACAAAATACTAATACACTAAAAGTACTTTCATAATTTTTTAGGGATATTAAGGAAAGTAATTTTGAATTACTACAGTAATATACTGACAACATATGTATTTGAGGATTTTCTTTACTATTAATACTGCACTTTTGGCTGGAAAATATAAAAGAATGTTATGAACTTTAATAAATATTTATTTACTATTTACAAAGAAATTTCCAAAGTGCAAATTCACATACATAAATAATTTCATTTTGAAAGTCCAACAGATTTCTTTTTTGCATCAGAAAATTTTTAGCTTAAGTTCTGTAACTCAGCTACTTTTTCTTTTATATTCTTTTATATTACCATGGAAGAAATTGATAGAGTTCCAATTTCAAAATTAAGGAGTTTTTAAGGACCTTTTACAAAAATTAAGTAGTTTTAAGGCCCTTAAAAATGAAAGCTAAAGTTAAGGAGTTCTTAAGGACTTTTAAGGACCGTGGGAACCCTGTATAAATTGTATGAAATTTTCAGTATATTTTAAATGTTCACAATAAGACCAGAATTAAGAAATATAAATGAAAAATACATACTTCTCACATGTACTATTGCATCCTCAGTTAGTTTACTAGAAGATGCTATAAGAACTTGACATTGATATAAACCAGTATCCACCTTTTGGATTTTAGAAATCTAATAACACAAAAAGAAAATTACACTAGTTTTATGACACTAGAATTAACAAAACTATTGTACATGTATTGTACTTTTTTTAGATATTAAAACCTACATACGTTTACAGATTCAGTTGACAGAATAAAACACTTATTTTACTTAAATTTGATATAAAAATTAAGTTAGTAATATAATTACTTTGAAATTTATCTTGCAAATAAGAGAATTTTACTTTTTTTCATTTGCTCTATATTACTTATGAAATTTTTAAAAAATATGTTACTTGAAATTACAAAACTAAATTTTTTTTAAGTTAGTGTTATCAAAAAACTTGTAAAAAATTCATTCTAAAAGAAGCAGAACTTTTTATTTTATGATGAATCAAGAAAGGCCATGACAAAAATATTTAGCCACAAAAAGTACTATGTCCCCTTATAAATAAATGTTTCCAAAACTTTGTAAACAAACTACAAACTTATAAACAGCTTTTCTTGTTTTGGTCCAGGAAACTAAAATTTATTTTCAAATTGCAGCATTAGAAATATTGTATACAATGTTTTAAATTTTTTACAAATTAAAAAAAGGCGGGGAGAACCTGTTAATCAAAAAATATCCATTATATGAATAAATATACTAATTTTTAACTCTAAAATGATCTGATATAAATAAATATATGTCATGTGTTGGATAATGCAGTCACTAAATAAACAGTCGGGGCTGTGGTATTTCGTTCCAATCATCCTTTATTGCTATTCAGACATGAGGCATCTACTAAGTTGGTTTGAACGAAGCACTGAGGGCCGATATGGCTGGGGGAGAGAGAGTTGTCTCCTGACTATATGACCTGCTAGACTCGAGAGTGTGTAGTTCTTACTTAAAATTATAAAATCTGATCTAAGGGGTTTTTTGTGGAGGGTTTGTGTGTGACCACTTACACTTTCAAGGGTGTGTTTTGTGTGTTCTTGAATCTCTTCATTGGCCGACAGATAGCGTGGGAGACGCTGTTTTTTGTGACTGCAGGCTTCGCGTTCACCACAGATGTTTTGGGGGACTTAAAGTTATGTGACAGTCTAGTGTCAAAGTGGGATTAACTGGTTTAACTTACGATTTCTGTAACATCAAAGGGGGATTAATATTTCATTTTTATGGGCCACAGGTGGCTTACATATGTTTTAGCTATGGTCTGTTTGTTGAAGTTGCTTCTCACATTTAGGGGGTCTCTATTGCTTTTTATCTTCGGGGTCTTATTCCTCGATCTGTTTTTCTATATTGCATATATATATATATATTTATGTACATACAGCTTTCTCAACAGGTAGAATTAGTCAATACAATATAAATAAGTTTTCTCCTTTCTCTAAGAGTAACAGGGTTTGTGTTTACATGATAAAGTATGTTTTTTACAGACATTTGAAATAACGATATATAACTTAAGCAAAATTTCTGATTTTCCAGACCTGAAAAAGTTGTTATCAAAGTTAGATAAAAGAGAAATTTTACAATTTCACCTAATTTTGTTTACAATGGACTCAAAAAACTTACGAAAAAGGTTTACTTTTTTAACGAAACTTCCAGAAAGAAGTTTTTCTTGTATAAAGAGAATCAAAACTAGTCCTAGAAATAGACTTACAAAATAGAAACTGAAAAATTTAATGAAGATTTCATTACAAGTGCCAAATTTTAAAGAGCTCAGTGAGGTCCTATCCAATAAAATTGAAAAATTTGAAGGAAAAATAAAGAATTTGCATGTAATTTGTATATATATAATTTCAGATCAAATAAATCTTTTTTTTTTTTTTTTTTTTTTTTTTTGTATACAAATATGTGTAATATTTTTTATATTTTTATAAGTATAGTTTTTCATTTGAAATTTAAGGATTAAATTTTTTAGCTGCAGGACCCCCACATTTTTCTCTTAGTGCATACCTTTGACACAGGTTAGGAATAATTTAGTATGAACTTTGAGTAATAGCAAATTACTCTAGGATCCTAATATAATAACGTATTAATATATTGCCATTAATGTCCCAATACATCAGCATCACTTTATGATAATAAAATAAATGTAATTACAGAGGCTGTTCACACATTTTTTAGACGATGTATATTGTGTCACAAAACTAAATTACATAAAATTCTTGTGTTTGAAATGTTTTATTTGATAGCCGTTTTTCTGAGCTATCTTGCGACACTGTAATTTCCAAGATAATAATGCCTTTTGAAGTGTCAGAAGAGGCATTCTATCCCATTCCTCTCGAACAACTTTCCGAGTCCTGTAAGGGTTGTGGGACGATGTTTCAATAATGCAGTATAATTTTAAAAGTCTGAAAGCAAAAAAAATCCATAGGTGAAACATTGGGAGATTTAGTAGGGATATCATTTTTTTGCTTTCTTAGAATTCAAATCAATGTTTATCATTTTGTTTACAGTGGACACAGAGCATTTTAATAATTTTGCAACTGTCCTTGGACTAGGGGGATTTTCTATTAACATTAAACAATGCACCTTTACAATAGTTGAAGATGTTCATTTTTCTTTGGATATCTGTTTCGAATTTTTGTCCCACTTAAGGCTCAAACTTGATGTTTTTTCCTTTCTTTTTGACAATATTACCTAACAACACTTTAGATATCACAAAACCATGACTCTCACATCATTTTGGGATAATGGAATATGAATACTTCTCTTCAAAAAGAGCATATATATAGCCTTCGAACCACTGCTTTGTTGAAAACACCATTTTGAATAAAAACAAACCTTTCAAGCTGCAGATGATAATTTTGAATTTTAAAAACATAGTACAATTGCAGTTACTTATTTTGCATTAAACGATTTTTTAATGCAGCTAATCAAAATCATCTAAAAATTGTGCAAACAGCCTCTGTAAAAAACATTATAAGAACACAGTATTACACAGTATTGATATTTGTTATTAAACCATAATTTTCCATCCCTTTTATTGATAGTATTTAAATGACATAAATACCTGCAGAGTATATGTGCTACTGGCTTCATCATGGCGAATAGAATATCTCTGATCAGGAATTATTTGAGTACTACCAGTTGAAATAATAGAATTCCTTCCATCATCATGAACTTTGACCCACAAAACCTAATATTTAAAATAAAATTAGATCATAAAAAAAAGATACCTTAATGTAAAATGTGTTAAAAATACCTAACATGGTAATAAACACATTCTTGGATAAACTAAATTCATTTACCAAACTTCATGTTCATTAAATTTTCAATAATTATATGTTTTAAAAGCTTTGAAAATTAGCAATAATTCACTAAATATTTTGTGTTATTTGACAAATATCAAAATTATGCAAATATTATAAAAACCATTCTGAATAGAAGAGTAGAGACTTATGATAGTAATTCCTCCCCCCCCCCAAAAAAAAAAAGAATTAATTAAAGTTAAATATTTACTATAGAGATAAAACATAAGTACAGAGATAAACACTCAGCATTAGTTTTATTTTGAAGGCAAGGAGGAATAAAATAAAAGTCAAAAGATATCTGGACTTTTATCTTAACAAGTGAAAATTCAGTATAATGTTCCATAAATTTCATAACTGTTATCAAGAAAAAATTGGGACTCCTGTTCAGGAAATTGTCAGTTATGTGCAAAAAAGAATTTCTTTAATTTTACCTGGCAATCTTAAAGGAGTAAAATTTTTCATAATCCAAAGTTTTGATTCAAAAATATACATATAACTTTTATTCTAAAACTTATTGTTTAACATATCTTTTGAATTTATAGTTACGAATAAAAGAATAAAATTTAATACATTAAAATTCAAATAGTAAAATTTTACAGCTCAAATTTATATAGAAAAAAATATGAAGTTACATTGATATGTAATTTCATATTGATTTATATGACCTGTATTGATGCATATTGATCAAGCTAAGAATTTCTTTTAAGCAAATTAGTGACCGAATTCTGTTAGTAAAAAGTGTCTAATAGTCTAACTAAAATTTTCATTTTTTAAATTAGCAACTAACAACATAATTGACTACATCAACAGTTATTTTCAAATGTTTCAAATTAAATTCCCCAATCATACACAAATTATTTCAAATTAAATAGTTCCCATTTACAAAAGATTTAGATTAATTAACATCTTAACTATATTATCATTATAATAATGCATCAAACTTAAGTTCTGACAAAATTCTGATTAGGATAAATGTATTAAAAATGTCGATATGAATATACAAGATTGTTATACAGTATGGTTCTTACATTAAATGATTCAGGGTATCTGCCAAAATAAAATTTTTCAAATCCATGACTTTTCATGATTTAGCAGATAATTTTCCATGACTTTTAAAAGATTTCGTTAAAGTATATATAAATAAAACTTCTGATGTACATACAAATAAAATATATACTTTTAGAGAAATTACAGGAGTTGTATCATAAGAAAACTATAAACTTACTTTATAAGTGTTGATAAACTCACATACATAAAAATAAATTGTTGTATCTACATACCATGGTTTAATCATATAGCAATTTTTCAATCAAAATGTTTCCAATTTGAATTCAGGGTACTTTGGTATTATTCACGTGACCATGAATAATAGCCAAATATAACCCTATAATGTTTATATACAATATCCCTAGAGATAAACTTAAATTTTGTGCAAAAATCTTAACTAATTTTTATTAATAAATAATTATTATTATATTAATAAAATTTTAATCTGCAATTTAAGAAAAAACCAGAATAATATACATTTACCCACCCATTAAGCTTTCTTGCTTTGAGTTTCCTTAATGAACAAATTTTACTTGGCAATAGGATCAATAGGATAATACATAAATACCAAACTCAGTAACTTCAGCCAAATGACAAGTAAAAATAGAATTAAACAATTCAATGCATTTTTTTTAATCGGTAGTTTAGCAGATCCATGACTTTAACTCATTTTACTTGAAAAATCAAGACTTTCCATGACAAAATTAATCCATTGTCTAAATGCATGATTTTCCATGACTTTCCAGGTGCGCGGAAACCATATGATTCTGAAGCAGAGGTGAACATAAATTTACATAATCAAAAACATCTATAGATATTTTTGATTAGATTGTTGTGCTCTGCAGACCATATAGATATGGTCTGTAGAACACAACAATCTATAAACTTTAAATTTCAAAAGATTTCGTAAACAATGACAAAAATCTTATTTAGAATAATATAAATTTAAATTTTGAATGGAGAAAATACTTACAGGATACTGTGATGCATAATGAACAGAACAGTGTAGATCAATAGTATCACCAATATTTGCAAACTGTTCTTTAGTTATATATGATATTGAAGGATTCTGTTGAGCAGAAACTAAAAAGAAAATTTATCACATAATATTATTAATTATTATAACCTGATACAAAAATTCTATACAAAAAGTATAACTACATATAAAAAACAAATAAAATCTTCCCTTTCTCCAGATCTTGCATACATGTATATATCAATACAAAGCTATTTTCATCATATTACTCTCCTATACAATATTGTGTCTACAAACAATAAAAAAAATCTAATAATTGATGTTTTAGAGTAGCAATTCTTAATAAGAAATTATAAAAATATTCATAAATGCTCTAAACATAAGCTTAAAATTATTACAGTATTGATGCATATTTATTATTGTTAACACATAAATTTAAAACTGATTGAATGAAATTTTATGCAATTTGATACTCATTTTTGTTTGACAATATGTATAATATATGACACTCTTAGTGACACTGGATATTTCAACAATATTTCACACAACTCAATATATGTAAAACAAAATTTTTTTGTCGAAAAATATTTGTTCAAACAGAAAAATTTCTCAGTGAAGTAAACTGATGTATTTGGGGGGTCTCGCCGCCCAAATAGACCCAGTTTGGTGTACAAAAGTAAACTGATATAGACTAAGATCGACTGATAACCCCAATTTGTAGTTCCATTTAACATTTGCCACATGAAAATCTACAGGAAGATTCAATTATTGCTTTTAAATTTTACACAAATATTCATACTATTGACTGTAAAAAAAGAGAGAGCTGAAATGTATGTTGTATTTTTCGAAATCAACAGCATATATATTTGATAATTTCAATTTATTAGTAAACAGACTAACAAAATCCACTTTTATTTGTAAAATAGAAAGAAACGTAAGTCAACACAACATCTGAACTACAAACTATATGCGCGAATTACCACACCCATAAATGTAAAAAATAAAGATACTCAAAATAAAACAAACCTTCGTAGGTGAAAAATGCATAAACAATAAAACTACAAAAGGTGATTACTTTATGAGAAAAACTGTAACAAAACATATTGGAAAAAATATATAATTTATATATACTACTTAAATAAACATAAACAATTTGTATTTCACACACAATCACAGTTACAGTAATAGATCAGTTTGAAAATGTTACAAAGCATGCAGTAGGAGGGGTTATCTCTGACACCCAATCATCACTTAGCTCCAGTAAGAGACTGATATTTTGTTTACATTTCCAGTATGAGAGTGAAATGTCCAGTATGGCGATACTGAAAGAAAAATTTAACTTCTACTTTTCTGTCATTTTCTGTATATTTTTCCTACTTAAAGTAAATTAATCAAGATACACTTTCTTTGAAAAATTCATAAAACTAAGGAAAGATTATATTTGCATTCAGAAACTCATGTTTATACCTAAAATAGCTAAAGAACCTGTTTTTACCTGGGTTATACATGGTTTATAAATCCAACAAAACACTTATTAGAATAGATTTTAATTTGTGGGAGTCAGAATTAATTTTAGGTGAATTTATTTTTCTGTGCCCAAGCGTACTTTAAGGTAAAGGGGGAGCGGCAGTAAGGAAACCGAATGCTGGGTCTGATGCGCAAGGATGACCACTAAGTTTTGCTATTTCACACAGTAATAATCAGCTATTTCGAAATTTCAAAACTCCTATCTGTATTTTAATTTTTAATTTTTGTACCTTATTTATGTTGGCTCTTTTAATCTACAAGTATATTTTTTATTACTTACTTTCAAAACAGTTCCTATGATAACGTGGGAGAGAAATCGAAGAAATCGGGGCTAACTCTGGACGTTGCAAGTCGGGTCGAACGTTCATTGTGACGTCACTTTGACATTTGATCATTTGTTCACATAATGTCCGTAAGATGACGTGAAAATGAAGTCACAACGAAGGTTCGAAACGAATCGCAAAATCTAGAATAAGGGCCATCATGTTCGGGGATCTTAAAACAATGTGTAACTGTTCTGCAGCAAAATAGAAAGTCTCTAGATCCTCAAATAGTTTACTGCAGTAGAATGAATTAGGATTTTAATGACAAAGCAATAAGAAAATAGAAAATGTATAATATAAACGTCAATAAATGTATTTCCATTAGATTACAGAGAAGGCTTTTATTTTCTTAACTGACTAGAGTAAAAAATTCGACGAAATGTTTTCTTAGTTTAATATTGCTACGTCCTTAGTTTAGCCACCCGCTTAGGTAAAAAGAAGTTAATTTTTTTCAGATCCGCTCTTGAGTATTGAACATAAAGCTACCCATAGCAATAACTATCCTTGTTGACACACTATTTAATTAGCATCGAAAAAATGCAAACAAAATATTTTTAACCATACACTAATTTTGAAAGTTTAAAACCTGAAAATTCTAGTTATAACATTTTTAGAGTGTTTCTAGGACTTGGCTGACCACGTACATTCTTAAGATTACTACCGCATCCCGCCTTCCGAAACAAACAAAAAAAATTGCTAAATGCTTAATGAAATTTTTATTTCATACTCACAAAAACTTATGCTGATAATTTTGAAAACAAAAGAATGTAAGCTTAAATTTGGATTTAAAAATATAAGCAATGAATAATTTGTGGTTATTTATTTTTCATAAGTTGTATATTTTTTAACATAAAATTATATAGTCTTTCTTGAAACATAGAGTTCTATCTCCGATCTATCCGGTTCTATCATTCTGAAAAATCTCCAATGCTACTAGGTGGGGTAACCCGAGAATCCGAGATTAATATACTTATCAGCCATTCATCCCAATTGATTTATGACCAAGCACAAATTTCTTACACTTGAACTTTCCAGGAAATTAGTTCAGGAGAAATAATGGAAAGAAAAAAACTTTAATTCATTGCAAGATTTCCTTTTTATAAGATTATTTCCCAGGTTGTGGAGGAAGATAACAATATATATATATATATATATATATATATATATATATATATATATATATATTTATATATATATATATATATATATATATAGATATATATATATATATATATATATATATATATATATTTATATATTATATATATATATATATATATATATATATATATATATATATATATATATATATATATATATTATAACAATAATAATAAATAAACTTACAAAAAAATTTTAGTTAAATTTACTTTTAGAAATTTAAAATATTTAATATTAAAGAGTTTATATTGAATCTTACCAGTCTACGATTTTCCCGAAAATAAAATAATAATAAGGCTCTGAAATTTGTAAATGAGCCTATGCCCACGAAAGAGTGCTTGTTCGTGTATTGGTAATCGTGTATCGGTATTTCTGTAAAAATCTAAATGGTTTGTCGACAGACATTTCACAGGCATGTGTCGACAGACAATGATTTCGACAGACATTTCTTTATTACACCAAAAAGGTCACTGTCGAAATTAAAACCATTTTTCACCCAACATATCACTTGACAATTCAATATATACTATTAAAATAAAAGTGTAAGTAACTAACTTTTTTTAACGATTTTTAAAAAATTAATCCTTTTTTGCAGAAATTAATCGTTTAATAACTTTACAAATCCATCTATTTAATCGCCAGATTTTCTTCCATGTGTCTCAGTATAACGTTAACAGAGTTTAAACCCAAAACTAAAAAATTCCTTTATAAGATAAAATATCATTTTTTTGCGTGTTTTACGCCTAATAATCTTTGTTAGAAGCTTTATTTATATGATTTCTTTTGTTCCATCTTTTTGGTTTGTTATCTGCGCATGAAAATGAAATCTCTTTAAAATTTGACCCTTTTAAAATTTTAAATTTCTTGCATTTACAAATAATTTGCAGTTTAATTTAGCTGAAACCTCTTTAACTAATAAACTCTTTAAAACTGAAATCTCTTTAAAATTTGACCCTTTTAAAATTTTAAATTTCTTGCATTTACAAATAATTTGCAGTTTAATTTAGCAGACGTCACTCAACTCTCTGCTTATGAGAGAATTTTGGTCATGTCACCTAACTTTACATCTTTTATTCGTCCAGGAAAGATGTATTAAATGAAATATTCAAAGCCGAGCTACGCAGCTAGACACGAGCAAAGTTTTGTATAGCAAGGCTATATTAAACGTTATATAAACCTCTCTCCCAGATGCACTGTAATTTCTCCTTAATTTTAAGAAAACGTTATATCTGTGCCACGTGACCTCCCTTCATAATCTCTGACAAAGGACGATACCTTCATTGGTTTGGCGCAAGAACAGGGTACCCTAACCAACTTGGCGATAAAGTTCTAAACATATGGTAGTCTAAGGTTTTCTCCTGATCTCGCTGTGCCCACAAAATCTGTATCTATATTTTGATTTATATTGGCATCCAACTCTTCTTGAGCAACTCTTTTCTTATACATTAAATTCATGTTTACTATTTGTTTTTGTAAACATCGCCAATATTTTCGCCACATTTGCCAAGGGGTACCCCATTCTTAAGTATTTACCCTTTGACATCTAACTGATAGCTGCGCAGAAATTATTTAAATTCTGTCTATACTGCACATCAAGAATGCATTTTAAACATCATTTAACATTTTGCTTTGTTTACAACTGAATTATTGTAACAATAGATGTAAAACTGATTCAACCGTGTAACAAATAATTTCAGATTCATTATTGTTTTGATTGTTATGTAACAAAGGAGTTAAAGAGATGTTTTATTTCTTTCTCATTCTTTGATCAAACTTCAGATTTGAAGGTTGTAAAAGAGCGATCCTCTGCATATTAAAACTTTGATATATATTAAAAAAAACATTTTGAGACTAATTTTTTAAAGTTCCTAACATTTGAAAGGATAAAAATGAAGTTCGGTCACTTAAAATACTTGTAAGTAAATTTCATTTTTTATAATACGGATTTTTATGAGAAATCAGTTTTACATTACACATTACAAAGTTATTGGTCTTAAGTACACAATATATATATATATATATATATATATATATATATATATATATATATATATATATATATATATATATATATATATATATATATATATATATATATATATATATATATATATATATATATATATACATACATATATATATATATATATATATATATATATATATATATATATATATATATATATATATATATATATATATATATATATATATATATATATATATATATATATATATATATATATATATATATATATATATATGTTGAAATTTCTTTATTTGTAATTGAAATTTTTATGGGAAAATAGTTGATACGTTATAAGTTGAGTTTTATGGAATAATATAAATAATATAAAATGAGAAGAATATAATATAAATGAGAATAATATAAATAATAAAATATAGACTTGAATTTCTCGGACACTGCAAAATCAGGAGAAAATTGTTAGGTTACCATGATTAGCAATGATATATGATCTATAACATTTTGAGCTATCAAAACAAATTTAGCTTCAATGGTGCTTATGTATTATAGCATCTACATTGGTAAAACTCCCAAAGCTAAGAAGATATCCGAATTTAATAAATATATTCTCGATTAGGTCAGTATTAAGAAATTAAAGAAAACAGTTGCTTGGACTATACCATTGAAATGTTGCTATGAAGTTTTAACTAAGTAACACCTGAGACACACTCAGAAAAATTCAAAAGTAATTGGCATTTAAACTGTGTGAAAACATGCATGTATCTCCTAAAACGTAATTTACGGATGCCATATATAACTTTTTGTTTTGTTTTCTTATTCTAAAACGAAACAAAACTAAAAATACCAAGCTTTGTGGTACCATCAACAGTATGGCTGCGTTAATACAAATGTACCGTTTCATTCTGACCAATATTTACACAATTTCCGAATTTAATTATTCCTTTACGCTATGTCATTTCAATATTATGTCGTTAAGAAGTTCATTCTGATTCGGTAAGAGTGAAGATATCACTAGAAATCTTTAAATTGCGTTCAGATTTTCAAAAATATTTAAAATAAAATTTATGGGTGAGTATTTTTATGGGTTGACTTTTAATTTCTAAATTCTGGTAGAATAAGTTAATATAATTTTCAGTACATGCATGTGAAAAATACGATGAAGAGGTATATCAATTTATTTTAGTGCTTATTTTAGACAGCATTAATCTTGAAATAATTTAAATTATACTTATACAAATTTTTATAGACTTAAATATTTCTCTTGTCATTAGATTTGGCCGTTATGATGAAGCAAGAAAAGATGAATATAAAAGATTCAAAGACCTAAAACAGCATGAAAAATTTGATATGTAAGTATAAATATATGGAAAAATATCGTTTCTGATAAAATATTTCGGAAAGAAAAGTTAAGGAAATATCATAATTATTTTTTACATTAATATTTGTGAATATCAATATTATGTGAAGGATTATATTTGATTAATGATGGAAAATAAAGTAAAAATTTAGTTTTACTTTGCCATCATGTCACCATTTGTTGCCAATTTGTTTTACTATACCGTAAGCGTGGTGTCTTTAGTCGATAAGTATTTTCCCCTCATTAAAAAACAAGGAGTATGCAACTGTTAGAAGAAATAAGTTTAAAAACATGCATGGGTAATTGTACAGAAAAAATATTTTAGTAAAAAAATAATTTTTTCTTTTTTAAGTTTATTCTTACCCTTGTGAGTCGACCGGACTGTACGGGAGTTTTCCAGCATAAAATCTACACCCTTGCTTTTGCCGGTGAAAACAAGGAGTAGATACTGAAATTTATTAATTAAATATCCAAATATTTTTTTTACTTTTAAATTAAACCATTTGAACTGTAATTAAGACGTGTATTTTTTTTCTAGGTATATGTACCACTGTTCACTATTTGAGTCCGGAATTCAGTCTACTTTGGATCAAATGGATCGACCCCAGAATGTGATTGATGTAGCTCATGTGTGGTTCCGTGTGCAGCAGGCATTCTTGCGGGAAACCTGGAGCACATTGCTGCTTGAGGAGGAAGTGGATCTGAAAGAAATCCTACCTTACCTTCTCGAAATTACTCCTTACATATTTGTTTTTAAGACTCTGACTAAAGAAGCCAAGCAGCAAATTATGTTTTGGCAAGATTTAGCCAACTACACAACACTGAAAATGTTCCGTTACCGCCAGAGGAAGTAAGTAGAATCCTTGCAAATTCTAAAATAAAACTATCTGTAATTTTTTAATTTAAAATTTTTTGAAAATTATATTTAGAACTACAGTTGTCTTATTTCATAAATAGGAAAAAATGTTTTAATTTTTAACTAAAAGGATGAACGATAAATTTTATTAGCACTCAATAACAGAATTATTATTTGTTTTTCAGATTATCGTTCTGGAAAAAAGCAAAATCTGATTTCCTCATGGACGGTAAATGGCGTCGTCTCTGCCCTCTTCAGTAGCACCAAATGAAGAAAACGTACTCGATTTATGTCTCTCTCCAACCGGACTTGACTATTTACTCCCGAGCGAAGATTGAAGTGTGTTTTATCATCTTTTGCACTCGTCTCGCAATTTGTGACATTTTAAATTCCCGATTATGACTTATAAAACCTATTGTGACTTATTGACTCTTCCTGCTTATGTCTTTTCATCACCAACAACCATCTTCCAACATCGCCATTCTTCCATCCACCAAAAGCCATCTCCCAGCCAGAACATCAGGCTCGCCACCGAGCTACGTTTCCAACAACACCGGGAACGTAAGGCGGTGGTGTTACATGGAGGACGATTTCCGTAGTCTACCTCCAAGTGGTGTCCTCCGGTCAACGCTTTTACCATTTATTGCTGATGAAAGCGGCTAAAAGACTACGAAAGATACTTAGAAAAGCAAATATTTGATAAATGGGAGATCTGTTTAATTCTGATTTCATCTACGTCGCAGAAATCGATGACATATTCATTTTTTAATGACTCGAAACAGAATTTTTGAAGGACTGAAAAACATTTGCAGAATCTGTTGAATTCTGATTTCATCTATGTTGCAGAAATCGATGAAATATTCCTTTTTTAATGAATCGAAATTGAATATTTGAAGGACTAAAAAACATTAGCAGAATCTGTTTAATTCTGATTTCGTCTATGTCGAAGAAATCGAGGACATATTCATTTTTTAAGGACTCGAAACTGAATATTTGAAGGACTAAAAAACATTAGCAGAATCTGTGTAATTCTGATTTCATCTATGTCGAAGAAATCGAGGACATATTCATTTTTTAAGGACTCGAAACTGAATATTTGAAGGACTAAAAAACATTAGCAGAATCTGTGTAATTCTGATTTCATCTATGTCGCAGAAATCGATAAAATATTCCTTTTTTAAGGACTCGAAACTGAATATTTGAAAGACTGAAAAACATTTTCAGAATTTCTGTATAAAATTTTGAATAGATAATTTCCTTGTTATTTTCTTATGTGCAAATCTTGATTAAAAAAACTGTAAATACTTTTAATGATTTTAAAATAAAGATTTAAAAAAAAATATTGGAGTCATTAACTGTTTTTTCGAAAACACATTGAAATCTAACTACTGTGGCACAAGGCATTTGCTTTTAAATTATGATCTTTTTTAGTACATTTACATTCAATTAAAAACTAGATACTTACAATTTTTTTAAATATATATATTAATTGTTTTTAATTACATAGGACACCCCATACTCTGTAACTATAGAAATGAGTAATATGCTTTTCGTGTTTTCAGCTTCAATTTTCCAGTTTATTAAAATTATGCCTAGTAAGAATAATAAAAAAAAAGAAATCCACCCAAAATCTAAAGTTTCAATAAATATAAAAATTGGTCAAAATTTCTGAAATATGAAAAATTAATGTATTATTTAACGATATTAAATTTAGATCTTCAAAATAGTTTATCATCACAAACAGCCATTGAAGCCAAATATAAATCAGCATTTTTCTGATTTACCTGGCATTTAAATTTTATTGTAATGTGTTTGAACTTGTAATGAGGCACTGATGCAGCAGAAGAAATATGAACACCAAACCTTTAAATTTTGACTTGAGGGCAAAATTAAATTAAGGAGGTCAATTGTATCTAGAATTGGACATAATTTATTGTAAATTGCTCTTTGACTTGAATGACAAGCCAAAAATTATTTTCTGAAAATTGTTGCCTAACAAAAAAAAAAAAAAAAAAAAACTGGTAATAATAATACAAATTAAATAAAATAAATCTGGAAATAAAATAAATACGAATTTTATTAAGTTAGAAATAGAAGATATTCTTTTTTTGGGAATGATTTTTGGGGTCTTCTATTTATAGATCTATAATGCGTTATTGTTTTACTTTTTTAACGTATCCATGGAACATTTAAAATTTAAAAAAAATGCATAGATCTCTATCCCCTTTTCAAGCAGATTCGTAGTGCATTATTAGTATATAACCTTCTGGTTCACTATGTAAATATCAAAGAAAAAACATTTTTTGAGTAGTTATACTTAAAATATAATCTATATTAGGCAGAAAGATTTATTTGTTCATCATAATATTATTAAAAAATACTTGGAACCACATAAGAGATTTGAATATTTGGAGGGACAAATTAAACAGAAAAGTACATTTAGATGATAAATTGCATTCTTAAACTGATCTGAATCGTAACATCCTTAATACAATGCATAGTGCATAACACTCCATTTCAATTATTATTTACTATCATAATTAACTGAAATTGAAACACTAATTTTTTTGTTTCTTAGTTTAACATTTTTGACAAATTTCTTAATTTGTAAAATCGCGAGAGTCCTTTAGGTTACTATACAATAAGTGTTTGTATTTTTATTTGCCTATAGATGGCAGCAGTGTTTATCACCTTACATTTTTCTGGGTTGCAAGTACTTGTTCTCAAGAGTTGGTACACAGATCGCTTTTTTATTAATCTCCACAAAAATGATATTACCCTTCAAAATTAAAAGAATAATTGCTATTTCAAATCATGATATAGTTATGCTTGCAATAAATAGAGATTTCAAATGTGCTATTAAATATATAAGTAATCATATTGCCTAAATAAAAAAGTGGCTTAAAAATAGAGAATTAAAATGTAAACATATAATTGTTTGCTGCCACTTTCAGAAACAAAGGCATTAATGTATACGACACTCACTATATAAAAAATTATGACTTAACTGTACCTTGGTTTAACTTTGTAAAGTACTCAGGCTTTTATTTAGATAAAAATCTCATCCGGAAAAATCATATCACTCAGATTAAAAATAAATTTTAAACTTCTCAAACAGCACTCTAGCCCTTAATTACCGGAATGTAAATTACTCATATAAAATAAAATGCTAGTTTATAAATCGTTCCTTAGTCCTTTATTAACAAATGGTTTTACTTAGCAGATTATAAAATTAAAATGTTAACTATAAAGTATTACTGCTAGACAAATCACTAATTCCCTTTGGTACTATAGAAATATGATATTAAATTGAATCTTGAATTATTATTATTAAAAATATCAAATATATCTTTAAAAGTCAAGCCATGAATATCTTTTTCTTCTTTAGCAATGATTTGCTCATAACTATAACTACATATTATCAGATCCTGCTGACCAATTAATCGTAAACATTCAGAATCCATAGTTACATTTTGAATCCCCTTCCTTCTCAAAAATGTAAAGTAAAAAAAAGAAAAATATCTATTCTTAAAAGTTTCATAAAAGAAAAGAGAGATTATTTTTTACCTTTTCTATCTACAAACTGTCTCTTAATTAAAATTTGTAGAAGCATCTAGCGATATCTATAGAAAATAGATGGCAGCACATGACACTCGTGAATTTCGAATAGAATTCACTATATTTGTCTACTAAGTTTTAAACTACCATCTGATAACAGATGGCAGCATGTTGTCTTATTGGAATTGTATAACAACTGTATCAATTTTAATTTTGAACTACAATTTTCTTTCTATTCTCTAAATGCTCGAACATTAATGTAAATTGAAATAAATCCTCTTTATTTCAAAATGTCTTTCAATCAAGACAGATATTATTAGAATTCTTACTAAGGAATCACGCTGTTGGAGAGCTAGATTAAATTTTTTCGTTCATCATAAAAAAAAGCACATGATAGTTACATAGCACTAATCAGTTGAATTCCAATGTATTTCCACTTAAATAATATGCTTACATATTCAGCACAAATATTCAGTGCCTTATAAAGCAAAAAAATTCGAAAATTAAAGAAATGAAAACACAAACACACAAAATGATTTTCAGAATTTTTATAAAAGAATTATAATAAAAATGCATTAATGAAATGAAAGGCCCGAATATGATACTTTTGTTCCCAGGGCACAATCCAATTTTTGGGCCCTCTTTCTCAATTTATAACATTTAGCTAACAGCGTAATGACATTCTATAAGACATAAAGTTAGGAGAGAAACCTTAAATAATATTTTGTTTCTATTTTTTTCATTGCTTCATTGCTCCATTGGTCATTAATAAATAGTTTTACCTAAAATATAAAACTATTTATTGACTAAGAATTTAAATAAAAGTAAAAACAAATATAAGGAACAAATACATTTAATGATTTGATGGCAAAGCAATATGAAATAACAAACTTATCCTGGACCAGCTTTTTTCTTTAACAAATAATTTGCTCTGGGTGCCCGTATGATATTGAAGTTCTTACAAACTGTGCAATAATTCGCAAAGATCTTTACTTAACTCCTTAAAATTATGAATTAAATTTGTTGAAAGAACATTCACAGCAATTATGAAAAATGATTAATGAATGGTGAAGCTTGGACAATGATTCGACATTTCGAAGGGATAATTATTGTGTATTAGAAGCAACATTCGTAGGAATACGCTGTTCCAAAAATAAAAACTCGATGGCAGTTATTTTTATTTTTTACACAAATGGGTATTTAAAAAATACTAGACCCCAGGCCAGTTTAACAAACTTTAGAAAAAGTCTAAAATAATAAATAAAAACAGATATGAGATTGCAGTGGATACATAGATCATTAACCCTCGACCAGAAATACAATCCTAATCACAAAATTTCAACTTACTAATTCAAATTGTTTTTGAATTATGCTATATACATACGTAAGTTATGACGTCAAACGTTCAAAAGGGTATCAGGCATGGTTAAAATAAGTGCAGTAGAACCTCTATTATCCGAACCTCGATTAACCGAAACTGTCCGTTAACCGAAGTCTGTTTCTCCTTCACTTTTTTATCACTTTCTACTACCAAAATTTTCTCTTTACAAACATGCATTTTTTAAAGTTTTCTTTTTTCTCATATTCCTTTTGTATGCAAGCCGTCCTTTCAAAACTACGACTGTAGATAAATATTTTGGAATTCCCTTTTTTAGAGTTCCTTCTCGCAAGCACAGTTCTCGGTATGAGTGTACTCTTCCCCCCTTTCAAACATTTCTGTGCTAAACAAAAACACACCCCATTTCGAAATTTGGAAAGTCATACTGCCGAGTCCCAGAACAATCGAATGTTATTGACTTATATATATATATATATATATATATATATATATATATATATATATATATATATATATATATATATATATCTATATATAGATAAATATATATATATATATATAGATATATATAAAATATAAAAATATATATATTATATATATATATATATATATACTACGAGTAGAATCTTGATTATCCGTACCTCGATTAACCGAAATCGGTTTCTTCTTTTCACTTTTTACTGTCATCCAAAACCTTCTCTTTTCAAAAATGTATTTTTAAAGCTTACTTTTTTCCCCTAATACATTTTGTGTGCAAGTCGTCCTTTCCAAACTACGATTGCACATAAATATTTTGAAATTCCCTTTTTTAGAATTCCTTCACATCAAGCACAATTCTTTATATGAGTGTAATCTTACCCACTTTCAAGCATACCAGTTCTAAAGAAAAACGCAACCCATTCCGAAATTTGGACCGTCATATTGCCGAGTTCCAGAACAATCGAAAGTTATTGCACCAATGACGATACTACATATTAATATAGATGATTATTGATAAATTCTCTATAATCTGAAAATTAGATTATCTGTAGAAGGTTCGGTCCCAATTACTTCGGATAATCTAGGTTCTACTGTATTTTCTTTGGAAACTTAAACACGAAAGTTTCTCTGTTTCACTACTTAAAAACTGAAAAAAAAGCATATATTCGTGTCTAAAAAGTTTAACCCTCCGTGTAATTTGTAGTGGAACATGTAAGTAAAGTTTAAAAGTTTTAGTTAAAAAAAATAAGTGCTTGTTTTTTAGGGAAAATAACGTGATATGAAAAATTTCTCGACATTTCATCGGCATTTCACCTCCGAGTGAAGTATTAACAATGGCTGTCTCGCGGTCGCGGTGAAAAGCTACGAATTGTTTCATGTCACGCCATAAACCGTTTGGGTTATAAATAAAAGGTGGAAGAGAGAAAAAGAAAAGGCTTTCTTAAGTGGAAATCAATAACAATTTTCCTGAGCTTAAACGGGTTGTTAAAAGGTATCCGAAAGAGTGACATCGACTGTCAATGAAATAAATTACAACAGATGAAAAATCAAATTCGTTTGTTTGCAGGCAGTGGAATTCGATGATTTTACCAAAGGATTCTATGTCTTAAAAAAGAAAGAAAAATTTTGTATTACTACAAGGGTTGCCATTTTTGCCAAGTTTTTACAAAAATTAGAACAGAAAAGATTTTTGTGGGAATAAAGTGTTTTATTGCTTTTCAGAATATTCGCCTTTAATATTTGTACACTGTTCCTCCGTTCAAATCAATTTTTGAAACAGTTTTTCCACTCTGAAGTTGATATCTCAGAAACATGGTTTTGGAGTGTATCAATAGCGTCTTCAAGTGATCAAAATCGCTGATCACGCATTTTTTTTTCTGACATATGGGAACAAGGAAAAGTGGTGATGCAAAATTTCAGGACAATATGGGGAATGAGACATTAATTCGATATTTTTATCCTTCAAATAATCAATTGTTTCAGGTGTTGTGTGGGAGCTGGCGTTGTCGTGATGAAGAATGATGCACCGATTTTATCTGTTTTTCCTGATTTCGTTGATGGATTTTGGCAAACAAATTTCTGCATACCATTTAGTAACAGTTTTTCGATCTTCCAAGGAATCTAAACAGGACATTTTGGGGTATGTACTGTAAGGCGGAAGAAGAAGCAATAATTTTGTTGGAAGTGGTTCTTGAACAACTTTCGAGGGATTCAGTTAATCTTGAAACAGCCAGACAGTGGACTGTAGTTTAGTCTCCAGATCATAAGAATATATCGAAGTTTTGTCGCCTGCAACGATGTTGTACACGGATTCTGCTGTTCCCAATTTGAATTTTTTTAGCCTTTCTGTACACAAATTTCCATTTGTGTCTCTTTTCGGGCTTCTGCCTAGTTTGTGCGGAATACATCTGGAACAAATCATTTTAGCAGCTAAATGTTCGTGCAAAATAGAATGTATTGCAGTCTGTCGCATGCCAAAGGATGCCTCTATCTCCCGATACGTGAAATACCAATCTTCTTCAATCATCTTGCTCACAGCATCGATGTGCTTTGGATCACTACAAATTTTAGTCGTCCTTCACGGAATTCACCACTGACTGATACACGACCACGACGAAATTCTTCAGTAATTATAATCTGTCTTTTCTAATTGTACTCTACCACCAAAAGTTTCACGAAGCGATTCTATGCATTCTTCTCTAGTGAGTCCTTTCTTAAAATCATAAAAATCATTCAACGGAAGCCTTCATTAGTTTTTTTTTTCATTTTTTCACTCACCTGTTTCTTTTAAACATTCACTGTAAACAAAATACAGATAAATTTATTTACAGATGTATTTCTTGATTAATACATGACATTCATTGCTTCGATATTCATCAATATCATGTATAAAAATTCATTACAATTTTCTTTTTTTTTTGATTAAATGTTATTTCTTAATGAAAATATTGAATTAATTAACTGAGGTCCAAGTAACAATCTTGAATACGTTAAATCGGTTTACTACCAGGCATTCTAGGAAATCAGTGTGTCCGGTCAGGGCTCTAGGCAGGATAAATGTCGGTGCGGGCTTAGGGCTGAGGGATCGCGCAATATTTCCGATTGCTGTCCAGGGCTCTCTGGCTTGCCCAAGGGCTCTCGATGTACCCAGCAAGTCTGAACTTCCAGACTCGGCTCCTCTTCCAATTTTTATTGAACAACTTTACACCTCGGTTCAATGCCCCTTTTTTCTCTTTTCAAATCATTTGTCAGTGATATTTTCCCGCATTTGTGGGCTCATTAAAATACCCCCTTTGGTGAAAATTGCCATTATTTTCTAGCCACTGCCCCCATATCTCACGGCTGCATCCCTGCCTAGGCTTGACCGCTACAATCCTGCAACTTCATCAGCTGTAACTTCTCTGCAGGGGTCCCCCATTAAAACTCCAAGTCCACAGCTTCGTCTATATTCTTAGAAATTTAGTCCACAGCTGTGTGTGCACGTGTTGCCAACATGGAAAAATACATTAGTACAAAAATTCTAACTGAATAGAAATATTTCTTTCAAATTGTATATTTCTTTCAAAATATATGGACAATTTTTATTTCTTTTTATAAAGTAAAGAATGCATAAAATTTACAATAAATTCCAGAGCTCGAATTTCAACAAAAATATCTATTTCGACCAGGACTGACTCAAAACATTATAAGTGTTTACGTCTGTATGTATGTAAAAAAAAAACTTAATTCTGAAACACAAAACATCTACTTTGACCATTTCCTGAAATAATTTTTAGTTGATAAAAAGCTTCAGAAATACGATATTAAAGAATTGACTTTAAAATATTTTAAAATGCTAGGACTTCATTAAATGTGAATTGAGAAAAATTTGAGAGATGAAATCAATGCTTTTGACAGCTAAAAGTTTTTCTAGTTCCTTAACCCTCTAAGCGGTTAGCAAGTACAATTCCGCCCAACCGATGTCTTCAAAGCGGTTTCACGTACAATTTTCGACCTCCAAAAACGCTCCGAAACTGGATGTAATGTACATTTCTGTCAGCGTTTTTCCCCATGGAGTTTTGAGATAGGAGGGTCAGGTCGATTGTTTAGGAACTGCACCCTTTTGTGACTGACATTTATTGAGGGATGCACTACTACTCCCTGAGGCACAAAGACGCTGATAGCTTTTCATGGATTTGTAAATCTTTATTTTGAAGTATTTCATTTGCGGTAACAGATGTATCTCTAATTGCACCACTTAAATATTTTTGATGACTTTTGTAAAAAAAATATAAACAATTCTCTTAAAGAATAATTTTATTTGTACTTTTAAAATCCATTATTCCTAATGCGATGATCTTCGAGACTTGACGAACTTTATGTGCATTAAAAATTAACAACCTATAATATATATTTATATATCTAATTATAACCGTAAGTAAAGGGATAATAACGAGGGTGGGTTTCCCTTATTCCATTCTAGTCGACAAAGGGTGAAGTAAAAAATCATAGAAAGATTTGGCCACTGACATAATAAATTTTTATCGTATTTTTGGAGACTTTTTTTCCTCGGTGCTTTCCACTCGGAGGGTTAATTCACTGTAGATCTTTAAAAGGTTTTCCATTCTAAATAAACTATAAGCATGTCGTTTAAAAATTGCTTGTATGAGGTAAACAAATGAAACTTCAGTAATTTCCGGTAAAACTTCCATTTTAAACACGTGAATTCCTTGAATGATGAAGTTCAACCGAATAAACTAGTCTTATTTATACTGATAGTATTAGAAACTTTCCATTTAATGGCAAAGATTTCAAGAAATCGAGATTTCACTTTCAAATAATTACATAAGGAAATTAAGTGTACTGCGTTTTGGAAGGGCATCTTTAATTCTTTGTATACCACATTTTTTAAAATAAACGTATTTCAAAAATAAGGTAATAATGAAATATGATTTGCAATATTGTTAAAGTTCTTATGTTCAATATATTTTTAGTACTTAAGCAAGAAAGGAGGGAATATATATTCTTTACTCCTTTTAAGACAAATGTTTTCCTTTATTGAAATTATGAAATCTAAAATGTATCTTTAAATTTTATATGTAGGATTCATATAGAAGTCCTTACCAGTCTTTTACTGCTCCACAACTATTAGTCTAAAAAATATACTTCTAATTACACAAATGATTGAAATAAAATAATTCTTTTAAGACTACATTTAATGTGAAAATTCAATTGTGTAAAAATAACAAAATTAAATATTTCATACTTTGTCCCCGTTTTCTATTATCGTAAACAGTAAAAATTAAAACTCATTCTATGCTATGTAACAACATACTTTTTTTACGATTTTTCAAAAATGAATCAAAATTTGACTAAAGCATTAAATAACGTCACAATTTAAGAAATCGAAATGGTCTAAAACATAAAATAATTAACATACAGTTGTCGTATCCCTTATGCAGTTTAAGCCCATGGTCATAAAGATAATAAATTCAAATCTTTATAATGACTTTAAGAATTTCAACTAATTCATGTTGACAATTTGCCGATAACATCATAAAAGGGACATCTGTTCTACATACCAAAGAAAAGAATATTTGAATGGAATTGGTAATAAAAAAAACTTTCTTAATATGTATTTGAAATAAATTTTCACAGTAAATACATACATACATGCATATCCAAAACAAGTTGAAAATTGACTCATATAGTACAGAAAGTCGTGGAAGAAGGCATTATTACATATCCTCATCATTACAATCATTATTTATACATGGCATTCTCTGTTCTTAATAAATCATATTTGTGGACAATCTGCAGCATACGAGTTTATTTAATATTTTTATAAATTTGTTAATCTATAGTTGTGGACCTAAACCTTTATTAGGAAAATTTTGCTACCCAGACTGAAGGCTGGGTGCTAAGCAGCTAGTAAGTAAATAAAATTTGCACCAGGGGATTGAATATTTCTCCATACTACAAGTGAATATTTCTTACTACTAACTTTTAGTGTAATTGGAAAATTTATTACATGGGCTTTATAGAAGTTTTTCCAGGAAAAGAGAAGTATTTCGTATAATTAAATCTTTCGTATAAGTGAGATTCCATTTTATTAAAAAAAAAGATACATTTTTTTCAGTTGCGTGGGGGCACTTGCCTGTTAATCATTCGTCCATACAAAGCCACAGGATTTGTTGCTCACTTTATTATGGCAGCACCACGTAGGCGGTGAACATTCCCTAAAGAGAACACAAACAAAGTGGGCCCTCATTTAGAAGTACAGATAAAGCAGAAGACCTTCCGGCTTGGCCTGTCACCTCTATAGGTATCGTTTGTAAACTTGAAGGGCATTGCTGCCACGAACCTATTTTACATGCCCCAGTCGATTTTAATGAACATGGTGGTTGAGGACTACACCTTTTGCCGATTGAGTTGCCAAGGCTTTTGCTATTCATGAAATAATGTGTAATTTTACAAATCAAAATTTTAAAGACATTGTTAAGGTGGAGACCGACTGAGCGTCCAGGCCAGTCGCACGTATAAGTGGAGTACCCGTGAGAAAGTACAAAAATGAAAAAGAATTCCTAATGCTGCATTTGGTTTATTTTTAATATATATAAAGGTGTAAATAGGAAATAATAATGCTAATTGTGCCCTCATGCCAAAGGGACCACACTCGGTCAAAGATCTGGTCAGTATGGTGTCTTGGTCTTGTGACGACTTCAATGTCTTCAATGTCCTGGAGTGAAGAAGTAGAGTGAAGAAATATTACAATCACGATAAAATTGAAATCACTTTTATTTCTTGAGTAAATACGGCTATATACAAGAGGATTCTAATCTCCCCAAACAAGTCGAAATGCAAAGGATTGTTGCCTGCATACTGTCACCACGACGATCACAGTCGAAAGAAAAGAGATTAAATAATCTCGCACAACTAGGGAGGCTTTTCCAGGGTGCAATGCAAACACAATTTATCCCCCATTCGGTATCAGATACTCTGCAGCTCGCTGTATGAGCGGACTTTACGAATCTCCCGAACTTAATCACTAGAAAACTGGTTCCGGTCAAAAGACGCGAAAGCCTCCACGAGGTCAAAGCTCCTACGTAAAAAAATGTCGAAAAATTCTAGGCTTTTTATACCTGGGGGTCAGTTACGGTCCCGCCAACCGTTTTTTGGTCAGTTAAGATCCCAGTCACTTGAGAACTCCAGCTAAGGTTACAGTTAGTTTTTTAGCTGAATCCTCATTCTTTGGCTGTTCCGATTGCGGCTTTTGTAGGCAATCCTCGGAGGTCATTACCAGCAACCAATCAGGGCGTAACACCTATTGAACTGAAGTGTCACCATCCCAAACACTCTGTCGCCGTTCGGAATTGTAGCCGGTCGGAAAAGGAGGCTTCAATTCAGCTGACTTCGTTAGTTCTGAACAGGTCTGGATAATTAAGCAACGATGGAGAGTCGCCTTTGACCAATGAAAACACAAAATCTCGTTTCGTCGCCAAACCAGCGTATTTAGGTTTCGCCAAGACATAAAACACACCACCGTAGAATAGACAACCATGATTGCACAGACTGTAATAAGCAATAACCTCTTTTATCAAGTAATTTTAACTTTTAATGGTAACAATAAATTTTTATTTTACTACGAAATAAACAAAATTTAACCTTTTTTCCCATAAAGACAGATCTAGATGAAATGCTTATAAGAAACCAGAAGGAGAACGTATTTGAAAAAAAATTCAAATTGTATATTGTTTCAATAAACCAACAACCTAAAAAAGTCATTGAAATTAAGAGAAAAAGACGTCAGAAGTTTGAATATTTCAAAATTTCTTTACATATTGATAAAATATAGTTGTATTGTAAATTTTTCTTTATTTGATCAAAAACAGTTTTTTCAAAGCAATCGTTCGTACAATCCATCTAAACAATCATGGCATAGACAAGTTACACGTTGTTATAGTTTGTGTTTATTGTATTATAATCTGTGCAACCATGGTTATATTCTACAGTGGTGTGTTTTATGTCTTGGCGAAACCTAAATACACTGGTTTGGCGAGAAAAAGAGATGTTCCGTTTTCATTGGTCAATGGCCACTCTTTGCTTAATTATCCAGACATGTTCTGGACAAGGTGAGGGGGGGGGTCTTCACAGTCTTTAAAAGAAAATGGTGTTAGAATTTCCGCAGAAGATTTGGGGCTGCACACTCCTTCTTCCTTGCTTTCTCTCTCTGAGGGGGGCCTGCTGATCTCTCGAAAAAGTTCTTTGGACAGCGTTGCCTGCGCCGAAGATAGCTCCTACGCGGTTAGCAATCCCTCTTGACCAATGGGGTCGAAGGAGAGTCACTCACTTCACTTTCGCTTGTAGGTCAGTTTTGCACTGGCGTTGTAGAAGTGTAACTCTTTGTTACAGACATTTTACACAATCCAGGAGTTCTTGTGAAAATGCCGGGGATAAAAAAATATCTGTATTAGGCGTGTGTGGTGGAACGGAATCGTATCTTATTCTTAAAAAAGCTTGCTGTCAAAAGAATTTAACTTTTACTAAGCGTCACCGAAAATGAAATTTCTTTTGAAAGCTCTTTCATCTGTGAACCAGTGTCAACAAAGCATGAAGGCATTCTTCATCCAAGGACCTTTTTTTCTAAAAAACAAAAGAATGAGAGCTATTAGATAAAAGATATCCTACCTTTTTTTTATGGAAGTCATCTCTATTTACATATGGTTCAATTCTATCTGTTAAAAATGTTAATTAAATTATAACTACAGAAATCTTTGGTGTTTTTGTTTTACAGTTTTTTATATCGTTCTCTTTTTGCTCACTATTAATATATTTATCTAAATTTAAAAAGGGGTTTTAAATTAAATATTAAATTCTATACATGTCCTGTTAATTAAGAAATTTTTGTTTTTCTAATCAGCAAAATAGGCATATAAAAATCGTTATATTGAGATTACAAGGATAAAATGCAGATATAAATAACCTTTTTACCATATGAGGTCACATTTAAATTAATCAGTAAGAAAGAAGGCCGTTTACGTTAATTTGCCCTTAAATGCGAATTTTATAAATTTTTTGTAGTTTTCACAGTTTTATACATTTATAGAATTACATTGAAATAAGAGAAATTAAACATAAATTCTATACATGCCTTATTAATTAAGAAATTTTTGTTTTTCTAGTCATTATACAGTTCGTATCAAAAATCATTTTGTTGAGTTTATCTTAAAATAATTTTACGTTGGCCTAGTGTTTGAGAAAGAACCAGAACTCAAGGGGGGTCAAAATACCCCAAACCAACGGGCCCTTCTATTGGTTAGGAGAAGTCCGAAGTTTCTTTCTAGTTCAAACCGGTCCTGTTCTGGTATGTCTTTGACGATGACCCACGGGAAGAGGTAAACAGAGCTGAACCGAATGTCTTATTGTTACAGATTACAAGGATAAAATGCAGATATACATAATCTTTTTACCATATGAGGTCGCATTTAAATTAATCAGCAAGAAAGAAGGCCGTTTAAGTTAATTTGTCCGTAAATGTGATTTTTATAAAATTTTTGTAGTTTGTAAAGTTTTATATATGTATAGAATTACATAGAAATAATAGAAATAAAACATAAATTCTATACATGCCTTGTTAATTAAGAAATTTTTGTTTTTCTAGTCAGCAAACTAGGCGTATCAAAATCGATATATTGAGATTACAAGGTTAAAATGCAGATATACAAATGTAATGCAGAAAACACAAATGTAAATATTAATATAATAAACATATTTTTCATTAATCTTTAAAAGAGTCTGCATTTCAGCAAATTATAAATGTTTTAAAATTATTAAATTAAAAAAATTTTTTTTTGTTGAAATAGGTAGAAAGGCAAAGACACCGTCTGATGGCGTGCTGTGGACAGGATAGTTATATACATGGAACAGAAGCCTGGAGATGAGAGCGTGGCTCTCAAGAAGGATGGAAGAATACTTTAAATGAATAAAATAAAGGATTTTTATATGTATTTATATTGTGCTAGCATAAATGTTTTAAAATTATTAAATGAAAAAAATTTTTTTTTTTTTTTTTTTTGTTGAAATAGGTAGAAAGGCAAAGACACCGTCTGATGGCGTGCTGTGGACAGGATAGTTTTATACATGGAACAGAAGCCTGGAGTTGAGAGCGTGGCTCACAAGAAGGATGAAAGAATACTTTAAATAAATAAAATAAAGGATTTTTATATGTATTTATATTGTGCTAGCATAAATGTTTTAAAATTATTAAATTAAAAAAATTTTTTTTTGTTGAAATAGGTAGAAAGGCAAAGACACCGTCTGATGGCGTGCTGTGGACAGGATAGTTATATACATGGAACAGAAGCCTGGAGATGAGAGCGTGGCTCACAAGAAGGATGAAAGAATACTTTAAATAAATAAAATAAAGGATTTTTATATGTATTTATATTGTGCTAGCATAAATGTTTTAAAATTATTAAATGAAAAAAAAAATTTTTTTTTTTGTTGAAATAGGTAGAAAGGCAAAGACACCGTCTGATGGCGTGCTGTGGACAGGATAGTTATATACATGGAACAGAAGCCTGGAGATGAGAGCGTGGCTCACAAGAAGGATGAAAGAATACTTTAAATAAATAAAATAAAGGATTTTTATATGTATTTATATTGTGCTAGCATAAATGTTTTAAAATTATTAAATGAAAAAAAAAATTTTTTTTTTTGTTGAAATAGGTAGAAAGGCAAAGACACCGTCTGATGGCGTGCTGTGGACAGGATAGTTATATACATGGAACAGAAGCCTGGAGATGAGAGCGTGGCTCACAAGAAGGATGAAAGAATACTTTAAATAAATAAAATAAAGGATTTTTATATGTATTTATATTGTGCTAGCATAAATGTTTTAAAATTATTAAATGAAAAAAAAAATTTTTTTTTTTTGTTGAAATAGGTAGAAAGGCAAAGACACCGTCTGATGGCGTGCTGTGGACAGGATAGTTATATACATGGAACAGAAGCCTGGAGATGAGAGCGTGGCTCACAAGAAGGATGAAAGAATACTTTAAATGAATAAAATAAAGGATTTTTATATGTATTTATATTGTGCTAGCATAAATGTTTTAAAATTATTAAATGAAAAATTTTTTTTTTTTTTTTTTTGTTGAAATAGGTAGAAAGGCAAAGACACCGTCTGATGGCGTGCTGTGGACAGGATAGTTATATACATGGAACAGAAGCCTGGAGATGAGAGCGTGGCTCACAAGAAGGATGAAAGAATACTTTAAATAAATAAAATAAAGGATTTTTATATGTATTTATATTGTGCTAGCATAAATGTTTTAAAATTATTAAATGAAAAAAAAAAATTTTTTTTTTTGTTGAAATAGGTAGAAAGGCAAAGACACCGTCTGATGGCGTGCTGTGGACAGGATAGTTATATACATGGAACAGAAGCCTGGAGATGAGAGCGTGGCTCACAAGAAGGATGAAAGAATACTTTAAATAAATAAAATAAAGGATTTTTATATGTATTTATATTGTGCTAGCATAAATGTTTTAAAATTATTAAATGAAAAAAAAATTTTTTTTTTTGTTGAAATAGGTAGAAAGGCAAAGACACCGTCTGATGGCGTTCTGTGGACAGGATAGTTATATACATGGAACAGAAGCCTGGAGATGAGAGCGTGGCTCACAAGAAGGATGAAAGAATACTTTAAATGAATAAAATAAAGGATTTTTATATGTATTTATATTGTGCTAGCATAAATGTTTTAAAATTATTAAATGAAAAATTTTTTTTTTTTTTTTTTTGTTGAAATAGGTAGAAAGGCAAAGACACCGTCTGATGGCGTGCTGTGGACAGGATAGTTATATACATGGAACAGAAGCCTGGAGATGAGAGCGTGGCTCACAAGAAGGATGAAAGAATACTTTAAATAAATAAAATAAAGGATTTTTATATGTATTTATATTGTGCTAGCATAAATGTTTTAAAAATTATTAAATGAAAAAAAAAATTTTTTTTTTTGTTGAAATAGGTAGAAAGGCAAAGACACCGTCTGATGGCGTGCTGTGGACAGGATAGTTATATACATGGAACAGAAGCCTGGAGATGAGAGCGTGGCTCACAAGAAGGATGAAAGAATACTTTAAATAAATAAAATAAAGGATTTTATATGTATTTATATTGTGCTAGCATAAATGTTTTAAAATTATTAAATGAAAAAAAAAATTTTTTTTTTTTTTGTTGAAATAGGTAGAAAGGCAAAGACACCGTCTGATGGCGTGCTGTGGACAGGATAGTTATATACATGGAACAGAAGCCTGGAGATGAGAGCGTGGCTCACAAGAAGGATGAAAGAATACTTTAAATAAATAAAATAAAGGATTTTTATATGTATTTATATTGTGCTAGCATAAATGTTTTAAAATTATTAAATTAAAAAAATTTTTTTTTGTTGAAATAGGTAGAAAGGCAAAGACACCGTCTGATGGCGTGCTGTGGACAGGATAGTTATATACATGGAACAGAAGCCTGGAGATGAGAGCGTGGCTCACAAGAAGGATGAAAGAATACTTTAAATGAATAAAATAAATGATTTTTATATGTATTTATATTGTGCTAGCATAAATATTTAATAAAATAAGTTTTCACAGTAAAAAGGGACTGTTTTTTTTTCAAACATAACCGACCTTGACTACAAACAGTACTGAATGCAAAAACCTTAATTTTATCAAAAATTAACAAAGATAAAAAAATAAAATTGAACTTAGCTTTTTTTAAAAAAATTCGGGTAAACAGGTGCCTTTTAGAGCTTTAAAACTAAATCAATCACCCCTCTTCGAATGTATTCCCCTGAAAGGAGAAAATGAAATCTATTAGTTTATAGGAATGCCAGTTTAGAGAACAAATTTTGAGAAGGTATAAATGCAGGCTTGCAACTGGGTGCAACTTCAATAAGGTGAGAAAAGTGTCTAAAAAAAGTGTATAATGTCTAACATATTTCATATAAAAAGCAATATTTAGTAATAAGTAATATAGATTATATTTAATACATATATTTAAATACATATACATAAAATTAATATTTATAAAATTTTTTTTAAAAAATATTGTACTTGCATGGTTACTCTATTGGAATTATAGAGGGACAAAAATTCACTTAAGCACAAGCAACAGTCACAATCTGATCAATTACTAGCACTTGATCATTAGCAGCTTTTGATATATATTTAGTTGGTATAACGGATTCTAAAATCCTGTACTTCTGCTTTAGTGTCCCAATAACTCTTTCAACATGAATACGTAGATGTGATATCTTCCTACTATTTTCAACTTCAAGAGGATTTAGTTGCTTTTTTCCTCTTGTAAATAAATGCTGGTACTTTAACTTCTCAATATAACCTAACTTGATCCTCAGTATTAAATCCCCGATCTGCTAATATTATGTCACCTACAAAAACAGTATACACACATTTTTTAATACACGTCACATTTTTAAACATAAAAAATTGCCTCACATTTATTAAATATAAAACATTGAAAAAATATATATCTATATAAACAAAAATTACCTGGAAGTAATTTTTCTAATATTCCACAATGCTCCACTATATGCTTATCACTTTTACGTCCACCCCATGCAGATGAAATAAAGGTAATCAATCCGTGAGGGCTTATGCCAATCAAAAACTTTATTGTGTTGCTGTGTTTATAATTAGACCATATTTGTGCAGAAGCTATTGGATTTGTTGGTTTTTCAGTTCTAATTTCAAAACAGTCAATTATTACAGCTACTCTGCTTCCAAAATTTTCAATAAATAGCTCTGGCAAATTATCTTTTAAATTATCTGGCCAGTATACACAATTTTTCAGTTTTGAATACATTATATTTAAGTATTCATAAAAAGAACGAGTTACTGTTCGCCTAGAAATCATAAATCTGTATGCAAGATCTGTAAAATCCAAATTTAGCCTCAAATGCATAACTGTTAAGATGAACTGTTGAAATTTAGTAACAGAAGCTCTTGATTTTAGGGAGGGCTCAATAACATTAAATAAATCTAGTAAAAGTTGAAAATTTAAGAGGCCAGTATAGAGGCTGTTTAAGCCCTCAGCTGTGAATAATTAAAAATCATTAAACTACTTTTGTTTATTCTAAAACTTATAACATTCATACAAATATGGAAAATTAAATAAAAATATAAAAAAATATATTTTTTATTACCTGCATCATTTCTTTCATCCAGTTCATCAACTGTTAAATCTGGAAAGGCCGAAAGTGAACACAGAGAACTGTTTAAGCCCTCAGCTGTGAATAATTAAAAATCATTTAACTACTTTTGTTCATTCTAATATTCATAACATTCATACAAACATGAATTCAAAGTAAATGAAAATGAAAAAGTGAAATATTTTATTACCTGCATCAATTTGTTCATCAAATTCCTTAACTGCTGACTCTGGAAGGGCAGACAATGAGCTGTTTAAGCCCCCAGTTATAAATAATTAAAAATCATTAAACTATTTTTGTTAATTTTAAAAGTGCAAAATAAACAAAATTATACTTGGAGCATTCTTAGTTCAGTTGAATTATCCAATGTCTGAATATGAATACACACTACAGTTCAATTTTAGTATAATTTGGTTCAAATAATCATTAAGAATCACTCAATATTGAAATATTTTGCCACCAAAATGATTGATTATATTCAACAAGATCAGTATTAACTTTCTTGGTCAACAGCGACACACAGCGAAAACAGACACACACAAACTTTCAATAAATACTAGTTTAATATGTCACATTTATGTTCTTAAGATCTATGTAGATAAGAGATTATAAATGATTACTTTCTGAGGCCATTCTGTTTTGAATTCGATTGTATCTGTTCATCTTCTGGCAGGAGTCACTTTTCTTCTCATATCCTAAATTCTTAGAAGGCACGCAGTCAGGATGGTTTATATCATAAACATTAGCTGGGTTCCCTGAAATAAGGATAAGTATACAATACAATATGCAGTAATTCAAATAGAAGAAGTAAAGAAAAAAATATAATGAAGCAAGGCCTTTCTTATCCCTATGCTATAAATGCATGACACAAAAGCAGGGACAAATGTAAGTAGGGGTCATACCCCAACCTTTTATATTTCTTACTGTTAAATTAAAAATGATGCATGTTATATGGTTACACCCCCTCCTTACAAGTTTTCTAAGTATGGTACTGCATAAGTTTATATTTATTTTCACGGTTTTTGTATCCAGTAAGAGATTTTAAGAGGGGGGTAGTAAAAAACGATTGTCAGATATTCTATAAAATGCCTATAAGTTTAAATAAATCGGTTTATAAATACAGTATGAAAACTGAAATTATAAAAATATAAAAATGTAGCTACTTGCTATAAAACATAAACCATCTTCTATATTAAACTGAATGATAAAAATACTACACCTGTAAGGAAATGATCCTGGCAGATTCGAATATTCTTTGTTTTACTTTCGTCTAGATCGGATCGTTTTAAGGCACACAACCATTTTAATCTTCTTTCTTTTATCAATTGCCGCTTTTTCTCGGATCCTTTGGAGGGAATAACAGGCAATCTGAAAAATGATTTTTTATCCCTACCACTCCTATTACCACATTTTATAACTGCAAAACAAGTTGGCATGATTATCTCGAAGAGCACATAAAAAAGCACAATCTTTTTATGTTACTATCAATAAGCAAAGAAACATGTTAACGTGCCGATCGGAAAAACCCTTCGGTTTACAGTTGTAAATAATCTTTCGATGAATTCCTCCTATTCAGCTTCTTTTCAATATGTGATGATTATAATTACAAAAAAATAATTCTCAAAATTTGTAACTGAAAAAAATGCCACGACATTAAAATAAGACTGTTTACATGTAAACGTAAATAGCATCGAGTTAGCGTGCCTACCAGAATGGTTGTTAGGGCTCGGTGATCTCAGCGATCAGCTGAGTGCTCGTGCCCTATAAGAGATTGTATTTGTTTACATATCCAGTATGGTGATACTGAAAGTAAAGTTTAACTTCTACTTTTCTGTCATTTTCTGTATATTTTCATGCTTTAAAGTAAATTAATCTCGATACACTTTCTTTGAAAAATTCATAAAACTAAGGAAAGATTAAATTTGCATTCAGAAGCGTACGTTTATACCTAAAATAGCTAAAGTACTTGTTTTTACTTGGGCTATACGTGGTTTATAAATAAAAAAACCTTATTAGAATACATTTTAATTTGTGTGAGTCACCGAAGTTAATTATAGGTGAATTTATTTTTCGGTACCCAAGCGCACTTTAAGGTAAAGTGGGAGAGGCATTGAAGAAGCCGAATGCTGGGTCTGATGCGGACGGATGACCACAAAGTTTTGCTATTTCACACAGTAATAATCGTCTCCTTCGAAATTTCGAAACTCCTATGTAATTTTAATTTTTATACCTTATTTACGTTGATTTTTCTAATCTACAAGTATACTTTTTATTACTTACTTTCAAATCAGTTCGTATGATAACGTGGGAGAGAAATCGAAGAAATCGGGGCTTACTCTGGACGTTGCGAATTGGATCGAACGTTCATTGTGACGTCACTTTGAAGTCAGATTGATCATTTGTTCACGTAATGTCCGCAAGCTGATGTCAAAATGACGTCACAACGAAAGTTCGAAATGAACCGCAACGTGTAGAGTAAGGGCCATCATGTTCGGGGATCTTAAAACAATGTGTAACTGTTCTGCAGCAAAATAGAAAGTCTCTTGATCCCCATATAGTTTACTGCTGTAGAATGAATTAGGATTTTAACAACAAAGTGATAAGAAAATAGAAAACTGTTTCAAAAAATGTATTTCTATTAGATTACAGAGAAGGCTTTTATTTTTAACTGACTAGAGTAAAAAATTCGACGAAATGTTTTCTTAGTTTAATATTGCTACGTCCTTAGTTTAGCCACCCGCTTAGGTAAAAAGAAGTTAATTTTTTTCAGATCCGCTCTTGAGTATTGAACATAAAGCTACCCATAGCAATAACTATCCTTGTTGACACACTATTTAATTAGCATCGAAAAAATGCAAACAAAATATTTTTAACCATACACTAATTTTGAAAGTTTAAAACCTGAAAATTCTAGTTATAACATTTTTAGAGTGTTTCTAGGACTTGGCTGACCACGTACATTCTTAAGATTACTACCGCATCCCGCCTTCCGAAACAAACAAAAAAATTGCTCCCAGGTGCACTGAAATTTCTTCTTAATTTTAAGAAGAAAACGTTGGATATGTGTCACTTGACCTCCCTTCATAATCTCTGACAGGGATACCTTCATTGGTTTGCCACAAGAACAGGGTACCCTAACCAACTTGGCGATAAAGTTCTAAGCATATGGTAGTCTAAGGTTTTCTCCTGATCTCGCTGTGCCCACAAAATCTGTATCTATATTTTGATTTATATTGGCATCCAACTCTTCTTGAGCAACTCTTTTCTTATACATTAAGAAGAAAACGTTGGATATGTGTCACTTGACCTCCCTTCATAATCTCTGACAGGGATACCTTCATTGGTTTGCCACAAGAACAGGGTACCCTAACCAACTTGGCGATAAAGTTCTAAGCATATGGTAGTCTAAGGTTTTCTCCTGATCTCGCTGTGCCCACAAAATCTGTATCTATATTTTGATTTATATTTTATTGGTATCCAATTCTCCTTGAGCAACCTTTTCTTATACATTAAATTCATGTTTACTATTTGTTTTTGTAAACATCGCCAATAATTTCGCCACATTTGCCAAGGGGTACCCCATTCTTAAGTATTTACCCTTTGACATCTAACTGATAGCTGCGCAGTAACTATTTAAATTCCGTCTATATTGAACATCAAGAATACACATAACAGTTTGCTTTGTTTACAGCTGAATTATTGTAACAATAGATGTAAAACTGATTCAACTGTGTAACAAATAATTTCAGATTCAGTATTGTTTTGATTGTTATGTAACAAAGGAGTTAAAGAGATCTTTTATTTCTTTCTCATTCTTTGATCAAACTTCAGATTTGAAGGTTGTAAAAGAGCTATCCTCTGCATTTTAAAACTTTGATATATATTAAAAAAACATTTTGAGACTAATTTTTTAAAGTTCCTAACATTTGAAAGGATAAAAATGAAGTTCGGTCACTTAAAATACTTGTAAGTAAATTTCATTTTTTATAATACGGATTTTTATGAGAAATCAGTTTTACGTTACACATTACAAAGTTATTGGTCTTAAGTACACAAATATATATATATATATATATATGTTGAAATTTCTTTATTTGTAATTGAAATTTTTATGGGAAAATAGTTGATGTATTATAAGTTGAGTTTTATGGAATAATATAAATAATATAAAATAAGAAGAATATAATATAAATGAGAATAATATAAATAATGAATTTCTCGGACACTGCAAAATAAGGAGAAAATTGTTAGGTTCCCATGATTAGCAATGATATATGACCTATAACATGTTTGAGCTATCAAAACAAATTTAGCTTCAATAGTGCTTATGTATTATAGCATATACATTGGTAAAACTCCCAAAGCTAAGAAGAGATCTGAACTTTAATAAATATATTCTTGATTAGGCCAGTATTAAGAAGTTAAAGAAAACAGTTGCTTGGACTATATCCTTGAAATTGTTTCTATGAAGTTTTAACTAAGTAACAACTGAGACACACTCAGAAAAATTCAAAAGTAATTGGCATTTAAACTGTGTGAAAACATGCATGTATCTCCTAAAACGTAATTTACGGATGCCATAAATAACTTTTTGTTTTGTTTTCTTATTCTAAAACGAAACAAAACTAAAAGCACCAAGCTTTGTAGTACCATCAACAGTATGGCTGCGGTAATACAAATGTACCGTTTCATTCTGACCAATATTTACACAATTTCCAAATTTCCGAATTTAATTATTCCTTTACGCTATGTCATTTCAATATTATGTAGTTAAGAAGTGCATTCTGATTCGGTAAGAGTGAAGATATCAGGAGAAATCTATAAATTGCGTTAAGATTTTCAAAAATATTTAAAATAAAATGTATGGGTGAGTATTTTTATGCGTTGACTTTTAATTTCTAAATTCTGGTAGAATAAGTTAATGTAATTTTCAGTACATGCATGTGAAAAATACGATGACGAGGTATATCAATTTATTTTAGTGCTTATTTTAGACAGCATTAATCTTGAAATAATTTAAATTATACTTATACAAAATTTTATAGACTTAAATATTTCTCTTGTCATTAGATTTGGCCGTTATGATGAAGAGAGAAAAGATGAATATAAAAGATTCAAAGATCTAAAACAGCATGAAAAATTTGATATGTAAGTATAAATATATGGAAAAATATCGTTTCTGATAAAATATTTCGGAAAGAAAAGTTAATGCAATATCATAGTTATTTTTTACATTAATATTTGTGAATATCAATATTATGTGAAGGATTATATTTGATTAATAATGGAAAATAAAGTAAAAATTCAGTTTTACTTTGCCATCATGTCACCATATGTTGCCAATTTGTTTTACTATACCGTAAGCGTGGTGTCTTTAGTCGATAAGTATTTTCCCCAAATTAAAAAACAAGGAGTATGCAACTGTTAGAAGAAATAATTTTAAAAACATGCATGGGTAATTGTACAGAAAATATATTTTAGTAAAAAAAATAATTTTTTCTTTTTTAAGTTTATTCTTACCTTTGCAAGTCAACTGGACTGTACGGGGGTTTTCCAGCATAAAATCTACACCCTTGCTTTTGCCGGTGAAAACAAGGAGTAGATACTAAAATTTATTAATTAAATATCCAAATATTGTTTTACTTTTAAATTAAACCATTTGAACTGTAATTAAGACGAGTATTTTTTTTCAAGGTATATGTACCACTGTTCACTATTTGAGTCCGGAATTCAGTCTACTTTGGATCAAATGGATCGACCCCAGAATGTGATTGACGTAGCTCATGTGTGGTTCCGTGTGCAGCAGGCATTCTTGCGGGAAACCTGGAGAACATTGCTGCTTGAGGAGGAAGTGGATCTGAAAGAAATCCTACCTTACCTTCTCGAAATTACTCCTTACATATTTGTTTTTAAGACTCTGACTAAAGAAGCCAAGCAGCAAATTATGTTTTGGCAAGATTTAGCCAACTACACAACACTGAAAATGTTCCGTTACCGCCAGAGGAAGTAAGTAGAATCCTTGCAAATTCTAAAAACAAACTATCTGTAAACTTTTAATTTAACATTTTTTTAAAATTATGTTTAGAACTACAGTTGTCTTATTTCATAAATAGGAAAAAATGTTTTAATTTTTAACTAAAAGGATGAATGATAAATTTTATTAGCACTCATTTACAGAATTATTATTTTTTTTTCAGATTATCGTTCTGGAAAAAAGCAAAATCTGATTTCCTCATGGACGGTAAATGGCGTCGTCTCTGCCCTCTTCAGTAGCACCAAATGAAGAAAACGTACTCGATTTATGTCTTTCTCCAACCGGACTTGACTGTTTACTCCCGAGCGAAGATTGAAGTGTGTTTTACCATCTTTTACACTTGTCTCGCAATTTATGACATTTTAAATTCCTGATTATGACTTATAAAACCTATTGTGACTTATGGACGCTTCCTACTTATGTCTTTTCACCACCAACAACCATCTTCTAACATCGCCATTCTTCCATCCACCAAAAACCATCTCCCAGCCAGAACATCAGGCTCGCCACCGAGCTACGTTTCCAACAACACCGGGAACGTAAGGCGGTGGTGTTACATGGAGGACGATTTCCGTAGTCTACCTCCAAGTGGTGTCCTCCGGTCAACGCTTTTACCATTTATTGCTGATGAAAGCGGCTAAAAGACTACGAAAGATACTGAGAAAAGCAAATATTTGATAAATGGGAGATCTGTTTAATTCTGATTTCATCTACGTCGCAGAAATCGATGACATATTCATTTTTTAATGACTCGAAACAGAATTTTTGAAGGACTGAAAAACATTTGCAGAATCTGTTGAATTCTGATTTCATCTATGTTGCAGAAATCGATGAAATATTCCTTTTTTAATGAATCGAAATTGAATATTTGAAGGACTAAAAAACATTAGCAGAATCTGTGTAATTCTGATTTCATCTATGTCGCAGAAATCGATAAAATATTCCTTTTTCAAGGACTCCAAACTGAATATTTGAAGGACTAAAAAACATTAGCAGAATCTGTTTAATTCTGATTTCATCTATGTCGCAGAAATCGATAAAATATTCCTTTTTTAAGGACTCGAAACTGAATATTTGAAAGACTGAAAAACATTTTCAGAATTTCTGTATAAAATTTTGAATAGATAATTTCCTTGTTATTTTCTTATGTGCAAATCTTGATTAAAAAAACTGTAAATACTTTTAATGATTTTAAAATAAAGATTAAAAAAAAATATTGGAGTTATTAACTGTTTTTTCGAAAACACATTGAAATCTAACTACTGTGGCACAAGGCATTTGCTTTTAAATTATGATCTTTTTTAGTACATTTACATTCAATTAAAAACTAGATACTTACAATTTTTTTAAATATATATATTAATTGTTTTTAATTACATAGGACACCCCATACTCTGTAACTATAGAAATAAGTAATATGCTTTTCGTGTTTTCAGCTTCAATTTTCCAGTGTATTAAAATTATGCCTAGTAAGAATAATAAAAAAAAAGAAATCCACCCAAAATCTAAAGTTTCAATAAATATAAAAATTGGTCAAAATTTCTGAAATATGAAAAATTAATGTATTATTTAACGATATTAAATTTAGATCATCAAAATAGTTTATCATCACAAACAGCCATAGATAGCCAAATATAAATCAGCATTTTTCTGATTTACCTGGCATTTAAATTTTATTGTAATGTGTTTGAACTTGTAATGAGGCACTGATGCAGCAGAAGAAATATGAACACCAAGCCTTTAAATTTTGACCAGAGGGCAAAATTAAATTAAGGAGGTCAATTGTATCTAGAATTGGACATAATTTACTGTAAATTGCTCTTTGAATGACAAACCACACATTATTTTCTAAAAATTGTTGCCAAAAAAAAAAAAAAAAAAAAAAAAAAACTGGTAATAATAATACAAATTAAGTAAAATGAATCTGGAAATAAAATAAATACGAATTTTATTAAGTTAGAAATAGAAGATATTCTTTTTTTTGTGAATGATTTTTGGGGTCTTCTATTTATAGATCTATAATGCGTTATTGTTTTACATTTTTAACGTATCCATGGAACATTTAAAATTTAAAAAAAAATGCATAGATCTCTATCCCCTTTTCAAGCAGATTCGTAGTGCGTTATTAGTATATAACCTTCTGTTTCACTATGTAAAAATCAAAGAAAAAGCATTTTTTGAGTAGTTATACTTAAAATATAATCTATATTAGACAGAAAGATTTATTTGTTCATCATAATATTATTAAAAAATACTTGGAACCACATAAGAGATTTGAATATTTGGAGGGACAAATTAAACAGAAAAGTACATTTAGATGATAAATTGCATTCTTAAACTGATCTGAATCGTAACATCCTTAATACAATGCATAGTGCATAACACTCCATTTCAATTATTATTTACTATCATAATTAACTGAAATTGAAACACTAATTTTTTTGTTTCTTAGTTTAACATTTTTGACAAATTTCTTAATATGTAAAATCGCGAGAGTCCTTTAGGTTATTATACAATAAGTGTTTGTATTTTTATTTGCCTATAGATGGCAGCAGTGTTTATCACCTTACATTTTTCTGGATTGCAAGTACTTGTTCTTAAGAGTTGGTACATAGATCGCTTTTTTATTAATCTCCACAAAAATGATATTACCCTTCAAAATTAAAAGAATAATTGCTATTTCAAATCATGATATAGTCATGCTTGCAATAAATAGAGATTTCAAATGTGCTATTAAATATATAAGTAATCATATTGCCTAAATAAAAAAGTGGCTTGAAAAATAGAGAATTAAAATGTAAACATATAATTGTTTGCTACCACTTTCAGAAACAAAGGCATTAATGTATACGACACTCACTATATAAAAAATTATTACTTAACTATACCTTGGTTCAACTTTGTAAAATACTCAGGCTTTTATTTAGATAAAAATCTCATCCGGAAAAATCATATCACTCAGATTAAAAATAAATTTTAAACTTCTCAAACAGCACTCTGGCCCTTAATTACCGGAATGTAAATTACTCATATAAAATAAAATGGTATTTTATAAATCTTTCCTTAGTCCTTTATTAACCAATGGTTTTACTTAGCAGATTATAAAATTAAAATGTTAACTATAAAGTATTACTGCTAGACAAATCAATAATTCCCTTTGGTACTATAGAAATATGATATTAAATTGAATCTTGAATTATTATTATTAAAAATATCATATATATCTTTAAAAATCAAGCCATGAATATCTTTTTCTTCTTTGGCAATGATTTGCTCATAACTATTACTACATATTATCAGATCCTGCTGACCAATTAATCGTAAACATTCAGAATCCATAGTTACATTTTGAATCCCCTTCCATCTCAAAAACGTAAAGTAAAAAAAAAGAAAAATATCTATTTGTAAAGGTTTCATAAAAAAAAGAGAGATTATTTTTTACCTTTTCTATCTACAAACTGTCTCTTAATTAAAATTTGTAGAAGCATCTAGCGATATCTATAGAAAATAGATGGCAGCACATGACACTCGTGAATTTCGAATAGAATTCCCTCAATTTGTCTACTAAGTTTTAAACTACCATCTGATAACAGATGGCAGCATGTTGTCTTATTGGAATTGTATAACAACTGTATCAATTTTAATTTTGAACTACAATTTTCTTTCTATTCTCTAAATGCTCGAACATTAATGTAAATTGAAATAAATCCTCTTTATTTCAAAATGTCTTTCAATCAAGACAGATATTATTAGAATTCTTACTAAGGAATCACTCTGTTGGAGAGCTAGATTAAATTTTTTCGTTCATCATAAAAAAAAGCACATGATAGTTACATAGTACTAATCAGTTGAATTTCAATGTATTTCCACTTAAATAATATGCTTACATATTCAGCACAAATATTCAGTGCCTTATAAAGCATAAAAATTCGAAAATTAAAGAAATGAAAACATAAACACACAAAATGGTTTTCAGAATTTTTATAAAAGAATTATAATAAAAATGCATTAATGAAATGAAAGGCCAGAATAAGATACTTTTGTTCCCAGGGCACAATACAATTTTTGGGCCCTCTTTCTCAATTTATAACATTTAGCTAACAGCGTAATCACATTCTATAAGACATAAAGTTAGGAGAGAAATCTTAAATATTATTTTGTTTCTATATTTTTCATTGCTTCATTGCTCCATTGGTCATTAATAAATAGTTTTACCTAAAATATAAAACTATTTATTGACTAAGAATTTAAATAAAAGTAAAAACAAATATAAGGAACAAATACATTTAATGATTTGATGGCAAAGCAATATGAAATAACAAACTTATCCTGGACCAGCTTTTTTCGTTTACAATTTTCATGTTCTATAAAATTTTCTTTAACAAATAATTTGCTCTGGGTGCCCGTATTATATTGAAGTTCTTACAAACTGCGCAATAATTCAAAAAGATCTTTACTTAACTCCTTAAAATTATGAATTAAATTTGTTGAAAGAACATTCACAATGTATGGTGAAGCTTGGACAATGATTCGACATTTCGAAGGGATAATTATTGTGTATTAGAAGCAACATTCATAGGAATACGCTGTTCCAAAAATAAAAACTCGATGGCAGTTATTTTTAGTTTTTACACAAATGGGTATTTAAAAAATACTAGAGTCTAGGCCAGTTTAACAAATTTTAGAAAAAGTCTAAAATAATAAATAAAAACAGATATAAGATTATAGTGGATACGTAGATCATTAACCTTCTTGAAGAAATAGAATCCTAATCACAAAATTTCAACGTACTAAGGCAAATTGTTTTTGAGTTATGCGATAGACATACGTAAGTAATGACGTCAAACTTTCAAAAGGGTATCAGGCATGGTTAAAATAAGTGCAGTAGAACCTCTATTATCCGAACCTCGATTAACCGAAACTGTCCGTTAACCGAAGTCTGTTTCTTCTTCACTTTTTTTATCACTTTCTACCATCATCCAAAATTTTCTCTTTACAAACATGCATTTTTTAAAGTTTTCTTTTTTCTCATATTCCTTTTGTATGCAAGCCGTCCTTTCTAAACTACGAGTGTAGATAAATATTTTAGAATTCCCTTTTTTAGAGTTCCTTCTCGCAAGCACAGTTCTCGGTATGAGTGTACTCTCCCCCCCCTTTCAAACATTTCTATGCTAAACAAAAACACACCCCATTTCGAAATTTGAAAGTTCATACTGCCGAGTCCCAGAACAATCGAATGTTATTGACTTATATATATATATATATATATATATATATATATATATATATATATATATATATATTTATACAGTAGAATCTTGATTATCCGTACCTCGATTAACCGAAATCGGTTTCTTCTTTTCACTTTTTACTGTCATCCAAAACCTTCTCTTTTCAAAAATGTATTTTTAAAGCTTACTTTTTTCCCCTAATACATTTTGTGTGCAAGTCGTCCTTTCCAAACTACGATTGCACATAAATATTTTGAAATTCCCTTTTTTAGAATTCCTTCACATCAAGCACAATTCTTTATATGAGTGTAATCTTACCCACTTTCAAGCATACCAGTTCTAAACAAAAACACAACCCATTCCGAAATTTGGACCGTCATATTGCCGAGTTCCAGAACAATCGAAAGTTATTGCACCAATGACGATACTACATATTAATATAGATGATTATTGATAAATTCTCTATAATCTGAAAATTAGATTATCTGTAGAAGGTTCGGTCCCAATTACTTCGGATAATCTAGGTTCTACTGTATTTCCTTTGGAAACTTAAACACGAAAGTTTCTCTGTTTCACTACTTAAAAACTGAAAAAAAAGCATATATTCGTGTCTAAAAAGTTTAACCCTCCGTGTAATTTGTAGTGGAACATGTAAGTAAAGTTTAAAAGTTTTAGTTAAAAAAAATAAGTGCTTGTTTTTTAGGGAAAATAACGTGATATGAAAAATTTCTCGACATTTCATCGGCATTTCACCTCCGAGTGAAGTATTAACAATGGCTGTCTCGCGGTCGCGGTGAAAAGCTACGAATTGTTTCATGTCACGCCATAAACCGTTTGGGTTATAAATAAAAGGTGGAAGAGAGAAAAAGAAAAGGCTTTCTTAAGTGGAAATCAATAACAATTTTCCTGAGCTTAAACGGGTTGTTAAAAGGTATCCGAAAGAGTGACATCGACTGTCAATGAAATAAATTACAACAGATGAAAAATCAAATTCGTTTGTTTGCAGGCAGTGGAATTCGATGATTTTACCAAAGGATTCTATGTCTTAAAAAAGAAAGAAAAATTTTGTATTACTACAAGGGTTGCCATTTTTGCCAAGTTTTTACAAAAATTAGAACAGAAAAGATTTTTGTGGGAATAAAGTGTTTTATTGCTTTTCAGAATATTCGCCTTTAATATTTGTACACTGTTCCATCCGTTCAAATCAATTTTTGAAACAGTTTTTCCACTCTGAAGTTGATATCTCAGAAACATGGTTTTGAAGGTATCAACAGCTTCTTCAGGTGATGAAAATCGCTGATCACGCATTTTTTTTTTCTGACATATGGGAACAAGGAAAAGTGGTGATGCGAAATTTCAAGACAATATGGGAAATAAGACATTAATTCGCTATTTTTATCCTTCAAATAATCAATTGTTTCACGTGTTGTGTGGGAGTTGTCGTTCACGTGATGAAGAATGATGCTTCAATTTTTATTGTTTTTCCTGATTTCGTTGATGGATTTTGGCAAACAAATTTCTGCATACCATTTAGCAACAGTTTTTCGATCTTCCAAGGAATCTAAACAGGACATTTTGGGGTATGTACTGTAAGGCGGAAGAAACAAGCAATAATTTTGTTGGAAGTGGTTCTTGAACAACTTTCGAGGGATTCAGTTAATCTTGAAACAGCCAGACAGTGGACTGTAGTTTAGTCTCCAGATCATAAGAATATATCGAAGTTTTGTCGCCTGCAACGATGTTGTACACGGATTCTGCTGTTCCCAATTTGAATTTTTTTAGCCTTTCTGTACATAAATTTCCATGAGTCTCTTTTCGAGCTTCTGCCTAATTTGTGCGGAATACATCTGGAACAAATCATATTAGCAGTTAAATGTTCGTGCAAAATAGAATGTGTTGCAGTCTGTCGCATGCCAAAGGATGCCTCTATCTCCCGATACGTGAAATACCAATCTTCTTCAATCATCTTGCTCACAGCATCGATGTGCTTTTGATCACTACAAATTTTATTCGTCCTTCACGGAATTCACCACTGACTGATACACGACCACGACGAAATTCTGCAGTAATTATAAACTGTCTTTTCTAATTGTGCTCTACCACCAAAAGTTTCACGAAGCGATTCTATGCATTCTTCTCTAGTGAGTCCTTTCTTAAAATCATAAAAATCATTCAACGGAAGCCTTCATTAGTTTTTTTAATTTTTAACTCACCTGTTTCTTTTAAACATTCACTGTAAACAAAATACAGATAAATTTATTTACAGATGTATTTCTTGATTAATACATGACATTCATTGCTTCGATATTCATCAATATCATGTATAAAAATTCATTACAATTTTCTTTTTTTGATTAAATGTTATTTCTTAATGAAAATATTGAATTAATTAACTGAGGCCCAAGTAACAATCTTGAATACGTTAAATCGGTTTACTACCAGGCATTCTAGGAAATCAGTGTGTCCGGTCAGGGCTCTAGGCAGGATAAATGTCGGTGCGGGCTTAGGGCTGAGGGATCGCGCAATATTTCCGGTTGCTGTCCCGGGCTCTCTGGCTTGCTCAAGGGCTCTCGATGTACCCAGCAAGTCTGAACTTCCAGACTTGGCTCCTCTTCCAACTTTTATTGAACAACTTTACACCTCGGTTCAATGCCCCTTTTTTCTCTTTTCAAATCATTTGTCAGTGAAATTTTCTCGCATTTGAGGGCTCATTAAAATACCCCCTTTAGTGAAAATTGCCATTATTGTCTAGCCACTTCCCCCATATCTCAAGGCTGCATCCCTGCCTAGGCTTGACTGCTACAATCCTGCAACTTCATCAGCTGTAACTCCTCCACAGGGGTCCCCCATTAAAACTCCAAGTGCACAGCTGCGTCTATATTCTTAGAAATTTAGTCCACAGCTGTGTGTGCACGTGTTGCCAACATGGAAAAATACATTAGTACAAAAATTCTAACTGATTAAAAACTTGTGAAAATAAATGAATATTCACTTCTTAATGGTTGTATATTTCTTTCAAAATATATGGACAATTTTTACTTCTTTTTATAAAGTAAAGAATGCATAACATTTACAATAAATTCCAGAGCTCGAATTTCAACAAAAATATCTATTTCAACCAGGACTGAAACATTATAAGTGTTATGTCTGTATGTACATACAAAAAAACTTAATTCTGAAACATAAAACATCTAATTTGACCATTTCTGAAATAATTTTTAGTTGATAAAGAAATCTTCAGAAATACGATATTAAAGAATTGACTTTAAAATATTTTAAACTGCTAGAACTTCATTAAATGGGAATTGAGAAAAATTTGAGAGATGAAATCAATGTTTTTGACAGCTGAAAAGTTTTTCTAGTTCCTTAATTCACTGTAGATCTTTAAAAGGTTTTCCATTCTAAATAAACTATAAGCATGTCGTTTAAAAATTGCTTGTATGAGGTAAACAAATGAAACTTCAGTAATTTCCGGTAAAACTTCCATTTTAAACACGTGAATTCCTTGAATGATGAAGTTCAACCGAATAAACTAGTCTTATTTATACTGATAGTATTAGAAACTTTCCATTTAATGGCAAAGATTTCAAGAAATCGAGATTTCACTTTCAAATAATTACATAAGGAAATTAAGTGTACTGCGTTTTGGAAGGGCATCTTTAATTCTTTGTATACCACATTTTTTAAAATAAACGTATTTCAAAAATAAGGTAATAATGAAATATGATTTGCAATATTGTTAAAGTTCTTATGTTCAATATATTTTTAGTACTTAAGCAAGAAAGGAGGAAATATATATTCTTTATTTCCTTTAAGACAAATGTTTTTCTTTATTGAAATTATCAAATCTAAAATGCATTTCGAATTTTTATATGTAGGATTCATATAAAAGTCCTTATCGGTCTTTTACTACTCTGCAACTATTGGTCTAAAAATATACTTCTAATTACACAAATGATTGAAATAAAATAATTCTTTTAAGACTACATTTAATTTGAAAATTCAATTGTGTAAAAATAACAAAATTAAATATTTCACACGTTGTCCCCGTTTTCTATTATTGTAAACAGTAAAATTTAAAACTCATTCTATGATATGTAACAACATACTGTTTTCACGATTTTTCAAAAATGAATCAAAATTTGACTTAAGCATTTAATGACGATACAATTTAAGAAACTGAAAGGGTTTTAACTTAAAATAATTAACATAAAGTTGTCGCATGTCTTATGTAGTTTAAGCCTATGTCATAAAGATATTAAATTCAATTCTTTATAATGACTTTAAAAAATCCAACTAATGAATTTTGACAATTTGCCGATAACATCATAAAAGGGACATCTGTTCTGCACACCAAAGAAAAGAATATTAGAATGGAATTTGTAATAAAAAAACTTTCTTAATATGTATATGAAATAAATTTTCACAGTAAATACATACATACATGCGGATGCATAACAAGTTGAAAATTGACTCATATAGTACAGAAAGTTGTGGAAAGAGGCATTATTACACATCATCATCATTACAATCATTATTTATACATGGCATTCTCTGCTCTTAATATATGATATTTGTGAACAATCTGCAGCATACGAGTTTATTTAATATTTTTATAAATTTGTTAATCTATACCAGTGGATCTAAACCTTTATTAGGAAAATTTTGCCACTCAGACCGAAGGCTGGGTGCGAAGCAGCTAGTAACTAAATAAAATTTGCACCAGAGTGCTGTGGTGTAGTACATTGCTGTTGTTATATCAAAGCATTTTATAACCCAAGATTGCTTTATATCGTCTCTAATTACAGTAAATTGCCATTGATCTGTATTACAACATTCAAATATTGAACAAAAGACAAGGAAATATGCTAAAAAATATTTAAAAAAAATTAAAAATTGAAAGAAGCACTCCACGTTCAACGCCTAAAAAAGTTGCCAATGTCCAAGAGAAAGCTGCATCTTTTTTCCTTCCTTCTTTCTACTCAGGCAACCTTATACTTTTTCCATTATCCTGTGCTGATGCGTTCGTTGTTCCACTGTCCTTTGCACAATGCGTCCTTTCCCGGCTCTGCCCAGAAGGACCGGGACTCCAAGGATGGTCCTGAATCGCCTCCTGGAGACCAATCACAACTCTCCAAAATTTGGTGAAGTTTAAGGGCAATCTTTTCAATGGCCGCACCACACGCTTCCTAGAAAAACTTGGGCATTCAACCCACAATGTGTGAATGCGGCGAGCAAATCAGTTTCGCAAACCTTATGTCAAACATAGCTGCACTCTCGCACTCCTCCCCATCAACAGCAAAAGAATTCCTTTTGACACACATATGAATAAAAGGGTGAAAAAAATGAAGTATGGAAACATTGGCAAAAACTAAGTATAGAAATAGTGGCAAAAATTAAGCATACATACATTGAGAAAAATTAAGTATAGAAACAGTGGTGAAAATCCAGTATATTAAGTTCATACATATTAAATCAAAATTCAAACCTAAATGGCAATTACAATTAAGTGCAATCTTTTCACTGGCCACACCACACTCTTCCTGATGTCACGAAAGAAACTTGGGCATTCAACCCACAACGTGTGATTGAGGCGACCAATCAGTTTCTCAAACCTTATGTCAAACATAGCTGCAGTCTCACACAGGGGATTGAATATTCCTCCATATTACAAGTGAATATTTCTTACTACTAACTTTTAGTGTAAGTGGAAAATTTATTACATGGGCTTTATAGAAGTTTTTCCAGGAAAAGAGAAGTATTTCATATAGTTAAATCTTTCGTATAAGTGAGATTCCATTTTATTAAAAAAAAGATACATTTTTTTCAGTAGCGCGGGGGCACTTGCCTGTTAAGCATTCGTCCATACAACGCCACAGAATTTGTTGGTCACTTTATTATGGCAGCACCACATAGGCGGTCAACATTCCCTAAAGAGAACAAAGTGGGTCCTCATTTAGAAGTTCAGATAAAGCAGAAGACCTTATGGCTTGGCCTGTCACCTTGTTGGATATCGTTTGGAAACTTGAAGGAGTTACTGCCACGAACCCATTTTACATGCCCCAGACGATTTTAATGAACATGGTGGTTGAGGTCTACACCTTTTGCCGACTGAGTTGCCGAGGATTTTGCTATTCATGAAGTAATCTGTAATTTTACAAATCAAACTTTTAAAGACATTGTTAAGGTGAAGACTGATAGAGTGTCTAGGCCAGCCGCAAGTATAAGAGGTGAGAAAATACAAAATTGAAAAAAAATTCCTCCTGCTTCATTTGATTTATTTTGAATATATATGAAAGGGAAATAGGAAATAAAAATGCTAATTAGTCCATCATGCCAAAGGGACCACACTTTGTTAAAGATCTGGCCAACATGATGTCTTGGTCTTGTGACGACTTCAATGTCCTCGAGTGAAGAGGTAGCGTGAAGAAATATCACAGTCGCGATATAATTGGAAATCACTTTTATTTCTTGAATAAATACGGCTATATATAAGGGAATTATAATGTCCCCAAACAAGTCGAAATGCAAAGGATTGTTGTCTGCATACCATCACCACGAAGATCACAGTAGAAAGAAAAGAGATTAAATAATCTCGCACAATTGGGAAGGCTTTTCCAGGGTGCAATGCAAACCCAATTTATCCCCCTTTCGGTATGAGAGACTCTGACGCTCCCTATATGAGCGGACTTTACGAATCTCCCGAATTTAATCACTAGAAAGCAGGCTCCGGTCAAAAGACGCGAAAGCCTCCACGAGGTCAAAGCACCTAGGTAAAATAATGTCGAAAAGCTCCGAGTCGAAAAATTCTAGGCTTTTTATATCCGTAGGTCAATTACAGTCCAGCCCACCGTTTTTTGGTCAAGATCCCAGTTACTTGAAAACTCCAGCTACGGTTGCACTTAATTTTTTTAGCTGAATCCTAATTCGTTGGCTGCCCCGATTGCGGCTTCTTCAGGCAATCCGGGGATCATTACCAGCAACCAATCGGGGCGTAACACCTATTGAACTGAACTGTCACCATCCCAGACACTCTACCGCCTCACTATTGTAGCCTGTCGGAAAAGGAGGCTTGAAATCAGCTGACTTCGGTCGTTAGTTCTGGACAAAGGGGGGGGGTCTTCACAGTCTTTAAAAGAAAATGGTGTTAGAATTGCAGAAGAAGATTTTTAGCTGCACACTCCTTCTTAGTTGATCTCTCTCTCTCTGAGGGGGCCCTCAGATCTCTCGAAAAAGTTCTTTCGACAGCGTTGCCTGGGCCGAAGATGGCTACTTTGAGGTTACAACCCCTCTTGACCAATGAGGTCGTAAGAGGATCACTCACTTTACTTTCGCCTCTAGGTCAGTTTCGCTCTGGCGTTGTAGAAGTGTAACACTTTGTTACAGACATGACAACGCATTCAACTCTTATATCTACAAACTCTTTAAATAAAATGAAAAATGCCTTAATTAATGATAATTAAATTAAAATTTATTAAAGCACCAAACCATAAATACTTCGAAATTCTCGACTTGAATACTTAGTTTAACAGTCACAAAACATGCCAGAAACGTATTGAAAAAAATCCTCGCAGAGACAATTTTACGCAATCTCGGAGTTCTTGTGAAAATGCCGAGGATAAAAAAAATATCTGTATTAGGCGTGTGTGGTGGAACGGAATCGTATCTAATTCTTAAAAAAGCTTGCTGTCAAAAGAATTTAACTTTTACGAAGCGTCACCGAAAATGAAATTTCTTTTGAAAGCTCTTTCATCTGTGAACCAGTGTCAACAAAGCATGAAGGCATCCTTCATCCAAGGACCTTTTTTTCTAAAAAACAAAAGAATGAGAGCTATTAGATAAAAGATATCCTACCTTTTTTTTATGGAAGTCATCTCTATTTATATATGGTTCAATTCTATCTGTTAAAAATGTTAATTAAATTATAACTACAGAAATATTTGGTGTTTTTGTTTTACAGTTTTTTATATCGTTCTCTTTTTGCTCGCTATTAATATATTTATCCAAATTTAAAAAGGGGTTTTAAATTAAATATTAAAATCTATACATGTCTGGTTAATTAAGAAATATTTGTTTTTCTAGTCAGTAAACTAGGCGTATCAAAATCGTTATATTGAGATTACAAGGATAAAATGCAGATATAGGTAACCCTTTTACCATTAGAGGTCACATTTAAATTAATCAGTAACAAAGAAGGTCGTTTAAGTTAATTTACCCATAAATGCGAATTTTATAAAATTTTTGTAGTTTGCACAGTTTTATACATTTATAGAATTACATAGAAATAATTGAAATAAAACATACATTCTATACATGCCTTATTAATTAAGAAATTTTTGTTTTTCTAGTCATTATACAGTTCGTATCAAAAATCATTTTGTTGAGATTATCTTAAAATAATTTTACGTTGGCCTAGTGTTTGAGAAAGAAGAAATTAAAACTCATTATAAAACACATGGAAAATAGGCTTGATTAAATGATTTTGTATAATTAAATAATTGCCTAAGGAATACAACTGGAATTAACTTATTATTTGTAGATATCGAAGACTGCTCTCAAGTCGGCGTCGGCCCTAAAAAAATAGCGAAGATTTTTATCAAAAGGTTTATACCACAAGCTGCGGATGCCAGCCGTTCATCTTCTACTTTTCTGGTAACAACCTTGTCCGCGCAAAAAAATCTGACTGCCTCGTGGAGAAAAAACAGGGGTCCACTCCAGAACGGCGGAGGGGGGGGGTCAAAATACCCCAAACCAACGGACCCTTCTATTGGTTGGGAGAAGTACGAAGTTTCTTTCTAGTTCAAACCGGTCCTGTTCTGGTATGTCTTTCACGATGACTCACTGGAAGAGGTAAAAAGGGTTGAACCAAATGTTTTATTGTTACAGATTACAAGGATAAAATGCAGATATAGGTAATCTTTTTACCATATGAGGTCACATTTAAATTAATCAGTAAGAAGGAAGGCCGTTTAAGTTAATTTGCCAGTAAATGCGAATTTTATAAAATTTTTGTAGTTTGCACAGATTTATACATTTATAGAATTACATAGAAATAATAGAAATAAAACATAAATTCTATACATGCCTTGTTAACTAAGAAAATTTTGTTTTTTTAGTCAGCTTACAACGCGTATCAAAAATTGTTATATTGAGTTTACAAGGATAAAATGCAGATTTAGGTAACCCTTTTACCATTTGAGGTCACATTTAAATTAATCAGTAAGAAAGAAGTCCGTTTAAGTTAATTTGCCCGTAAATACGATTTTTATAAAATGTTTGTAGTTTGCACAGTTTTATACTTTTATAGAACTACATAGAAATAATAGAAATAAAACATACATTCTATACATGTCTTGTTCATTAAAATTTTTTGTATTTTTTAGTCAGCATACAAGTCATATAAAAATCGTTATATTGACGATTACAAGGATAAAATGCAGATATAGGTAATCTTTTTACCATATGAGTCACATTTAAATTAATCAGTAAGAAAGAAGGCCGTTTACGTTAATTTGCCCTTAAATGCGAATTTTATAAAATTTTTGTAGTTTGCACAGTTTTATACATTTATAGAATTACATAGAAATAACAGAAATAAAACAAATTCTATACATGTCTTGTTAATTAGGAAATTTTTGTTTTTCTAGTCATTATACAGGGCGTATCAAAAATCATTATATTGAGATTACACGGATAAAATGCAGATATAGATAATAGATATAGATATAGATATAGATAACCTTTTTACCATATGAGGTCACATTTAAATTAATCAGTAAGAAAAAAGGCCATTTAAGTTAATTTCCCCTTAAATTCGAATTTTATAAAATTTTTGTAGTTTGCATAGTTTTATACTTTTATAGAACTACATAGAAATAATAGAAATAAAACATACATTCTATACATGTCTTGATCATTAAATTTTTTTTCTTTTTTTATTCATTATACAAAGAGTATCAAAAATCGTTATATTGACGATTACAAGGATAAAATGTAGATATAGGTAAACCTTTTACCATTAGAGGTCACATTTAAATTAATCAGTAACAAAGAAGGCCGTTTAAGTTAATTTGCTCGTAAATGCAAATTTTATAAAATTTTTGTAGTTTGCACAGTTTTATACATTTATAGAATTACATAGAAATAATAGAAATAAAACATAAATTCTATACATGGCTTGTTAATTAAGAAATTTTTTTTTCTAGTCATTATACAGGGCGCATAAAAATCGTTATATTGAGATTATAAGGATAAAATGCAGATATAGGTAACCCTTTTACCATTTGAGGTCACATTTAAATTAATCAGTAAGAAAGAATGCCGTTTAAGTTAATTTACCCATAAATGCGAATTTTATAAAATTTTTGTAGTTTGCACAGTTTTATACATTTATAGAATTACATAGAAATAATAGAAATAAAATAGAAATTCTATACATGTCTTGTTAACTATATGAGGTCACATTTAAATTAATCAGTAAGAAAGAATGCCGTTTAAGTTAATTTACCCATAAATGCGAATTTTATAAAATTTTTGTAGTTTGCACAGTTTTATACATTTATAGAATTACATAGAAATAATAGAAATAAAACATAAATTCTATACATGCCTTGTTAATTAAGAAATATTTGTTTTTCTAATCATTATTCGGGGCGTATCAAAAATCCTTATATTGAGATTATAAGGATAAAATGCAGATATAGGTAACCCTTTTATCATTTGAGGATACATTTAAAAATTAATCAGTTAGAAAGAAAGCCGTTTAAGTTAATTTTCCAGTAAATGCAAATTTTATAAAACTTTTGTAGTTAGCACAGTTTTATGCATTTTTACAATTAGATAGAAATAATAGAAAAAACACTAAGTCACCAATTTATAATAAAACAAAAAAAGTTTTAATATAAATTATTTTTGTATTCACATGAAAATAATAGCTTATTGTAGATTAAACTTTGATTAATTTTTAATAAACAGCTACATACTTAAATATTACTTCTGTTCAATGTAATAAAGTAGAAACATTTTCAAATAATTATTCTTCAAGTTACACTTCGAGAAAGATATATTTCTTGTACTTTAATAAGACTTGTTAAGACTTAATAAGACTTGTTACTTTTGAAACTGATAATGTAGATTAATTCCTAGATAACTTATCATTATACATTTGTTATGCAAAAGCACCATTTTTTCTTTAATACAACTTAAAATAGTTTTTAATTAAAGATTAATCTTAAAAAAAAACTTTAAAAACTACATATTGGTGAAATAATCCTGTTTGTGTGATATATTTGACCTATAATTTTTACACGACATGTCACTTACATGATTCTGGCCGAAATATATTACGTAGACAGTGTATATTAAAACTAACTCTATTAAAATTAGTTTATCGTTTGATATTAATGGATTGACTGTCATAGTATCAGATTGATGCGTTCACTTGTGAAGAAGAGTCAAAACATCGATCAAAGTTTAGGACGTCTTATCAGACATCAAGTTAAGTGCAGTCATCCATGGGTAAAATGTTTCGGGGTAAAAAATAGTTTAGATTTTAGTCAAGATAATTTCTGAAAACTATATTTGTTTAAAAGGAAGAATAAAATTATTGGTTTGACAATAAGAATTTTATTTTATTAAGAAGAGGAAAATGATCTAAATATTATCTATATAATTATTATATTAAGTGAAACATACTGCAGACTGTTTTTGTTTAAAGGGGAGAATAAGATTATTGGTTTGACAATCAGAATTTTATTTTTTTATACCCAGAAAAGTGATCTAAATATTATTTATATAACCATTAAATTAAGTGAAACATACTGCAGACTATATATGTTTAAAAGAAAGAATAAGATTATTGGTTTGACAATAAGAATTTTATTTTATTAAGAAGAGGAAAATTATCAAAATATTATCTATATAATTATTAAATTAAGTAAAACATACTGCAGACTATTTTTGTTTAAAGGGAAGAATAAGATTATTGGTTTGATAATAAGAATTTTATTTTATTAAGGTCAGGAAAGTGATCTAAATATTATCTATATAATTATTAAATTAAGTGAAACATACTGCAGACTATTTTTCTGTAAAGGGAAGAATAAGATTATTGGTTTGACAATCAGAATTTTATTTTATTAAGCCCCGAAAAATGATCTAAATATTATCTATATAACCATTAAATTAAGTGAAAATTTCTGCGCGAGTTAATATTTTTGTCACGAATAATTTATAAAAAAGGTTTTTTTTGTTTTTTACAAAAGAAATTCTTAAATAGTAGATCTAATTTATCATTTGTCACTAAAAATTTATTATTTGTGACAATTCTACAAGCTCCGCTCTTGTAATTAAAATATTGTCATAGGATTTCTGGCTAAGGAAAACACTCTTGCTTCAGACTTTTTAATAATTGAGCTTTTTTAAAAAATAACCAAAACTTAATATTAGTTTATTTTCTGCAATAATCTACAAAACAGTGAAAGTTGAAATTTTTGAGTTTATTTTATTATCTGAGAGTTAAGGATGTTTACATGTTTTATAAAGTATATAACAGGTTGTTTATATCATCTACAATGATATTTTCATTTTCTCGATTTGATTTTTTTTCTTTAAGGAGATTGATTTCCTTCGGATGTCTTTTTTCAAATTTTTTATCTTATCGTATTTATATTTGTTTTCAAATTAAGTCTTTTTATCCTAATGCATCTGGCAATACAAACAGATATTTTGATGCCAAACTCGGCTGAGAAGCTGTTACCAATTTAGCACCACCCTCAGAGAACATGTACAGAGACTGTTCACACATTTTTTAGACGATGTATATTGTAGCCACAAGACTAAATTACAGAAAATTCTTATGTTTGAAATGTTCCATTTGATATCCCTTATTCTGAACTATCTTGTGACACCGTAATTTTCAGGATAATAATGCCTTTAGAAGTGTCAGAAGAGGTATTCTATCCCATTCCACCTGAACAGCTTTCCACAATCTTGTAAGGGTTGTGGGACCACGTTTGGATAATGCAGATTTTAAAAGTACGAAAGCACAAAAATCCATAGGTGATACATCGGGAGATTTAGTAGAGATATCAGTGAAGAGTATAGTCTTGATACCAGCTTTTTTGTTCCATTTCTTTTAGAAAATTGACAGTGGATTTTGATGATAGCTTTGTCTTGATGGAGTTCCATAGATTGATGGCACTGTAAAGCGATGGTATTTAATTCCGAAAAGTTGTCGATAAAATATGTTCCTGATAGTATTTGGAGTTAATCTTGAAATGTTTTTCAACTACCTTTATTTTTACCTTGCCATTATATGAAAAACCAGCAACAATTATGAATCCCTTAGAAAAACTCTCTTTCGATTCTTTGAACCATGTACTTAAATTTTTTCCTCCTCTTTTATGATAATAATTGGATAATTTCTGTTACAATCATTTAAATACACCCATAACTCATCTATTGTGACAATATTTTTCCATTTTTTCTTTGGAGAAATGTTTCTCATTCAGAATTCTACATCGTGTCCGGCGTACAGCGATATACTTTAGAGAAAGACGATGCACATTGCGTTTTTTCACTTTCTCAAGATTTAAATCAACGTTTATCCTTTTGTTTACAGTGGACATCGAGCATTTTAATGATTTTGCAACTGTCCTTTGACCAGGGGGTTTTTCTTTTAACATTAAACAACGTACCTTTGCAATAGTCGAAGATGTTCGTTCTTTCCTTGGATACTTGTTTGGAATTTTTGTCTCACTTGAGGCTCCAATTTGATGTTTTTTCCTTTCTTTTTGATGATATTACCTATCGACGCTTTAGATATTACAAAACCATGACTCTCACATCGTTTTTGGATAACGGAATATGAATACTTCTCTTCGGAAAGAGCATAAATATAGCCTTCGAACCACTGCTTCGTTAAAAACACCATTTTGAATAAAAACAAACCTCTCATAATTTTGACTTTTAAAAACATAGTACAATTGCAGTTATTTATTTTGCAACAAACGATTTTTAATACCTGTAACCAAAATCGTTTAAAAAATGTGTGAACAGCCTCTGTAGTTTAAGGAATGCTACGGATGCAACTAACATCACCCCCTCTGCTTCCTCGTAATTTTGAAGCAGAGATTAAGCAGAAGGTCTCCAAGGTTTGGCCTGTCACCTCCAAAGGTATCATTTGGAAACTTGGTGTTGCGAACACAAAACTATTTTATGTGTCCCAGCTGTCACTAATGAACTCGGCAGAAATTTCACTTGCTCGAGCTTCGAACTCACAATCTGTTGGTTATAAAATCGACGACATTGCAGACTGAGTTACCCCGGCCCAAAGTCTTACTGATATAAACGATATCGTAATGGTGAAAATTTTGCTACGGATGCAGCAAACATCGCCCCCTCTGCTTTCTTGTAATTTTGAAGCAGGGATTAAGCAGAAGATCTAGAAGGTGTGGCTTGTCACCTCCAAAGGTATCATTTATAAACTCGGAAGACGTTTCGAACACAAACCTATTGTATGTGTACCAGCTGCCACTAATGAACTCGGCAGAAATTTGGTTAACTCGAGCTTCGAACTCACAATCTGTCGGTTATGAGATCGATGCCTTTGCAGACTGAGTTACCCCGGCTCAAAGTCTTATTGATATAAACGATATCGTAATGATGCAAATTTTGCATGCCAAAATAGTTGAAATATCAATAAAGATAAATAAATAATACCCAAGGTATTGACAGCTAAAAACGTTTGTATCTCAATTAACATTGGTTTGAAAACTTGGTAAAATCCTATTTGCAATGTTTTCTTTAGATGTTATAATGAAACTTTGTTCATGTTATAAGCATTTGTGGAAAATATTAAATAAAAAAAATAAATATAAAAAACATATTATTCATGATGTTTACAGTATTTAAGTATAGAATATATTATCATTT